>BJKM01000048.1:0-737500 GCA_015082035.1 Chaenogobius annularis
ACATCATACTTCCTTCAAGTGAACTATAAAACCCATTCACAGACGCAGGAAAAACTTCAGGACAACCACATTTCAGTTTTCTACATGTCGGATGTATCTTATCCAACTTTATTCCTTCTAGATTTAACAATGTCCAGTAATTGAAACATGCTGGCTTCAGAAGAAATTGTTTTGGCCTTTTTGTGTCCTCCGACAGCAAGATCAAATGGACATTTTTGTGTTGCTCAAATGCAGAATACAGCTATGAATGTTAAATATATGTGAGAGCAAGAAATCAAAGAGTGTGAGCTGCGTGGGGTCAGTCCTGTTGCTAAGCGACAAACATTTTATTCCACTGAGGAGTGCAAAGCCATATTAATAATGACATCAGATTCTTAATTTGAGTTGAAGAGGAAAAAATATTTTTTTAAAAGCGAATGAAACATAATTATTGTGGGACACTTAAAATGGGACTTAACCCTAAACAACGTTTTGCTTGTAAACTTAGTAAATGGTTATTTAATTGCATTCTTTACTGTTCTTTGTACATTTTATGGAATGGTAATGCAAACTAAGTTGCAGCTTAGTGGTCATTAACTGTAAAGGTATGTGTGTGCTGTCCCCAATGCATTTCAAAAGGGCAACAACACAACCATTGTTGTGATTACCTGCCTCAAAGATACTGTAGTACCTTATCATCCAAACAGAGCACTTTGCTCTCAAAATGCTGGACTTCTGGCACAGTAGGGACTTCCGGTTATGATGACGCACTGAGTGGACGCACCTTACACCGCTGCTGCAAAACGTGGTTTTAAAATCATCGTTTGACCGACTTAATTCCAAAGAACAAGGATGAGAGATGAGTAAACAAGGAGGACAAAGTCTGGTAGCACCACGGGACCAAAACAAACAAAGATGAGGGCCCACAGCTCCGTTGGAAAACAGCCCGCATCACAACCTAAAAAGGCTAGCTCGGCTAACGAAGCTAGCTCGGCAAACAAACCTGCGAGCCGCGCTCCAGCCGGAGACGCGGGGCCCTGCCGGTTCAGACGGAGACTCACGAGTCTTCTTTGCGTTGGAAGGGGAAGAGAATGTAATTGGTCATCGGCTGTGGCTCAAGATGTCCGAAGTGCAACATGCAGTCTCTGAGAGCCGAGTTGTTAGCTATCATAGCTCCGGCAGTGTCAGAGGCAGTGACCGCTAAATTGAAAGCAGATGGAAAAACTGGAAGACGCGTTGAGGAAGTCGAGCAGCATGTTTCAGACAATACGGATGATCTGCTGACACTAAGGGCCGAGATGGAGGCGCTGTGTGCCAGGGTGACGACGCTGGAGTCTGAGAACAATAACATGAAAAATAAGGCCCTGGATTTGGAGTCGAGATCCCGTCGTCCTAATTTGCGGCTTGTGGGCATAGAAAAAAGAGAGGAAGGTAAAGACACTGAAAGCTTTTTGGAGAAGATCATTCCCGAGCTCCTTATTAACCCAGGAGTTGAAATCCCTCCCATCACAATCAAAAGAGCACATCGCCTGGGCAAGACCAGCAGCTGATAAACCACGAGGCCTAATTATGAGGTTTCTCAACGATCGTGAGAAGGAACACGTCTTGAAGGCTGCAAGGGTAAAGAAGACCTCCAGTACAAAGGCAAGCGTGTCTTCTTTGTTCCAGATGTCCCATACGAGGTTCGTCAACAACGGCAAAAGTTCCACCACATGTGTGAGGAGCTCAGGAAGAGAAAATGAAATATGGATTCTCTTTCCCCGCAACTCTTCTGGTGACTTTTGAAGGTAAAAAACACATGCTCAGAACACCAGAAGAAGCAGAGGTACTCTTAAGGAAGATGCAAAACAAAGATAAGTTAACAGTACAGAGGATGGAGCCACCAGCATGGGGTATGTGAGTTCGGGTTGTGGTCACATGGTGATACATTTCTTTTAATTTGAAGTGACTAATGACCTGATTTTTTTAGCTTTTAACATCAGACTTCATGCCCCCATGGTGGCTGTCTGCTTTTGTACATACATTCTGTGACTAAATCTACTCATCAATGTGTCAAATGATTGGATTTGTGGGAAAATTGAAAGTATATATAGAGTGCAGCAGGGGGGTGTGATGAGCAATGGCTCCAGTTCTTTCTGAGGATTGGTGTCAGGAGTGCCTGTGGAGTTTTTGTTGGGGGGGGGGACTTCTCTCCCTTTTGTTTTCTTTTTTTTACCTTTTCAGTTGTTCTATGTGCCTATGGTTCTTGTGTGGGTTTGTTGTTTTCAACCAGACTGATTAAAAATATTAAAAAGTTGTCAACAGTGGGATCAATACAATCAACCCAATGGCATCGGCAGTATTACAATGTGAATGGCATACTGAGCCCAATCAAACAAACACAAATTTTAACAAAAATGAAAAAATAAAGAATAGATACATTTTTACAAGAGACACACACTTGAATGACACTGAACATAAAAAACTAACGACATTCTGTTATAAAAAAAAAACTATTATTCATCATACAGAGGCAAATATAGAAGGGAAGTTGCAATATTGATCTCAAACCGAATAGTTTTTGAACAGAGTTTTGAATGTAAGGATAAAGATGGCAAATATGTACTTTTTAAAGGGAATATCAATGGAAAGGTTTTTATTCTTTTAAATGTGTATGCTCCACCAGGGAGTGATATCACTTTCTATGCTGATGTCATGGACCTGATTGTGAACCACTCTGAGGGAACCCTAATTTGTGGCGACTGGAATCTTCGCATTCATCCTACACTGGACGTGTCGAACTAAAGAGGCACTGGAGGAACAATTGATAAGAAGTTCCGTCTCTTATTGAAGACTATAGGAATGATTAACATATGGAGGGAAATGAACCCTAGAGCACGCCAGTATACCCATTTTTCAAATCCATATACATTCCAGAATAGACTACTTTTTTATTCTCAATAAAGACAGATCTAAAATCACTGAAAGAGATATAGGCACAATAGACCTAAGTGATCATGCTCCTATCTACATCTATATGGATTTGGTGGAAAGACGCACTTTGGAGGTTCAATGCCAGTCTGCTTATTGACCCTTTGTTTAAGGACAAATGTCCAACAACATTAAGACTTATCTGGAGAAAAATGATACTGGGGAAATTTCTCCGTCCATCCTTTGGGATGCTTCCAAAGCAGTCTTGAGAGGACAAATTATAGCTATAGCCTCCGAAAAAAAGAAACAAAGGCAGAAAAAGCTAAATGATATGCAAGAACTATTAAAATTGTTGGAGGAAAACCATGCCAAAAAAGGGTGTCCTAAAATGCTACAAGAAATTAAAAAGATAAGAGGAGAAATGAATGATCTGACATCACAGGAAATAGTTAAGAAAATGATCTTTACCAAACAAATGTTCTAAATTACTGTCTTGGAAAAGTAAAAAACAAGAACAAATTTTAAAATACGGGACAGGCAAAGTGATGTAATCTTAACCAAACAAGACCACATTCTATTAGCGTTTGAATCCTTTTATAAAAAATGTTTTTCAAAAATTCCAGATGATACAGAAGATGATATACATTTCTGGACACCCTAAATAATGTCAGAAGAACATAATCAAAAATTAGGAGCTGAAATAACAGTTTTGGAAATACAAGGTGCAATCAAAAGATTAAAGAATAATAAATCTCCGGGGAGCGATGGGTTCACCTCAGAGTAGTATAAAGCTTTAAGATACACTTACTCCTTTCCTTTTGGCAAATTTTTACTGAGCCCTTAAAAAAACTCAGACCCCTCTAAGTTGGAAAGAGGCCATCATATCCTTAATACCTAAAGGGGGGGAAGGACCTACTTGAATGTGCCTCATACAGACTAATTTCTATTCTGAATGTGGACTATCATTTATACACCTCAATTATGTCCAAAAGAATAGAACAAATACTCCCAATCTTAATCCACAATGATCAGACAGGATTTATTACCAAACGACAAACACAAGACAACATAAGACAACATTTAGACATAATGAGCCAAATACTAAAACAACAAAACAAAGCTGCGATAATAAGTCTGGATGCTGAAAAAGTGATTATGTTGCCTGGCCATATCTATTAAAAGTGCTAAACAATCAAACAATTCAAATCGAAAATTGGGGCTCTTTACGATGGTCCAACATAAAAAATTAAATCAATGGTCATCTGACAGATCCACTGACTCTGGAAAGGGGGTTGAGGCAGGGCTGTGCCTGGTCTCCCCTCTTGTTTGCTTTGTATTTGGAACCATTGGCCCAATTTATTAAACAATCAAAATCAATTGTAACACAATTCATGGTGTTACAATTGATGGGACGGAACGTAAAATTGCCCACTACGCAGATGATGTTCTATTGTATTTGACCAAAATTTCCATATCCAATGTGATGTATTTTCTTCAAGAAGTTGGTCCAATGTCTGGATACAAATTAAATGTACAAAAGACTGAAATTCACTCAACCCCCTCTGACCTTCAAAAAGACTTACCCATTTAAATGGCAATCAGAATCTCTTAGATATTTAGGTGTGGTAGAGACCTGTCAACAATTATGTGGAAGAAATATGGCCCCCTTTTTACAACTATAAAAAAAGATGTTGAAAATGGAACCTAATCCCATACTTCTCTAGTCTAAATTCTAAATCAAAGGATTGAAACTATAAAAATGAATGTTTTGCCTGAGGTTTCTCTATCTGTTCCAGACTCTTCCGATTTCCATCCCCAACCGGCTGTTTGACAAAGGCAAGTAACCCCGAAACCGATTCAAAATGCTGCAATTATCAAAAGAAAAAGGAGGCAGGGGTTTACCTTGTCTGAGAAATGACTTTATTTCAGCTCAAATCAGAGAATTGCTGTACTGGTGTGATCCAGAATATGAAGCTCAATGGAAAAATGTTGAGATTAATGTTATGCCGGGGGTTCCTGTACATGCCTTACTGGCAGATGGTTGAGTCATTTGGGGGAGATGGAGAATCCCTGGGTAAAATCTGTGCCCACAACATGGAAGGAGCTAATCAAAACATACAAACTAAACACAGAAGTTAAAAACTTAAACTTATGTCCAGGGTTTTGTACCAAATGGAACTGATTCGAGATTCAAGGTTTGGATTACAAAAGGTATAAAGGTTTTTCACCAGATTGTCGGTGTAATCCCTCATTCGTCCAGGAGTGTTCCATTGTAGAAAAAGATTCAGTTGTGTTTGTTTATTTTTGAGTCCAGATGACTACAACTGAATCTTTTTTCTACAACTGAATCTTTTTCTACAACTTTTCACCAGATTGTAAAAGATAATCAAATGAAAAGCTTTGATGTGTTGACGGAATCCTTTGGCTTGGAGAAGCGGGACTTCTATAGGTTTTTACAAATAAGGAGCTACTATAACCAAGAAATTAAACAAGGTAGTGACCATTGTAGCCCTCTGATTTAGATGTTTTTCAAGGCTTATAAATCGGAACTTTCAACAGGAATTATAGCTAAATTATATCAATGCATTTCTAATCTGGACTCTACTAAATATGTTAAAAACAAGTGGGAAAGAGAAAGTGGTCTTGTTTTGACAGACAAAGAGTGGGAAGATGTTTGTACATCCCTGTGGAGGACTACAAAATCACATGTTTGGAGAGAGTTTTGTTGGAAGAATGTGTCACGTTTTTTTCATAACACCATGTCAAAGTGCCCATTATTCACAAGGAGGTACAGACTGTTGGAGAAATTGTGGCAGCAAGGAGGCAAACCACTATCACATATTCTGGGACTGTTCTGTTATTCAAAAGTTTTGGAATGAAATTAAGGATGCACAACAAACAGTTTTTGATATTGCCATTCCACTCGATTTTGGAACTATGCACTTGGGCCTGAGGACTCCTGCCATGGACACAATAAACTGTTACCTCTGGAACATACTCTTGGCTGACACAGTCTCTTCATTTAAGAGCAGGCTTAAAACGCTCCACTTTGAAATACCTTATGGTCAGGCCAGTTAGGAACAGAAATAAAAACCTAAAGTTTCCCAGCTATGCTGCCCTAGGAGAAACTATGCTGGGGGGGGGGGGAAGTATGGCAGCTTGAGCACTTCCTCAGCTTCTGAATACTTTTCTATCAAACAATATTTAATATTTAATTTCACTTTCGCAACCTTTTCATCGCTTTTCTTTCTTCTTCTCCCCCTTCCATGACGGGAGTGGAGCAGGCACATAAACCTGTGGATCCAGATGCTTCTCAACTGCCTGGAGAAACGGTCTCTACTCCAACGGTTCTTCATCAGCCTCTAAAAATTGGTTCTCTCCCTGAGTGGGTCCAGCTCCACCATCTATCAGCAAATTGAAGAGCGTCTGCCTGTCAGTCCGAGGGAGTCGGATCTCTCCTTCACTGAGGAACTCCTCGAGGTTTCTACTTTTTCCCAAAGAGGTTTGGTAGTTTTTCCAGGCTGAGAAGGAGGGTCTAATGCCAGGGGAGCTCGGGACATCTGTCAGGATGCTGGGACATTACTAAGTCCCTATGAACATTGTTTATTCTGTTTTTTCACTGTCACCCCTCAAGGCAACCGCTGTTGTGATATTGGGCGTTCCAAAATTAAATTTAAGTGAATTGATTGGTTGTGATTGGTGATTGTACAATGACAACAACAACAACAACAACAACAACAACAACAACAAATTGTGTCAATTATGAGAGGCATAAAATAGACCATTCATGAGCGTTTGCCCCAGAAGAGAAGAGAAGGATAAGGCGTATTCAGTGCTTTATGTGGGTCGGTATGCAACACTTCTAAGTAGCATCACTTTTCAGTATGTTCTCGCAGCTTTAACAATACCGTGTGCAGATTGCAGTTTATTCAGTCTATTTAACCCTTAAATTTCATTAATTCAACAGGACCACCACATTCTTTTTGTCCATTTGAAGCATAGGGTGTATGGTAGTGCTTTTGCGTTAGACCAAACAAAGAACCAAGTCGCGAGTGAGTGAGTGGTTCCTTGATATCAATAGCTTTGAGTACCTTGAAGGTAGAAAAGCGCTATATAAATGTGACCATTTACATGGTTCTTTCATACTTAAGTTATGTGTAATTACGCTGTGTTGATTCTTCATAAAAATGTAATACATCGGCTGTATGTTTCTTTATTCATGAATGTTTGAAAGCATTCTATAGGTCTACGACTTGAGAACTGAAAATGCTAGACTCCAATTATGTACTCAAGAGCACTCCTGCACATTTATGGAAACTTTAAAAAGCAATCAGTTTAAATTGCATTACAACTGCCAGAACATTTTCTCAAGGTCAGTCTCTTACTGTGGGTTGCGGGCCACTGTCATCAAAGTCAATCAAGTGCTCTTGCCTTTTCACACTCATTACCAGATTTATTTAAGGTGAATTTAACGTTTTAGGTTGGTTTCCCTGAAATGTTAAAACTACTTTGAAAATTAGAACAAAATAAAGTATATGTGCAATATTGTCCATATGACAGCTGTAAATAAGAGTGTTATTATTATTAAGCCAATCTTTTTTCTAAGTTATCTGTTTTTATTATTATACTTCTGTGCCTAATCTGTTTCTGTACCTAATCTTTGTTGCAACACTTTAATTTCCCCATTGTGGGACAAATAAAGGTGATCTTATCTTATATACATGGTGTCCTCTACATTTTTGAAAAGCCCTGAACAAAGCATTTCAGGAAGATTCTTTACCCCATCCACCCACCTGTTGTCCTACACTTTAGACTGATGAATACATTTTGGGTCTACAGGTGGACTTCCAGACAAATGTGCCCTCCCATGTGGCTAATATGTTTCTTAGACGAGGCCGGAGCACTTTGTCACTGGGTTTTTCATCACACAGAGTTAGGTGTCAGGCTGGCTCTCTCCTCAGGGTCCGGGGTACAGTTCTGAATAATGAGATGGTACCAGATGGTCTTTGTCAGGCAGGCCTTTTTCCTGTGGCTCTGGAGATGGGCCTGTACAACATTATCAGCTGTCACTTAAATTCACTGATAGGCAAGATGAGACAAGACAAAATGGAGGGGAGAGGAACAAGGCATGTAGAGAAGAGTTTTGGCTCTGTGGATGGACTTCAGATGGATTTGTTGTTGTTTTGAAATGTAAAAGTTCTAAACGTTTATACAATAAATCATTTTTACCATGATTGTTAGTTGTAGTGTGTTTCTTAATGTTTTAAATGAAGCAGTTGTAATACCTGTATACCACTTTTTCCGCCCTGTAATTGCAGCACACCCCCAAATAGCTGTTTATACATTGTCATAGTAACTTGGAGTAATTTAGCTTTTAGGCATACATTTGTAAATGTGTTTGTAAATGTAACATTGTTAGTCTTTTTGGAGGGAGAAATCTTTGTTGTCCTTGAATGTCAAAACTTAAATAATTAAGACTCATTACAACCAAAGAAACTCATCGGAAAATATAATGAAAACATGTATGTTAAAAATTTGATTTAATGCAGTGAGTAAAGGTTAGGACATTTACATTTCTGAATCTACAATAGATTCTGCAGTGCAACAAACCTACCATTCTTTACCATTTCAACAAGGTTTTTACAGTTTAAGTTATTTTTAACTTGAGTTCTGTTCCAAATATAACATGTGTTTATAGTCTCACGTAATTTTTGACAGACAGGGAGGCAGTCAGTACAAATGTATGTACAAATGTTGTCGTGGTACATCTAATTCAAAATCCGGGCATTGCTCTGCTCCGAAGATACTCAAAGACTCATTCTATGTTGTCGTATTTTACACAGCATTCTTCATACTCATTAGCGATACGGCCTGACGGCTAAAAGGTTGTGGGTTTAATCCTGAGTCAGAATTCAGCTCGAGGTCAGTATGTCTGTTTCGGGAGCTTTGTGTCCCATATTTGAGTCATGCGCTGATGTTTTAATATTGTGATTTTCTTTTGCTCATATCCATTCTGAATCTGAATACAGGCATGGACTGAAAAATAATAATTCATATATATATATATATATATATATATGTAATTTTCAATATTTATTATTATATAATATATATATATATATATATATGCTAGGGTTAGGGTTAGGCAAGCAAGCAAATTTAGACATATCGACCATATCATAATGGGAGGCTGAAAGATCTGGACAATCCTAGACCAATGAGACACTTTATTATACTTCAAGGTACTATCTGTAGGATTGATCTCTAGTGCTTGTTTTAGGTCGAATGAGGAAACAACAGCATCAGACGCAATCCACACAGTCATTGAGACATCACACAAACCACAAGGAAGGTCTCTTCAAACTCTGTGAGGACCAGATGCTTCTGACATGATTATTTACCACAGCATAGCAGTGATTTTTTTGTTGTTGTTGTTGTTGCTTCTTTCCCTTGTTTTCCTTTTTCTGAGCTTTGATGGAATTTGCATGCATTTCCATAGAAAACCCTAATGCAAATAACAGGTGTCTGACTCACCACATCACCACGGTCCCCTCTTAAATTATGATCAGACTCAATTGCTTTACCAAATACTACTGAGGTAGATTCCCCACACGTTCTTGCTTTTAAAAGGGTGAAAGACATAATTGACCACAATTGAGCGGAACATAGCTAACATTATTTATATGTTGATACCAAGGCCAGTCATTCTTGTATGAAAAATAGCTTTGCGTAAAATGGATTCTTGGAATAAAATACATTTTATAAGCAATGCTCTCACTGGCCGTGCAAATCTGGTCTCAGTTAGGGGACCAAGCAATATTGAAGAATTATGTATGTCCTAATGCTTTTTGAACAATCAAAGTCCAGATCAGCAAAGTGCATATTAATAGATGTTTAATTTGGCCTTTTATACCAATTGTCAGCTTGTTAAATTCCGGGAAAGTCTCATGAAAAAAAAGGTCAACGGGAAAACACTGAACAGCAGGTGGGGATAGTAGAGGCTGGTAGGATATCTTTGCCATAAATGTGCTCCAGCAGAGGAGATGATCCCGTGGGAAGCCATAGATGAAAAGGCTAGGTCAGAATAAAACCACTCCACTAGCTGAGCTAGAGTTAGGGGTGTCTCCCACATGTGTCAAAATGTAGCCAAAAAAACAGCTTCTTGAGAGAGATGAATGCGGAGGAGGTAGACAGGAGCTGAACCAAGGGAGCTAAACTGACTCAGAAAAGAGACTAGGTGACTAGGAATAAATTAAGCTTGGAAATCTCCTTACATTTGAATGGGGGAACTCTTATACAAACATTTATTGATGAATAATTTATTGAATGGATTAACTTTAAAACTTGGACATCTGCCTGTTCTCCATCACCTCCTCCATCACCGTGTGGTACGCTGGAGCCACAGCCAGGGACAAACAGAGACTACAGCGCATTGTGCGTTCTGCTGAGAAGGTGATCGGCTGCAGACTTCCATCTCTGCAGGACCTGTACGTCTTCAGGGCTCTGGGACGAGCAGGTCGGATCACAGCTGACCCCTCTCACGCTGGACATGGTCTATTTGAACCACTCCCTCAGGCAGGAGGCTACGGTCCATCCGGACCAGAACCTCTCGCCACAAGAATAGTTTCTTTCCCTCTGCTGTTGGACTCATGAACACTTCTAAACACCTGTCACTTTAACTGCAATATTCAACCACTCACTGCACTGTCACTTTCTGCACTCAAAACTGTAAATCTAACTGTAACTCTTGTGTACATAGTAATTTTTAAATTGTCTCTTAATGCTTGCCCTTTTTGATTGAATATATGTTATTTTATTATTGCTCAGTGTTTTATGTTGCACCTTAAGGCCGAGACAAGTTCCTATGTTTTTGAATTTTGTTCATTGGCAATGGCAATAAACTCTTTCTGGTTTTGATTCTGATTCTGATCAGTCCAATGAATTAAAGTTTGAGTTGTGCAAAAATACCTATGAACCTAGGTTTGTGGGGAAGAGGGGATGACTGAATAGGTTGTGGATTCTGTCACTGCGGTAAAGATTCTACAAAGAAGCGTTGCAGAACACATATGATTGATCAATGAATTCTAGAACGTGAAAGCAGCCTAGTTCCCAGTAGCAGTCATTTAAACATATAATAAAGACAATTTTGGCCATGCTCCGGTTTAGTGACATTTCCACAAACACAGGGCGCAGACATGAACGAGACAGACAAAAACGGGACAGACAAAAACGAGCATTAGAAAAGTAAGATTAAATTCTTTTGCGTTCAGACTAAGGCAGAAGACATGAGCGCTGATAAGCGTTCTGGGACGGATGAGCATTTAGGAGATGTCGAGAGGTCGAGAAGGGCCAGGAGAATAAGGAGGATGCTGGGGTGACTGGGTGAGTGGTGTGCAACAAGCCGAGTATCCATCGCACCAGTAAGGAGGCAAGGTGACGATTCAGTCATGAAGCCTGAGGTAGTCTTCCAGGCTTGAATTTTTGCCAAGGCTCCATTTTGTGGAGAAAATGCTGGAAACAGTGGCAGGGAAAACCGGAGTACATGGAAACCCAGGTTTTTATTGATTTACCAATCAAATCTAAAATTAATTATGTGTCACAACTATATTGATCGGTGACGTGAGCCTATTTAATCCATTCAGCATAATTTACTTGTATGAGAGTTTAGCTTAGTAGGATAGATATTCGCCCTTCACGTGGGAGACCGTGTTTCAAAAGTTTGTCATGTTACTTTTTTCTTTTGTTTTTTCACTTTTGTGTGCAAATGTATCCACTAAATATTGATGACCACCCCAAGTTTGCTTGTGCATCCAAAAAAGTCACCATACGCTACGGTCTGATAACAGATTTACACATAAGTGAACGTAACAGCCATCCTTGAATGTATTAAACTGTTATGATAATACCATATTAGTGAAAAGCATGGAAAAGTATGAAAAACATTGTAGTATCCCTCACCTTTTAAATAATATCTATTTATAGTGTAGTCCAATTGTAGGGCTATCCTCTATTAGAAACAGTAGCCTATTGTCTTTCATTTTGAATTATTATATCAAGTTGCATCAGTCCCACGACGTCCCACCAAATCCCATGACCTGTCACAGTTTGAAACTTGTTTAGGTGCTCAACCATCCAGATGGCCTCTCAGGAAGGCATTGAAAAATTTAGTACGTCAATTAAAATGGGTCTTCATGATGCTTTCAACTTCTCCGAACACGCATACTGTATGTCCTAAGTCTTGAAAGTTTTTTTCAAATATTGTGCCTGTACCTAAAAAACCCTGGAGCCTCTAAATTGAATGATTTTTGTCTAATAGCACTTGCCTCCATTTTATGTAAGTTTATAGAGAACTGTAATACATCATGTCTTCTGTATGCAATTGTTTGGACAACTTACAGTTTGCATATAAAAGTCAGAAATGTAGAGAAGCTGCAGTTATCATTTTGTATAACACTTTAGCAAAGCACCTTCAGGCCTAACCATTATGCTAGAATCCTCTTTGTAAACTTTACTTCAGCTTTCAATTATGTGTGTACATAGTTTCTGGAATAGACTTATGGACCTTAGTGTTAATGGGGGCATTATCAAATGGATCAGAGACGTTTTGCCCAATTGCCCCCAAAGAGTGACTATTGGTTCTGATATTTCAGAAAAGACTGTGTTGACAAGGTGCTCCGTACGGCACAATTTTATCTCCATTGCTTTTTTCTATTTATACAAATCTTTTTCAAGTTCATGATGAATGTTTTAAATTATTTAAATAAATCAAAGATATGACGCCGGTCGCCTTATTGCAGAAAAATTACACTGACAGTGAGGTAAAGCTCTTGTTGAGGTATAACCATCAGTGTGTAGTTTATTTCAAGCTTGAACTGAATATTTTCTATTGTGAAAATAATTGTAAGTGGGGCGTATGAAGAGCACTTAAGTAAAAAGGCTGTGTGGATTCTTCTCATCCTTTGCACAGCCGCTTTGAACTACCGTATTTTTTGCGGGCTATAAGCCGCTACTTTTGTCAGATGTTTTGAGCCATGCGGCTTATTTAGAGGCTGCGGCTTTTCTGTGGTTTTTTTCTTTCACCGCTAGGGGCGAAACTAACCGGAATTGGAATCAAAACTACAGAAAAGTTAAGCAAAGAAGCAGATGTTGCTTTTTTATTCAGCTAGCAAATAGAACACGACGACAAATTACCAACTATAAATTATTTTTCAAAATTCTTGCCGCATCATTATGGAACCCAAACGAAGAAGTTCGTACGAAGCAAGTTTTAAGCTGAAGGCCATCGATCTTGCTAGGAAACCGCGCGGCTGCACGCAAGCTTAACATCAAATGAATGTACGGTGAGACGCTGGAGGGGAGAGCACGCTGGAGGGGGGACAGCGGGACGAGCTCATGCGATGCCAAAAGTCAAGGAAAGAGTTTGCGAGTTCTGCGGCCTATACAAAAGGTGCGGCCTATGGTGCGGCCTATGTATTGTTTTATTATCGTTTTTTTAAAAATAGAGCAAATGCGGCTTATATAGGGGAGCGGCTAAAAGTCCGGAAAATACGGTATTCCCTTCTGGAAGGACATATAGAGTGATATCAGCAAACAAAAATATCTTTAAGAACTCTTTTTACCAAGTGCGGTCAAAAGCAGCAAACTCTATGAATTTGCAGTAATTGATATGTATTCTCCCGATATTACTTGTGGTGTGTTGTTATGTAACAAGTCATCTTTTTTACTTTGCATTATGAAATGTTGAGCTAAATGTGACATGTGGATCTGTGCATGTTTTTTTTTTTTTTATTGTTTTAGTGAAACCAAAGACAAATTTCCAAATCTGTGGACAATAAAGTTTTCGTATTATAAATGCAATGGCAATTCACACCTAGAGCTTCTCCCAGATCCTGGCAGAGGCTAGAGACATAGAGTCTGAATGGACCATGTTCTCGGTCCTCGTTCTGGTGGACTCTGGAAGTGAGGCTGAAGAAGGCCTATCAGGCCTCTTTGGCAGCTGACAGGTATCGACAGTCAAAGCGCACTGCAGCTTGTGCTGTCGCAGAAGCAAAAACTCGGGGCTGGGATGAGTTCGGGGAGAGCATGGATCAAATAAATCTTAACAGGGAGTCGGGAAGCTTTTTTACTTGCGCAAGGAGACAACTTCATACACAGATTTACGAAGATGTCTGAAAAGTGTTACACAGAGACATGTATTTATAGTTTACCCCCACTTTCTTAAGCCAGACAGTTGATCAGAATTGCAGAAGAATGTGGCTTTTTGACATAGGTGTATGGTTTAGCCTGCCTGCACAGTGTAAGCTTAACCCAGTTACAGAGTACAACCTATTTTCACAGTACAACAACGTATTTTCCAAACAAGAATATTTTTTATAACACAGGGCTATCGGGCGGCCTCAAAAAAATTCTGGCAAATTGCCCGACGCCTCAGGAGTGGGAAGCAGTGCTTCACCAACACAGTCTATGGATCACACTCCTCAGCCTCCCCGGTAAGATCTATTTCAGGATGTTGGAGAGGTGAATCTAACTGATAGTTGACCCTCAGATTCAGGAGGAACAGCGTTTTCATCCTGGTGGTGGAACACAGGACCAGCTCTATACTCTTCTTCGGGTGGTTGAGGGTTCATGGGGAATTGCCCAAACAGTCCACATGTGCTTTGTGGATCGGGAGAAGGCGTTCGACCATGTCCTACATGGTATTCTTTCGGGGGTGCTCCGGGAGTATGGAGTCCGGGGTCCTTAGCTGAGTGCCGTCAGGCCGGAGCAGGAGCTGTACTCATATTACCGGCAGTAAGTCAGACCTGTTCCCAGTGAATATTGGCCACCGCAAGGGCTACCCTTTGTCACTGGTTCTGTTCATTGTTTTTATGGACAGAATTTCTAGGCGCAGTCAGGGGTCGAAGGGTGTCCAGTTTGTGTACCACAGGATCTCATCTCTGCTGTTTGCAGATAATGATGTCCTGATGGCTCCATTGAACCCGGACCTGCAACATGCACTGGGACGGTTTGCATCCAAGAGTGATGCGGCTGGGATGAGGATCAGCACGTCCAAATCCGCGGCCATTGGTTCTCAACCGAAGAAAGGTAGCTTGCCCCCTCCTGGTGGGTGGGGAGTCCAAGTGGAGGAGTTCAAGTATCTTGGGGTCTAGTTCTCGAGTGAGGGAAGGATGGAGTGTAAGATTGACAGGCTCATCGGTGCAGCATCTGTAGTGATGCGGTCTCAGTATCGGATTGTTGTGAAGAAGAAGCTGAGTCGATAAGCAAAGCTCTTGATTTACCTGTCAATCTACATTCCTACCCTCACCTATGGTCATGAGCTTTTGGTAATGATCAAAAGGACAAGATCACAGATACAAGCGGTCAAATGAGTTTCCTCTACAGGGTGGCTGGGCGTTCCCTTAGAGATAAGGTGAGGAGTTCAGTCACATGGGAGGAGCTCAGAGTAGAGCCGCTGCTCCTCCACATTGAGAGGAGCCAGCTGAGGTGGCTCGGGCATCTGTTCCAGATGCTTCCTGGACGCTTGTTTCGGGCATGTCCCAGTGGGAAAAGGCCCCAGGGAAGACCCAGGATATGCTGGAGGGATATGTCTCTTGGCTGGCCTGGGAATGCCTCTGGAACCATAAAACAAGACCTTACTTCATAAAAGGTTTTGTAAGAGACATATTTAATCTTATTTGGGGTTTTCCTGGGAGTGTACACATCTGGGATCTTGATGCCTTTGCTAAATATATATATATCTTGATTAATATCTGTCTGCTTGCCTTCATTCACTAAAAGCCATCATCATTATCTTGGCACAATATCTTTCCAGCATTCATCCTCAAAACAAGTGGCAGAGACAGGCTTAACATATTGATGTTGTCTAGACAATCATTTTCCAGTTTACTGCAGAGACATTAAAATCCATGACAGCCCAAATTGAGGAACTAATCGGGGAATTAATAAAATGTGATGTCGGCAACACTTACATGGATAAGTGGTGCACAAAGACCCAAAATCTCAGAGCTTGCAGCTTGTGTATGCCATTTACTCATCATGGAGTCGTGCGCTCGAATGATAGCGTGAGATTTCCTGACCCAATGATTTGAGATGTTGATGCCAGAGTGCAAAGTAGGCCTTGAATATGGGCCAATTCCATCAGCTCATAGGCTTGAAAGTGTTGGGATTGCAGTACTGTTGTAAAACTGGCAAATGAGTTATGTCTGAGGCCTTTGGAGGAAATTGTTGGAGTCAAAGGAAATTTAAGTAAATGAGAAAAGTTTTGTATCCATTGCAACGCTCGAATAAACGTCATTTGTGAACATGACAAATGTATAAATATATACTTAACTAAATAAAAAAAGGTAATCAAATCTATCGACCAATCTTTAACTTAGGTTGGTTAAATGTACCAAATATTTAGCTTTTGTCGAACTAGATAATGTCAACTTGTGTGATGACTTGCATGTGCACTTGAGAGTGACAAAGCATGATTTTCTTCACCCTAAGATTCGTATGATTATTACTGTTCCAAAGCACATATGCAAGAGTTTGTGTGGAGCCTTCCTGTGCAGTGTTTGCATATTTGCATGAATCTCACTTGTAGTCCCAACTAAGTCATCTTTTTATGATCAGATTGTGTTAAAAGAAAGCTCAGATTAATGTTGATGACATCACATGAAAGGTATCAGCTAATCCTAGATCAATGTTTCTCAAACTGTGGTACAGGTACTACTGGTGGTACACAAGCTCCTTCAGGCAGTGCGGATTCCTGAGTAGTTCAATTATTTGCTGAATTTAGCAAATCATTTCATTAGTCCTTGTATAGTCCTATTTTAGTCATTGTTTAGCCTTGTAGAAAAAGATTCATTTGTAGTTATCTGGACTCTGTTTTAGAAAAAACTAAAAGTTTCGACTCTTATCCAAGAGTCATTCTCAATCGGTGAAACAAGTCTGAGAACTCTGGTTTATATCCTACTCCGTGAAAGCCCTGTCCACAGGGCGGGAACTCCTGATAATGGGCCATTGAAACTTAACTGAGATGGGTCATCTACATTCTATTGTGACCTGACTTTGGCTGCCTTCTCTTTGAGTACCTTATTAGCATCAGAATGCCTGGGGCGTCTCCAGGGTTTCAGCAGACCATTATAGACAAGATGAAGATGCATGGCGCTCTGGGGTCCTGAACTCGCGTGTCGTCTGTGTTGATAAAGCCTCTTGTGCAGTGGCTGTTTAGTCTCCCCTATGTAACGCTCTTTACAACTTTCTTCACTGCATTGGATAGATTACACTACGTTGCTCTGCTTTTGTGTAGGCATCTTGTCCTTAGGGTGAATCAGCTTTTGTCTCAACGTGTTGCCTGGTTTGAAATAACCAGGGACTTAGTGTTGTCGAAAAATTCTTTACAGTTTTTCTGACAGTCCTGAGACATAAGGGACAGAGACACCCATTCTTCATGGTTCTGTTTCCCCTTTGTCCCTTTTTTGTCATGCTTTTTGGTTCTCTTCACTTTGTTAAGAGCCCAAGTCGGGTATCCACAGGCTGAGAGAGCATTCCGGACGTGTTTTCCTCTTTCCTCTTGCCCTCTGAGCTGGTGGGCAGCTCTTGTGCTCTGTGTTGTAGTTTTCTGATCACTCCCAGCTTACGCTGTAGTGGGTGGTTAGAGCCAAAGAGCAGGTACTGATCCGTGTGTGTGGGTTTCCTATATAATTCTATCTGGAGCTTCCCGCCTTCTCCTCTGATAGTGGAACAATCAAGAAAGGTCAAGCGGTTCTTCTTAGCATCTTCTCTTATAAATCTGATATGTGGGTCCACTGCATTGATGTGCTCTGAGAAGGCTTCCAGCTCTAGTTTCTTAATTGTCACAAAAGTGTCATCCACATAACGGTACCAAAGACTTGGAGCAATGCCTGAAAAGGAGGTCAGTGCCTTCTCAAAATGCTCCATGTACAAGTTGGCCACTATGGGAGAGACGGGCGAGCCCATGGCACAGCTGTGGATCTGTCTGTAAAAATGTCCCCGGAATTGAAAGTATGTGGTGTTAAGACAGATGCCTAGTAGTTTGCAGATGTGTTCAGGTGACAGTTTTGTCCTTTCCTGTAAGGTGGTGTCCTAACCGCTGCTACTGCCTCAGAAGTCGGGATGCAGGTGAAAAGGGATACAACATCATATGAGACCATGAAGTCATCTGAATCCAATTGGAGATGTTTCACTTTGTCCACAAAAGTATGTGCGTTTTCCACATGATGTTCCGAGTTCCCCACCAATGGTGCAAAGATAGTTGTTAAATGCTTGGCCACTTTGTATGTGATGGAATTGGTGCTGCACATAATGGGTCTGAGTGGAACATTCTCTTTGTGAGTTTTGGGAAGGCCATACAAATGAACTATACAGACGACAACTGAATATTTTTCTACAATGGAACACTCCTGGACGAATGAGTTGTTGTTTAGCCTTATTATGGACCTGGTTTGGATCTGGTGGCACTTGGAAGACCAAACATTTCCTTAGGTGGTACTTGATGTGAAAAGTTTGAGAACCACTGTCCCATATATAGTCAATTCCAGTTGAAGCGATGAGTCAGTTGGCACCGTAGAAAGGTCTTGACAACAATGGGTCAAAAGAAGAGGACAAATACACAATTGATTTTTAGAAATATATAGGCGTTGCCTTGGTAAAACAACAAACCATCATAAAAGATGGGATTTTATGCAGCAGTTCTTTAGAAGCAAATATTATCCTTTTTAATCTTCATGTACATTTTATTTCAAGTATAAACAGCTTACCAACTTTTGATTTTGCAAATGAAGAATGTAAATGGAACAGATGTTAAAAATGCAAGTTATTTTGCAAGCAGTTTAGAACCACTTTCCTTCTCAATTGTGTTTTCCGACAATTATGGTAACACTGTAAATGCAAAAGCACAACTAAATGGTACAAATAAGCATCATACAAATTGTCCAGTTGTGAGTGGCCATGAATAAATATCGTAAATGTAGACGGATTCTTCCTATTCTTTATCGATTTCTTTCTTAACCCAACATATCAACATTCTGAGTATACTATCTATGTACACGCTCTACATGCCATACCTCAGATAACCCAAGTGATCCCCTTTATCTCTTTAATTTCAAGTGCATGGTTTATTTTCCTGAGCTTGACTTCTGGAGAAACAATGAATGGTTGACTTGAAAAAACATCTCTGGTGGTTGAGTGGTTAAGGCAACAGAACACATTCCAGACTTTTTATACAAATATATTTTTAAATTATTATTATTTACGACAAAAAAATATTACAAACATTTAATATAACAATACAGTCACAAAAACAAACAAAAATATACCCCACCTTCCACCTCACATTCACACACAAAAACTCATAAACTAAAACAAAACTAAATGACATTGATACATCAAAAGAAAATGGACAAAAGGGAAAAAGATATATATAGAAAATGAAACAACCCAAGTATTTCAATGTGTTTTAGTAGGCCATGTAATTTGTATTTATTTTCAATTTATTTATGAAATAATGCATTATGTTTTATTAATGATCATTATGCTGTTATTAAAATATTGTATCTATATATAATATTAACCATTATTATGCATATACATTTTCTTTCGTCATTTTAGTTTCTCGTTTTGTCCATCGCAGTTTACTTTTTATTTTAATTTAGTTTATAGTATTGATGTTTATTATAAAATTACCATTTCAATTATTGTCATAATTATTTTAATTGTGTGTTAATATATCGCTACCATTTTACGTATTGCATAGCCAGTGCATGCATGCATTTGCAAATAGAAAATTATGCCATAATTCATGTGCAGCCGCTGTGTTGTGAGCTCAAATCCCGGCTCTGACAGTTTACTGCATGTCTTCCCTTCTCCCTCATCCACATTTCCTGTTCAGCTGTCATGTATAATAATGACCAACACAGGGGCAGGAGAGTGTAAAAAGCAGTAGCATACATGTAATGAGACAGCAGCAGAACCATGAGCCGCCGCTCCATATCCTTTTGGCACCACCACAAGGTTTGAGGCACTAGAGAGCCAAAACTTCACCAATTCAACAAACAATTAATCACACCACACTATTTTGTTTGTCGGTTTTGTGTTCAGATTGAATAAACTTTTTGGAAGATAATAAACCAAAAAGACCCTAAGCAGTTCCTGGCATATCTGTTTAATGCATCAATTAATGACAAGAATGAAAAGAATATCAGACACCAATTCCTGTCTTTTGTTGAAAAGGGTATGGGCAATTACAAAAAAATGCCTAGTACTGTGTAAGTATTATGCAACTATACAGCTCAGCATTTACGTTGACACTTGGATGGTCAAAAAACGTAGTCAAGTCCAAAGTCCAATAAAGGACTTTTGTACTCAGGAGTCCTTGATCTCCAGCGTGTTCAGTTGTTTAAATTGTTTTAATTTACCAATTTAAACAGTGATTGCTTGCATGCTTACTTGCTGCATTTTCTTTTATAAAAATAAAAAAATTACATAGATCATATAACCCCTACGCAATCCTTTTGGATTAACAGAAAAATGGCATCTACCGTAGGTTATTTAGGCTGCTGGCCCGACCTGGCCAATGGTCTGCTCTTTTCAAAGGGAGTTTCAAATGCACTGCTCTTTTGTGAGAGGGAAGTCACCGGTGCTAGTTCAAAATGGAGGTATTTTAGGCTCAGACTCCAGCAGAAGAAAACCTGGGGCAGACGGAACAAGCAAAACTAACTTTTATTGTCTGCTATGGGAAGGCCTCCGGACCCCCAGGATCAGCTGGAGGACAGGACATGTAAGAGGCTGCAACTTTTAGTGCAAGTGAAAAGAGGCAAAATATTCATAAATGCGAGTAATGATCTTTCGAGCAGCGGCTCTAAAATATAGTGGAAGAATGGAACTGACTATGTGTTGATGTATTTTTACAATAAAAGTTGGCAGAATTTGTCATTAATATTGGTTTACAACCTGTAACCATTGGTAAACTTTTGGAAATGTTATTTTCGGTGACATTGTAAGATCAACCGAGTCAGTAGTGTTCACTTGTGATGAGATGCAGGCAAAACAACTTAAATATGAATACATAATAACTTGTATTATCTTTTTTTTCCAATTTCAAAGTTTTTATTTTTTGAATTTATACAAAACAAGAACAAACACAGGGAAAAAAGGGAACACAACCAGATACAGAGAGGGGAGCAAATACAAAATAACAACAGCAGACATCCAACCAAGAATTAAGAAAATTAAATTGAATTAAATCATGGCCTAGAAAACCCTAAAACCATAAAACCCTAAAAAATTCCATTTAGTCCAAAGTCTGTTAAATTTGTCCATATTCAGATTAAGGCTGAATGTAATTTTTTCCATGTTGCGAATTGTCATTATAATGTCAGTCAGTGCATTTTGTGTCATCCATTTTTTGGTGAGGGCTTTTTTCGCTGCAGTCAGGAGGATGCTCCAGAGATAAATGCCCACAGTGTCCATCTCAGGAGTCCTGTGGCCCACATACATAGTTCTGAAATTCAGTGGAATGGTGATGTCATACATTGTCTGTAAGCCTTTATTGATCTCAGTCCAAAACTTGTGAACAACAGGACAATCCCAAAACACATGATAGTGATTTGCCTCCTGGCTGCCACATCCTCTCCAACAGTGTGCATTTCCCTGTGAGTAAAGGGGTCTTTGACATGGTGTTATAAAGAAGCGAGACACATTCTTCCAACAGAATTCCCTTCAAACATGTGACTTTGTGGTTTTCCAGTGAGATGTACATATACTTCATCCAGAACAAAGTGACCCTCTCTTTCCCATTTACCCTTAATATGATCAGTAGTGTGATTGCTCAATGTGTTAATACACTTGAACAATTTAGATATTAGTCCTCTTGAAAGTTCAGATTTATAAGCTTTATTGAATATTTCAGTTAAAGGCTATGAAGGTCATCATGCCTTTTGATTTCTTGGTTATAATAACTCCTTGTTTGTAAGCACCTGTAAAAGTCCTGTTCCTCTAAGTCAAAGGATTCTTTCAACTCATCAAAGCTCTTCAGATGATTCTCCTTTACAATCTGGTAAAAAAAAAAACCTTATACCTTTTGTTATCCAGACTTTAAATCTTGAGTCTGTGTTGTTCGGTGAGAAATTTGGATCATAAGTTAGGCCTGTACAGGAACCCCCGGCACAACAGCAATCTCAATATTCTTCCATTGAGCTTCACATTCTGGGTCACACCAGCACAGCAAGGCTCTGATCTGAGCTGAAATAAATTCATTTTTCAAACAAGGCAAACCCCAGCCTCCTTTTTCTTTTAATAATTGTAAGGTTTTGAGTCGGCTACAGGGTTTTTTCCCTGCCATATGAATCTTGAGATTGCTTTATTCCACTCATCAAACAGCCGGTTGAGGATGGAAACCGGAAGAGTCTGGAATAGATAGAGAAAATTGGGCAAAATATTCATTTTTATAGTTTCAATCCTTTGACTTGGACATAAACATAGAATAAGATCTTTTTTTGTAGTAGTAAAAAGGGAGGTTTAATTTTTCTCCATAATTGTTTGTAGATCTCTATGGAGTACCACACCTAAATATCTAAGAGATTCCGTTTGCCATTTAAATGGGTAAGTCTTTTTGATTTGTTGAACTCTATTACATCTAGGGTTTTGAATGTTCTCGACACCATTGCCCCTATGAAGGCTAAAACTGTTAAAAATAATGAATATGGACCAGTGGATTCACTCTGTCACTGCATTCAACAGTGTGTGGATGCAAAACAACTTTCTCCAGCTGAACTCAGACAAGACTGAAATCATCGTCTTTGGCCCACAGAAACAAAGAGAAAGTATTAGCAGTCACTTCCAGAGTCTCGCTCTAAAACCAACAAATCAAGTTAGAAATCTGGGGGTAATAATGGACTCAGACTTGAATTTTAACAGCTATGTCAAATCAATAACATCAGCAGCCTTTTACCAGCTAAAAAAACATTGCCAAAATCAAAAGTATAGTGTCTAAACCAGACTTGGAGAGACTTATCCACTTATCCACTTGTCTGTAGTAGATTAGACTACTGTAACGGCCTGCTCACTGGCCTCTCCAAACAAGCTGTAAAACAGCTGCAGTACATCCAGAACGCTGCCGCTCGGATCCTGACTAGAACCAGGAAGTATGATCACATTAGTCCTGTGCTCAGGTCTCTGCACTGGCTCCCTGTGGCTCAGAGAATAGACTTCAAAGCAGCTCTGCTTGTATACAAGTCTCTCCATGGCCTAGCACCAAAGTACATCTCGGACATGTTAGTGCCATATGAACCATCTCGGACTCTGAGGACCTCAGGGACCGGCCTCCTGCTGGTGCCCCAGAGTCAGGACTAAACATGGGGAATCTGCGTTTTAGTTTTATGCAGCTAAAATCTGGAACAGTCTTCCTGAGGATGTGAGACAGGCCTCTACTCTGGCATTGTTCAAATCTAAGCTAAAAACTGTTTTGTTTCGCTGTGCATATGATTTTCTTTGCACTTTTCTCTTTTGTGTATTAAACTATTTGACGGATAGCCTGAAAATGGCACCTTTAAATTTCCTTAAATTAAGGTTTTGTGATTTCTGTCTTTTCTTTGTGATTTTAATGACCTTTTTTCCTGTTGTGTGAAGAACTTTGAATTGCCTTGTGTACAAATTGTGCTCTACAAATAAACTTGCCTTGCCTTGCCTACAAGTAAGAGGGCGATGCCAGTATGAGAGAATTTCGGTATTTTGTACATTTAATTTGTATCCAGACATTGGACCAACTTCTTGAAGAAAATGTATCACACTTGGTATGGAAATTTCTGGTTTGGTCAAATACAATAGAACATCATTTGCATAACAGGCAATTTTATGTTCCGTCCCATCAACTGTAACACCATGAATGATTTTTGATTGTCTAATATATTGGGCCAATGTTTCCAAATACAAAGAAAACAAGAGGGGAGACCAGGCACAGCCCTGCCTCATCCACCTTTCCAGAGTCAGTGGATCTGGCAGGTGACCATTGATTTTAATTCTTGATGTTGGACAATCGTAAAAAGCCCCAGTATTTTTTTATAATTAGATCATCGATTTGAAATTTGTTAAGCACTTTAAATACATATGGCCAACTAACAGAATCAAAAGCTTTTTCAGCGTCCAGACTTATTATTAGAGCTTTGTTTTGTTGTTTTTGTATTTGGTTCATTATGTGTAAAGATCGTCTTATGTTGTTTTCTGTTTGTCGCTTGGTAATAAATCTTGTCTGATCATTGTGGATTAAGATTGGGAGTATTTGTTCCATTCTTTTGGACATAATTGAGGTGTATAAATGATAGTCCACATTCAGAATAGAAATAGGTCTGTATGAGGCACATTCAAGTCGGTCCTTCCCTTCTTTAGGTATTAAGAATATGATGGCCTCTTTCCAACTCGGAGGGGTCTGAGTTTTGTTAAGCGCCCAGTTAAAATAGAAATAGAAAAGGAGTAAGTGTGTCTTTTAAAGCTTTATACCACTCTGAGGTGAACCCATCGCTCCCCGGAGATTTATTATTCTTTAATCTTTTGATTGCACCTTGTATTCCCATAACTTGTATTATCTATGAGTTGTAGTCTGTTTTTTATTTTTTTTTTAATCAAGAAATGATATGGCAGAGTCGGGAATAGTGTTCATGAATTTATTCCCAGAAGTGCAAACAAAACGGTGCAGAACAGAAACAATAGATATTTTGGAGCAGCAGTAAAACGTAGTGATGCGCCAAACGAATCGAGGCGCCGACACATGTGTGTCTCTGAAAGTGCCGCCTGTGTTGAGCTGTGTCACTTTGTGAAAAGTCACGCGACCAACACATCTACTAATTTGGTGTTGCTCGTGCCAGAAGCGCTGTTGAAGCTGCAGCGCAAGGCGAGGGCTTGACACACGGGGAGCGACGCTGCTCCTTCTCCATTCATTTCCAATAGTGCTGCCTGTGCGACAATGCAAACATCGCCAGTCGCAGGTCAGCGACAAGAGAAAGTAATGTCCGTGAAAACCTCCCGCTCGTGCATGTTGACGTGCATACGCAGGCCTGCGATGCGATCCTGAAAGTAGAAACATTTTCTACTTTTGATGCTTTGTCTGTTTGTTTTGTGGTTCACTGGTGATAAATATTTGCTGGTTCCTCTATGAGAGATAATCTTTCACAAGAATAACCTTTGCAAGCCCTATTGGGTGAGGGTTAGGGTTAGGTTAATTATTTCTATATTAATTTCGAGTCACTTCTTATATTACAGACTACTTTATTGTACAATAGGCTGTTATTTGTTTTAATTATAAGATTGAGTGACCTTCTCACAAAGTTATCTCTTATTTGTTGCTCTTCAGAACATATTCTGATTCAGTGTTTGTATTTTTGAATGAACATACGCAGTGTTGTGTAAACTCGTCTGCTTAAGAAGCAGTAGGCCTCCCTTTTTTAGACCACAAGATGGCGCAAAAGAGGGAACAACACAGTGTCAATACTGTGTCAACACAGTCATCTACCCATCACTAGTACGGACGGATAGAAAGACCTTGGTTGACTCTGGAGCTAGTGCCTGCGGTGCACACAGCTCCCTCCTCGAACACACACTGCCTTTGTGGTGCTAGAAGGCCCCTTTTTATAGTAGGAGGCTCCTCCCCAAAATCGACTAACAGGAAAAATCGAACTTTCTCTTCAAATAGAAACATTACTCTTTCATGAATAATACAATAAATTCATAAATATATTTTTTACAAAAATGTCATATATGTGTAGTGGTTCAAAGCAAAAAAGTGAAAACGAATTAATTTCACCAAAACCGGTGAGTTACACTCATGTGCGCCCAACGCCGACGCAATATAATGCAGAAGTCCGTGGAGTTCGGGTCGGCCCGTTGTTATAATAGATCCATGGATTGACCGCATGGATCTATTATAATAACTGTTTTGGCTGGCCGAAACAGGGAGAGTTTGTGAACTTTAGAAAGAGTTATGGAGAGAAATATGGTTTAGTAGCAATCAAGTGTGCACCCGTGACTGCTACAATGGCTTTGGAGGGGACAAGGAACGGGTATTGGGCAGGTAAGAGATACACCGGTACAGGTGTGTGCGTGTGTGTTGGCCCCATGTCGCTCTGGCCTCCCCACACTGGCTGACGAAGCTACTTCGTCACAGAATACTACAAAAGTGTTCCCAACATAGCTGAGACACTTACCTTTTGCGGTCAACTCATTATCCTATTCTTGCCTCCATGCCAGGCTTTGACAGGCCAGTGACATTGAAATCCCTCATTGAACTTTAGTAAAAAGAGCAGAGATGTGTCCAGCCTCCCTTTGGATCTGGTCAAAACCACCGGTTGGTGTTTAAAATTGATCAAATCTGTGATAAACTCTAATCTGTTTTAAGAAAAAACCTCAGCATGAGCATCTTGTGATAATCTGAAATCAAGCAATTATTACTTTAAGGTGTATACATCTAATTTTGTGTTCACATTTGTTGTTTTTTATTGATCATTCAAAAAGCACAATATCCATGGTTTTCAGAGTAATGTTAGATGTTGAATTAGTACCACAATTCAAAATATATTATTTTGGAAAAAGTCCTCAAAAATGATGCCGATAAACAGGAGACTGAAACCCATGAATACTTTGTGTAGTTAGGGACAGCATTATGGTTTGTCTTATGTAAATAACTTGGTGCTTCTTGACCAAACTTATTTTATGATTAAATATTGTACCTATAGCTCAATCCACCCAGTAATTCAAACAAATGCATGATTTTTGAAATTTAAATGAAAACACAAACAGAATAAATTAAGCTGTGATAATGCAGAGGCACTAAAGACCTTATTCAAAAGGTATTTTGTCAACCTTTTATTCAGTAATGATCTGTCACATTCTTAACTGCACAGCCCTGGCAGAGGTAGAAAGTGTAAAATTGCTCCCATAGACATTGGCTCAGCGGCACATGCCCATACCACACTGCGCAAATGGATTTATGCTCCGTATTAAAAGCTAATAACTCAGACAAAGCGTACAATGCACATAGGCGAACAAAGACACTGCACTCAAATGGGCTAATATTCAATCATAAGTTTGAAAACATTGCTGTAATAGCCTATTCAACATATTTCTGCCTTCACACCGTTTGCACAGGCAATCTTTGGAATTAATAGAGTGACAAAAACAGCTGTTGCCTTTTATGCTTACATAGATTGGCTGCAAACAGTATTATTCACAATGACTTATTATTTTTTGGAAACACCTGTCTAAGGTAAACAAATAAGTTTTCAAGTTTAACCATATGGCTTTCAGACCGCAATACAACTGTCGAATAACAGAATAACTAAAACTGCAAAGTTTCAAATGCTACACGGCTCAGGGTTCTGCCAAAAATGCCTAAATGATTTATATTTCCAAGAGCATAGAAACAGTTTGCCTATTTTGTGATATTTTAATTTTGAACCAGAGCAGTTTAGAGGAAAAATAAATGTTAGCTGCAGAAATACATTAAAGAAGTTTATAAAGATAAGCTTAATGTCAATCTGTGGAATATTCAAGGCAAAGTGATAATGTCTCCACAGAGCCAAGAAGGTGAAAAGAAAAGTTACATAATGCAACTTTAATAGTCTAAACTACTCAAACACTATTAACTCATGCATACCCTGAGTGCCGTGTCCAGGGCAACGAGAAGTCTGCTATGGAACAACTGAAATTTCCCCAGAAATGTATGGGTATTTTGCTAAATGTTGTTTTCTCTTGAAATTACTATCCTAGTTCTTGAAACAATTTCACAGACGCAAACCTTTTTATAAGTGATCGTAACCAGACCTTATCTGCTTTGCCAATTATGTCCATTCATTGCCAGAGTTGGAGGAATAATTCCATCGTTTATTTCTGCAGCAGCTTATAAAAGCATGGCATGTGACACTGGCATCAAGTTTAGATTGGAATGACACAGATGGGGCAGTTTGTCATGTTGACAAGAATTGAGGCATGAGATGCAAATGGTTCACTCCACATTAAAGTGTACAATGGCCATTGTCTTTAACTAGGGCATCATTAAAAATGATTTGTTATTTTTTAACCTTGTATATTATACATATGTAATATAAAATGAGAACAGCAGATCAAATAAAATCTCCCAAAAATTATGTCCACCCCAGATAGGAATTGAATTTTGATCGAGTTTTGTTACATGATGATGCTCTCAACTTCAACGACTTGTAAAAGAAAAATTTAATCCAAATGAAGAACCGACTAGAGATGAAATGATGGGGAAATACTTCTAGATACATGTCCCAAATGCTTTTCAAAATGTTTCCACTCGTATTTTTGAAATTTCAAAAGAAGTGTTTTGGATGTAAGTAGTTAAAGTCCAGTATTAGTTACGCCCGCGCAGTATCAGTTTACGTTTGAAAGCATAATTCTAAGCGGCATGCTACGTCATCAAAATGCGACGCTTTATTACTGTGCTCCACGGCTGAACTGTTTTGGTTGTGTCTACTCACGGGAGCCTGAAGCGTTCCATCACAATTTTGATCTCGAAAGAGTCCTTTTACGAGTTGTTATGCCGAAACAACATTGTTTACTGCGTGGGGAAAACCAACATCTTACTTCTGCATTTTGCAGCACCGCCCTACGCAATATGGCCACTCGCACATGCGCGGTGTTTTGAAAGTTTTGTGTCCGCCAAAGTTAACTATGTTACGGCCAATGTAAGTTTACAAATTGCTAATTTATCTATTTATCTACTTTATGGTATTTTTATGATAACTACAGGTGGGACTTTCTAATGCGAGTTGTATCCGGCCCCGGATAACCAGAAGAAGATGGATGGACGACTTCAAAATAGTATACAAAACACATTTAAAATTGGACAATTTACATCTATATTCAGGAATTTCCAACTAATGTTTGAGAAGCATGTACTTGACATAATTGTATGTTGTAGTATGATTATTTCCAGATTGTAGAATGCCATCAACATCAACCTAACGCTTGTTTTTGTAAGGTGGGTGCAGTTAGGAACCAGTGTGGGTCCCACACTGTCTCAGTGTAGTGTCTCAAAAGTGAAATATCTAATTTAGTGATCTAGAAGAGTTATTTTGCACTATAACTACAAAACGGGGCACCAGAGTATGAACTCAAAAAGGCTAAATATACATTCAAAAATTACGGCTCGTTTAGTCTTAAGGAAGAGTACCGGTTGAGACTATACAGTAATTCATACAATCACAGGAAACAGAATTATTTGTGTGGATTATTTATCAAGTAATTAAATCAGTAAGAGCATGAAAAAACCCCAAGAAATCAAGCTAATAACCTGTAGCACATCAAACTTAAACCGAAGTTGGGGTTTGTTTAAACGGGGGTTTTCAGCAGTATGATAAAAGTGGAAAAGAGGCTGTGACGACAAAATAGGCAATAAGGGAGGTTTGAATTGGGATTTAAATTGATTAATGACCAGTTTACTAATCAGAGGAGGAAAGAGGCTCTTAAAATCTGCCACTTCTGCATTTATGGCCACAGTCTGAGCTCGGCTTACTGTGAGTTGACAAGATGCTCCTTTCTCAGAGAAAAAAGGCGAGAAAAACCAAGTCTGCAAAGCGAACGGAAAAAGGGGGGAAAAGAACAGAGTTAAGGAGACAATAACTTGCGAAGAAAATACAGCGATAACAGTAGGAACATGGTATTCCACACTACGATTTCAGAGATGATGTCCAGTTTAGTCAAAAGATTATAACTTCTGCACTGTATATGACATTCACAAATGTTTATTGGAGACCGTCTGCATGGTTTGATCTTCAAGAGAATTTCTTTCATCCTTTGTTTTTAGTGTTTGTTCTCTTTTGACTGTGATGTCGCCTTGAATTACCGAAAAGACAATAAAGGTGTCACATGCTGGTTAAATGTCATAATTGAGGCAGGGGAGTGTTTGCTGACTGGTCTATGAGACATGGTATCTGATTAGATCATTTCAAATAAACATTCCTCCTACACTGACCTTGAAGCACTGTGAAAGCAGGTCTGTGGGAGGTGTGGGTCTGTTGAAGAATCCGCAAGAAGTGTTTTTGCACAAACACATGAAAATCTGCGTACGTTTTTGTGCACCGGTGTTGTTAATACAGGCAGTCTGCTAGTGACCCGCTCATAAAACTGGTACAATTAACTGTACACCCAGCAGAACAAGCAGTAAGGGTATCCTCAGAATTGGCAGGACCAAGAGCCAGGCTTAAATTCTGGCGAGGTGGTTGACAAGTATCTTGACAGGCAGAGGCCAGAGGTCTGTAGACAGGTCTACTTGTTTCAGAAATATTTTTTTGTAAAAACAACATACAAAGAAAACCAAAACCTATCCTAGGTAGGGTTGTTTTAAGTATTCAGTACGGAGATGAACAGAGGTTGTAATCCCTCCTAAATATCAAAAGCCCACAGCGTGTTATCTGATGTAATCGGAGCTCTTCTTTGTGCTGATAAATTAAGCTGTCACTATTAAGAGAGCAGCGCAGCTCTGACTATCAAAGAAAATCAAACACATTTAAATGTGACCAGCCCATATTCATAGTGTTAAAGCTCTGTGGCCTTAAAGTCAGCATCGATTTCTCAACCACTTTTGAATGAACTTGACATCTTTTATCGTTGGACCTATGTGTTGAACTGGTCTGACACATAGACATTTTTAAAGCGTGTGATGCATTTCATTCGGAACCTTTTCTGATCTTCACTTCACTTTTCAGGGAAGAGGGCGATTAACCTATAGTGTGCATCTTTAGATGAATGAGGAAATAGAAAACTATGAAAGCTCTGCAGCAGATACACTTACTTCACAGTAAGAAGGTCCTCCATCCATCCATCCATCTTCTTTCGCTTATTCAGGGCTGGGCAGCAGTCTTAAGCAGGGACTCCCAGACTTCCCACTCCCCAGACACTTCCTCCAACTCCTGCGGGGGGATCCCAAGGTGTTCCCAGGCCAGCCAAGAGACATAGCCCCTATAGCGTGTCCTGGGTCTTTCTCGGGGCCTCTTCCTGGTGAGACATGTCCAAAACACCTTTCGGTCATTACCCAAAGCTCATGACCATAAGTGAGGGTAGGAATGTAGATTGGCAGGTAAACCGCGAGAGCTTTGCCTTTCGACTTAGCTCCTTATTCTCCACAACAGTCCAATGTGGCAACCGCATCACTGCAGACGCTGCACCGATCCGCCTGTCAATCTCACGTTCCATCCTTCCCTCATGTGTGAACAAGACCCCAAGATACTTAGGCAAGGCAAGTTTATTTGTACAGCACAATTTATACACAAGGCAATTCAAAGCGCTTCACACAACAGGAAAAATGCATTTAAATCACAAAGACCTGACAGAAATCACAAAACCTTCCTTTCTATTCGTACAATTTAACAATTTTGCTGACATGAATCATAAATTTTGTCCATGCTTAGTGATCCGCCAGATGGAAAATCACATCTATTAGACTATACTGGCAGACACTCCAGACACTCTTTTCCATATTTATTTGACATTGCCAGCGTAAAAGATGTCTCTGGGATGGGCACATACTCATAATTATGGAACACGACAAAGTAGAAATATAAGCTGTGTGCTGCCTGTTTGCAGAACTAATCAAATACAACGCATTGTTGTTTATTGAGCTATGGTTGTATGGAATACACTGCCTGTTTTTTTGTTCAAAATTAACTAAAACATTACTTCAAAAGAAGTTAAAGCGTTTCCTTTATACACAATAATGCGCTTTACAGATAAAGAGAAGATTTGATTATTAATTGTGGTAATGATAATGGTAGAATAACTAATAATAATATTGTACTATTGTTGTTACTGCTTTTTTTTTAACCGCTGATTTATGGAAGTATGTCTAGGACGGCAAACAAGTTTAATTTAACCAAATGCATCAAAATAACAATCAGATAAAGATAATAAAGATAATAAAGATAAAATAAAGGAATTACACTAACTGTTGGACAGCTCTAGCGTAGAAGGAAGTACATTTATTTTATGTTTGTATGTATATGTGCGTGTATGTATGTTTGTGTGTATATATATATATATAATATACATACATACATACATTGGACTTGTGTGTGTGTGTGTGTGTGTGTGTAAAGGGGTGGGTGGGGTACACATAGAAATGTATGTAATGAATTTGAGGAAACCCCAGGAAGAATAGCAACTGGTATGTCAGGAGCTCTTGGGATCTTAAGAAACTAAACTAAACCCACCTGGAGAGGGCAAGCCAACTTTTTCCGGTTGAGAATCATGGACTCAGATTTGGAGGTGCTGATCATCATCCCAACTGCTTCACACTCGGCTGCAAACCGTCCCAGTGCATGTTGCAGGTCCAGGTTTGATGGAGCCATCAGGACAACATCGACTGCAAACAGCAGAGATGAGATCCCCAATGTGGTCCCCAAACTGCACACCCTCAGACCCATGACTGCACCTAGAAATTATGTCCATAAAAACAATGAACAGAACCGGTGACAAAGGGCAGCCCTGTCCAACATGCACTGGGTACAGGTTTGACTTACTGCCGGCAATGCAAACAGAGCTCCTGCTCCGGTCATACAGGGACCGGATAGTCTTGAGCAAAGGGCCCTGGACCCCATACTCCTGGAGCACCCCCCAAAGAGCACCACAAGGGACAGGGTCGAAAGCCTTCTCCAGATCCACAATGCACATGGACTGTTTGGGCAAACTTCCATGAACAGGACCCGAATGAGAGTATAGAGCTGGTCCAGTGTTCCATGACCAGGATGAAAACCACTCTGCTCCTTTTGAATCCGAGGTTCGACTATTGATCGTATTCTGTAATTGGAGCACACCCTCCCCCTTCTTGAACAGAGGGACCACCACCCCGGCCTGCCAGTCCTAAGGAGACCTAGTTTGAGTATTTTCTGTGTTTATGTTCTTCCTGTGTCTGGGTGGGTTTCTGAGATGATTTGAATTTGGATTTGTAAGGTAAGAGTTCAGTCTCTTACCTTATTTAGATTCATAATTCAAATACTGATTTGCTAGTATTTAAATTATGAATTATTTAATTATTTAAAAACAGCCATGTATGTAGTACCAATTAACTGCAATGTTTTGTCATCAAATACAGTTTACTTTGATAAATTACTTTAAAAAGTTGATATTGGACGAGCGAGTATATCTGAGAGGCCTGGCACGGTGGGTGTCCGTGAGGAGACAGACAGAGACACAGCAAGGACGGACAAAACATCAATATACAAATCAGCAATCTGGACATGCAGCATGAGAGATAATATGAGACCCAAAAAATTCAGCAGCCCAGAGAAAACATTTACTTTATCCGAACTATTCAGTATACAAGATGTATAAGGAATCAAACGCACATTAATAAGGGTAAGGGTTGAAAATAGTATCAACCCATAAGTGCATTAACACTGCAGTATATAGTGTAAAAGCAGCACTGTGTGAATCAGGCTGCTGCACACAGTCAGCGTCTTTAATTTCTATTGGATAGGATCATGTATGTACTGTACGTTAAACATTAACATAAACATTAACACATTATTAATTGCTGATGTATATTTGTAATGTAATTCAATTGAAGGACTTTTTACAAACAAGGTTTACTGTGAAGAAAAGGATTAAATTGTAGGAATCTGGACACGTTTTGACATTCATCCAAAAGTAATTCTCAATCTGCGACTTCTGGATGTGAGTAGAAATGCCTTGTTTTTTTTTCTCTGGCGATGTCGCAATCAAAAGAATGATTCTTCTAACACCCTAAAAATTGGTCTGTTAGCCTCTTTAATGAATATTATCATTATTCAGAGTGCCGAAGTTGACTATCATCAGCGGAGGAAAGAGGAGGAGGATGAGGGTTGTTTGCGATAGCGAAGCCGCTGTTACAGAGAATTTTCGCATACTCATTCATTGATCTGGACTCTTCTTCCTAAAAAAAGCCAGCCAAATACTATTATAATATAGGATTCGTAAAGACCTTGAATATTGTCGTCGTTGCCAAGAATATGCTGCTCACCCGCGGCGATGTTACCGAGGTTGCTGAAGCAACAGGCTCTTAGTTTACTGATCACGACAGCCTAAAATGCCATAACTATATAATAATGTCAGCGAGATTTTGCCGGCTTCTTTTTGCGTCCCCCGCAGTCGTTCTCCGACTCGCTGTCTGATTGGGCTGTGCTGGCCTAAACCTATATATAAGTCCTCGTCTGATTCGCCTTCACCACCCGAATAAACCTCATCAATGTTTTGAAGCATTGCCAGGGCCTCTTGTACGGATAATCGCTTCAATTTGCTTTGCTGTGAGAAACACTAAAAGGTGCCAACGCTAGCGTGGCACTGTCATCCCTGGTGTAATTGATAGAGCCGTCAAATTAACGGGTGTGGGAGTTAGAGGAAGATTTACTCATAACTTGTTTTAGCGTTTTTATTTCGGTTGAATTGCAATATGGGGATGATATACACAAAGGTAAAGAAAAAGTCAAGAGCCCATGAATCTGAAAGAGCAACATAACGAGAGTAATTAGACGTACAATTCTGAAAATCGTCAAATTGACGGCCTTGGGAGTTCTAATGTTAAAAAGTAATGATTTCACCATCTACAGTATTTCTTTTGCATAGAAATGTGGAGTGTGTTATGTATGCATGCCCGATTTTCTCAGATGTGTTAAATTTTAAAGTTTAGTTGTCCCGCATGGAACTTCTTCAAAACGTTCAGTCAATGCTGCTTTATTGTGCTGGTTGTTCACATTTGATATGTACTGCAGGCATTTGTGTTACTTTGAGGCACTTTCAGCCTTGTGTGTGTTTTAGTTGTTTGCACTGGTAATATTCCAGTCCATCTGAAAATATGGAATGTATTTTATATTTAAATCTCCTAGCTTCAAATATCAGCAGACAAATGTATTTCCTGCGAAGAGAAAACAAATTGACCTTATTGTTAAGCATATCATTTTGTTCCTTGTAATTTACTGGCATGTTCTCGTATTGGCTCTAACCCAAACTGTGGCTTAGATTGTTTAACATTAGCATACTGCTGACACACTGAAAGGCTATTGAGTACTTCCATTCACTTCAATCTGGCAGTTAATATTTGAAGAATACAGTTAAGATCTCTATAGTCTCATGTAGTCCACCATGTTCTTGAAAAGACACCACTTTCTGTCAAATAAAAGTTTGTTCTAGAACTTCTGAGTGGGAATGGACACTTTCTTCCATGCTTTCAATCTGGGTGAAAAGAAAAGCAAGGATGTATATTTGTTGGAATTTTATTTTTTTATTTTTTTCGAAAAAATGCTCCCCATGTTGCTTGCAATGTTCTGTCTGGTTTTAATGAATACATACTGTGCACTTAAAAGTTTCTTGAACCATGTGTTATATAAACAGCCAAATTGAGACGTGAAGGTCCGTTTTAGATGGTCTGCACCACGGGTTCAAGAGTTGAAATAATTTGTTCAGTATTTTTGAGAAGAGATGCATTTTGTTAATACCTAATATGGCATTTTGAAGATCTACAGTATTTTGAAATAAATAAAAAAGATCAATTTTGAACATTGTATGGCTGCACTGTGCTTTTTCTGCTCTGCCACATATACACCTGCAGGTGAATCAGCTCCCAGTGGGCACCAGCACATCAGACACTGTTCTCTCCACCACACTGCTGTAATAATATGCAGACATCCTTTCTACTCTGTCTACAGCGTGGACCAGTATAAAGCAAACTTATGCGTAAATCCAGAACTTGCACTCATCTCTGCCTCGGGCGAGTCCCATCGCTTCGCTGCTGTTTCCTACAATCCCTGAAGCACATGGCACACACAAGTGACAAAAACAGTGAGGTACTTTAATGCTATTACAAACTAGGGGATGTAAAGCTGTAGGTGTTATCATGGCTCTATAGAATGTACGTTTGTCAATGGTTAGCCATTTTGAATTACAAATTTGAGTTTAAGGGAAGTTGTCACATTAGAAGGCACTACACTTACTAAAGTTTGATAATATTATGTATTACTTATGTAGTATTTTAACTCCTTGCAAAGATTTGACACATGGAAAATTTACATCTGATTCAAAGATCAAATTATTTTAGCGATACAGAAATAGATTTTTTTTCTAATCTTAAAATTTTTTGAACAGAATATGTGCGGCAACAGTCACAGTCAATAAGAACTGGCATTCATATCCTTTATTCAATTCAATATATATGTATACATGTGTAAAAAGGAGCATGATGAAGATAATATTATTATCGTTATCCAGCCGAAGGATGTCCCGGCGAGGGACTTACTAAAATTGTATCTGGCGGCCGGAAAAACACAAAAATCGAGTAGTAAACAAGGATGAATATGCCCGTGAGTGGTTTCAAAAATTAGAACTCACTGAGTTCTAATTTTGAACCCGTGAAAAAATATTGAAAGACGGCTTAGTAGCGCCACCTCAAAAATTGATTATCCAAACCCCGAAAAGCTGCTAGACAAGCCACCTTAAGCCACTGCGCAGGAGTGCTGTCCAACGTCTTCACAGACATTTTTAACACCTCCCTGTGGTCATGCCACGTTCCAGCCTGCTTTGAGTCGTCTATCATTGTTCCTGTCCCCAAGAAGCCCCGGATCACTGGACTTAACGACTACAGGCCTGTGACGCTGACGTCTGTAGTCATGAAGTCATTTGAACGCCTGGTCTTGCCCCACCTCAAGTCCTTCACCTCCTCCCTGCTGGACCCCCCCTTGCAGTTCGCCTACAGAGCTAACAGGTCTGTAGACGACGCCATCAACCAGAGGAAAGCCAAGCTTCCAGTGCAGATGATGGTGCAGTTTTACACGGTCATCATTGAGTCCATCCTCACCTCCTCCATCACTGTGTGGTACGCTGGAGCCTCTGCCCAAGACAAACAGAGACTACAGCGCATTGTGCGTTCTGCTGAGAAGGTGATTGGCTGCAGAATTCCATCTCTGCAGGACCTGTACGTCTCCAGGGCTCTGGGACGAGCAGGTCGGATCACAGCCGACCCTTCTCACCCTGGACATGGACTATTTGAACCACTCCCCTCAGGAATAGCTTCTTTCTCTCTGCCGTTGGACTCATGAACACTTCTAAACACCTGTCACTTTAACTGCAATTCAATCAATCACTCACTGCACTACATCTGTAAATTTAACTGTAAATTCTTGTGTACATAGTAAGCCTATATTTATTTTATTCTTTCGTAATTTTAAATACAATGTATGCCCTTTTGATTTCAGATATGTTATTTTTATTATTGCTCTGTGTTTTATGTTGCACCTTAACGCCGAAACAAGTTCCTATGTTTGTGAATTCTGTTAATTGTACAATGGCAATAAACCTTTTTCTGATTCTGATTAACATGGGGCCAATGGGAGCCCGAAGCCAAAAAAAGTTGCAGTAAAAATATGACGCTCACTCCAAAAAATTGTTCACATGAGGAAATGAGGTAAAAAATAATACTATGACCCCGCCCTAAATCATACAGGAAGTCGGCCATGTGCACCAGGTTGTATCAAAAACACTTCAAATTTGACCACAAGACACAATACCCATGAGCAATGTTCCCTCTAAGCTGCACACGTGCGCAATTGCTCCAAAGGTCTCCATGCACAGAAAATCTGCACTGCGCAAAAAATTAAATTGAATTGAAAATAAACTAAACCCATAAAAATGTATACAATGTGATTCTGTGAGTGACAGGCAAGGGTGGACTTTTCCCGGTGGGCTGATGGGTAAATGGGCCGTTGAGGGCCGGGCTGTAGAGGAGGCGAGCAGTGCCGCCGGACCCCAGCGGGGGTTTAAAAATAAAAAAAAGAGAAAAAAAAGCAGTTTCCACTTGGAAGGCAGACAACAAAGCCATTCAAGGTAGTAAATTGTGCTTTTACATTGAGCATTAAACAGTGAAATGTAAATGATATGACCTATGAAAGTGTTTCAGAACAAAATGATGCCGATGGTGTGGAAGGCAAAAACAAAGACCTTGGGAAAATGTGTTCGTCAGGTGCTTGACAAAGTGCCACAACGCATCATTTTCCAAGGAAATGAAAACTATGACGATATAATAAAAATTGGCAAAAAGACATTTTGGCCCGAAGAGGAAAGGGGAACATTTACTTTCTGCCACCTGGACGAGTCCAGATGGCCAAAGAAGATTTTAATAGGGAATTTTTGACCGTCGGAGATATGCCGCATTCTTGGAAAATTGTGTTCACGGTTGCAAAAGACAAAACATCAGGTAAAGATATTTGTGAAATGTCTGAATGTGATATATTAGGCTGGACCAGTGTTGGTGTTACAGTGGAGGTATTTTATATCATTCACCAATAAATAAGACAGTAAGTAACAGTGAAAAATGTGGCATGCCACAGTAACTCCACTTTCGTCACCTTATTTTTTTTTTTAAAGATGGCTAGACTACCCAAAACAAATGCCATTTCAAACAGAGCCTTTTAACTCTGCTTGAAATACCAAGGGTATAGAGGTACAGAGGTGGTATATGGAGCTATAACAAGCAGATTTACATAAACATGCATTTTTAATCAGAAACATACGCTCTTTTGCCGGGATTTAACCTTCTATGACCCTTGAGAGTACACACATTAAGTTTCCCCCTCAATGAAGGATTGATTGAAAATTAATTTGATCTCTTTTTGTGTAATAGACTTAGCCTTTCCAAAGACCTTTTATTTTGTTGAAATATGCAACATTAATTTGTTAAATTTCTTCAGTTCAGTATTTGTCTTCACATATTTTATCTGAATATATTTTTTTATGTTCAGATAGCAATGTCGGTGTAATCCCTCATTCGTCCAGGAGTGTTCCATTGCAGAAAAAGATTCAGTTGTAGTCATCTGGACTCTGTTTTAGAAAAAGCAAAACGTTTCGACTCGTGAGTCATGTGCTGATAAAGCCTCTTGTGAATGTGGATAGCCGACTTGGACTCTCAACAAAGTGAAGAGAACTAAAAAGCAGGACAAAAGGGACAAAAGGAAAACAGAACCAAGAAGAAAGGGGGTCTCTATCCCTTATGTCTCGGGACTGTCAGAAAAACTGCAAATATTTTTTAGACAACACGAAGTCCCTGTTTATTTCAAACCAGCCAACACGTTAAGACAAAAACTGGTTCACCCTAAGGACAAGATGCCGACAGTGTATTAGTGTATAGTGTATTCTATCCAATGCAATGAAGAAAGTTGTAAAGAGCGTTACATAGGGGAGACTAAACAGCCACTTCACAAGAGGCTTTATCAACACAGAAGACACGCGAGCTCAGGACCCCAAAGCGCTGTACATCTTCATCTTAAAGCCACAAACCACTCGATTGAAGACAGTGAGGTTCTAAGCAGGGAGAAAAGATGGTTTGAAAGAGGAGTTAAGGAGGCAATCTTTGTTAAAAAAGAGAATCCTTCCTTAAATCGTAATGGAGGTATAAGATTCGACCTTCCAGTTGTTTATAATGGTTTGCTGAAACCCTGGAGACGTTTGAGGCATTCTGATGCTAATAAGGTACTCTGTGTGGAGGGAGTGCGAAAGTCAGGTCACAATAGGCTGTAGATGGCCCATCTCAGTTAAGTTTCAATGGGCCATCATCAGGAGGTCCCACCCTGTGGGTAGGGCTTTCACAGAGTAGGATATAAACAGGAGTTCTCAGACTTGTTTCACAGATTGAGAATGACTCTTGGATGAGAGTTGAAACGTATCGTTTTTTCTAAAACAGAGTCCAGATGACTACAACTGAATCTTTTTCTACAATGGAACACTCCTGGACGAACGAGAGATTACACCGATACCCTTTATTAACATTACCAACAGAAAGTGGTGTCATCATCAAACTCATATCAATTAAATAATTTTAAATCTTAAAAACTATTAAAAGTTTCTGTAACCAATCACTAACAAATAAAAGTAATAATCTATGTCCAATAGAGCTGTATAGACTGTTGCCCATTGGAACAAACTATAGGCATTTTAAGATTTTTTTGTCATGGAAAAGTTTAATAATTGATGATGTGAAAAATATATAACTTTACATTTGTAAACTATAGAGGACAGTTCTTCAATCCTTTCTCAAGTTGCAAACCAACTACCAGCAGGTAGGTTAGAAACACTATTACCCAAAGTGAAATTAAAATCAATGTAATAAAAAAAAACCTTTATAATAAATGTTTATTTATGTATCCTATAGTATTTTTATAGGCCCTACATACAAGCAAATAGAAAATCAGGTGAGATCATAATTTATCAATAATTTAAGAGACAATAGACAAATTGATTTAGATTGATGGATAATAATACAGAGGGTGGGGTAAAGATCATGTGTGTGTGATTCAAATGTTTGTATCAGATACATGTGTCCCTGTTGCATAATTGTTTTTCAATACCTATATATTTGATTTTGTTTCTATATGTTGTATACATTAAGTATTTGTTGAGTCGTAGCAGCTTTTTACCTTTTTAGTAGTGTATTGAGTTAATGAATTACTCAATAATTGATCAAAATCAGAAAGCTGTGATGTAGTCTGCATAATAGTAACATAGTGAAATAGATGCGGATGTATGGAAAGATACAGATACAGAAATGCTTGTTTTTATCACAATGTTACAGGACAAGACAGCGGAGAAGGGGCACGTTAATAAATCAGGTAAAAAGGGGTAATAATAACAGTTTTACCAAAAGTTATTTTGATGTCTAAAAGCAAATTGCATCGATTGAAGTGTACAATGTGAATAGTTTTCAATGGTTATTTTCGTGTGGCTTTATATTTACATATGAACAGAGCCAAAGGTGCCCTTTGTGGCTCCCTCCTTGATAAAATATCAAGAGGACAATTTTCCTGGGAGAAGGGACCTTTGGCAAGGTTTACCTTTTACGGCACGCCTACGGCTGTTAAAGTAGTCCAGATCGGACCGGGGGTCCGTGAATAGGACGTACTTCATGAGGTAAAGGTCTGCTTGTAAGTACCAATAAATAAATGCAGATTTGACTGAATTTGGACTTAACACTGTGGGATTTCCAAGTACCGTATTTTCCGGACTATAAGTCGCTCCGGAGTATAAGTCGCACCAGCCAAAAAATGCATAATAGAGAAGACAAAAACATATATACGTCGCACCGGAGTATTAGTCACATTTTTTGGGGAAATTTATTTTATAAAATCCAAGAGCAAGAACAGACATTTCATCTTGAAATGCAATTTATTTAAATAATAATAGATTAGAGAACAACAAGCTAATGTAACACCTTCAGCTACATGACGCATAGACAACGGTCGTAAGTGTCTGGTATGTTAACGTAACATATTAACAGTTATTCAGATAACTATAGCATAAAGAACATGCTAACAAGTTTATCAAAAAATCACAAAAATCCATGCTTCCCCTGTATCACTTCTAAACAACTCCGAAGCACCGTTTCCTCTTCATTGTCGCTTTCATCAGACTCGTCTGCACAAGCCTAGTGTGCCCTCTTGCGGTTGTCAGTGTGAAAATAATCAACATGTGAAATGCGGTTGTCAGTGAGAAAATATTACATACAAGTCGCTCCGGAGTATAAGTCGCCCCCCTGGGCTAAACTATGAAAAAAGGTGCGATTTATAGTCTGAAAAATATGGTAATTCTAAGATTTTTCAGAAGCTCAAAACTTGGTTTTGTCACTGTACGGAACTCAGGGACTCAAAATGGATATACAGTGAGGAAAATAAGTAACATTCTGCGATCCAAATTCTGGAGGGTTGGAAATTTGCATTTCCACTGTGTACGATGGAGTATAAAGGCCAATCTCGTTATATTAAGATTTTTCTCATAAAATTACGATTTAAATATCAAAATGTTACGAGTTTATTCTTGCAGTTTATTCACTTTTTTCTGGCTTCGACTCTAATCTTGTAAAATTAGGACTTTAATGTCGAAATGTTTGGACTTCATTCTCGTAGTGCCCGCAATTTATTCAGGTTGGCCTTTATACTCCGTCGTACACAGTGGAAATGCACCTACGATGAAAATTTCAAACCCCTTCATAATTTCTAAGTGGGAGAGCTTGCAAAATCGCAGGGTGTTCAAATACTTATTTTCCTCAAAGTACACCCCGCTCATTTGTAGAATGGAATTGATTTGTTTTATGCGCTTATTTTTTCTTAAAGGCACGCTTCTTGTATTCTTGTCTTGACTACATTACATAAATCAAACCAGTCTGAAAATCCCTCCGACTGTGACTGAAAGTTTGTATAAAAAATTAAGCTGTAAATTGTACAGTGTAAGACTCTATTGTATTTGTATTAGAAAGCCCTATTATGTCTTTAAGTAATGATTCTATTGAGACAAGCGGGTTGCAGACCCCAAATATTTAAATTGACATTGTTTTTTTTTTACTTTTTTGATAGACACCTGTGTCATCCAACTATTGTACGCATGACGGCAGTGGCCAAGGCAGGGGAAAAAAATTCTACTGGCCACGGAATATGTTCGTAGCACCTCATTGTATGACGCCATCCACAAGGAAGCATGTTCTGTTAAGGTATTTTGTCCAAATTAAAGTTCTTTATGTAAAGGTTTTATAAAGTTCTGTTATCGAATTTAAGACTATTAGTTCAGTTCAGTTTATTTATTTAAAGACCTGTGCCAGTCTCAAGCTCAGAGCCTCAAATACCAGGCCTATTTGAAGCTGTACTCTGCATTGTGTATGTTAAAGTTGGTTTGAAGCAGTGGTTCTCAAACAGAGAGTAGGCTATAGGCCCCAATACATCCATGATAGGCCCACAGAACATTAGGCTCCTCAGGTGTAATGAGGCAGTTTGATCTTTAAAATTGTCAGTTTTCTAGTTGAGGTCCTTCACCTGATTTTCTCATAAAATTGTTCTTGCTTTGAAGGTTCTACAGTATGACATAAACTCATCTTTATTTCATTTATCTATTTAAAAGAGTTTTTATTGCCTCAAACGTACTTGGTTACATGCTGTACTGAAAAAAATGGGTGCTGATCATGAAATGATTACAAAAATCTTTTTTAACCAATATTCAGCTCTGTTTATATAACAAACCTATTGAATCAAGCTGACATTATATAGTGCGATATCATCATAACGAGTCTATAACATAAATGGACAAACGTACATGAAAATACCCCTATTTTAAGATTATCTTTCCCTGACCCCCTTGCAATAAATAGGACTCCCAGGAGTAAATATCACTTCCACTCCCGCCACTTTTTTCACCCAGTCCACCTCAGGTCATGAACAAGATTTTTGTCTCCTTTATTGTAAATTAATTAAAAGTAATCCAACAGAAAATACTGCTGTAATTTGATTATTTTGACAAAGTATACAACTTGGATGGATGTTATACTGGTGCGACCACAGTGCGCACGTCTGATGTTGCTCACAGTGGTCCAAGGGGCCGCTCATGGAGACACATGGAGAATTAGAGGGAACATTGCCCGTGAGTAATGAAATGTTATCAGTTTGAAGCTGATACGCCTTCAGGGGTGGTCATAGCGAATTTTAAACAAAATTGCAATTACAAAAATTACGTTTCGTAAAAATGTTACTGGAGCGTTTGAAGATTTCCTGATTTCCTGAATGCAGTGATATGCAAATGTTAGCTATCTAATAAAATGGCTCTCTAGCGCTCTCTACAAATTTGATTTTTAAAAATTCACAAGACAATCTGTTTGTCATAGATGACTGAAAACAATGACAAGGGGTTCATTTGCAATGGGGCACAATTTGACACGTGACACTAACTTGAGTCCTTTATAGGAGCAAAATAATGACTGAAAACAAAAGAGATTTTTATTACCTCCCTCAAACCACCCAAATGTTGACCCCCTGAATGTTAACGAAAAAAATAATAATTCTCAACCCCAAATTCAGGATCTGTGAAAAAATTAGATTTTTAGTGTCTAAAAAATGTGTGGCACAAAATGACTCGCTAGCGACACTGAAAATGTCAAAATGCATTCAATTTAGGAAAATTGGTACAAACATACCTCATGTCAGGACAAGTAAAAACATATATATGATCCCACCCTAAGCCCCACAGGGAGTCGGCCATTGTGGGCGGAACCCAATTAAAAAATCTATTTTTATACCTCTATATTTTCAGTCAAAAGGCTTGAAAATTTGTCAAAATGAACTACACCCATGTGCAATTAGAGGTAATTCTTTTGATTTTTGATACAATTCCAAATGTGAGTATGGCAAGCTTGTTAACAAAAATTGCAATTTTTGTGATAAAGCTTGCGTATCTCTGGATGAAATGTTCCATTTCCTGGCACGAATAAAAGTTTTGTGCAAAATTGCCATAGACTTGCATGCATTTTGATTTACAGGCATTTTGAATGGGATGAAAACATTTACGTTGTCATTAAGAGTTAAAATTTGGCACACTTATTCTCCACATCACACTGAACATAAAAGCCAATGGGAACGTATCTCTATCACAAACCGTGCGGTTGTGAAAATGTTAAATGAAGTAGTATAAAATTGGTACTGTTTGTGAAGGAGGGGTGATGTAGGCGGGGTGATTAAAGGTGTGCTCTTCGAGGTGGCTCGTACCCCGCGGTTGCAAGGGGGGTGAGGGCCTTTATTGCCGTGCGCAGCTTTAATTATTATTATTATTTTCATACCCATTCACTAAGAAAAAAATCTATCTAAATGACAATTGGCCAACTATTTATTTTTATTTACTTTTTTTAGATTTAAATCGTCAGAGTCAGGATTCAAACTTGCGACACTGTGGCTGGCTGCACTGTGGCTGGCTACACTTATGCCAGACCCCTTAGGATTGTGATTCAACAATATATAAAATTATTAGCCTTTATATAAAAATACAATTAATTTTAAAAATGGGAGTAGTGGGGCACCACTGAGCATTTCTGCTTGGGCACGCAAATGGCTAGCAGCGGCCCTTTGTGGCCAAAGTGTGCTTTGACTTAACCACTCAACCACCGGGCAGCACTGGCCAACCATTTCTATCTGCAATGTTTCAAAATATAACTATGGCAGTCTTATTTAGTGCTGGCATACATGTTCATTACGTTACGTCAAGCTTCAAAAGTACAAATGTGCATGATGGTTTCAATTCATTATCTAAAGAACCTCACAATAACTTCCACCCCCTTATTTTTAAAAGGTATAGTGTGATGTAAACTTCAAATATCACATTTTGAACCTGTAATTCCGAATAAAAGGTTGAGGTGGACCTGTACCATGCTGCACAGGTGATGAACACAGGGCCGCTGCTAGCCATTTTGGTGCCCAAGCAGAAATGCTCAGTGGTGCCCCACTACTCCAATTTTTTAATTTATTTTATTTTTATATAAAAGGCTAATAATTTTATATATTGTTGAATCACAATCCTAAGGGGTCTGTAGATCATATAATGTCCTGTATTTTGGTGCATTTTAGATGTAATAAATTACATTCCATTCCCCCACAGGACCTTAATTTCCTTGCTCCGTCCCTTCTCCAGCATCACCCGAAGCCCTTATACTACTCTTCTACAGATCAGATCGAGGCGCTATTAGCACTAAAGCAGGGGTGTCCAAACTATGATACGGCCCTCAGACAAATTTTTGTTGGCCCTCAGGCTTCCTGCTAAATTGGCTCAGAACAACAAAAAGTAGGAAAAATTCTGCTATAATAGCCAAAATAACACATATTTTGATGAGCTACAGACCAAATATTAAAATGTTCCAAGCCGTATTAAAAAGGTGTGGAGGCTCATCAAAACTACATCAAATGCAAAATGTTGTTATTCACGTCTTTGTCATATCATCTCTGGCCCCCCCGCCCCGTATATGTTTCAAAATGCGGCCCTCAGTGAAAAAAAGTTTGGACACCTCTACACTACAGGCTGCAAACTATTGATGCTTTCTGTTGCATTTATGAAAAATGAGTCAGACATTTGTAAGAAGTTTAACCACTTTGGCTTTGCGATGCTGCGGTGTTAGCTCCACTGAGCCGAGCCCTCTCGAAGCATCGCATGTCTTGTTTCATTTTTTTCCCTTTTCCTGTTTCTAATTGAATGGACCGTCTTGCTCCTTGTGGATCAAACAATACGTATGTGGAATTTAAACCACTCAGCAGTGCCCCATATCTCTCTAAATCGGTTTAAAATGTGGCTTGTACAGTTGCGCTGCCTGTGTGCATCTCAAACTCGCCGTCACTCGAATCCTAGAGTTAGTTTAAATGATAAACAACTAAAGACAAAAGTAGGCCTCAATCCATACTGCCTGGTCAGACTGGTGGTGCCCTTTGGAGCACTTGATGCCCTACACACTGCTCATTATGTCTGTAATAGGACTGGTGGCACTGGATGAACAAAGCCAAAATAATCCACACGATTCCATCAGGTTGGTCGTTTGCCACAAATCCTTCAGAAAAGCAGAGCTAAACAAACATCACTGCACCGTAAAAGTATTGAAGAAGCTGAGGCTAAAAACAAAATATGTTAATCAAACAATAACTTGCCCTGAAACAATGCGCTGTCTGAGATTCATATGTGCTGTCTAATCTTCATTAGAGGAGGAACTCAAGCATAATTTATCTTTGCCCAACAAGTGTTGCAAGACTTCAGCGTCCGTTCTTTCCAACTTCAGCATAACATTTTGGCAAAAATAGAAGCAGCAGTGTTTTATTTTGTGGTAAAATCTATCTATAGCATTATTAAAGTGTTAACAACCTGCTTCCTTTTTGGACATGAAGAAAAAGTATACAGCTAACAGCTAAATATCAGAGAAAGTGCGTCTCTAGCAAAGCCAAACCAAACAGACTCTACGAGATCCTGCACTCTCTGCAGGATTAGCGGTGTCTCCACACAGACCAGACAGGCGGCTCCTTTAACCAGGGTAACTAAAACCCAGATATCAATGCTTCAAAATTACATTTGCGTCTCTGCTGTTTCCCATGAGACTAGCTGAGTTTTGCCGCCATCTCCTGGCTACAGAGGGTATTAAACACAAAAAGATTTAACATAGATATTTCAATGCGTGTTTCAAGCTGGCCTCTCACTTCTGGGTCTCAGCACGTAGATGTACTAATCATGATTAGACAGAAGAAATTCACAGAACGAGTCTACCAATGATTTATAGAAAAAAAATCTAAGATTCTCAGAGCCACGTCTCAAGCCGAGTTCATACCGCTACGGCAAAGCACCCAGTTTACATTCAAAGTCTATGTTGACACGCGATTTGAGCGTTTTGCAGTGCGTAGCCTGTGTTTTGAGCGGCCGCCGCAGAAAAGTTGGACAAAGCTGAAATTTTTGCTGCAGACGTGACGCAGCAACCAATCAGAGATTACGCTCCAGTGACGTAACTACGCACCACCCGGAAGAAGGATCAAATCAAACCCTGGACCGATACAAAAAAAATCAGCCAGACGCAGCTCTTGGAGCAAATAATGATATTCACTAAACTCTGCTCACCTCTGAAGTATCTGCGGGACCCAGACAAGCCACCGAGCCGATCGCCTCCATTTTTGGACTTTGTAAAGTAAATACACCAAGCCATTCTCTTAACCTGAACTCCCATAGGACACAACTCCTCCACTGTGCATGTGCGCAAATTTGGCCGCCGCGGCGTGAACAGGCCTTCAGATCAAGAAAACGTCAGTTATCAGGGAGATTCAGAACAGAGTGCTTTTGGAGCTTGGAGGGGAGAGGATCTTCTAACCAGGATTCATCAAACTAGCGAAGCTAAATGCTACTCCAGGTATGTTTTTATGAGAGAACAATGTTAGAACATGGTTAAAAGCTCCAAAAGTCAATTTTGCATATTGTGTTTCCACGCAAGGTTAAAAACGTGCGTGCAGAAGGTACACCCAAAATTCGCTTTGTTCGCATTATCTGTGATCAAAGTGAATTTAGTTTAAATGTGCTCTGGCCTCAACTTTATTTTCAACATTTTCAACACCATTTTTAATCGAACAAGATCACTAAACTTCAAGATCTTTGACATAGCAAAAAGTTAAGTACTGTGGTCTACAGGACCTTTGTGATTTACCATTCTTATGGCTTTTTTTTGGAGCAGGCATAATGACCCTTCATCCCCATCAGGTGTACAAATCGGCAAAACCATGATACAACCAAAAATCAGAAACCCTATATTATATTTTATTTATTTATTTTTTATATATATATATATATATATATATATATATATATATATATATATATATATATATATATATATATATATAGTATAAGTGATATATAATGTATATATATATAAAGAAAGATGGCGGCAAAAAAAAAAAAAAAATCCTAATCTGATATTAAAAAAAATTACCATGGCAACTTTAAACCTTCCTCTCAGAATGATGGGGTTCTATATTAGAATAATAGAGGCACTTATGTTTGAAGTTTAATATGGGAGAAAATAAATATCTAAATGTGTTTTGGATGAAGTAGATGTAGTCCAGCTCTTGGTTGACTTTGACCTCTGACCCTGATTGTAAAGAACCAGACTTTGAAGCAGCCCAACAATCTTTAATATTTCTGCATTGTATGTGTCCCATTCAGCTGCAGTAATAAAATGTCCTGTGGTGGGTGCAGAAGTGTTGTAGTGCCCACGGTACAGTGTCATCAGCTCACTCAAAGCTGCCTCTCCATCACTGTCACTGTTGTTTACTACTTTGCTGCACTGCGTCTCATTCAGGTGCAGTGCTCCAGTTGGTAGAACTCAACTCTTTCACAGCCAGCCTGAGTGAATGTTTTCAGCCTCAACTTTCTATGACTTGAACAAAATAACTTTACATTTCGCCTCTTGGAGGTCATGTCTTTCAGCGAATTCAGTTGAGAACACAGTGTCCAAGTTGAGCTGAAGCCTTATTCATAGATTTTGATCAGCAGCACAGTTGTTTTGATCACTTTGTGGGTATTACATATGAATGCATTTGCTTAAATGTATTCCTCAAACTAAATCTGTTGCATAGAGAAATACATAATGTACATCTTGAGTCTTGATGTACTTCTTCTCAAACGTTGATTAGTTTTAAGAAAAACAACCTGTATCTAATACTACATCTTGTGCAATTCAATCTGAAACACATATTTGATTATTCAGTCACTCCAATTGTGGTTATAGTAAGTTTAATCCTGTGGCCAAGGGTGAACTAATTGAAACGTGGCTAAAAATTATGTCACGATCCTTCCCTGCTGCTGCTCCTTCCTCCTCCTCCTCCTCTCCCTGCTCCCCCTCCTCCCCCTGTTTTTTCCTTATTTGTTTAGTTCCTGGGTGGATCCTTCATCCCCTCCTCCTGCTGAGCTCCACAGCTGCAACCCATCTCCAATCACCACCTACTACGTCACAAGCAAGCTGACCAGTCTCCAGCGCCAGATCGTTTCGTCATGTTGTGTGGTGCATATTCGCTCAGGCAACTTTTTCCATGTTGCTGTTTTTATCATTCTTGATACTTACCTGCAATTGTTTCCCGTTTGCTCCAGTGCCCCTCGTGCGACCAGCTCCCGTTCCAGTCTACCCCGGCCCACCTATCAGCCTGCCATAACCTACTCCTCTGCTGTGGGGCTGGATCCACTCAGCACCCTCCCGGAACCAACTCCCCGTTCCAAGACTATTTGGTTTTCCGTCAGAATAAACTTTGATTGATTTGATTCTGCATTTTTGGCAGTCTTGTTCCTAACAAATTATAGCTTAGCAATATGCAGTGAAATGAATATCACTATTCTCTAAAGCGAGTGTGTGATGTGGAGAATAGGTGTGCAAAATTTAAACTGTTAATGACAATGCCATTCATAATGCCTGTAAACCAAAACGCATTTAAGTCTATGGCAGCATTTGTCAGGTCACCATGGTAACATTCTTGCAGCTAGAGGTATACTGTCTTTGGCTTTTTTGTTTATTATCTTATGTTCGGGGGCAGGACCACACCCCATTCATGTCCCTACCAGCTGCCCTCCTTCCCACCCCCTTCTAATCATTATTCTAATTCATATCCTTGATGGGGCTATCAAAATGCACAAAACGTATATTTGTGCCAGAAGTTTTAAAACTTGGCAAAATGGCCATTATTGTAAAAAAGCTTGCCACGCCCACATTTGGAGTTGTATTAAACGTCAAAAGAATTGCCTCTAATCGCACATGGGTGTAGTTAATTTTTCCACATTTTCAAGCCTTTTTATACTTAAAATTCAAGGTGGGGAAAAATAAACGAAGTGTAAAAAGTTAAAAAAATTGGGTTCTGCCCACAATGGCTAACTCTCTGTGGGGTTTAGGTCTAATAAGTCTAATGTATTTGGAAATTTTAGGTGGCGCTAGCAAGTCATATTTTGCATTTTATTAATATTTTTATAATTTTTTTTAGAAACCAAAAAAACAATTTTCACCGATCCTGAATTCTGGGTCAAAATAGTTTTTCAAATTTGTTAATGTTCAGGGGGTCAAAATTGGGATGTCTTGTGGGAGAGGGGGGAAAAAAATAAAAATAACTGAAACTCTTTCTGCCATTGTTTCCCCCACTATAACAACTCGAGATAGTCACGTGATTTGTCTACTACAAATTGTCTGTCTGTCTGTCTTTTTATGAATTTATAAATATCAAATTTGGAGCGGGCTTTGGGTCTTGTGGACACATTTTGAAGTGTTTTCGATGAAAACTGTAGGAGGAGATGCCAAAAGTATGACGAGGTGCACTTTTATCAGCGCCTTGTTGATCCAACATGGCCGACGGCCTATATGATTTTAGGGCGGAGTCATAACATTTATTTTTTGGAGTGGGCGTCATATTTTTACTGCAACACTTTTTGGCTTCGGGCTCCTATTGGCCCCATTTTAATAGATTTTTGAGGTGGTGCTAATGAGCCGACTGTCAATATTTTTTCATGGAATTTTCACTCAAAATTTGAACTCACTCACCACTCACGGGTATATTCGTCTTTGTTTACTACAATATGTTGTTTTTTTCCCCCCTGAGAGTTCATACTTTACTGTTTTTAATCCATCCGTCATTCACACTGGGAGAAGTGTCCGAGGAAAAAGTCTGTTTGAGCATAGAGCTGCATTAAATAGTGAAGCACTGAATGATATGACAGTATCTATATATCTATCCAGATACTGTCCACTCAGGACAAAGGGATAGAGATGACTCTTTCAGGATATGGTGAGGGTCATTCCGCCAGGTGAGGGAAGGGGAATATCCATGTCCAAAGGTCAGTATTGAGACAAAGGAGGGGCCATGTAAGGTCCAGTCATCCCTGGGGCAGCCAAGCGTCTGAAAAGTAGCACTCCCCCAGAGGGGAGTGGGGCAGAGGGATTAACCTGTGAATAGTTCTCAAATTTAGTTCCAAATAATCAATCCATTCAATGTTGCATACTGTATGTATAGTTGCATTTTGTAATAATGCCGCGTCTTTTTAATGCTCTAAAAACACACCAAAATAAAATTGGGACTAAACTAAGAGGGTCACTCAACAATAAAGTGTACAAAAGTGTTTCATAAAGGTCAAAATTTAAAATAAGGAACTTTTTTAAAATTTCACCTCGCATCAGAAAGTGCCACCACTAGGCATCATAAAAATACCATAAAAGTAGATAAATTGATAAACTAGCAATTTGTACAATTGACACACACAGCAGGGGGACGCCATCCCTAACATGATGGTCAAATGGCCCGCCGTCTGATTTGACATTGAGGGGGGAAATGAACCATCCCTAAAACCCAATTTCATCCCATATTTTAGGTAGCGCCATCATTAAAATACTACTACATATAAACGAGTATTAGTCTTAAGCTACAGCGGAGCTGTAGAACGCTCACATGAGGGAGGCGAGAGAGGAGAGGCCGAGGAGCAGGAGGAGGAGACTGGTATGCTCGGAACGTAATCCTACCTGTTTATGCAGTTTGTGTACTTCACAGAGCAGTTTGTTATTGACGCGATCCAAAGGAAAGTTGACTTTTTCTATGTCCAGCGATACCTTGGAGCTTGTCTTATTATAATAACTAATATTATAGTTAAAAAGAGCTTCAAGTGAGGTGATTATAAGATCAACCTTCTAATATTTAGTGTTGTTTTTTTTTATTTTCAAAATAGTCTTCTGTATAAATGGGTCTAGTCAAGTTAATTAACAGATTTTCTCTTCACTGCTTTATATTGCACATCTATACATAATAAAAAGGCCGGGGCTATCCAACATCAGGCCCTCCAAGTGATTTTAATCTGGCCCACAACCCATCTTCTAAATATTAAAATAAATATGTTTACTGGTAAAATATGTTTACTGGTTTAATTCTAGGTTTGCACTTGTTCAGACCCGTCTTGGTTTAGTCCTTGTTTAATTCTGCTTTAGACTTGTTTTTATTCTGGGCTAGTCCTGACTCAGACCTGGTTGGTCCCAGTCTAGTCGTAGTTTAAACCTGGTTAAGTTCTAGATGGGATATTTTGTACGACCCAGAATGTTTCAGTAGCGGCATGTTGCGCACATCCAGCCCAGAGACCTTGGCCCTCGTGAAAATTAAGTTAAATAGGCCTAATATAGTGTTTTAGGGTGCATGTACCTTTTGGAAATAATGAAGGTACATTAAACCATCCTTGGAGGAAAATGCAACCCCATATGAGGCATATATTTGCCATCCCTTTGAAAGATTCTTGGGAGAGCACTAAGTTAATTTCGGAAGACACACAACTTTAACAAAATATTTCTCCCTCTCTGACCTTCTGTCAGACTGCTGAGCGCTCCACTTGTGCGAGTGGCCAATTTGCGTCGGGCAGTGCTGCAAAACGCGGATGTAAGATGTTGGTTTTTCCCTACACGGTAAACGTTGTTGTTTTGTCGTAAGAACTTGTAAAAGGACTCTTTCGAGATCAAAATTATGATGGAACGCTACAGTCTCCTATGAATAGGCAAAACCAAAACAATTCTACCGTCGAGTACAGTAATCGCATTTCGATGACGTAGCATGGCGCTTAGAATGACCTTTTCAAACGTAAACTGGTACTGCGTGAGCGTAACTAATACTGGACTTTAACTGGTTAGGCCCTTTTTGAGGGTAATTTAAAAAATGGTTCTTCGTTTGGATTCAATTTGTGTGTGTGCGTGTGTGTTTATGTGTGTTAGTGTTAATTCTGGGTTAATACAAGTTTAAAATTGGTTTGGTGCTGGCTTAGTACTTATTTAATTCTGCTTTAGACCTGGTTTGATTCTGGGTTAGTCTTGGTTCCGACCTGGTTAGTAGCCTATCCGGCCCAGAGGCCACGGCCCCCCGAGAAATCTGGCCCTCAGGACAATAAAGTTGAATAGCCCTGATATACAAGGTTTAAAAAATAACAAAGACCTTGTCATTTTTGCTTTGGAAATGTTTTAATGATGCCGTAGTTAAAGACAATGGCCATGGTACACTTTAGTGTGGAATGACCCAGGACTAAACCAGAAATAAAACCATGTTTAGGGTATAGATAGGCCAGGGTTAAACCAGGACAAAACCAAGAACAGGTCTGCATCAGAATAAAACTGGGCTCAAAGTGTTTACTACATAATGCGAAAAAAAATATTACAACATATGGTACTATTATGTTGCGGCAACCATTTTATTAACCTTACATAAGTCATTAAATCACATTAAGTCAAAACACATGTCTGCTCCCACTCTGTTTTAAGGTTGTAAACTGTCAAGAGTTGTTAATTCCTTATATATGCAAGGATGTAAATAAGTCATTTCCGTTTAGTTTTGTAAGTTCTCCTTTGTTTTTCCCATTTTATTTCTGCATGTTTTAGACGGGCTATTCAGTGACAAGTGGAAAATGAACACTTTAAGAGCACATTTCCAAAACATCAACATAACTGCTAAACATTGATGTTAGTGCTAATTTATTGTGTGAGCTTGTCATCGCCTCGCAGTTCATTTGCATAATAGCCAAAGTGACATAAGTGTGCGCTCCATCTTTGTCGTCCTTGCGTTTAATAGACAGAATGAGGGCCACACGTTAATAGCATGTGATGCAAATTAAGATCCATGACAGAGATTTACTCAATAAATAGTTCCATCCGTTTAACTGCATTTAGAATTAAACAGTCGTTATTGACTGCAATCCCTGGACATACTACCGTACATTGGTATTTATTAAAAAAAAAGCACTAAATCTGCAACAGTAAATTATAGGTCATTCTAATTAAATTCATAGCTAAATCTGTGAAAATGTTTTGCCCATGTGTGAAGACGTGCTCATGCTAGATAATACACATTCCTTTGAGTTCATAGCAGGCTAAACGTTGTATTTCAGCGCTTGATGATGCAATCTAAAAGTTCTTTTTTCTCAGCACTTTGATGCGATTTGTCAGCAAACTGCATGAAGGAACTTTATACCTCCAGGTTTACACTGGGAGGGAGATCAAAAACACCAGGTGCCAAATAAAACCTGCCATGAAACGACCCAATAAAACTGAAAACGTGCGTTCAAAGTGACAGTGAAATATTTTGTCTTCACTGTCCAATGTTATTTTAGGTAAAGTCTGGCTAGATAAGGAATGCAGAGTACTGTGAGAATTAGACAAGCACAGAGGAGGCATTGGTTAATTTGTTATGCTTGGCAAAAATAAAGAATTTAAAGCAAACTTAATGGAGGAGATACAAAAAATCTGCTGCACGGCTGAAGACTACCAAGCTACAATGCCACTACATATCATTGTTGGCTTGAAAAATAAAGTACCTGTTTTGGCATCGCACGTCATCGGAATGCGACTTGGAAAGGAAATGGTGACAGACTGCCTTTGGGTAACACTGGATAGATATTTTTTTTAAATTTTTTAAAGGCATTAAAAAAAGTGATTTAGTTGTGATTTAGACAACAAAAAAGCCAACCTGACAACCACAACTAATTTCAGATTCTACAAAAAGTCTCTGAGTTCCACATATGTCAATCACCTCAACCTAATATTTATGTTCAGGGACGACTTGATTTATACAGTTCTGTACAGCAATGTAAAATTTTTCATTTTGTAATAATTTTCTCAACATGTGTTAAGTGTGGTTTGTTACAGAATGCGGGGATTATTTATTCCATATCAGTTTAATTACATCATGAAGTGACACATTTTTTTATATTTTTATATTTTAAATTCTTATTACACAGAACCTCTGTGTATGTGTGCTCACATAACATGGTATTTAGAGCTTTTTAACTCTAAAGTGGATAGTGCATCCCCCACTCGAACGAGAAGTGAATTTGTACCTAGAGTTGGTTTGTGTGTGATGTGTGCAAATTCCAGCTACAGTCATGTCGTGAGTTGTGCGTATATATTAAGAATAGGTTTTTACCAGCAAAAACAAACAGGACAGGAAATAACGGTAGAAATAGATGGATAGGAGAGGTTCTGAGACTTTAAAAAAAATATATATATTTATTTTTTCACTTTTTTTTCTTTTCTTTTCTTTTCTTTTCTTTTTTAACATTTTATATTTGAACACAAACAGAACACTTCTAAACGATAACAAAACAAACCCAGAGGGTGAAAGGCAAAATTAAAAACAAAATAAGCATCTCAATAATATATCAAAATCAAAATATTTAATCAGTTGTATAACAGATCAAGTTTTCAGACACCACCCTCATCGGTCTCATCTCGGACAGGGATGAGTCTGCCTACAGGAGGGAGTTGGACCAGCTGGTGTCCTGGTGCAGCGGTAAAAACCTGGAGCTAAACGCCCAGAAGATTGGAGTTGACCGTGGACTTCAGGAAAGTCACAGCCCCCCCCTCATCTTGACAGACTCCCCCAACACCACGTGGACTCCTTCCCGCTTCCTCAGCACCATCATCACCCAGGACCTCAAGTGGGAGCCCACCATCAGCTCCCTCATCAAGAAGGCCCAGCAGAGGATGTACTTCTTGCAGCAGCTGAGGAAAGCCAAGCTGCCAGCGCAGATGATGGTGCAGTTCTACACGGCCATCATTGAGTCCATCCTCACCTCCTCCATCACCGTGTGGTACGCTGGAGCCACAGCCTACGGGACAAACAGAGACTACAGCGCATTGTGTGCTCTGCTGAGAAGGTGATCGGCTGCAGACTTCCATCTCTGCAGGACCTGTATGTCTCTGGGACACGTGGAACGAGCAGGTCAAATCACACTTGACTGCTCAAGTGTGATTTACCCCCCCCCCACGGTCCCCCCCATCCGGACCAGAACCTCCCGCCACAAGAACAGTTTCTTTCCCTCTGCCGTTGGACTCATGACCACTTTATAACACCTGCCACTTTAACAGTACTCAACCTATACTATACACGCACTGTTCCCTTTCTGCACTATTTCCAACCATCTGTACATTTTTTACTTTATTCTTTTAGTACATTTATGCACGCCTTATTAGAGTTCATAGACGTTGCTTTATTATTCATTGTTTTTTATGTTGCACCTTAACGCCCAAAAAAACACATTACATTTGCGAACTGTGTTCAATGGCAAATCTTTTTTCTGATTCTGATGTCCCTACAATTATCTGTCCCATCTATCCCATTTTTTTCTTTGGGAGGGCAAGTGAGAGGAAAACTGTCTTATTTGGATATATTTTAGAACAAATCATATATAGTTGTGACACACCGTAATTTTTTATTGGCCAATCACTGATTGCCTTAATTGTCCTGAAACCCTTTTAATAGCTAATATACTGAAATATGGATTATAGCATTATGGATTTTCTGAGATAAAAGAAAGCTGTTTTTGTCTTATTTTTATTTTACCCTTATATAATCTGAGGGCTGTTTCATAAAACTTGTTCAGTTAATCCTGACTCAAAAAATAGTGCACCTTTTTTGAGTCTTGCTTAGAACACGTTTTTTATGAAACAGGCTTCTGAACATAAAATGTTAAAGCACAACATAGTTCTTTAATTAATCTGTGTTTCAAGGGATCAAAAGATAGTCATTATCTATATTTCTGCTGGAAATGCAAATCAAATTAGGTGTCTAGATGAGAGGAGAGTAAAAACAAACATACACAAAGTGCCTGTGCATGGAATGGACCTGTGAAGTTTCCAATAGTACAAGTACTGTTATGTGCATTTGCTGGTTTGTGTGGCTGGAACTTTTGCTTAGCTGCTGAGGCGTCTTCTGGTTTGTGGGGAGTTCTCTAAGGAAGCTTTACGTCCCATCATAAGTTTTTTTTCCCGTTTTTAAGCATCGCAACACGACTGACCAAAGAGCTGCTGGTCTTCCCCCACAACCAGACCTACCACTATTCACTTTAGAAAGCGAATATGAAAGAGCCAGTGGTGGGTGGCACAGTGACATGTGGTAATACCCCAACAAATATGGGAATACTGTCTACTTTCTGTATTGCTAAAATAAAACAATAAAAAAATTAATTAATGATACAGTGGACCTGATCTGTTTCCATCCACTTTGAGAGCAGATACATCCATTCATCCCTGAAGAAACGTTTTTCATGGTCCATTCTCTTTATGTAAAAGGTCAGACGATCAGAAGGGTTGAAGCAACCCCTTTTGAACCACACCATCACAAAACTCTTTGTGTCCACATCTGGGTCCATCTGACTGGAATTATGAGAAAATAGCACCCCCATTTGACACTGGCAAGGGGGGGCATGCATGAGAAATGGAAGAGTGGCAGTTGGTATCAGCGAACCCTTTACATTTCATATGAGTGGCTGAATACTTAGTGACAGTACTTGGCTCCGCATGCTCCCCCGGCTTCAAGCATCGCACTGTTGAACAGACACACCACATATAATGAGGAACTCCTTTGTATGCGTCATCCCATGCAAAGCTGCCGAAGCCTATTTTTTTCGCTTGGAGGATTAACATGACATTCATATTAATGCAAATGGTTCTACATGCCAGTGTTGTAAGATTTCTGATGAAATCACATTATCTATTGTAACTTGAAATGGCACCCTTGATGTTTACAGTGTGGGCACAATACTGAGCAGTAGTCCCCATGAGGAATGTTCCTTTCACCTTGGTCTTGTGAGAAAAATGTAGAATGTATAAACAATTGCAATGCAATGAAAACGCATTACAAAACTACACCCTTAAGGTCTGCATGCATAATGCATAATGGACAACTTATATCCACAAATTAAGACCTAGTTTTTTTTTTCTTTTTCTTATAATGACCAAATTTGATAGAAATCCCAAAAGGTCAGATGTGCTATGAAGTACTAACCGAAGAACTGGAGGAAATAATTTGTATTGCAAAGATGAAACCTCTATAAACTAGAAAGAGATTTTATGGCTGGAATCAATTCTGTCAATATGAGACACCTGATTGGATCCACGGAAATGGAACAGGAAATAAAAAATGGTGGTATAGTTTACAATTTTGGCCCCATACATTAGTATGATTATGATTCTTATTATATTCATCATTTTCAACATCATTTTTTTTTCTTTTGTACCTTTATTTAACCAGGAGGTCCCATTGATATTCAGAATTTCTTCTGCAACAGAGATCTGGCCAAGGCCCAACTAGGGCTGTCGCGGTTAAACAATTTCCCTTGCGGTAACTTTGCGTGTCAACATCGGGGTTTGCAGTATTTGCGGTGTTTGCTGAGTTTGCGGTATTCCCCATGAGCCCCATAATAATGCATGTAAATTGAGGTTGTACTTGAACAAAAATAATAGCAGGCATAAGTGAAAAATGTGTACATTAATGGCCAATATTATGAACAAAAGGCATCTTGTAAAGCACCTGGCGTCAGCTCACAGCTGATTCTCGTGTTAAGTTTCCCTTTTTTGTTTTGCGCATAAGCGTCACTGACGTACAGCACATGCATATGCTTTTACTGCACGTTTATGGAGGATTATTGGAGATTGGACAGTATTTTAGTTTTGGCTGAATTCATGTGGACTCTGTTTGGCTGCGTCCTCTCACTGGATTTTAACCATGCCACATTTGCTTGCAGTATATGCATTTACCTGGATTGAGGAGGAGGAGGAGGATTACAGCCAAGTGTTGATCATGTTGTCAGTTTATGACGTGGATTTACACACAGTGCGCAGACTTTGTTTTTGGGTGGATATAAGGGCAACTCTGGACTTCAGTTCTTTATCGGTAAGCTGATAGATACACTTTGCTTTGTTTAGGTCAGTGTAGGTTTATCTGTTTGTGCAGTATAGTCAGTCGTGCACACCTGCGCTGTTACGTCTGTGCTGTGCATTTATTGACTCATTGACGAGATTCATTTAAAGCCAAGGTAAAACTCAAGCCGAATCTGAGGGAGAACACAGATAAAGTTTTCTTAAAGGGCAGATGGTGCGAAAACATGAAATTCAGTATTGATGATGACGTGAGAGAGTGACCACTGCACAAAGCCTTCTCCAGCTCATTCCAAACACTTTCACTGGGGTTCAGATCTGGATTATCAGGATTCCAGAGCGCCCTGCATCTTCTGAAAGAGGAATTAAGGAGGTGATTTTGGTTAAAAAATAGAATGGCGGTTTAAGGTTTAATGTATCAGGTAATATATAAAAGCGTTTTTGCCATGGGGTGGTATCTGCCCTGACCATTCAGATGTTTATCAGATAGTCATCAGTAATGATGGAGCTGCAGCCAACTAACAATATGATTTATATGGTCCATTACAAGGTTGTTAGGGTTAACAAAGATGATTAGTTTCAGGGGAAACTTAAAACAGTACAAATTAATAGATAAACGGGACAGGCTATTATCAGGAAGTTCCGCCCAGTGGGTAGGGCGTACACAGCCCAGAGTAGGATAAATATCCGCGTTCTTCGACTAGATCCGCAGATTGAGAATGGCACTTGGATGAGAGTCAAAACGTCTTTTTCATTTTCTAAAGTGTAACTTTATATTTATTAAGTTTTTACAACTATTGTATTGATTTAATAGAAAAAAGTACTGACAGAAAAGTTTATTTTAAAACCCTTGGCTTCAGTCCCTTACTTGACAGGCTAAAATTGATCGAGTATTTCCTAGAAGGATCTGCTGGTCTCTACTGTTGTGAGCAGATAATAAAGTCACTTACTCTGGAATGAGAGTTCATGTTTAAAGGGTCAGCAAACACAGACAAATGAATATTGACAGAGAGCGCAAGAGATTTTGTCATCCCAATTGGTCCGACAAATTGTTTGCCAGGGTTTCCTATCACACCAACACTCTTAAACAAAATGACTCAGAACTCTGCAAAAATCAATCAATTTAACTCTTCTATGCACCAATCTTTCCTTTCATTTTGGAACTTGGCTGAATTACATACAATCATGAGATATTTGTACGTGTTAGGTGTATGAATTGCTAATCTTTTTTTGGTTTCCAGAATGTTAACCAAATAGGTTAAAATAATAAAATATACAAAAATTAGCGCTCTCTGGTTGAGGCACAGCGTACGTATGCCAGGCTCCATGTGCGGTCGGCCACGGTGTCGTGGGAATCCCGACTCTGACATTTGTTGTGTGTCCTCTCTTCTCTCTCATCCCCCATTTCTCTCTCATCTGTCCTGTCTAGTGAGGCCTGCAGGCCAAAAAATCTTTAATATAAATAAATAAATATACAAAAATTGCGATCTTTGTTGACGTAATCCCTAATTTTTCCAGTAGTGGTCCATGGTAGAAACATTTTCAAATGTAGTCATGGGCAATGTTTTTGTAATTGATTAGTTATTTTGTCTATTAGGAATGAAGAATAACCCCTTGAGATGAAGCATCTCGTTTTCAAGGGGTCCTCAGTTTGTAGAGTGCCACAGTATATTATTAAACAGAACACAACATAAAAATATTTCTAATATAACTTATTTACAGAAACACACACACTCGCACCACATTTGCGAGCTCATATAGTCACCCCCCCAACAATTATTTACAAGAATGAAAATAAAACATAATCTAGAAAATAATTTAGCAAACATTGTAGGAAATCACAGACAAACATTTTGCAGATGACTTTAAAGAGCACTTCGATACGTCTGAAAAGAGCTTAGGGATTGGATAGAGGCAGGAAGGCTTTTTCAGTCATGGGGAGGCCGTAACTGAAAAGCAAATTTCCCAGATTCCTTTTTGACTCTAGGAAGTATAAAGAAAAGTAGGGTCTGTGTGGTGTAAATTATATGAAGAGCTGTAAGGTACAAGATACTGTTTAAGGTATATGGGGTAACAAAAATGAATACTTTGAAAATGAACTAAAGCCAGTGATATTAGAACTCATTTCCACATCCAAGTGTAATGAGTTTGCATTATTCTTTAACGACAAAGTTCAGGGCATTAAAAATGCTATAAATTCTACAATGCAAAAAATAACCCTCAAACCATCTACACACTTAGGCTGGTGATGATCTCCTGGACAGTTTTGTCAGTTACAGGTGCAAAGTGAGTCAGCTCTGAGTTCATCTACATGCTGCCTCGATGTGTTACCCACCAGATTTATAAAGTCTGTGCTGAACAGTTTGTTAGCACCACTCACTCAAATAGTTAACATGTCGCTTCAATCTGGAACATTCAATTCCAATTCTTTGAAAACTGCGGTCATAAAGCCTATCCTAAAGAAGAACAGTCTTGATGCCGCAGTACTGAGTAGTTACCAGCCCATCTCTAATCTGCCATTTTGGGGCAAAGTCCTTGAAAAGGTTGTTTACCAACAGCTCACTGATTTCCTCTTAATAAACAACTCATTTGATGTTTTCCAGTCAGGTTTTAGACCTCATCACAGCACTGAGACTGCTCTTGTCAAGGTGACAAATGACATCCACCTGAACACTGACGCGGGCAAAGCCTCAGTCTTAATTCTGTTAGATCTGAGTGCTGCTTTTGACACTGTCGATCATGGGACCCTCTTACAGAGACTAGAGGACTGGTGGCATCACTGGTACTGCGCTAAACTGGTTAAAGTCCTATCTGGAAGACAGGAAGTTCTTTGTCGAAATTGGTAACTGTGTCTCAGACCAGATGCCCCTGACCTGTGGGTGCCCCAAGGTCAATCCTGGGACCCCTTTTTTTCAACCTCTACATGCTGCCCTTAGGTCAGTTGATACGCAGCGAGAATGTGTCCTATCACAATTATGCAGACGACACTCAAATCTATGTTTCACTGACGGCAGGTGAATATGGACCAGTGGATTCACTCTGTCACTGCATCCAACAGATCAGTGTGTGGATGCAAAACAATTTCTCCAGCTGAACTCAGACAAGACTGAAATCATCGTCTTTGGCCCACAGAAACAAAGAGAAAGTGTTAGCAGTCACCTCCAGAGTCTCGCTCTAAAACCTACAAATCAAGTTAGAAATCTGGGGTAATAATGGGCTCAGATTTGAATTTTAACAGCCACGTCAATCAATAACACAGAGCAGCTTTTTACCATCTAAAAAACATTGCCAAAATCAAAAGTATATGGTGTCTAAACCAGACCTGGAGAGACTTATCCATGCGTTTGTCTCTAGTAGATTAGACTACTGTAACGGCCTGCTCACTGGCCTCTCCAAACGAGCTTGTAAAACAGCTGCAGTACATCCAGAACGCTGCTGCTCGGGTCCTGACTAGAACCAGGAAGTACGATGACATTAGTCCTGTGCTCAGGTCTCTGCACTGGCTCCCTGTGGCTCAGAGAATAGAACTTCAAAGCAGCTCTGCTTGTATACAAGTCGTCCATGGCCTAGCACCAAAGTACATCTCGGACATGTTAGTGCCATATGCACCATCTCGGACTCTGAGGACCTCAGGGACCGGCCTCCTGCTGGTGCCCAGAGTCAGGACTAAACATGGGAATCTGCATGTTTCAGTTTTATGCAGCTAAAATCTGGAACAGTCTTCCTGAGGATGTGAGACAGGCCGCTACTCTGGCAATGTTCAAATCTAGACTAAAAACTGTTTTGTTTGGCTTGTGCATATGACCGAAATGCTTTCTTTGCACTCTTCTCTTTTATGTCTTGAACTATTATTTTGTGCCATGTGTTTGTGAATTTTAATGCATTTTTTCCTGTTGTGTGAAGCACTTTGAATTGCCTTGTGTATGAATTGTGCTCTACAAATAAACTTGCCTTGCCCTGCCTATTACAGGCAACATCAAGCGAGTGAAGGCAGGAGGCTGTAGAATTTTGAGAATTAAATAATAAAAGTAACTATTCTCTCTCTATTCAGTCATCGAGTTTATTTGTAATAATATGTATATGAGTTTTAAAGATCTGACTCCAAGATATTCATGTCTCAACTGGCTCAAGGGGTCCAGATTGCAGCCAAAAAGTCTTGGTTGCAAAAACATTGTCTAGATGACTACTTTTGATACACAATTGGTGAAAAGGTGATAGACATTCACTCATGTCCTAAAATGTACACCGTACTGGAGACTTCAACCGCATTCTCTCCATGAATGTGAAGTTGGTTGTAGTCGGACGGGCTGTTGGCACAGAATTCCACTCTTCCATTATCTGCACCAAGGCAGCTGTGGCTTCAGAAAAACCACCAACAAAAGTGAGTTGTAAATGAATACTAGACAAAGTTTTGAAAACCAATTATGAAAAATAGAACAGTGCATAAATGAATTGTCTTTTTCAAAATGTAGACTTTTTGTGATTATACTTCTTGGTGAATTTGGGGGTTATCATCACAGCAAATTACAATTCCCAAAGATACGCCTTAATAAAATGCACCATCTGGTCCATGTGGGTGGTCCCCATCTGGAGGCCGAAGCAGCCCACATCACTGCCCAGTGTCAGGTGAAGTTCTCGTCAGGCCCTCTGTGTTCAGAAGAGCCCTCGTTCTGTGTACTGATTACTTCGTGTTTGCAACAGAGGTTATGGACTGGGATCATTCAGAGTTCGCCCGAGTGGTGACCGACCTGAGTTGGCAGGTTGCCCAGGAGCCACTGGTGCAGTGATTATGTTCTTGTTTTCCATTCATCAACACACAATTGGGTTTTATGGTAGATCGCTGAGAAAGAAAGGGTTGCTGGATTATTTCTGACTTGCAACCAAACATGGGTCAATATCTGGACCATTGTTGACTCCAAATGTTTATTCTTCAACTGCATCAATAAATGTTCTCTCTCTCATATTATTTTCTCTTGTATAACAGTTGAACTTTACTGAACTGATGACCAAAAACATTTATAGGCGCTTGAGCACATATCACCAATCATACATTCATTATATTATACACTGAATGCCCATTTGTCACAGGGTTTTTCCCAGCGCACAAAGCCCTGAATGAAAGGGCTCTCTGCTTTAATGAATTCTCACACATCCAGACTGTCACGGGCCGATCCGGTTCCACCTGGCTACTTTACCTGTCATGTCCATCATTCTTGATCATTGGTGGTTAGTGGAGCGCAGTCTGACCAATCTACAAGGTCAAGCATCACCATGGTTACCAGTCCTTCGAGACCTCCATCTTACAGCTGAGCGAGGACACTGAATGGATTGTCACAATTGTCACACTACTGAAATTAATTAACATTCATCCTACAACAAATATGAAAAAAATATGAAGTCTGTTCCATTCATTCCATCTGTTTTCAAGGCAGACCTCAAGGCAAGTTCATGCTCTTTGTTCGAGTCCTCTGTGTGGTTCGGTCTGTCAGTTCGACTGTCTCATTAAAGCTTGTGGACGCAGCTACAGAGCTGTACATGTGCTAACCACTAGGGACAGTAGTGAACACAGCTTCACAGTGGAAGGTGATTAACAAAACTGATTTGAATAATAAACACAGCTTTCTTTTTAGTTTCTCTCTCAACAGATGTGATCTAAAAACTGTCGTAGGTGTTTCTATGTTTGTATTGCCTGGAATAACTTTTAGAGGTGTAGAGTAAATCAGTTGGGAGAAATTGCACTGTACTATATATGTTTTTATATACAGAACAGAACAGGCGGGTAAATAAGACTTAAATGATTACGAATGGTTTTCCACGATTGTAAAAGTAATGGCTAACTCGAAAGATAAATTGTTTTGTAGGAAAACATTATTGTGGCATGCCTAACTCGTACCAGTGGACATTTTAGGCAAACACCCAACCCTCACACTGCTTTAGCTATGGCCAACAGTGTTTTAACATAATGCAAAATGAAATTCGAAAAATATAACAATGAAGTTTTACAATTTGTATGTTGACCTTTATCTGAACTTAACATCCTTATGAACTCTTGAATCTGTAATAACTAGATCTTCAAAGGATTCCTGTCTGGCTTATGCACTGTGTCAAAACAAACAATATGGCCGCAGCTTTCACCAGAAGATGAAAAATGTGACTGGGTCGAAAAAGAGCTCGCCCTTGGCTGGTCACCTTCCGCCTACCATCTGACGACGTCGAACGCTTGGATTAATTAGAAATGGGGTTAAGTCTTCAACACAAGACCGTTTGAACCGCCAGACTGCCATAGGATATCAAAAGAAAGAAATCAGTGTGGAAGGCTTGAGGGAGTGCATTTATGAGAAAGAAAATACCACTTTAAAGTATAAAAAACGTTTATTTATTTCTCATAATAAGATGGCGTAATCACATACAAAAACATTTTACATTGCCAAATAAATAAGAAATGAAGAGGCAGGGCTTCTCAGGAGAGTCGTCTTCGGGTCGATGTTGGCAAATGTTGCAATGCTGGTTTTCCACCCAGAGACAGTAAGGGGAGACGACGGAAGCTTCAAACACAAAATACAAATAGATATTTAACCATCACAGGGACAAAGATGTGTAATATTTAGTGAGTTGTTAGTTTGCAATCAAAAGTCATTTCCAAACCCTTCATTCATATCACACATGTTCGTTCTTTACTGTATAAAGCGAAACAATGTTTTGTTGATTTTACCTTGACATTCATAGTCCAAACAAATAATTCATTTCAATGGAGAATAGCTGCTTTGATGCGTACGGTTCAACAAATATCAGGAGGAAATTATATGAAGACATGGCGAGAAAAAAAAAAGTGGTCCAAATTTGTGGATAAATATTGTAAAATGCTAACCTTATCTGCTTGCTACACAATGCCAATGCAAACAAAACTCTCTTTTTTTCATACAATACACAGTCAAAACAATAAAGAGTCCCCGTTGACAATATCAATTTCAATCAAGCTAATTTATTTCTCTCCTTAGAAGCTACCTCCATACTGTGTACAGCCTTACCAAGACTGTTTTGTTATTTGCCTTTTATAATTACAATCACAAACGCGGAAAGGCCTGTTGCATATCTAATTAGATGCAATTTAACATGGGAGTTTATCAAAGCCTACTTAAGCCAGTGTGTGGGGCAGTGCACAAGCTATGGATGATTGCACACTGCTGGAGGCCTAACTGCTTGTTTTGTTTATTGTGGGATGATGTGCTGATGGAGATACAGTTAGTCAGAGAAGGGTGGTGATAAACATGGTTACCTCAGCAATTTAATGAGTCGCAGCTATCTCAGATGACAATAAACAAGGTGAAGGCTACACAAAATACAAATATGGGGTGAAAGTAATGAGAAAAAATCTGGTGGGTTTAGCAGAATGATTTTCTTTGGTTTGAAAGTACCGCTTAAACCTTCTACACCCCAGGGAACCTTTTTTTTTTCTGTTTAGCGTACAAAAGTCGTTAGTGATGAAGAAAAGAGAGTGACAAGTGCTGTGTACAATATGTTGTATTAATGTTTTAGAATTGGATCATGTCATAAGCTCAGATGGTGGACAAAGGCCTATAACTGTAATGGGATATTTACTGTTTTTCAAAGAAATATCCACCATAGAAATCCACAAATTGAACCATATAATTGTTTGTTAGGCCTCGAGTCCACATCCTTTTAATATTAATCTTATGGCTCAAAGTCGTCTAAACTGACATGTCTTTGGAGTTGAATAATGGCACCACTTTCTGTGGCAATGGAAAAAATAATTTTACTTTTGTTTATTCATACTGACAGAAAATGTTGATTTTTGTGCCAGTTTTTGTTTCATGTGGATTATTTTTATTTTTTTCAAACTGAAAACACATAAAACCCAAAACAAAGAACACAACGCAGAGAGCAAGTAAATACAAGACTTATATAAGTGCCAGGAGTACGCTCCAGACTATCTTGGCAGTTTTACACATTTTCATCAATCAGAGACTGCTCAGCTGCATGGTTTTGTTTGTTACATGTATGTCTGTGTGTAATGTCATTGTATTGTGTTTATGTGATGGAGCTGCTGTCAGCATAACAATAAGAACAATGGGAATTAAAAACTTGTATTTTATTATTATTATTATTATTATTTATTTATTTTTTTATAAAAGTAGATTGGACATCACAGTGTGGGGGTTCTACTCATTTAGAGTGTGGCATTAAATTAATTGTGTGTTGTAAATTTAGGCTTACACACATAGATACTAAAAGAAAACTCCAATTATTAAGTTCATATCTGCAGATGATAGGGATATTAATAGATTAGTTGTTCACTTTTATGTAGGCCTAATTGTCTTATTGTTTTAAATACAGCATGTGACAGATGATGCTTACGGCTTCATTTCAGGCACTGTAAGGTCCTTGTCTAAGCATACTGCAGTGGCCAGTGGTTATTTTGGCATGACGTGATTGCTGAAATATCTGGTTGAAAAGGCCAATATTAAAACACAAATCTCAAAGAGTAGACATCCTTAGCTCTACACAGGGGGCGGGGCACCAAACAGAAAGCCCTGTGCTTACATAAGACACGCACAGTGGCGAATTGGCACTTGATACTTGTAGTTACATAATGATTAAGTAGTTACAACCAAAAAATTCCTGTAACTAATGTAGTCCTAGCTCAAGACCTGGAGATGGATCCGAGGAGGGGTCAAAAGCAGATAACACATTTCTCCATGAAGGTAATAAAATGTACCATAACCAGTGGTAATTAATTTGCTTTTCGGACTTTAAGCCGCTACTTTTTTTCCCCATGCTTTGAACCCTGTGGTCATTACAACGGTGCATCTAATTTATAGATTTTTACTGGCTAACAGCACTCTAGTAGAGAACGCAAGCATTTGACACACTGTAGAAGACATAAGTGAACGCAAAGACACACAAGGAGACTTTCTTTGCCAGACTTTCTTTGTGTTTGATTACAAGTCGACTCATATTCACTGAGAAATTAGTCCAATTAGGTCCGCGAAACCACCGGTTCAAAAGACAACCGGCATACCGTATACTGTATGTATAGATATCTCATGTTACAACGTGGGCACCTGCGGCTTATTGACAGATGCGGTTCGTGTAAGTACAATTTATTTTTTCTTTGTAAATTTCGTTGGAGCGGCTTTTATTCTGGAGCGCTCTAGAATACTGTGCGGTACTACCAGAGCTAAATATCTACTAGCGTATTTTTCAGGCTCTAAAGAGATTCCGGTTAGGTTTATGATAACGGTAAATATTGCTATGGACACTATAATTGATGTTGTCCTAAAATATGCATGTAATTCCTAATACAGCTCTGTAACATATTTTTCTTGAAACAGGATATGCTGAACCAAGCTATTAAGTTAATTTTACTTCCGCCATCCTCTTTGACCCTGAAAATTTGTTTGCAAATTGACCACAAGCAGTGACGCTGCCTAATTTTTTATAAGCCTATAATTGCCCATAATAATTACCACCTTCCAGCGGGTAATTTGACCAAGTGTTTTATTTTTTATCAAATAACGAGACAACACTTGAATCCCATTTTCTGTCGTTACATTTTATTGCCCCAATTAACTTTTTTTCTAGGAAGTACAATAATATCAGGGTGACCGACTTGCTTCCCATATTTTAAATGCTGCAGTTAAAATCTAACTGCTATTGCGTGGCCATTCCACCCATAATATGCATTCTGCTTTTTTCATTATCTAGTAAAGACGCACACTTATGATATAGAAAGTGGCAGACAGAAAAATGGGCTCATATTTACGGTAGATTAAACTTGTCTTTATCATTTACAATGTCCTTGAACCTGGTCTTGTGGCACATAATAGGTACTAGAATAGCTGCACTGTAATTCCACATTGCAGCAAACAGATTTCATCATGAAGAACGTGTAAATAAGGTGAAGTAAAAGGCACACATTATTCGCAATCCAAGTTTCAAAACTTGTTTAATACATGCGCCATTACAAACAAGTACTTCTTGTTGCCTCGAGACAAATTATGTTACATTGGGTTGTCTGAAAGAGGGGTTTGTGGGAAGTAAAAACAATTGAGTGGACATGTCAAGTAAGCATATATTTATTTAGTTGAATTTCTAATTGCAAGTTGTGCCTTACAGGTCTGAACAAATACACTTGACTCGATGGGAATTGGGCATGCTAAAGGCATTCAGTTGTAAAATGACAACAATAGCAAGGAAAGACCTGCAGAACCTCTCCTTCACTTTTTCAAACTGTACAATGAACACTGTCCTGTACATGTGTCATCCAGCTGCAGTAATCACGGGCAATACGTCACTTTACCTGCTATTTATTGTTGTTCATATTCAGCTCTGTACATACTCATAGCCGTAACCACTTATTATAGTGTTGTGGCCTTGTTGCTCTACTTGCACAATGTTAGTTATTTATCTTGCTTTTAATTGCATGTGTCTGAAATTTCCCCATTGTGGGACAACTAAGGTTCTCTTTTTTTTTTTTAAAGCTGACCTCATTATTATCTGGTTCATTTGCTGTGTTTTACTAATGTATTTATTCATAGCATAAGACATTATTGTATATGCTCACCCCCTTGTTATTGTATATGCTCACCCACAAATTTCCTTCACAACTAACTGTAACGTTAGCCACTTCTATTGCTTCACTCACTACCATTCCCAGCAGAGGGCACAGTGGTATTTTTCCATGCATACATTATTTAAAGTTATGAAACATTCAAAAAAGAAAAAGGCAAAAAAGAAATAAGAAACAAAGCAGACTATGTCAACTCCGCTACTTTTTCACATACTTTGAACCCTGCGGCCTATATAATGATGCAGCTAATTGATAGATTTTTACGGGCTTACAGCCTCTAGAGGCACTCTTGCAGGACGCTCTCTCTCTTGTTCACTTGCTAAAGTACAAGTGCAGGATCATAGCCAATCTTGAAGACATAGATAGACGCAGGTAAATCACATAGATAACGCAAGGATAGAGGGGACAGTAGGGTATGGTCAAACGTGTTCTAGTTACAAAATGTTGCATGTTTTATTACAATCCAACTCATATTCCCTGAGAAACGAGTCTAAAGAGGAACTGAAATTAGACCTATAAATGCAAAGTTACACGAGGAGCGCGGACATCCCCTTTTCCGGGGAAATATCTCTTGTGAACACCTGCGGCTTATAGACTGGCGCAGCCAATATATATGTAAAAAAAAACAAAAAACATTGTAAATTCCGTTGGTGCAGCTTATATTCAGGAGCGCTCTATAGTCCCACTTTAACGGTGCTCCCTTAAGACTGCCATTATTGCATCATCCCCTGGATAAACTCCAGACTGATTTACCTCAAAGTGGTGACCCTGTCCAAGTGAAACCTCGTCCACCGGCAGCAAGGGCAACTGTGGACAAACGCGTCAACGGACAACTTTCCTTGAGGCCAATCAATATGCTGTATCGTTCTGGTGAGAGAAAAAGGTCATGCTGTATTTCTGAATCAGGCACATGGTATGACAAAGGGGAGGAAGAGTGACCCCCCCAAAAGCTATAATGATGATCATATTAGTTTTTTTTTTTATTTGACTGTTGTACCAGTGATCAGGGGAACAAACAGTATAATGTTCCTTTTACCTGGTCTTTTCAGTCTACCTGCAGCAAGGTCCAATGGAATTTGCTGCTTTCTTGTTAAATCTTTGAGAAACATGCTGCAATGCAAAGAGACTTAACTGTAACAAAAGTGTGTATACTAAGATATCCAAATGTTACTTTATCATATGCCTGCCTGGCCCTCATATCATATTTCAAATTTAGATGGTATGTGAAAACTGAAGTAGGGCAGTGAATGAATGAGTAAATATCTTATGCATGGTTTGAATTTTTGTTTTGGTCTTGGTGCACATACTGTATGTTGCTCTGCCTTATGACTCTAATCATATTAAATGTGTGAATGTGTTAAAATAAAAGGTCTTAATAATACATTTAAAAAGGAAATAGTTGTAAACGTATTTGTAAATATTGGCATACTTTGTGTAATTGTTTTACTTGTCTATACGATTATAAACTGTGGACATGTAAAATACAGTCTTCAGATTGACTGATGGGATATGCCTCAGATTCTAATGGGGGGGTTTCTTTACATACTGTAATAATTATGTTTTTTCACATTCTCTTTCTTTTCAAAAACACTCATCTAAACTTTTTGGAAACTTCCAAACCTCTTGTACTTGACATACCAACGGAGGGTACCTTTCTGCTCCCTGAACCTGAACCGTGGACTCAGCCACTAATGTGCTTCACCTTTCGCTGGCTTTGTCTCCCCTTCCAATTCTTCACCATATGCTAATTTTATGCAGCAACCCACACAGGGAGAGTTTCAGTGTTGATGAAGTACAAGGAGCTACACCAAGAATAACATGCCCTGGGATTTCTGGAGCATCTTCTGCGGAATCTTATTAACCTAAAATGAGGCCATGATCTGATACCACAGTGAGGTCCATGATGACTCTCTTCCTCTCTCTTTGGAATATCATATTATGAAAAATAAAACAAAAATGTTGAAATATTTCAGATGGATCATAACCAGATTTGAAGAAATAGTTCAAAATGCCTGAAGAAAAAAAAAAAAGCCTTGTTGACAGACTTAATTTATAATTAAATTGCAATAAGCTACACAGGAAATTAAAGGTGGACTAACTTCCTGCTGAAAGGTCTGCCTCTTGCTTGTCTCCATGGAGATGATATTACTTTAACAGGAATCTATTACAGTATGGATTTAAAGGACAAATTGTATGCATTGTTGTATTGGTATTAGCCTTTACTTTGGCATCTCATGTTAGAGAACTAACTTTTTTTTTTACAATAAACAAAGAGACTTCATGTTACTCCGCCGTTTCCCATGCCAGGTATTGACTTTTTAAACAATGCTAGCTTTTCCTTCGACTTGCTAATGTACCACACAGTTATAAGGAACGCAATTATAACTTGTATGTATCCCCACAAGTTACAGGTCAGTGGTCTCATTAATAAAACTTTGTAGATACGGACAAAGCACAAACTTCATCAAACTTACTTTGTCTTTTGTGCATTTGAATTCATATTTATTTTTTTGCAACAAAAAAGAAAATAGATAAGTTTGATGCCATACTAAGGAATATTCCAAGCAACGCACTACCATCTCTATTGAGACATACAGGTGGCGGACCCCCGTTAGAAAAGCTGAGTACAATTTTCTTGTATTTAAATATGCATAATGGATTTGCAAATGAGCATAAAATGAAAACCAAAACATATGAAATACAGCTGCACGCGTTAGAGCCCCCTCCTCAAGTTAGAGCCCCTGTCTTCTTGCGTTGCCTTGGGGCGGCAGTGTGGTGTGGGCGAGGGCCGGTCGGTTATTTTTGAGTGGGCTCCACCGACTGTGTGTTATTGGCCCTTTATACAATAATGTTAATTTTTTTTAAGAGGCCAGGTTGTGGTGCATGGGCCAAATAAAAACTACTCAACCGATCTCAATGCTTTAAAGCCTTCTCTTTATTTTTCCCTGTATTTTGTTGGCCCTGGAGTGTGGCAGATGTCTGTCCACCCCACTAGGCACCCAGGAGCCAGAGGTGTACAATTCAATTGTGCAAAGCTGTTCTGCGCCTTCTCCTCTTGTTCTCACTCCCTCCTAACATAATAATTTCTCTGACATCAACAAAAGGCTTATAGCGCTGGAGGCCGAAGTCACGTTGCATGCAGAGATTTCACTTGTTTTATTTGCCTTGACCGAAAGAACAACGTATGTGGCTAAGTCTAGGGGGATTTGTAGCGCTGATGTTCAGTGCTCTTTAAGGGGGATGCATAAGTGAATGTGCTTAATGATTTATTACCTCGTGCCGCAGCGGAAATCAAAATGGATTCCAGAATCTGCTCAACTTTTAAATCTAGAACGGAAAGAGGGTGATTTATGGCAGTGACATCGCTAGCCCCCATGTGTTGGCAGTGTGTCTTGTCAAGCATGTACAAAGCAGCATCTTAGCCTCATTAAGCACATTCAAGTTATGTACAGTGCAATGATTCTTTTTCTTTTTTTTTGTAGTCAAAGGCTTTATAAAATGCTATCTATGCAACTGTTACCTGCCGCTCTCATTATTCTATGTAACAAGGATGAATCATGCAACGCTGTTTTCCACTCAGCCACATCAGGTCAGGTGGTGCATCATGTAATAGAGCACAACGTAGTGTAAAATGATAAAGATGGGGTTTTAAAAGGGTTGGGTGTTATGAAGAACAAATGTGTCTGCCCTACTTTGAAGATGAAGCTGGTATTCAGGTGTATTTACAAAAGAATTGACTTGAACAAAATATGTTACATATTACATTATTTTGGCTTTATACTGCCAGTGCAATTTCATGTCAGCAACTGATTAATTAACAAAAATTATGAGAATCAATCATAAATTAAAATTTCAACTGTTACCTAAACACTCTCTTACTCTACCTTCATGTGCAGTACCAACTTACTTACTTCCCATTTAGAGTACATAGACCATAGAATGGAAAAAATAGACCCTTTATTTTTCTTGTCATTGACATTGTGTTGGATTAAAACATTTTATGAAATATAATATTATACATTAAAGCTGGAGTACAGTTGTAACTACGAAAGGTATTTTGAAATGTAAGTCAGTGAAATCAAAAGTTGGTTTTGTTCAAATCTCCGGGTGGAGTCTGATTGTCCTTCCTGTGTTACCATGTTATCCGGCTTCATCCTACCACATGTGTAAGGTAAATTTCCCCTCGTGAATGAAGTCGCTGGGATAGGCTCCAGTCACCCACGACTCCTAATGGGAACAAGCAATAGAAAATTAATGAATAAATATATATAGTGTCAGATTTTTAAAATATCTTATCTATAAAATCATCTTGCAACCCCCAGCCCAGGGCCTCATGACCCATTGGTAGGTCACACTTTGGGAACCTCTGTTTTAGAGCATGCTATCACACTTGTGCACACTGAGTTAAATACTCACATTGATTATAAAAGGAAATGCCCTGACCTTAGCATCCAGCTTATTACCTTTGTTTTAACTGTGATATAGTTCAACTTAAAATGGGCCTATTACACCAATAACACGATCCTTTGAAACAGACTGACACTTGCTGTTTCATAACATCATTCCGAAGTGACATTACGGTGGAAATCATCCAAACACACATGTAAATCATCCTCGAAAACATCAACCACAGCCTGGTTTAGAGGAAATATTTGAAGTGGTGCTTCTTTGCGGGGTTATTGGGCAAGCACTCATCCAGTAACTTGAGAAATGCTTGTCTGATTTTATTAAACGCCTGGCGACAGATGGAATTTCATAGCTCACTTTATTCGGCCTCATCAGTCCATGAAAGTGGCTGCATCAGAGCAATGTTAGTCTTTCTGTTTTATTTGCTGATTGTACTTGCAAGCTGTGCAGTAATTTTAGTCCACCCCATTGCACTAGGCCTGAATTCACCCCACACTCGCCTATATTTACATTGAAAAACATACAATATCCAAAAATAGACAATGATGAGGGCATTGTACCCCAGAAATATAGACCATCATCCAATTAGCTGCACATTTTGTTGGAAATAAACAGCTATTGTCCCTGCGAGAAACATGCAGTCGCTAATGAGCAGTTTCCCCTTATTAATAAATAATTTTTACAATGTTATTTATTTGCAGCAATACAAGTGTATATCATATGCAACGATGACAATGTTTGGATTGGATAAGCCACTGTGGTGTAGAACTGGTTGGCGTGCTCATGTGAGATGTCTGTATTTGATGACACTGTACAATGCTGTTGATGTTGTTGATGTTTTTAATTTTTTATACTGTTAAAATTATTCCTGTCTAATATGTATCATTTTTGGTGGGGCGGTGAACTATGAGAGTTCATGTGTGTAACAGGGTTTGGGGTTGCGGGTGACTGGAGCCTATCCCAGTGACTTTGGGCTTTAGGCGAGGTACACCCTGGACAGGGGCCAACGTGTCGCAGGTTAACACAATATTCTTTATTCTAAAATTTTTTAATTATGTTTTACTATGGCAGTGACGTCTGCAGTTAACTTGTCCAATACAAGTTTCTCAAGGGGATTGTTCCTCTCAAAAATGTAAAGAAATAACTGTTTCAAATGGGTCATGTGAAATGCATCAAGCTGGCAGTGGTTGTGGTGGAGATGGTCATGATTTTCAGTTTGTTAAGTTTGTTTCAAAGCCTTTACAAACCCCTATTTCCGATGTAATCGTCTTGGAATGAGTTCTGGTGAAATTGGTACATATTTGACTGATGAAGCTGAATAAAGGTCATAATTTTCTCTTGTAGAAAAATAGCATAGAAAATAACTTTCTTCAAGAATCTTACCAGTTGCTGAAAAGAAAGCAGTAGGTCACCAAGCCATGTGTGTTCACTTTTTACAACAGCAAAAACACATTGTGATCTTGACTTTTTACAGCATTCCAGCAAGACACTTTGAAAACTTTCCTTACACAAAAAACAAGGACAAACCTAGATAATATCCTGCTATTATGTTTTCTGTGGCAAAAAATGCCACATTCAACTATTTGGTAACATTGCATCAGGTGGGAGTTCTTACATTTATAACTGGAAACTTTCTTTTGTGTTGTTTTTGTTTCTCTGGACAGTAAATGCCTGAGATTGAAGATGTCCTCCACAGAATGTATCCTCTATTAAGTCCTTTACAGACATCTCTGAATGCTTTCCCCTGCTCTTCTTCTGCTTTGTACAGACATGCCTATAAAGTTGGAGCTATTTCTGTATTTTCATTTGCACACAGGCATCTGTGTGCCACGGGGGAAAAGAGGGATGATGACTTTTCAGCGTAGCGGCTAACAGCTCAAAGCTAACAGAGAAAATAAACTAGTTCTTCGCACATTCAGCAATAAACACTATTTTACTCACTGTCTCCACAATCTCAGGTGCACCTTACCTAAATAAATAGTAAAGTGAAACAAAAGTACATGGTGCAGCACACAGAGCATTGCACACAACGCACTACTGAAAAAACAACTGATTGTTAATTCTCATACCGCAACTGAGTTTGAGAGTTTGAAAGTAGACTAATTTATCTTCATGGCTGGACACATAAAATGAAAACATACCAACAAAAATGAATGTATGAAATTGCCAATGGACACCAGTATTAAATGATTCATGATAGGCATTTTGAGATAGTCATTAGAAAAATAAATGCATTTTGACTCAAACTCTCTTCCTTGACTTAACATCAAATGTATGTACAGGACATGTTCCTTTGGCTATTGAGAGAATGTCGTGGCTCAGCATCGCTTCTAAGCAGTGTGGCGAGTGAAACAAGGTTTGCATGATTCGCAGAGTGTGCTTCACCGTTCTGCAACAAAATGTGTGAAGTGTGTTTGGTCCTTCACACTACTCAAGTGCCACTAATACTGTAACCCGTAATTTTCCACATTACTAAACTTCACAGGAAAATAATTCAGTATCACCACTGCCCACAAAGTAAAAAACTGTAAATTGGGATAATAGAACATGGAAATCTGTCTTTTAATTATAAATAATATAACTGTGGCAGCACAATCTGCAGGACCTGTCGTAAACATAAGCAAACAAATATTTAGCAGTAAACAAGTATGTTAGTACTTTGATCAAACAAGAAAAGTGGAGTAAAGTTCAAAATCGAGGCATTTCTCATGTCACCTCAAAAAAATAATGGCAGCTTTTTGATTTAAGCTAGCAACTAAACAATATTAAAAAAAAAAACAATTCTTTATTATTTTTAAGATTTTGTGCCCGAAGGCTTTATTGAAAGGAAAGCGGTGTGAAATAGGGGATGAGAGAGAAGGGAGGACATGCAGCAAATATCGGAGTCAGGAATCAAACTCACGACACTGGGGCTGGCCGCACCCGGAGCCTGGCATACGTCTGCTGTGCCACAACCACTCAACCACCAGGTAGCACAAAAAAACAACAACAATTATATAGAAATGTAATCACGTGTTTTAATATAGTGAAATTATTATTCAAAGAACTAATTTGGAGTAAGTTATACTGGAGTACTGCACATGTGTGTTCACTTTCCCCGCAGAAAGTGCAGCTCCAGACAGTGACCTCACCTACCCAGTTTGCTCTATGAAAAAAAACTGCAGCACAAGGTTACTAGAGGGGCGACTTGAAGGGACTGTTTAGTTCCAACTGAAAGAAGTGCTAGTAGCCAATCCTCTTTGGCAGTCAAGCGTCAATGGAACTCCATTCAACCCAGCATTAGGCATGCCACATCATAATTAAAAAAGCAAGCAAGCAAACCAGTAATTTCAACCCTAATTTATTGTTGCACAGTCTATAAGATGTTGTCCTATTTTAGCAGCATACTGTTTTTTGTAAATGGTTTAAATGTTCCTGTCACTCTAAATGTGTGTAATATGAATATAAGTAAGTGGTTTAAATAATATTAACAGTGAAAATTAATTCTTAAGGATACTCTACAGACTACAGATTAATTCTCCTTTTGGATTGGTTGAAGTGGTTATATCTGGTACATTTTGAAAAAATCATTTTCTACATCCCTGTCAAAGGAGCACTTCACATACAATTTATATTAATAGAAAGTATTGACATGTTCCTTAAAGATAAGTGTCTGCAGATGTGCCTCTATTTCAGATTCATAGTGCTGCTCTACTGTGATCAGATGGAACTGTGTATGGATCATTATGTGCCATTCTCGAACTCTCTCAACCCCTTGTTTTCTGTTACATAAGACCCGTAGCCCGTATTGCTTTCGGCTACACCCAAAGCTGATGCTGCGTGTTTACACCTTCTGGGTTCCACTTCTAAATTACCACACAGAGGCCATTATGGGACATCATCTCTGATCACCCAGAGGAGACATGGCACATTAATCAACACAAAAAGCAATATAACTCACTCATAAACGGTCCCTTACACACGCACTCCCAAGCAGCATCCTCATGAAAATTCAACCCCAAACGTATTTAAAAGAAGGTCTTTAACTCTGCTCTCATTCACATCAACTGAAGCTTTTGGCTGTTGTGAAAATGTGTTGACAAGCTATACCATGGCAGCATTATGGTGACAGAAAGCTCTTGGTTGCACTACATAAATCCCTTTCAGCACAGCCTCAAAGCCAGCGGGTGTATACGTTTTTCAGTTTCAAATGATTGTAAGATTGTATACTTTTACTTTACAAGATAATGAATGGACTCATTAGTACTGTGGACAATCATCACTTAGACAAATGTGTGTGTGGTTTTTTTTTTCAGCAGCAGTATGTACCGTAATTTTCGGGCTATAGAGCACTCCTGAATATAAGCCGCACCAACGAAATTTACAAAGAAAAAATTAAATTGTACATATACGGACCGCACCTGTTAATAAGCCGCAGGTGCCCACGTTGTAACATGAGATATTTACACAGAAAGATGGTAGTGGTGATGCACGGGTTGACCTTTGACGCTATGGTCAGGTCTGGTCAAGAAAGTCTTGCAGGTTATAAACTGCAGACAACCAGATATCGCATGTCTGCGCTCCAGGTGTATCTTTGCGTTTAGCCGCGTCTATATTCAGTTCCTCATTGGACAAATTTCTCTCAAAATTATGGTAACTTTGTGGAGTTGGAATGTCATCTGCATGCGTTAAGAAAACCATACTTAAGAAACTTAGGAAATGTATAAGTCTATGCCAAACTGTGGAAGATTATATACTGCGATAAGGAAGAACATTTCCATGGCAACCTGCAGATGGAGGCTCCTCCAGGCCAAGTAGCCTGCTCACACAGTACGGACACATGTTTTTCTACATTTTTCAGTGCAATAAAAACAGCCAAAATGAAAAAAAAAACAACAACATGGTTTGGTTATTTTTTGGCTAAAAAGGTGAGGCTTTAAATTGGAACTGTGAATATTCAGGTTATCTTAATGTGCGTGGGTTCGCCTCTCCACAGATTTGACTTGTGACTTGTCATATTTGGCGTCACCTACTTGTCTGTAGTGAACCTTTAACATACAGATTACTAGTCTATATGGCAAGCTTTAGTCTTGTATCAGCCATCAGCATTGTAACTAGAATTGAATTGTCCATGGAGAAAAGCAGGTCATGCGATTAGGCCACGTTAAAAGTCAGATCTGTGGAGAGGCGACCCTGCTCACAACAAGAATGCCTGTTTTTCAAGGTAATTGTTATCACTAAAAACATGGACCTGTAATTAAATAAATGCAAAACAGAAATGTTTAATGCGATACTGCCATAGCAACAACATCTCCATGGAGACAAGCAGATAGAGGACAGGCAACAAAAATAAAATACAAAGTACACCTGATGCAGTCTATAGAAAATGTAAGGAAACAGGAGTTCACATATAAACTATCATGATCAAAATTGTATACAACATATAAGAATAATAGTAGCTTAATTAATTATTTTGATACATTTTACCTCCAAAAGTAAAGATGGATCACACAGGACTCAACTGTACATCAATGCTTGCTCTCATTTGGAAGCAGCACTCCAAAGAGGAAAATTCAAAAACAGTACAAAAAAAAACAAACTACACATATTAGTTCCTTTTAAATATGATGTTTACCTCAGAATTCCCAATGAACACTATTGTTTCTGTGTGTTTTGGTGTTGTAGCTAACGCATCTGTCCACACACTCTACCTTTGAAAATCGCCACAGGACCTGGCCCTAACAAGCTGAAGCTCAGTGTGCATCATTCCTCTTTGTAACTGCTGTAAGGTTTAGTTTTAATAATGTTACTTGCAAAAAAAGACTTAGAATAGACCACCTTCCACCTCAGCAACATCAGGAAGATTGCATTTTTGTTTTGCCCTAATTTATGGATGGCGTCATGTAGCAGTGTGCAAACTCCAGAACAAGTGTAAGAGAATGTTTTTGGCAATTGGTTAAACCAGCTCATGTATGGGAAAGGGTTAAAACCAGAAGCTTCAGACAGTTTTAAACACTAACAGTTTACTCTTTGTATAGTAATGTTTTCAAATGCCAAATGTATTATAATTCTGTCCCTACTTAATACAATTTACTTGGTAATATCTTCGTGATAATAATATCAGTAGAAGATGGTAACTAAAATAAATATATTTTTAGACACATTTTCAAAACTGAGATATGTGTTGCAATTGAACTCTTCATATATACAAATTTGGGGATGGGCAGTTTAAAAATTCTTCAGCAAGCAAAGCCTTCTATGTAAAATGTTTGAAAGTGAATGATGAGTCATGGGTCATTTCTGAAGAAAACATTTCTAGAAAAGTTCTATAAATCCGCAAATGCAGTATTTGCAGTGTGCAGTAAGTGGAATCGAAGTCTCTTTTATACTTTCAGTTGTTAGTTAGCTTTGTTTTATAAATGACCTACATTAAAATGTGTCCTTAAAATAATATTATGACAGTGTGCGCAGTCCTCTCTGTTGAGACTGCTGAGTTTATAAGCAAAGTGATGAGGAATGAATTTGGGATGAAGACCTTGCCTGGAGCGGTCCTGTGGATTTATCCTCTCTCATAACTGAACTCAGGTCTGCATGTGGTGACAGAAAACGAATGGGGAGGTGGTGAGGACTAAAACACTGTATGTTAATAGGCACTCGTCACAGTCCACAACTTGGCCTTGTATTAATTATGCAGAAGCTGTGGGAGACATGCCAACAGTCTGGAATCAAGCCCGTTCCACTGGGGTAGGCTCGGGTCCAGGGGTCACCAAACTAAACTTCTACTCTGTCTCTACAAACCTTTCAGTGTGGTTGGGGTCTGGAAAGTTGTTAGGTCAGTCATCTATTACAAATGTATTTCATAACCAGGGGTGTCAACATTAAACGTATGTGTGCATAAAACACACACAATACTTTGCTGATTGTGACTGTGTTTGAAATTACTCATAAAAATAACACAACAGCAACAACAATTCAGGAAACCAGCCAGATATAGGGAAAACCACACAAGTCAAACCAACAACACCTTTGGTGTGAGGTTGACAATGTTAACATCCACGGCACAGTGCTGATAATTTGGAATGGGGTAGAAGGATTTAATTTACAAACTTAGAATGAATTGAAACCCCCCCCGAAAAAACTCTGGTTTTGCTTTCTCATTAATCAGTCTGGTATTTGATTTTATTTAAATTAATTTTCTCCTCTAATTTCAGGTAAAGTACACTAGAGCCTCCAATAAATCGTTCAGATTAATGCAGGTGACATTTGCATTTGATGAAACCATTCACTCTGTGGGTTCTTTGCAATAAGATCATTGATCATTCCAAAGTAATCCCTGCTGAATTAGGTTTGCCACTAACCACTCATCTGCACACCGACGGCTGATGCCTTTACAATCTGTGACATTTCTCGGCTGCTCCAAAACCGGCAGGCACTGCTAAATTCACTTGCCTCGACTAGGATTGTAATGCGTTAACCTGACATAGTCTAGAAAATTATGATGTGCCATCAAATGAAAATTGAAAATTCTGCCTTACCCAGAGGTTATGTTAGAAATAGTAATTAAGTTCAACAAATGAGCCTTCACTTGAATCTTTGTGCATAATGCCCTCTCATCGTATTTGCATTTTCGCTACCCACCTGTAGATGGATGGACTGATTTACTACTCAACTGAGACTTTATTTCTGATAAACTTGGTTTGGTCCTGCACCTCTCTGTATCTGTAAATATTCTAGTATCAAAGTGAATCAATTCCTTTGTATAGGAGCAATGTGAATATATTTGGAGAGAAGACATATGGCCCTAGTTAGGAGAGGCAAAATCATAAACTTTTAAAACTTCTAAAAAAGTGTCTTTGTTATGCGTCTGTCCTTCAGGTGAGATCCATGGCAAAAAAATGTATAACTACAAGTCAATGGACCAGGTCACATTCTAAAATGAATGAATCATGGTAGCCTCATGCACCATCTTGACCTCATGCAAATAGCTAATTAATTTAAAGGTGATATAGTCTTGTACAGAATTCACGACTTTTGTTGAAAATAAACTTGGTTCCTAATGGATGAAAATATCAGTAATGAGAGGAATTAATGTATTTCTATGTGATTTGTAATTGCACAATTTACAAAAGGGCTGAAAAAAGCACATGAGGTTGAAATCTTTGGCAGCAGAGTTCACAGCCCTCCTCCAGTCCTGAAAAGACTGAAAAGTTTGGACTGACTGACTGATTTATCCTTGTTGACTGTTGGCTGCAGCCTTCCAATGCGCCCACACGTCCACTCTTTGCACTGGTTCCCTTCACTTAACTGGGCTTGTAAATCACACGAACACTCTCCATGCATGCACAAACATTTGTCACCTCCAACGCCAGGCTGACTCAGCTTCTCCTCAGCTGTCCAGCATGAGCACATCAGAACCCGTGGAGTATCCTGCAGGTCAAAAAGTGAGATTTTGAAGAGGTGTTCAAACTACCAATACCCCTGCACTCGACATATGGGATGAACCTGGTCTTTATAACACAATAGATGACTTTTCAACCTTGGACCTATTGATTGGAGCACACACAATGGTTGTTTGTTCCATTATGAAGTAGACGCGGTATAAAATGAAATTGAATTTTGAGGAAGAAAGCATTTTATCTCTTAGAAATTGCTGCCACATTAATGAGATTTTCCTTGTTTTATGGTAATAACAAAAAGTAAAGTTGTGTAGGAGGAGGGTCAAAGACACTGGATGCTCTGACTGATCAGTCTGCCAAACTTACTGTTTCATTGGACTTTCTCTTTGTTCTCTGACTTTCTGTTTGTTTAATCAGCAATTCTGGGAAGCCCGTCGATTGTTCTTAGGATTTTGGGCGTTACAAAAATAAATTGAATGGAAATGAATATCACAAAATTTGTATACAATGGGACACAAAAAAGAGCCATTGATTAATTATTAATTATTGTTTCTAGTACTAATACCTGCCCAAGTGAATATTCTTCTAACCAGAATTCTTAGATTCTACACAGGAAAGTAGAAATACAAATTTGTAAAGTTGGGGTATGGATGTTTTTCCTTGTATTGTTAGAACTCTTGACAGAATGTTGTTGAACAGTTGTCATCAAAAGTTTACATACACTAGGTCATTTTAGTGACTTAGAAAGTTGTGTCAATGTTTTGCCATTGCTACGATTAGGGAGAAAATGCAAGTTATCGCCATGGACTGAGAGGCTGCCGACTAAAGCCCTTGCTCTAAAAGCGGCACCTTAAGGCTCGACTACAGTTTGCTGCTGATCACATGGACAGAAATAAGACCTTCTGAAGGAAAGTTCTATGGTCAGACGAAAAAAAAATTGAGCTGTTTGGCCACAATGATCCAGCAATATGTTTGGAGGAGTAAAAGTGAGGCCTTTAACCCCAAAAAACCAAGCCTACCGTCATTGTAGTGGTGGTAGTATTATGTTGTTATGCTGGCAATGGAACTGGTGCTTTACAGAGAGTAAATGGGATAATGAAGAAGGAGGGTTACCTTCAAATTCTTCAAGAAAACCTAAAATCATGAGCCTGAAGGTTGGGTCTTGGGTGCAGTTGGGTGTTCCAAAAGGACAATGACCCCAAACACACATCAAAAGTGGTAATAAAATGGCTAAATCAGGCTAGAATTAAGGTTTTAGACTGACCTTCCCAAAGTCCTGACTTCAACCCCATGGAGAACATGTGGACAATCCTGACGAAACAAGTCTATGTCAGAAAGCCAACAAATTTAACTGAACTGCACCAATTGTTTAAAGAGGGGTGGTCAAAGATTCAACCAGAAGCATGCTAGAAGCTTGTGAATGGCTACCAAAAGCGCCTAGTTGAAGTTAAAAGGGACATGTGACCAAATATTAAGATTGCTGTATGTATATTTTTGACACAGCAGATTTGTTCACTTTTTCTGCTAACCCATAATAAAATCTTAAAAGAACCAAAATCCATGAATGTTTTTTGTGACAAAACAGCATCTGTTCCAATCAGTCTATCAGAGAAAAATCTGAGTTGTAGAAAAAACTGGAAACTCAAGAGAGCCATGACATTCTGTTCTATACAAGTATGTAAACTTTTGACCCAAACTACATTGTGGGCATTTTCTTTTTGTTTTGCCGATTTTAAATGACATGACAATGTCAACACATTTGTTTTTGTACAAGGAGCAAGAGCAAAGGATACATTGTGGGGTATCACACATTTTGTCACGAGGATAAAAGATGCATGAATACTTTATTATTATAAGATAAATAGAAGATAGGATTTAAATCTGCATTTCCCCATAAATATATAATTGGCAATTCAAATGGTGCCAACTTTTTTCACATTATGTTCTAGTTTCTACAAAGAGAAAGCACTTCCTTCCATTAATGTTCCCATTGGACCAGTCATAGCGGATTCCGTGACAGTACCACTTGGGATTTTGTGGTGAGGTTTTGAAATTCTATGACCTAAATATATCTCCATGTGGGTTAGATACAGTAGACAATGTCATACCTGGTGACAAAAATGGCTTGATTGATAAAAAAAAAAAAGTATCAAATGTGCTTTAATATTTTACTTTCACTAAGTTTAGGAAAACCATATTCTGCCAAGTTCCCTCAATAAGTGTTTTTGGTAGGCTATGCTAAGCAATCTCTATCAAGACATCAAATCAATTTATTCAGAGCGAATATGCTTTATTTTGTCCTTTTTATGGCATCTAACATGAGAGTTTCTTATTATTCCTATGCTGTGGAAACACAAATTAAAAGCAAGAGGCTTGTTAATAAAAGCGATCAGATTTGTATTAGAACTCTTTCTGCTGACAGCAATTAGGCATGAAAAACTACAAAAAAGAAAGCATTTAGAGCGAGAACCAAGAGACCAAGCTTGCGCTCCTGAGGGTCTGAGTACAGTTTTCAGAGCAAAATTCTTTGGGCTGGTTTTGGATCACTGCAGGAATGTTGCTGGCCCATTCTCTTAGCTTGAATCCACCCTTAATTAGTAGTGTGTGCAGGCAGTTGGCAAGTTGCTTTGCTTATTCTTCTGACTGGATTACATCTTCTTCTGGTTCAGTGCACCTTTTGAACATGAGTCTGGAGTGTGAAGGTGGCACAGCATGGGCTGCATGTTGTGCCAAATAGGAGCACCTTCCACTCATAGATGCCTCAGGAAGTGCAGAAAAGGTCTGTCCTCTTCCAAAAGGTGGAATACTTCTAGGTGTGAAACATTCCTTTCACATTGCTGCTGATGGCCACTAGGTGCTCTCTGAACCTGAGAAGGATTCTCAAGAGGCTGGCTCCAAGTGTAGGGCCAGGAAGGAGGTTGTCGTTCAGGCTCTGTCCGTTGAATGTGAAGGAGCAGTTAAAGAATATTCGATGTTTCTGATTATGCTGCACCATGTGGAGGGGAAAAAAACATGAATAGTTGCTTTCTTCAGTCTTGGTTGGGGGAATTGGTTTGACATATCCAGCTTCAATGAGTTTGTGGATCTCTCTGGAATAGATGGCAGCTCTGGGTCTTTCACAAGGCGTCTTTCTGACCCACGTAATTGTGACAGTCGGCATCCTGCCTTGACTTGGTTATCAACCGCTCACTTCTCTCGCTTGCCCTCTACCAGACATTCCACAAACTACAAATGCATGTAAACATCAATTGAACTGAAATGACAGAAAACAAACAAGACAAAGTGGGTTCCTGCTCAAAGGACCAGGGACAGCTGTTGCTGTAGTAGTCAGCGATAAGCAGCGCTTCCTCACATTTGAGATGATCTGTGACTGTCTGGAACTTAAAATGCTCTGGGGCATCATATGGCAGTAAGTTGTCTTGCGCAAGTTTCAATCAAGCAAACTCATGCAGGTCCTCTGACTTGAAGTCTGGGATCGATTGCTTTGGTCCACGGTAGACCTCAGGAGCTATAGCCCTGCTGTAGGGAGAGTGGCTATGTGATGATGGATATGATGGATCAGGTGGGTATCTGTTCTCCTTGTGTCTCCTCTCATAAGGGTCACTTCACACTAAAGTGTACAACTGCAGTTGTCTTTAACTAGGGCATCATAAAAAAAGAAAAAAATCCCAAAGCAAAAATTACAAGGTCTTTGTTATTTTTTAAACCTTGTGTGTGTGTGTGTGTGTGTGTGTGTATATATATATATATGTGTGTGTGTGTGTGTGTGTGTGTGTGTGCATATATATATATATATATATAAATATATATATAATATAAAATGAGAACAGCAGATTAAACAAATGTCCCAAAAAAAATGATGTCCACCCTGGATAGGAATTGAATTTTGATCAACTCTCAACTTCAACGACTTGTAAAAAAATGTTTTAAATCCAAACGAAGAACCTCCTCGCGATGAAAAGAAGGGGAAATACTTCTAGATTCATGCCCCAAATGTTTTTCAAAATGTTTCCACTCGTATTTTTGAAATTGCCCTCAAAAGAAGTGTTGTGGGCGTACCCAGTAAATGTACGGTATTAGTTACATCCAATCAGTACCAGTTTACGTTTGATTATATCATTCTAAACTGTACACGACAGTGGAATTGTTTTGGTTGTGCCTACTCACGGGAGCCTGTCGCGTTCCATCATAATTTCGATAATATCTTTTTGAGTCCTTTTACGAGTTGTTACGCCAAAACAATATTGTTTACAGCGTGGGGAATACCAACATATTACTTCAGCGTTTGCGGCACTACCCGACGCAAATCGGCCTCTCGCACATGCCTCAGGCCATTTAAAACTGAAAATTGATCTCTCCATAAAAGTGACTGAAAGACATTTCTATGGTAAAAAATTGCAGAATAGGCAAAAACAGAAAGGCCCCACCAATGTTCTCAAATGATTATCACTCCACATTGATGCAATAGCCATGTTAATATGCCTGTGGAGGGACACTTACCTTACATGTAACCTTCGGAAATCTGCAGTAACCTGTCGATGAAGCACATCTCCAATACCGCTACGGCCACCATTATATCCCACTAAACCTGGACTGGTGACAGCAGATTTTTTTTAAAAGCACAGGCCATGTGTCAATAGTAATCTGCTTTAAGAATGAAGCATGGTGAATGATTCTGAATGATTCAAATCATTATAATTTGTTATGGTGCAACAGAAGTGTCATGGATGGATATAGAACTAATCTTGTTGTGCATCTTTATGACTCCAATGGGTTTATAGTAATTATCTCTATTCATGATTCTTAAGTCGTAAGCCCTGGCCACCGGGCGGAACCGCCTGATAATTGCCTGTCTTGTTTATATATTTGTTTACACTGTTTTAAGTCTCACCTACAACTAATTTGCATTGTTACCCTACCCCTATGCCCTGTAATGGGCCATAGAATTCGCTGGCTGAAGCTACCTCAGCACTGATGTGTACCTGATTAGCATCTGAATAGCCTCCTAACTCCTGTCAAATAACTTATAATAATAGGAATAACCTCACTGTCTTCAAAATAGTGGTTTGTGGCTTTAAGATGAAGATGCACGGCGCTCTGTTATCCTGAATTTGCTGTGTTGATACAGCCTTTTGTGCAGTGGCTATTTAATCTCACTTATGTAATGCTCTTTACAACTTTCCTCGCTGCACTTGATTGGATATACTACATTGTTCTGTTTTTGTGTTGGCATCTTGTGTTGGCTTGCTTTTTAATGTCCAGATGACTTCAACTGAATATTTTTCTATATGGAACATACTTGGACGAATGATTTGAACGGTTATTGTCAACATATTTTTTGTCACATATTAAATGGTCAATGCTTGCTTTTAGTAAATGGGTGCCATATTTTTACAACTCTGCCAGCACTAACATCTAACAGTATCTAACTGTTTAAAGGCTAAACAAAACAAAAATACATAATACCCAGATTGGTGAAAAATGCTTTAATTAGTATTATTTTCAAATCACGTACAACATGAAGCCACTTTATGCACTGTTATTTTTGAACATTATGTTTTATTGGAGCTTTTTATCTCAGGCCATAGCTTCTCATAAATTCCACTTTGATACTCTTCTCCTAAATGTTCTGTCTCACACACTTTAGAGAAATGTACGCTGTAGCATTTAGTAACGGCTCCTCTGAGATTTGATTCATTTTCTACCTTAACATGACCTTATTTGATTTTATGAACTGCTGATGCTGCACTTCACCTCCACTGGCTCAACTACCTTTTTAAGCTCCATATTGCATGCACTAATGGTAACTCCGGAAGCCAAGATTGTAGTGGGTTGAAAACCAAGAGATTGAAGATCGAATGAAAGTGTTTACAATTAAAGCCATGTCCACACGTAGTATATGGGTATCTGAAAAAACGCATATATTTCTGTATGATTTGACCTGTAATCCACACATAACCGCAGGATTATGCTTGTGAAAACGGTGCTTTTGGAAAACACCGACCAAAGTGAAGATTTTGAAAAACTTGTAATGGACATGGCTAACCGACGTTGTAAGTTCCCAAACAATCTGGGACAATTAATGAATAAACGTCACAATTGCGTCCTTGTTTATGCCTGACAGTGGACAACATGGATCCTTTGAGAAGTGTGTTACTTTTGCTTGTACAAGTGCGGAGCCCAGAAGGAGAACTTTGCAGTCGGCTATACAGCACCAAATAACTCCACATCGAAGGCATGCCACTCGAACAACCTGTCGCCACGCTTCATGTTTCGTGGAAGTGATGACGAGAAAAGGCTTGCGCTCATTGGATAGATTGGGTCTAACTTTTAAGCAATCACAGTCAACTATTGGTCTGGCATGTTTATGACCGCGCTCAAGAGCACAATTATACAGGTTTGTGTGGATGGACATATATTTATAACGCTTATGTGTGTACGCAATACTTTTTATAAAACGAAGGGCGGCGGATATTCTTTCATAATATTACCCGCCTACATGTGTACATGGCCTAAATCTTCCAATTTTCCTAACTGTTCCAGTTTATTATGTCTCTTAGAGTGTTTAATAATGCTACTCCATCTCCTTCAGGTAGTTTTCCCGTCTCTGCCCAGTCTGTATAAGCAAGAGTTACATCAGAAAGGCACTTGTGTCTCCTATCAAGAGTTTACTATATTATTATTATCAATATGTAATTGATGATAATAATAATAATAATGATTAAGTATTTCAACAGACATGCCCCGCCAAAAGCAGAATGGAGCATTGTGCGCCGCATCGTTTCACCTCGCTTTGCTTTGAACCCAAGTTATTTTTTCCCTAAATTGCTTGCTGATAACACAGCCGCTTATATTTAATATATTTAACCATAGTGGGGAGAGTCGCTCACAGGGAGCAGTCACTGAAGAGTAGCCGAGAGCAACCTGAAGAAAACCGGAGCAAGCCTCAAGAAATTAGTGGTATTTGTTAGAGTTTGTGTAATGCATGTTGCACAGCGCAAAATAGTCTCGTAAATGTCCTTTGGGTAGACTAAAGAGGACCTTTTAAATACATGTATTGTATATTGTATATATAAGGCAAGGCAAGGCAAGTTTATTTGTAGAGCACAATTCGTACACAAGGCAATTCAAAGTGCTTCACACAACAGGAAAAAATGCATTAAAATCACAAAGACATGGCAGAAATCACAATCTTAGTTCAAGACATACAAGAGAAGAGTGCAAAGAAAATCATTTCAGTCATATGCACAGCCAAACAAAAAAAGTTTTTTGTTTAGATTTGAACATTGCCAGAGTAGAGGCCTGTCTCACATTCCTCAGGAAGACTGTTCCAGATTTTAGCTGCATAAAAACTGAAAACGCACATTCCCCATGTTTAGTCCTGACTCTGGGCACCAGCAGGAGGCCGGTCCCTGAGGTCCTCAGAGTCCGAGATGGTTCATATGGCACTAACATGTCCGAGATGTACTTTGGTGCTAGGCCATGGAGAGACTTGTATACAAGCAGAGCTGCTTTGAAGTCTATTCTCTGAGCCACAGGGAGCCAGTGCAGAGACCTGAGCACAGGACTAATGTGATCGTACTTCCTGGTTCTAGTCAGGACCGAGCAGCAGCGTTCTGGATGTACTGCAGCTGTTTTACAGCTCGTTTGGAGAGGCCAGTGAGCAGGCCGTTACAGTAGTCTAATCTACTAGAGACAAACGCATGGATAAGTCTCTCCAGGTCTGGTTTAGACACTATACTTTTGATTTTGGCAATGTTTTTTAGATGGTAAAAAGCTGCTGATGTTATTGATCTGACGTGGCTGTTAAAATTCAAATCTGAGTCCATTATTACCCCAGATTTCTAACTTGATTTGTAGGTTTTAGAGCGAGACTCTGGAGGTGACTGTTAACACTTTCTCTTTGTTTCTGTGGGCCAAAGACGATGATTTCAGTCTTGTCTGAGTTCAGCTGGAGAAAGTTGTTTTGCATCCACACACTGATCTGTTGGATGCAGTGACAGAGTGAATCCACTGGTCCATATTCACCTGCCGTCAGTGAAACATAGATTTGAGTGTCGTCTGCATAATTGTGATAGGACACATTCTCGCTGCGTATCAACTGACCTAACGGCAGCATGTAGAGGTTTGAACAGAAGGGGTCCCAGGATTGACCCTTGGGGCACCCCACAGGTCAGGGGCATCTGGTCTGAGACACAGTTACCAATTTCGACAAAGAACTTCCTGTCTTCCAGATAGGACTTTAACCAGTTTAGCGCAGTGCCAGTGATGCCCACCCAGTCCTCTAGTCTCTGTAAAGTATCCCATGATCGACAGTGTCAAAAGCAGCACTCAGATCTAACAGAATTAAGACTGAGGCTTTGCCCGCGTCAGTGTTCAGGTGGATGTCATTTGTCACCTTGACAAGAGCAGTCTCAGTGCTGTGATGAGGTCTAAAACCTGACTGGAAAACATCAAACAGTTGTTTATTAAGAGGAAATCAGTGAGCTGTTGGTAAACAACCTTTTCAAGGACTTTGCCCCAAAATGGCAGATTAGAGATGGGCCGGTAATTACTCAGTACTGCGGCATCAAGACTGCTCCTTCTTTAGGAGGCTTTATGACCGCAGTTTTCAAAAGAAATTGGGAATGTTCCAGATTGAAGCGACATGTTAACTATTTGAGTGAGTGGTGCTAACAAACTGTTCAGCACAGACTTTAGAAATCTGGTGGGTAAACACATCGAGGCAGCATGTAGATGAACTCAGACTGGTGATGATCTCCTGGACAGTTTTGTCAGTTACAGGTGCAAAGTGAGTCAGCTCTAAGTGTGTAGGTGGTTTGAGGGTTATTTTTTGCATTGTAGAATTCATAGCATTTTTAATGCCCTGAACTTTGTCATTAAAGAATAATGCAAACTCATTACACTTGGATGTGGAAATTAGTTCTAACGGCAGCTGAGCTGGAGGGTTTGTAAATCTGTTTACTGTGGCAAACAGGACACGCGAGTTGTTACTGCAGCTTCCAATTATTTCAGAAAAATATCCATTCCCTAGTTCTACATAAAATGAGGTTGTACATGTACAACTTCTCTCTGTAAATCTCTTTCTGAACCTGGAGCTTCGAACACTCCCTTTTTCTGTGCCCTGACCGAATCATCATTTCTCCATGGCGCCTTCTGCTTATTTTTAACAATTTTAGCCTTCACAGGGGCAATGGTGTCGATAACATTCAAAACACTAGATGTAACAGAGTTCAACAAATCATTTACATTAGAACATGAGACATTTTCAAAGTTAATCATTTCCATAAAAAGTTTTCCCGTGCTGTCATTTATGTGTCTCCTCCGGACAACTGCAGGACCAGCTGGTGGTTTGGGAAAAACGGACAGGTCAAAGAAGACACAGAAATGATCAGACAGAGCAACATCGACCACATTGACGTTTGAAATATTAACCCCTTTTGTAATTAGAAGATCTAGAGTGTGCCCTCTGCTGTGGGTGGGGCCACTCACGCGCTGAGTAAGACCGAAAGTTTTCAAGGACAGCATGAAGCTCTTTAGCGTTTCTGTCACAGATATTATCAACATGAACATTGAAATCACCTGTTATGACCAAACCATCAAAGTCTGTGCATACAAACTGAAAGCATCTCAGTAAAATCATCAATATAAAACTTTTGCAGTGCTGAGGAGGGTTGTATAAAACAATGAAGAGAATGGATGGAGACTGTTTTAGCTCAATTTCAAAGGCTACATACTCAAATGTTGAAAACACCCCAAAGGACAACCTGTGGGTAACTATTTCATCTCTAACAAAAGCACACACACCCTCCTCCCTTTTTGTTTTCTCGTGTTTCAGATTCAAACATAAAGTTGGGTGGAGCAGATTCTATTAGAACTAAATTTTCCTGTGTTTTTGTCAAGCCATGTTTCAGTTAAAAACATAAAATCAAGATTATAAGAAGAAATACAAATTATTAATTAAGAATGATTTGTTACATAAGGATCTGACATTTAGCACAGCAAGTTTCAGACTAGTTTCAGTGAGACTGGGCGTTATCTTTTTACAGGGAATATGAATCAAATTTCTCAGATTGGGCAGTCTGACTCGCATTTTGTTTTCCCATCTGTGTGATGTTACTACAGAAATAGCACTAGGGAGGGCTGTTTTTACACAGGGCCCCGGGTTGTTTTGATTTTTAATATGAACTATAAGTCCCGGCAAACGCTGAGACCCAGTGCATCCTAGCTATGGGAGATACCGACGTGAAAAGGGCGAGGGGGGATAGGTGGGGGCTTTTGTTGGTTGTAGCAGGAGCCGGTGAGAGTTTGGGACTAGGTGAAAGGCGGGCAGGGGTTTAGGTGGGGCGATTTTTGTCTGTGTAGCAACATATATATATATATATATATATGTTGGAAACTATACAGACAAGGAAAAGCCAATACAAAGAATAGATGTTTGATAACCTCTTTCTTCATCCAACTCTCTGCATACTCTCAACTAGGGCTGCAACAATTACTCGAGTAAATTGAGTAATTCAATTACAAAAAAGCTCTCATTATTTTATTGCCTCGATGATTCATTTAATTTACAAATTTAATTAAAAACACGTGAATCTGTGGTGCATGGAGCACACAGAAGGACTTGTGGCGCTTTTGTTTCACACCTACAGCAGCTAAAGCACAACAGAGGAGAGAGCAGCGTGTTTTAAACTCACAAGTGAGACTGGGAAGAGTTTTGTTGTATGAAAGCTCAAGCTCAAATTTTGAGCTGTAACCCTAACTCTGTCTTCGCTCCGGAGACTTTCTGTGCGGACTTTCTGTTTCAGAAAGTCAGCAGAATTTTTTTTTTATTTTAAGCAGAAACTCCTTATTTTTAATTTGTTTATTACTATGAACTACAACATTTATTAAAAAAAATATTTAATATGCTTTTAAGTGGTTTACGGAATGTTCTAAAAAATGTATCCATCACTCGATTAATCGAAGAAAATAATCGATAGATTACTCGATTACTAAAATTATCAATAGCTGCAGCCCTACTCTCCACACATAAAGATGGGTGTTGTTGTGAACCAGGGGGCGAACATATGTCTCGAGAGTGAATGTATAAGTCTGAAACATGTCACTTTACTTACTCATAGTTTTATTTAATGTTTAATTATTAATAGTGGCCATTGAGAATGCCCAATCTCATTCCATCTCAGAAGTTTAGCAGGGTTTAATACAGGGATTGGGGACCAGGAAGACCATGTGATGTGCAGCAGTGGCTCCATGGTGCTCATCCACCAACAGGAAAAGAGGGTAGATTGACTCCTGCTTTGACCCGTGCCAACTGTTGTTGTGGCCTTGTGGTGTGAGTGATTAGTGCTAGTCAGAGGGGTGATTGTGCAGATTGGCATCGATTTCAATCAGTCTACACTAGGACAGTTGTAGCTCCAATAGTGGTTGCCATCATTTGATTGAATGAATAGCTCATTGTGAAGCACTTGATATCTTGACAGTATAAATCCAAGGCATTTTTTAGAACGTGCACACATTTTTATACCAATTTAAATACCAATACAGCATGATGCACAAAATATGTATGTTTGACAAAATATGTCTGTTTGACAGACTCCATTTATATGGATCATTATTTGGCAGAAACTTTTAAATTATGTATTTGCTTTTTATTATGTATGTGTACCTAGGGTAAAACCATCTGGATGGCGGCACAGACCACATTAATACAAAATCAATGCAAAGTTACACTGTAAGGTCACTGCTTTCCATTAGACATAATCCCAGTCATGTGGTGCATGTTATAAATCCTCACAGTTAGCATCAAAGCCTTTATTTACTACTTCATGTTGTCAGCGTGGGTCCAAGGCCTTGCTGCGGCCCCTGCCATTAATCTGGTTCCCCGCAGGTAATGGTGAAGTTGCATATTGTCACAAATTCAATACATTATTTACTATGAGCCATTAAAAAACAATGTGTATTAATGAACAAACAAACCAAGGCCAGAGGGTATAAACCATTGTCCTCCCAGTCATAATTCTTTTCACCTTCATCAAATGTTATAATGCTTAGGCAAAGTCTCAGGGGCCGTTTCACTTGCCAAAGCTGTCAGTGTGAATCATATCTGCGGTCCACTAAAACCATATATGAATAAAACTCCAGTCACAATGGTAATGAAAACCTTTATGGAAATGTCCACAGTTATAAATATTAGATAAGACACTGAATAAATGACCCCTGTTCCATTGCTCTAAAATGCACATAGAACTATTGTAAGTTACATGTGGCGGCTCCTCATCGTCAGGTAAAAGAGAAACTAAAACATTGCTTATTAATTACATTGGTAACATTTTAAACATTGCTCTATTATTTCAGAATCAGAATCAGAAGGGGTTTATTGCCATTGTCAATGAACAAAATTCACAATCATAGGAACTTGTCTCAGCATTAAGGCGCAACATAAAACACTGATCAATAATAAAAACAACATATATGAAATCAATAGGGCATGCATTAAGAAACAATTTAAAATTACTATAGTATGAAATAAAAATACTATAGTAATTCTTATGTACATGAGAATTACAACTAAATTTACAGTTGTAGTGCAGAAAGTGACAGTGCAGTGAGTGGTTGAATAGTTGCAGTTAAAGTGGCAGGTGTTTAAGAAGTGTTCATGAGTCCAACGGCAGAGGGGAAGAAACTATTCTTGTGGCGGGAGGTTTTGGTCCGGATGGACCGTAGCCTCCTGCCTAAGGGGAGTGGTTCAAATAGTCAATGTCCAGGGTGAGAAGGGTCAGCTGTGATCCGACCTGCTCGTCCCAGAGCCCTGGAGACTTACAGGTCCTGCAGAGATGGAAGTCTGCAGCTGATTACCATCTCAGCAGAACGCACAATGCGCTGTAGTCTCTGTTTGAACCTGGCTGTGGCTCCAGCGTACCACGCGGTGATGGAGGTGGTGTGAGGCCGTGTAAAACTGCACCATCACCAGCGATGGCAGCTTGGCTTTCCTCAGCTGCTGCAGGAAGCACATCCTCTGCTGGGCCTTCTTGATGAGGGAGCTGATGGTGGGCTCCCACTTGAGGTCCTGGGTGATGGTGGTGCCGAGGAAGCGGAAGGAGTCCACGGTGGTGATGGGGGAGTCTGTCAATGATGAGGGGGTGGGGGATGTGACTTTCCTGAAGTCACGATCATCTCCACTGTCTTCCGGGCGTTGAACTCCAGGTTGTTACCGCTGCACCAGGACACAGCTGGTCCACCTCCCTCCTGTAGACGAGATGAGCCCGATGAGAGTGGTGTCGTCGCAAACATGATCAGATTTACGGTGTTTGTGGCTGAGGTGCAGCAGTTTGTGTACAGGGAGAAGAGTAGAGGAGAAAGTACATAGCCTGTGGAGTTCCTGGCTGATTTTGGTTGAATGCAGACCTGAAGTCACAAACAGGATCCTGGCGTAGGTTCCCGGGGAGTCCAGATGCTACATGTCGTCTACAGACCTGTTGGCTCTGTAGGCGAACTGCAGGGGTCCAGCAGGGAGGAGGTGAAGGACTTAAGGTGGGGCAAGACCAAGTCAAATGACTTATGACTACAGACTTCAGCTCCACAGGCCTGTAGTCAATAAGTCAGTGATCCAGGGCTTCTTGGCACAGGGACAATGAAGGCAGACTTGAAGCAGGCTGGGACGTGGCATGACCCTAGGGAGGTGTTAAAAATGTCTGTGAAGACAGGCGTCAGCTCTCCTGCGCAGTGTCTTAAGGTGGCGGGAGAAACACCGTCAGTCCAGCAGCTTTTCGGGGTTGGATTTCCGAAATAGTCTGTTTACATCCTGTTCCTGAACTGAGCGAGAGGTGGGGGGGAGGGGGGGACGGCAGGGTTGGGTTGGCAGAGGTGGCCACAATGGGGGAGGGGGTGATCACATCAAACCTGGAGTAGAAGGTGTTAAGTTGCTCAGCAAGTTTTCAATTGTCTGCAGCGGGGGGGCTCGGGGCTCATGATTGGTGAGAAGCCGGAGCATGGAATGACATCAAACATCAAAGTTATTTGCAATGCCATCCCAGTTTCTAAATTCCTGTAGGTGGCAAGAATGATTTAGAGTAGAATAGAGTAGAAAGTGTTAAGGCATTATATAGCAGAGGAAAATACATACAATCGCAAATCTATTTCTTACTGTTATCTGCAGTATATTTTGCTGAAGGGTTGAAACTGCTGGGAGTACAGACAAAATCTTTCTTATAATTTGGCTTCTTTAGTGCCTCGACTACTTATATCCACTTTCCTGAAGGTGCCAAGCTGCTGCTTATTGGTGTTAGGAGCAGTGACAGAGGAGTGATTCTGAGAGGGAGACATGAAGGCCTAAGATTTAGTTAACAGTAACAGTAGTCAAGGAAACCTGATTTAGGTTTTAGAATAAAAGGGGAATGTTGTGCATGGTTCTGGATGAAAATGTGGGCTCTTCCGCTTGATGTTTGATATTTATCACAATTATTTATGCATTTTTGTATTTATGTTTTTTGTCTATATTATGCAAATCCTTGAAAATCTACAACCTTGAGAAAAACAAAATGGTCAACCACAAAAATTACACAATTCTTGTGTATCAACCAGTTGATAACCTGTTTTAATCACAGCTGTATGTAGTATTGTCATGGTAAAATGGTTCTTTGAGACATGGTTGAGTAGCCACATAATCAGATGTGTTCTTGCTTTAAACAGCCAGCATCTGTGGCCTTGTTTCCTTGTTACCCTGATGTTTTATGTCATTCTGAAGCCAAGCAAATGCTGTAAGTGCTCTCACATCTGCTCCATGTAACACACGTCATCTCTAAGTGTTTCTTTGTAAAGAGTTCATGCGGGATAGGCAAACAGACAAATTGGAGGACTTGGTAGTGCGAGAGGACCTTATGGATCAGTTCATGTGCAGCGAGGCAGATCATATTCCGTTCCCTCATAGTCTCGAGTTTACCAAAAGTCAGCAGTGTTTGATTTGAAGCGAGAACATCTAATACAGATGGTGGTTATCTGTTTACAACTGAGTACTTGAGAATAGAGTTCATGGACCTGCACACACCACCCAGAACGTGTCTGCGTGAGGGAATTGTGTGTTATTGTGAAGCGCTTTGGGGTCTTGACAAGCCCTATTAAAAGCAAAGGTATTTTGATCATTATTATTCAGTATCCTAATGGTAATGACAAGCTTTTTTGTTTGGCACCTAGACTAAAGTCTAACTCAACTGTTTGAAATGCCCATTAAAGAAAAAAGAGAAAAAGGTTAGGTTGCATTACTGTAAAAATTACTTTGGAAACACCTACAATTTCAATTCAATCTTTAATAAAATGTTGGGTAAAATATTACTTTGAAACTACCTGCAAATTCAATTAAACTGTATTGAAAATGAACATTTATATTAAATGTAGTTACAATACACATAGGATGTTTGGTAAAATGTTTTAGGTTGATTCAACTTTGTTTCAGAGCAACCTCTGCACGCCCCTGCTGTGACAGTGCCACCATTTATTTATCAATCTCCACTTTTGTTCTTCACCCTCAATATCTGACTATTTCCTGAGGTCCGGCTAACACAAAATGTTTTTTAAGAAAGAGACAAGTGATGTGAAATATGTCAAGAAGCGCTCGCTGGTGGAATGTGGATTGACGGCATGGATACGACAGCTGGAGCAGTGGAGGTTATGTGAAGGGTTGGTTTGGACTGGCTGCCTGTTGATGCGGAGCGGCAGTGGCAGTGCAGGTGAACGCGCCCCCTGTGCTCTGTGAAGTGTTACACCGAGCTCGAGCAGCCTCGGGCCATGCAAGGGAGACATGAGAGCCAGAGGTGAGAGGAGGGAGTGGGGCTGGGCACAACTGGTGGCACAGCTGTGGACTGTCACCTACGCATTGCAGTTTGAGTGTGTGGAATGTTAAATCCCCCTCTTGCCTAGGCAGACAGTAAGTGTTTTATTTTATTATTTATACATTACTATTGTGTATTTGTTGACAATACAATGCCAATCTCATTGATACAGTCCCTGCTTAGGTTTACCCATCCCATCCATCTTTCAGTCATATACAACATATCCATAAAGGCAAAGGGCTTTCTTAAAACTGCTAATTAAACATTAAAGTTGGGCATTGAATTTGTGATAATAGAGCAAAGACGCCAAACAGACTTATACAGCTTAATAAACTTTCATGGAAACATTTTCTATCATTACACATGATATTTTACAGCTCTGGGTTTCAGTGACAAACTTGGACTTTGAAGGGAGTTTTGGCTTATGCTGATTAAACACATCTAATTTAGCCCAGTCACTTGTTGATCGCTGTGTTCACATTAATCATTCTGATCATTCTGTTTCCACCGTCTCATCTAGTGTTGTTCCTGATTTAATGCCTGTTTGCTTTACTGCAAAAGTAAAAAAAGACTTCATTAAAGGAGCACAAGGAGCCAACTCACCCTAAACTGCTGATCTGCAAGGGTTCTTATAAATAATACAGAAAAGATTATTACAAATGAAACTCTCCATGTTAACTGTTTGACCTTCTTCCCATTTCCACTCAAATAAAATAAATAGGTAGCTTATTTAAACCTTCCAGACCTAGTGTTTCCCTAGTAAAAATGCTGGCTTCCTCATTTTAAAAGTATTGCATGCACTCCTTAGGCTTCGTCTTGCTGGCACCTTGCTGAGAATGCACCTTTTCATTTTATGTAACCATTCCTGGACAAGCATTAAAAAAAAAATAAAAAAAAATGGTATGTGTGTAATATATTAAGATAGTATACTGCAACATTGGCCCAATATTGTAACCTTTATGCATGGCTAATTGTTTTTGAACCCTGTTGAATTGCGACCAAGACCTATATGAAGAAACAGCTTGTTAGAGCACAAAAGGTTTGATCCTAGATAAGAAATTGTGTCTGCGGTATTCATCTTTATTGAACTACATTGCATCAGATTTTGCAATGTCCCACGCGCGGTTAGCACTTAGCTAAAAGCAGCTCTGTGCCACGCAGTCGTCTGGCAGGCTCTTTCTTGTGACAGTGAGAGGCAGTCCCCGGTGACTTGCTGTCCGCCGATGTGTTTGCTGTGTGGATCATGACTAACAGAGCTCAATTTCCATGTTTTGACATAAAAGGGGACGCTTGATAAATAGTTGGAGGACCTGAGCACATAAATGAGGCATAAATAATGCATAAATTAAGTGGCATTTTATGGAGAGATGTCAGTGCGTTTCTTCCAATAACAGAAAGATTAATGAGATGGCTGTGCTGGAAAATGCTGCCCAGGACAGCGCAGTGAAGATCCAGGGATGAGGTTGTTTTCAATCAATACAAGCAAGTATTTGCAGACGCTGGGTGAGTGATGTGAGAAAAGTAAACTAAAGTTGAAGTTTTATTAGAGGAAGCTCACACTAGGTTTCATTACACCAAATTGATTCAGTGTGGGTTTTGTGTGATTTTCTCCCTTTTAAATAAAGAGTAGCAAACAACAATTAACTTTCAACCAGTTTTTCCTTCTCCCTCATTTTTTGCATACCATAATTAAGACAACGGTAATTAGACATCTGAAATCGTTTTGCAACTGTTGTGAACACAGGTTTAGCTTCTTTGCACTCAAGTGACCAACATTATGAAAAATATAGGTTTCTTAGGTTCCAGATGGTGTGCTTTTTTCCACTCCTCTAATTCCTATCTTGAACTACAAACTGGAGAAAAAAAATAATGTTTTGGCACAAAATACAAAATAGTCCGTTATTGATGAAAAATGTACAAAGTAGACAATGACACAGATTTGCATTACATGTATTCTATTATTGTGACACTGAAATTCCACAAAATTTTCCTATCCGGAAAAAATGGTCCACCTTAAAGCTTGCATCTATAGAAACATCCTGTCCATTACTGGTACATTTCTTTTCTCACTTGGTTCCTGTGGGGTTTGGATTCCATTAATGCTAGTCAACAGCAAACGTGCACCATTGTCCGCTGTCGTCAACCCCTCGCGCATGTGTCCGGATCACCTACGTTTCCGCTGTGACATGTAGATACATGTTGGTGGCGCCGTTCTGAAGGTGCACGCCGTGTCAGTCATGCTAATGCCAGTCGACAGTGGTGCGCACGTGTTTCCTGTGTTGGCTTGCGCACACATCGGCAGCTGTCCACTTTGCTCGCGGTTCCTGGAGCTCGGAGAAGCCGCTGTGCTGCCGTGACACCGAAACCTCTTGTACCCACTTGCATTAGTCATGATATAGACGAAAAGAGACTGAAGATCTAGCTGTAGCACTAACAAGAACGCAAATATACATATAAAAACAAAAGATACCACATAGTTTCCTCTTACACCAAAGTAATCCATTCCTCACTGAAAGCTATGCCAAAAAGGCCCTACTTGTCCCAATCATGTATTACATTGATGAGTGAATACATCAACATTACACACAAAATATTAAAGCCCCCGTGCCGTGCTAGTCCTTTTTGTAACTTAAAGCTAGTCAGGGAACTATTTAAAATTCAGGAGCCATGCCCTGTATTTGTTTCCAATAGTCATCAGCATTAACTCAAAATTGTTGTTATGTAAAATTGTGTGTGACGGTTTACTACAATATAAAAAAATTACACTTGGGTCCAAATTCATTACTACAATAATACCGAATAACACAATAACACTATAAAATCAAATGCATTGTTTTTATTCAGTTTAAAATTCTTCGCAACAATGTTTTATTAATCAGTATCCTCTCCTTCCATCCTTACACAATGATCTAATGTTCACTGTGGCATAACAGATGACTGATGTAATTGACATTGCATAACCAATCTTGAATATTCCACTGAGACTGATGCATGTCCCCTGCAGATAAGCTAAAGACTTTAGAAATTGTGGAAGGTGACCCGTGCCTCATCTCATCTCAACAGGCGAATGACACTTAAAATTCATGGGAACCATCTTGGCCGTCTGGCTCATTTGGATTTTTCTGTAATTGAAGGAGAGACTACGTGGTGGCAAATTGAAAATAATCGTTGTGATTATTTCAACACCTGTAATTTTCAATAACAATGGGTCAAAAACGGGATTATGGGTTGGTAAACTTTTGAGTTGCCAACTCCAGGCAATGACCAAGGTCAATAAAGCAAGTCTGTCTTTAATTTTGCCATTAATATTGAATTAATGAGGGGTTATGTTTTCATTCAGTGATACTACTGCCAATATCTAAGATTTCTCACATTTCTAGACTCTATATCCTTCCAGCCAAAGTTGTGGGTCACTTTGTCTTGTTCATCACCAAAAACTGATGATTTTTGCAAACATCTTGATGGAGAACATAATGTAAAAATGCAGATTTCAACAAAAGATGTGACCAACAAAGAGGACAAAGTATATTTACTAACCATGAGCTCTTCTGTTTCAGAAAAATGTATCGTGTGTAGTGCGTTTTTCTCAAAGGCCGATCTCTGGTAACTTGCAGACGTGGCATGAGTGATTCTGTCCGCTCCAGCAACCAGAAGAATCTCATGAAAAAGACACAAAAACAAAACAAAAAATGACAGTCAGAGACAGTCAATACCTCTGTAAACAACATTCAAAACATATGACAACAACAAAATAAATGTTACCTTTGTGACTGTGAAGAAACAACTCTGCATCATATTCATCACTCTCTCTTCTGGGAAATAGCACTGACAATTCTTCACAAAAGTCACAAAAGTATAAATCCTATTGAGGTTGAAAGCAGAAAATTATTATAATAATTTAGCTGTTTATGTTTCATATGACTCAATTTGCTTGAATAGTTTATAAGGCCCCACCCACTCTGTCAAGTGCTCCTTTCTCCATGTGACGATACGTTGTTCCAAGTCAGTCTAAGGTTCCTACTCGTCCTAATTCCTGTGTGAATGGAGGAGGGTCTGAGGTTGGTCGGTCAAAAAAACTTTAGTATCTACAATCACATGTGTATTTCAATCAAAGATGGCTGTTTATAACACATATGAATATTGAATTTATACCTATTCCCCCCCTTTTAACCCCCCCCATTAACAGTGTTAAGGTGGTTTGCCTGTTGTTTCTTGTTTTTGTTTGTCTGTTTTTTCTCTTTGTTTGAATGTAGTTTTGCCAGGCACCCATTTTCCTGCATGAAAAGGGCCATTAGAAATAGTCAATCCTTTTTCTTATCTCTTTCTCTGTAAACTCACAAAGATGCTGCTGTACTTCTTTGTGCGATCTGCAACTGCATTTGTGCTTAAAGTTTGTTTGACTCTATGGAGTGGCTGTTCCACACAAACATTCACCCTCCTTAGCTTCATGTCTCTCATCTTCCTTGATTAAAACATACAAAAAATGTTGTATGCGTCATTGTGATGGCCCCGAACTGTCCTAGTCGGGGCGGGCCTTGCAATCAGGGCCACTTGGGTCCAGAGGGCCCCTGGCTGTACAAGAGTGGGCTGTCCTGGATGTCTTGATGGCCTTTCTCCTCCAGTAGGCTGGGACAAACCTCGTGAGCCATGATCTAGTACATTTTCTGTTTTTGTTCATGACTACTGTATCTACTGAACGCTATGATCCTTTGAGCGATTGGTCATAACATTCATACAGGCTCCCGTGAAACATCAAAATCAAAAAATGACATATGCATAACTTTGCTCTTTGCACATTATTCCAGGATAGTGGATGCAGAATTGGCCTGGCAGATCTGCAAAAACAATGTAAAGAAAATGGGTTCACTAACTAACATTCCTGTTCAGAAATCCTTCCACAATTGAAAAAAAGTTACAATATTGTACAGTATTTGAGTTTAAGTGCAGATAATGAAATGGTCACCTCAGGACCTGACATTGTGGCAAAGGCCATTCTGCTCCATTAGACAGACTGACAGCTGCTTTTTAACACAAACGGCACTGCCAGATTTGTGAGTGAGAAATATGACACCCTGATTTGTGATGTCATTGAGAGGCATAAAACTCTCCACATCTTTACAGAGGCACGTCATTCAAAGAGCCAGAACATGACCAATGTCCTCTAGCTCTGACCACTTCCACAACCAACATTAATACTGCTGAAAAATAAAGGTGGAAACAACAAGTAATCAAACATGAAAAGATTCTTGTAAAGGGTCCGCTTGTCTCCATGGAGATGTACGTCTATACTATTCCCATAGAAAGTAAAATAACTTTAATGTGCAAGGACAACTTGCTATAAGTTGTTAGCAGATATTTTATTCAGCTTAAAAAGTCCACACATATTGCTTCATTGTGTGAAGATAGTTAAATCTATTTTGATTATGGTTGTTTTTATTTTACAGTCCTTCAAATGTGTGTTTCTGGTGGAGGGTCTGCCGCGTGTTTTTCTACATGGAGACGTTATTGCTTTGCTTAAAATGTATTGACATTGTATTGTCTATCTTACATTTATTCAATTACACATGTTTTAATCTACCCGTTCCGTTATAAAAGTATTAGTTAGTTAAGAGTAACTGCCTGGACGTAACATTTGAAAGAATCTGATATGCAAATGGAGGTGGAAGGCTAAAAATGATATGAAGCCTAAAATCTGTGATTTAAAAAATATAGAGCCGAAAAGAACGAGAAAAAAAAAATCGTATCTGAAGGAGCAGTGCAAGATATTCAAATAATTTAATATTGTCAATATAAAGCTTTTGTCACTTGTAGATTTTGTCACAGCAGGAAGAGGAACCACAATTCAAGTGAGAGTACTGTTGAACTGTAGTGTATCTCGGGTTGGTTTTTAACAAAAGCTGGGGTACCACTTAAAACAACACGTTAATTTGTTTTAACAAGTCAACAAAGACTTAATGCTTAATCAACAAATAGTTCATTAAGCATGAATCAGCTTATAACTAGCTAATTAAGGTGAGAATTAGGGTAAGGAATTAGGGTTAGAGTATTAGTTACCAAGCCTGACTCATTTGTATAAGCTATTTGTTCATGACTTTATTAAGACAGGAATAAGTGTAGTTATTATAAAGTGTTGCCAAATCCACTTTTAATGACCCAGCTTTCAATGATGCAAAGTATGGAGTACAATATGCGTCTGGAGCGGAGCAGCAGTTCTCTGACAACAGCCACGCCTCTGTGTGGAGAGGACTCAGGCTTCTCACCAACTACAAGCCCAGAGCTCCCCATTCTGAGGATGACCAAAAACTGAGACCCCTCCACCTCTGGGAACCTATGCCAGGATCCTGTTTGTGGACTTCAGCTCTGCATTCAACACCATCCTCCCTGCTCTGCTCCAGGACAAGCTCTCCCAGCTCAACGTGCCCGACTCCACCTGCAGGTGGATCACTAACTTCTTGACGGATCGGAGGCAGTGCGTACAGATGGGGAAGAATGAATGGTCTCTCATACTCGGACTATTAGCACAAGAACTGCAAAAGGGCTGTGTACTTTCTCCTCTGCTCTTCTCCCTATAACACAAACTGCTGCATCTCCAGCCACGACTTGGTAAAACTTATCAAGTTTGCAGATGACAACACCCTCATCTGGCTCATCTCAGACGGGGATGAGCCTGTCTACTGGAGGGAGGTAGACCGGCTGGTGCAGTGGTAGCAACCTAGAGCTCAACAACCTGGAGCTCAACGACAGTGGAGATGATCATGGACTTCAGGAAAGTCACAGCCCCCCAGCCCCCCCCCCTCATCATGAACAGACTCCCATCACCACCGTAAACTCCTTCTGCTTTCTCGGCCACAGCATCACTCAGGACCTCAAGTGGGAGCCCTCCATCAGCTCCCTCATCAAGAAGGCCAACAGAAGATGTACTTCTTGCTGCAGCTGAGGAAAGCCAAGCTGCCAGAGCAGATGATGGTGCAGTTTTACACGGCCATCATTGAGTCCATCCTCACCTCCTCCATCACCGTGTGGTACGCTGGAGCCACAGCCAGGACAAAACCAGAGTCAAACAGAGACTACAGCGCATTGTGCGCTCTGCTGAGAAGGTGATCGGCTGCAGACTTCCATCTCTGCAGGACCTGTACGTCTCCAGGGCTCTGGGACGAGCAGGTCGGATCACAGCCGATCCTTCTCACTATGAGCATTATCCATCCGGATAATCCATCCGGACCAGAACCTCCTGCCACAAGGATAGTTTCTTTCCCTCTGCCGTTAGATTCATGAACACTTGACACCGGCCACTTTAACAATCATTCAAACCAATAACCACTCATTGCACTGCTATTTTTTTTACTATTCTGACCAACTGTAAATTATGTATATATTCAGACCAAGTCTATTTTATTGTATTTGTAAATTCTAAATCTTATGGATGCCCTTTTTGGTATATTTTGCTTCTATTATTATTACTTGTTTTATGTTGCACCTTAACGCCAAAGCAAGTTCCTACTTTGTGAATTATGTTCTCTGACAATGTCAAGAAACCCCTGTTTGATTCTGACTTCAACATCTTTTGAGCTGAACCTATAATATACAATTTCTTTAGTGAAGTTCCCAGATTAAAAAAAAAACTTATCATACACCAATATCCCAACAGTCTTGTATACTTTTAGTGTGACATTGTTGTAATGTTACCGCGCCATTGTGCCAACTAAACTTAAACGCTGTCTCCAAACAAAACACCCGTCACTTCAAAACAAGCCGATAGATTATTTTGTACGTTTATAGAAAAACACAGAAAAACAGGCACATTTTTTGAGAAAAACCATAAAGGTAAATGAGAGAATTCTCAAAGCAAGCTACTTTGTTGCTGAACTTGTAGCTAGATAAAAAAAAAAAAGTCCCACACTGTGGCAGAAACATTATTACTGCCTGCCTGTAAAGCCATTGCAAATGAAATGCTCAGCTCTGATGTGGTCAAAGAAATCGCTAAAGTCCCTCTCTCAGATATTGAAACTGGACGGATATGAAAATGATGTGCTGTGGCTCAAAAAAGGTTGAAAAACACTGCTGTAAAATACCACTGAGGCAGGCCTTATTAGTTTAACAGTTTTGAACAGCAAGTCAGTGGACCTACTAAGTCATTTTAGAGGAATATTGCGGTTTACAATGAACAAAATGTAAAATGAGGATCTACTTACATTAAAGTCTAATGTCTTTATCCTTATTTACACTGGGTACGCTGTGTCCAGCATCCTTCTGCAAAGTCATTGATCCAGCAAGAATACTTCAGAGGAAATCAAAGGTATGTGAGGCAATACCAAGCTGAATGTATTTGTTTGAGAGTCAAAGAGAATGTGTGGTTTTTTTTTGTCTTGCCAGGCTACTGAAATACCCCATGATACGCCTACCGGAGTCATTACTCAACAAAACTGTTTTCCAAAATGTTAGAACTGCACCTGCCTAAAGGTGGAACACAGCCCTATGGCCCTAATACATCTATGTTCACATCCTGATAGCAAAGTCAAGGTAGTGTGTGAATGATGAGCTAAATAAAGCCTGCCTCTAAGCCATCTCTTACCTGCTGTATCTGCGAGAGCCATCCAGAGCAGTAGATGGTGGATTACAACAGTGGCTGTGTTATCAGCTCATCTGCCTGTTATGCGTTGTCAGAGTTAAGGTTTTTCAGCAGTGCTCTCACTTATATTTGGGCTTCGGGTTCCTTGCAGTACTAATGAAGATTTGCCTGTCGCTTTAAATGCTTCTTCCAGGGGTTCACTCTCCCCTATGTCTTATAATTAAATCACTACATGAGCCGTAAAAATCCAACCCTCTGAAAATAAACCAGAAGAATTCACTGCCATCTGCTGCGTTCCTCCACAGTTGTGCTTTTACAGCCACACCATGAGATATGAGGGACTGCAGGTGAGGAGAAATGTACAGCTATAGTATTCCCCCATAATTTTAATGTGCAAGATTAGGGGACACTTGCTAATATGGTGTTAGAATACGTTGCCATACTATGGAGCATTCTCTGCTGTCTCCATAGCCCACATCTACATAATCTTTAGAGTAGATACTTTCATTAACATTTATGTTACTGATAACTTTATTTTGAAATCTCCCTTGTCCTGTCCACATTGTAAATATATAAATTGTTTCAGCGGGAACACTTCCTTGCACCCTATTTTTCTACCCTTGGGAAAACAGTTAGCTCTGCTTGTCCATCCCATGTTACTGTGAATGTTCTCCAAATCAGAAAGAGTTTCAGAATCAAATCAGAAAGTTTATTGCCATTGTTAATGAACAAAATTCACAAACATAGGAACTTGTCTCGGCCTTAAGGTGCAACATAAAACACTGAGCGATAATAAAACAACATATATTCAATCAAAAAAGGGCATGCATTAAGAAACAATTTAAAATTACTATACAATAAAATTAAAAATAGGCATTTCTATGTACACAAGAGTTATAGTTAGATTTACAGTTTGAGTGCAGAAAGTGACAGTGCAGTGAGTGGGTTGAATATTTGCAGTTAAAGTGACAGGTGTTTTGAAGTGTTCATGAGATCCCAACAGCAGAAGGGAAAGAAACTGATTCTTGTGGCGGGAGGTTCTGGTCCGGATGGACCGGTAGCCTCCTGCCTGAAGGGAGTGGTTCAAATAGACCATGTCCAGGGTGAGAGGGGTCAGCTGTGATCCGACCTGCTCGTCCCAGAGCCCTGGAGACGTACAGGTCCTGCCAGAGGGAACTAAGTCTGCAGCCGATCACATTCTCAGCAGAAACGGCCGACAATGCGCTGTAGTCTCTGTTTGTCCTCTGGCTGTGGCTCCAGCGTACCACAACGGTGATGGAGGAGGTGAGGATGGACTCAATGATGGCCGTGTAGAACTGCACCATCATCTGCGCTGGCACTTGGCTTTCCTCAGCTGCCGCAGAAAGTACATCCTCTGCTGGGCCTTCTTGATGAGGGAGCTGATGGAGGGCTCCTACTTGAGGTCCTGGGTGATGGTGGTGCCCAGGAAGCGGAAGGAGTCCACGGTGGTGATGGGGGAGTCTGTCATGATGAGGGGGGCTGGGGGGCTGTGGCTTTCCCTGAAGCCACGATCATCTCCACTGTCTTCTGGGCGTTGAACTCCAGTTGTTACCTGCTGCGCACCAGGACACCAGCCGGTCCACCTCCCTCTCTGTAGACAGACTCATCCCCGTCCGAGATGAGCCCGATGAGGGTGGTATCGTCCGCAAACTTGATGAGTTTTTACGGAGTCGTGGCTGGAGGTGCAGCAGTTTATTGCACAGGGAGAAGAAGCAGAGGGGAAAGTACACAGCCCTGTGGAAGCTCCTGTGCTGATAGACCGAGTGTTCTGAGACATTCTTCCCCAGCCGCACGCACTGCCTCCGAATCCGTCAGGCACTGTGTCAAAGTCATGTGTGTATACTGCAGGTCACTTAGTGAATGGTCAGCAAACTTCCTTCAGCAATTACAGTTTTGTTAAAGTTTAGTTTGCCAGCTCCTCAACGTTGTCTTGAACATATAACACTTATCTGCTCACTAACCACTTCAATAAAACCTGAAACATGGCCATACATTATAGCTACCAATAACGTTAATTTTCATATTGTATTGGTTTGCAAAGAGCATAACCTCAGGACTTTTTTTATGTGTTTTAATTATTCTTTATTTCAATGTGTGTTAACATAAAATATCCATCACAATAAAAAAAAAAAACAGAGAGAAGACACTATCTGCCCCTTTCTTGAATTTCAAGGAAAAAAGGAAACAAAACATTTGAAAACGCATGAATGATTCAATGAAAAATTTCAGTTTGGGGCTTTGGTGAGAGGCAGTTGGCCTCGCTGCTGCTCCTGGGCTTTATAAACACCTTTTTTCTGATAGATAAAACACAGAATGTAATTTGAAGAAATGTTAACAAAGAGCTGTGAGAAAGGAAATAGTGCAGATGAAGTGTGATCCTGCTCCCAAACTTAAGATATCAAAACTCATCTTCATTACAGAAGTTGCGCTGAGAATGTTATAATATACAGAAGCATTTACCATGCCAACATCGATTACACTTTATATGATAAATATCCTATGAGAGGTACATTTTTGCCCAGCGTACATGTTTAAGTTGTCAGTGAACAGTTGTTTGCAGGATATGGACATTCATATGGTCCACGAATATACCAAAGCAGCCACAATGAATAAAGCAAACTTGTCGGCCGTTGTCACTGAAACAAATAACCTGTTGGAATCCGCTATACAAGTCTGGAAACAAGTTCACTCAGCGTCTTATTTTTTCTCTGTACCGAAACCCTAAGGTATGAATGAATGAGCTGTCTCCTCTATAATTGGAAGCGTTCACTGATTAATGATTTTGTGCATGCTGGCGTCAGAATTAGCATCTCCCGCTAAGGGGGAGAATATCCGTACAATCAGCTGATTTGCTTCTGTCTTCTCATCCTTTAAGCACCCAGGCTTGTCAGGTGGCTCTAAACTTGCGCAGTTTAATGTGGGGCAATCATTCAGCCGCAGCTCGCTCATCACCGAATAAAATGGCTCCACATGTTACGTGGAAACAAAATATCTCACAATGCAAGATGGATGCAAACCAGTTCCCCTGGAAAAGAAAGTCATTTAGCTTGAAGAAAAGTGTGTTGTTGTGTTGCTGACGAGAGCCAGCTGTTATCACTTATGTGTCCTTTTTTCTTAGTTTTTTGTTTAAAATGGGTAGATGCAAACAATATATCAACAATATTACAGCACAATACACGGACAGTAAAGCCGGTTATTTCAGACAGGGCAAGAGCCCCTGAAAGGTGGATGTCTGGCTTTGAATTTTGAACCTCATCTGTGCTCCTGGCCCAATCCATGAACACGTTATTAAGTAAAATCATAAAGGATTCGATTTTATTAAACAGATAATTTGACTGCTTATATTTTTGTTGCTAATCTGGGATATTATAAAGAGACACATGTTTCACCATTTGGAGGGTTAATTGGTTTCACTTTTACTCAAAAGGCTTGGAAAATTTATTTTGTATTTTTCTCATAAACATGCTGGTTTTCATTGAAATTCTATTGATTTTCCAGAATTTTTTGACAAAGTAAATCCATTAAAATGTTTTAAATTTGGACACATCTTAGGTTATTGGGATTATTTTGTACAAACCCAAGTGGTTATTCTGGTTAGTTTATTTGTATTTATTTTGTGCGCACAGGGCCACTATGTTGGAAGTACATTGGTTGTTTTACTCCAAGGGACGCTTCGGCAATCTGCAGCTTTGGGACACTAATGCAACAAGATGGAGATGCAAAGGGTTCCATTATGTCCTCCCTCTTCGCTTGTCTCGCTCCGGTGAGACTGTGCTGGCAGGTATTCTGTGTCACTCTGCTAAAACGCTGTAGTGGGAGAAATCTGCAAAATACCATCTGCCGAACACAACATGCACAGGCGGCTTCTTTGTACGCCTAAGAACTTGATTTGACACAAAGAATACAAGCCCATGTCGAACAATTTTTTTCTACCTTGTTATGAAATGTTTTGTTTCATTTTAACGGTTGCAATTGGACCTGCTGCATAGTATTTATTTTCTTTCGTTTTCTGCTTTCACACATAAATCCTTTTTTCTTGCAAATGCAATGTGAAATTTGGTGTTGTCTTTTTCACACAACGGTCACAGCATTGTCCAATAAAGTTGATGTGCTTTAGAAAAATTATGTCCGTTCTTATCCAGTTTCCCAAAATGCACTTTTCTCTCTTTAAGTGCCATATTGAGGGGCCTGCCAATCCTCTCCGCTCATTGCCAATTGCAGACAGTTTGATGTTGTCCATTCCAGTCAAGGCTGTAGTGCCCTGCAGAAAAGTAGTTATCCATATTGTCCAGATGTATTATCAATTTTTCAATCGCTCGTAACCATTTGATTGCCTTCATAAAAAGACAAGAAGTCTCTGGCCTCATCTTTGTCTGTTGTGGTTTTGTGATCACAATCAGGGTGCTCTGAAGTCTTGGGGTCTATGCATTAGTGAGATTGCTAAATTGCCTCAGCACTTAAAGCCAGAGCCAATGGTACATCTGGAAAACTGGCTGACAATCAAAACTGACGCTTTTAAACAATGCTTCAAGTAAGATAATAAGAATTCAACCAGGCTTTCTGAATTAAAAAGAAAAAAAAAAACATAATAAAATCAATCTACATATATCAAGGTCTATAGAAGAAAGTTGTATGACTCAGTAAAGGTGGACTATGTGACTTCCAGTTGGAGGGCCTGCTTGTCTCTTGAGATTGGAAGGTTCCCCAGTATGGAAATAAACGTGAAGACACCAGGCCAGGTCAGGGGTCTCATTTATAAAACAGTACATAGGACGCTGACTAAAATGTATGTAGAAAAATATATCCACATGCACTCCTACATTCCATTAAGCACTTTTTCATTTCTTGCAGCAGAAATTTCCGTGAAATGTATTTTTGTGACATCCCAAAACAGCAGTTGCCTCGAAGGGCAAATACTCAATTATAAATAAAACAAGCCGTTACAATATTATTTATAACAATGCAAGCCATTAACAAAGCTCACTTAACTCTTTCAAGTAATCTAATCTACCAGTTTCTCAAAAGAACAAAAGTTACAGACATTCCATTACAAAGCCAGTCAATGCCAAAGTACTCAAATGAAAATACAAAGCCGCAAAATAACTATAGAGGCAAGGTTGTTTTGATATTGATGTGGAGTTCGCTCTCTCTCTTAAGCTAATGGCATTGGTAGGATGTTCATGTGTAGGAAGCCACCACTGCAGAGAGCGAACATGCTTCTCTGACAAACATACTATTGCCCTGTCAATAAACATTTGACTTCAAAAGTTTGGCTAAAGAAGTGCTCAAATGTAATGACTTTTAACGTATACTTAATTGTGGCTTAATGCTCTCGAAACTAAAGTCATTTTATTTCACATGAGCGATGTGCGCGCTGTACGTGCATGAAGAAGTTTGAGCACTTCAGGAGAGACACTGGTGTGTGTGTGTGTCTGTGTTGTGTGTGAGGAGGGGCAGAAGGGTAGAGGAAGTGTGCGTGTTCGAGGAGAGGAAACAGTCGAGCTGCAGTGCCACGGTGCTGTTTGCGATGGGAACAATGTAGTGATGCATGTGTGCGGGCAGAGTGAGAAGGGGACAGAACTACGGTATCGGTCTATGCATATGACATCAAAGTTTTTGATGGCTAGACGCTTGCTTTAGATCAAATTTATGTCCAGCACCTCGTGCACTCCTGTGTGCGAACAGTTACAAAATGAAAAATTTTTATTTTCCATGCGTTAAATAAATAATATGCTATTATTTGACATTTCCTGCAAATACAAAGTGAAGGTATCTATACTGTGCACTAACTTCCTCAAACTGGCTCCTTCTCTCTGAGAGCAGATCACCTTTTGTCTCCGAAAACTCCGTAGGCAAGGTGCAGAGTTTGCGGACACGTCCCACGTCTTTTAGTAAATCTCAAACTTAACGTGGAACTCCAGGTCTGGACCCCATTCAAGCACGCTTTATAAATGAGACCCCCAGATCTTTGGATAGGCGTTCCCACTAATAGCAAAAATGCATTACATCATATAACTAAGCAATTAAATTGACTGTAATTTAATTTATGCAAGATAGATTTGTTTTATGCCATATAATGAAACATTGTAGGCAAACCAATTGCATCTGAATGGAGATAAGCAGAAAAGTTTCATGCACCTTTAATTCTGATCATTAATAATTCATTAATTTCACTTTCATTTAATTTTTACATTAACTTATTCCCTTAACTTCACATGCATCTAAAAGTTTAAAAAGTATAAATATGTTCTGGATTCTCATCTTTATCAATGGTGAATCAACAAATAGTTAATTGATTTAATTTCAATTTAAACTAAAGTGAATTATGATCCTATCTACTCATAATCTTTTCAATTTCAATTCAAAATGGAATAAAATGAAAGATACCAGCAACAACTGTGATTAAGTAGCTGTAATAAGCTGCATATGCTGATATGTATTTGTATCAAAGTGACTCTACTTGAAAGGGGAACACTGACTACTCTGTTCAACACCATTGAGAGCTGAGAGCTTTTGAAATGACATATTCATATCTGACACTTCCCCAGAGTGTTCCTGCCTCTTCCTTTAATCTTCTTCTGCGCTTTATACTCCACTTGTGAGCAACCGCATATGTCATACACAATAACACAAATGCTTTTCTCTCCACTGACACGACATCTGCACTGCTGCACCAACTGTTTTCATATATACACAACAGTAGTGTACGGTAACGTTTATGGCTGAGCAAGCAGACTTGGGTTGTTCATCAATATTTGGTGGATCAAAAAAAACAAAAAACTAACATGTAATCGTGGGTTTCAAACCTCAGTCTCACATGTGGTGGGCAAATGCTTATCCCACTGAACTAAACTCCCATACCTATACAAAGTGCTGAATGGAATAAATAGGCTCACTTCACTGACCTATTCATTACTCAAATTAGGTCACATACTTGAGGAATGGTAAATCATTAGTCAATGTGAATTTGATGTCTCTTCTCACCATAGTCATATAACCAAATGATATATTTCCTAGTGGATACGAGTCGTAAGTTTGGTTTAAAAAAAAAAAAAAATAAATGAAGCTTTTACAAGATGTTTATCTCCGATTGTGTTGTTGATGCAGTCTGGAAATTACTGAGATTCGAGTTATTGTCATGATATGGAAGTTAAAAAGTAAAACTATAAAAGCATCTATAGAATTTACACCTTCTACTGTAAAGAGAGCATTTTCATCAAATTCAGTGCAGTTTCTGGCATGAGCTTTGTGATACCAACCTCATTGAAGTGTGAGAGCTGGACCTTCGGGGCAATGAACAAAAAGCTTCCTCACCATTTCACAAACAGGAATAAAGAGAATATCACCATTCATGTCTTCGACTGTAGTTATATTTTTCTCTCCATAAGACAGTATTTGTGCGTAACAAGTTTTATCATCCGTATCCACTTGCAACTTTGACATACTGTGCTCTGTAAGTCCCTGTGAGCGATATTGCATGGCTGTTCTTCCTTTGCCTCATACTCATTGATGCTACTCCTGTCAATCAAAGTTGCCCATATTTACAGCAAAAAAGCGTGGCATCTCTACAAGAAAACATGTCATCTTTGATTCTGGCATATAAATTGGCCGGCTGGGTTGAGTAGAAATCATACCCATACAGAAGAAAAAAAACGGAGAAGACAGCAAAGGAATTCTAAACAAGATAACATTTCATTATAAAGACATATTTGTAATTGTGTGGGATAGCTCGTAGTGCCTTCCATATCTCCATAACAGGATAAATCTTTGATAGAACAAATAGGTCAGAATGTATTCAGGCCTTTATCATTACATAAGCATGTCTTAAGAGCATGAGAATAGTCTTCACAAGATGTAAACCAGGCTCAGCAATCTTTGTTTTGACAAATATGCTTCTAGGGTGACTGTTCATAATCAGTTATTACAGCGTTCATCCTCTGAGCCGAAGGTCGGCAGTTCAAATCCTGCTCCTGGCTTAAACATGAATAATAGAATCAATTGTGGATCTCTTCTTCAAATGCATGCTGCCTGGTCGAATATTTACATTATTTATTGTCATGAAGCAACTAAATGGATGAATTAGTTTGTATTTCTAAATTACGGCCACTGTTTAGAGCTGTTCAGTCACCCAAAGCAGAGGAAGCCAAGCGATTATACACGGAGGAAGATTGGTTGTTCTTTTAATACATGTTTAGTGCCAAAATACCACAACTTTAATTGCTTATGATCACCGATCACTACTGCACATTTGAGCATCATATGAGGCACGATTGAACCACAGCTTGGGGCAGCATGATTCAACAAATTTTACCCCCTCCATTTCTGTCATCCATACCAGCTTTCCGGCGCAGATTACCTGCGCCTATCCTCGGAAATGCTTGAGGAGAAGGGGGAAGCAAGGCAGCGTCCTCGAGTTAGAGCCTACCTGAAAGTGAAATCTTGTGGAAATGGCTATCCTGTTGGGATTCCCACTTTCTCGCCAAGTCAGCGAGCAACTGAGGTCAGGATACAGTGGATTACTCTCGTGGCCACTAAGGGGTGCAACGCTGTGGGTCACCTGCCCTTACCAGTGCTCTGGTACTTCCCTTGGCTTTGCAATGCAGAGAAACGTGGCGTGGACCGGAGGACTATCCGCAAGGTAGCCTGTGCGCGAATGCCAGGAACCGAGAACACCATCCTCCGGTTGACAGTGCTGAACACCCAGTCAATTACCAACAAGGCTTTCCTGCTTAACAACTTCTTTGCATCTCAAAAACTGGATTTTATGATCCTGACAGAGACTTGGCTTCATGTGGGTGAGTGTTCACCCTTTCCCAAATTAATTTTTCCAGGCTGCACTTATTTTACATCACATCGTACCTCTGGAGAAGGCAGCAGGCTTGCTACAGCCTTTAAATCTGACTTTCAGTGTTCTCAAGCTCCTTCAAATGTATACTCGAGTTTTGACATCGATTTGTGAACAACTACAACTCCCAAGCATCAATTTGACGGTTGCGCTTTGGCGATGACGTTATCAAAAGATTGATTCTTCTAACACACTAAAAATTGGTCTATTAGCCTCGAAGGAGGATTGTTTGCAATAGCGAACCCTCTGTTTCAGAGAATATACGCAGATTCATTCATTGATCTGGACCCATCTTCCTAAAGAAAAGCCCGCCAAATACTATTATAACACAGGATTCGTAAATACCTTGAATATTGTCGCCGTTACCAAGAATATGCCGCGATGATACCGGGGCAGTTGAAGCAACAGGCACTTAGTTTATCTCGACAGCCTAAAATGCCATAACTATATGATAAAGCTTGTCATAAATACCTTGAACATTTACAATAGATCTACTGCCAGTGAGATTTGGCCGGCTTCATTTTTCTTCCTCCGACGAGTCCTCCGACTCGCCGTCTGATTCGGCTGAGCTGTCCAAAATCCGAGTCCTCGTCTGATCACCTTCACCACCCGAACAAACCTCGTCAATGTTTGGGCCTCTTGTACGGATAATCGTGTCAAATCCATTTTACCTTTAGCTTAGCTGTGAGAGACACCAAAGGTGAGGAAACTCTCGTGCTGCACTGTCATCCGCGACGAAAAATTACAATGTTATTAATAGAGCCGTTCCACAAGGCTCTGTATTTGGCCCTGCCCTAGTTTCACTTTATATGCTGCCACTTGGCTCCATTCTCAAAAAGCACCATATAGGCTTTCATTTTTATGCTGATGACCTGCAAATTTAATTGCCCCTGAAACCTGCCTATTAATATTTTGTTAAACTGCCTGCATGAAGTAAAATCAGAATCAGAAGGGGTTTATTGAACAAAATTCACAATCATAGGAACTTGTCTCGGCATTAAGGTGCAAAATAAAACAATACAATTTAAAATTACTTAAAAACATACAAACAATTTAAAATTACTAAATATATATATATAAAAAAAAATAGGCTTTACTATGTACACACAAATTACGTTAAATTTACAGTTTGAGTGCAGAAAGTGACAGTGCAGTGAGTGGTTGAATTGAATTGCAGTTTAAAGTGGCAGGTGCTAAGAAGTGTTCATGAGTCCAAGGCAAAGGGAAAGAAACTATTCTTGTGGCGGAGGGTTCTGGTCCGGATGGCCCGTATCCTTCTGCCTGAAGGGAGTGGTTCAAACTAGACCATGTCCAGGGTGAGAGGGTCAGCTGTGATCCAACCTGCTCGTCCCAGAGCCCTGGAGACGTACAGGTCCTGCAGAGACGGAAGTCTTCAGCCGATCACCTTCTCAGCAGAGCGCACAATGCGCTGTAGTCTCCTTTTGTCCCTCCAGCGTACCACACGGTATGGAGGAGTGAGGATGGACTTCAATGATGGCCGTGTAGAATTGCACCATCATCTGCACTGGCAGCTTGGCTTTCCTCAGCTGCCGCAGGAAGTACATCATCTGCTGCTCTTTGATGAGGAGCTGATGGTGGGCTGCACTTGAGGTCCTTGGTGATGGTGGTGACTTTCCTGAAGTCCACGATCATCTCCACTGTCTTCTAGGCGTTGAACTCTACATTGTTACCGCTGCGCCAGGACACCAGCCGGCCCACCTCCCTCCTTAGACAGACTCATCTCCGTCCGAGATGAGCCAGATGAGGGTGGTGTTGTTCGCAAACTTGATACTTTAGAGTCGTGGCTGGAGGTGCAGCAGTTTGTGTACAGGGAGAAGAGCAGAGTACAAGCCCCTGTGAGCTCCTGTGCTGATAGTCCGAGTGTCTGAGACATTCTTCCCCAGCCGCACCACTGCCTCCGATCCGTCAGGAAGTCAGTGATCCAACTGCAGGGGAGTCGGGCACGTTGAGCTGGGAGAGCTTGTCCTGGAGCGACAGGGAGGATGGTGTTGAATGCAGAGCTGAAGTCCACAAACAGGATCTGGCGTTGGTTCCCTGGGAGTCCAGATGATGCAGGATGAAATGGAGTGCCAGGTTGATGGCGTCGTCTACAGACCTGTTGGCTCTGTAGGCGAACTGCAGGGGTCCAGCAGGGAGGAGATGAAGGACTTGAGGTGGGGCAAGACCAGGCACTCAAATGACTCATGACTACAGGGGTCAGCGCCACCAGGCCTGTCGTCATTAAGCCCTGTGATCCGGGGCTTCTCGGGGACAGGGACAATGATGGCAGACTCAAAGCAGGCTGGACATGGCGTGACCCCAGGGAGGTGTTAAAAATGTCAGTGAAAAGGCGCGCAGTCGGCCAATGTCTAAAGTGGCAGGAGAGAAACACCGTCTGGGTCCAACAACTTTTCGGGGGTTGGATTTCAAAAATACCTGTTTACATCCTGTTCCTGAACTGAGAGAGTTGGTGGGGGGGACCAGGGTTGGGTTGGCAGAGGTGGCCATCGTGGGGAGGGGGGTGGTCACATCAAACCTGGAAAAAAAGGTTAAGTTGCTCAGACAGTTTTCGATTGTGGCAGGGGGTGCTCGGAGCTTATGATTGGTAAGAAGCCGGAGCCCCACGCCACACAGAGGGAGGGTTGTCAGAGAAACTGCTGCTTCAGACGCGTATTGTACTGTGATCTAGCTCGAGACACCTCTTTGCTAAATCCAAGACACCTCTTTGGATTTAGCAAATCCAAAGACACCTCATCTTTGTAGCGCTCTCTGTCACCAGCCCTGTGCGCTGCCTCCTTCTGCTGCCTTAACTGCCTCAGTTCGTGTGTAAACCAGGGCTTGTCATTATTGAAAGTGACTTTGTGTTATGTTGGTATAATGCTGTCCTCATAGAATCGAATGTATGATGAACTATCTGTGGCAGCTCTGAAAACCTCCCAGTCTGTAGTGTCCAAACACGCACATAGTTCCTCCACTGCCCATTGGTCCACTTCTTAGATTTCCTCACTGCAGGCTTTTAGAGCTTCAGCCTCTGTCTTACGTGGGGATCAGGTGAACAATGGCGTGCTCTGAAAAGCCGAGACTAGCGCAAGCCACGGCGCGGAAGGCGTTACTGACTGTTGTGTAACAGTGATCCAACGTGTTCTGCTCTCTGGTCGGAACTTTAATAAACTGTCTGTACTTTTGTAGTTCAGTGGCAGATATCCCCTTTGTTAAAATCAGGGGGAAACCTGGCTTGCCCAAAATGTTTTGATTTTCAATGAAAAGAAAACTTAAAATTGTTATTTTTACTCCTACTCAAATCCTCCTCCCTGGCACTCCTTATGTGAACGCCTCATTCAGGAATATGGGGGTGATTCTTGACAGTTTAAAATAGACAAGAAAATATATTCTGTGATCAAAGCTAGATTCTACCAGCTCAGAACCTTAAAGAAGGTTAAGGCTTACCTTCCAGTCAGTAACTCTGAACGAGTTATTCACTGATATATTTCTCCTCGCCTATTATTGTAACCCGCTGTACTGTGGGCTGGAACAATCCTCTCTACAGCCCCGCTTGCTGAGAGGGACAAGAAAACGAGAGCACATTATTTCAGCGCTTGCCACCCTTCACTGGCTTCTTGTCACATTCAGAATTGATTTTAAGATTTTGATATTTGTTTTTAAATGTCTAAATGGATTGACCCCTGTATGCCTAAGTGAGCTTTTATCAGCCTATGTCCCAGCCAGATCAGTGAGGTCAGAAAACCAGTTGATGTTAAATGTGCCCGATTAAGAACTCGAGGAGATTAGGCCTTTGATGCGGCTGCCCCAAAAGCAAAGTAAGCTCCTATGTTTGTCAATTCTGTTCATTGCCATGGCAATAAACCTTTTTCTGATTCTAATTCTGATCCCTCGTCGCTCAATTGTAACGGGTGCTCAAGAGCTCAGTTTGCTGACACTCAAACATAAATATGCCTGCACCATCAAAGTCTCGGAGCAGTCCAGAAGAACAAGACTGCAATGACAGGCTTGAAATGGCGTGATAGTTCATTTCCGTTCATTAGTCACAATTCGTACCCGGGACATGGGAGCTGGCGGCGAGCGCTAACAGCTAATCATTTCCCCATTCATATCAAATGCCAAATCAAACCCCTGATGCCTCGGCTAGTTAATATTGTGTTAGGCTCGCATTTGTCTTCGGGTACAACCAGAGAATCCTCATCATGTCAGACCTCTATCTTCCTTCTCAGTCAGAAAAAGAACCCATATCTCCTTAATAAAAGTGAAATGAATAATCTAATGAGCACATATTAGATCAGGCATATTTGAAGGAGGCAGGGAGTGGAGGGGGCACAGAGGGCACCACATTTCCAGACTAATCCACTTTTTCAGCTCTTGGCCAAACAAAGTAGAACAAACAGTTCCTCTCAGAGCGGGCTGAGCGTGCACATCATTAATCAAAAAGCACAAAAATGGAAGTTTGCTGTGTTTTTCCCCTCCTTCCTCGACAGTGTCTCAGAAAACGCGGAGCCGGAGGACAGCAACATCTACTTAGCATGTGGGGGAGTGTCACGGCTTCTTTGTTCTCTTGCACTAAATACACCTCCAAATAGATTCTTAAGTGGATTACAATGGTAATTTGAAAGCAATGCAAATAGTTCGAAATAACATTATGACAAGAGGCATTTATCCTCTACCTTGTTATCAGGCCAGTGTTCAGAAAAGTACACATTTTCAAGAAATGCCAAGGAATGATTTGATTATTTTGTTGTATGGATATTTTCATGGTGTAAATTACAATAAAAGAAACAAAAACTGTAGCGACTAAGAATGGCTTGCAAATCTGAATATAAAAATAAGAAAAACAACACAACAAAAGTTGTGGGAATGCACGGCAGGAAGTTTAAGTTAGTTTTGGTCCGTAAGGCAGTTAGTAAGGCAGTTTAGTGGATATACTTTCTTTGCGCTTGTTTCATGTTCTTTTACTATTCTCAAATCTAAATGTAATGTAAATGCTATATTTAGAATTTTTATAAAAGGCATGGAGAAATTTTAGGCGTGGGCTTTCTTTAAACGGTGAATTAAAAGTTTACTTTGGGAAAATAAACAATTGTTATGTTGTTGTTGACGGAAAAGTCACAAATAATGCTCCATATTGTGGTACAAACAAGCCTGCCCGTCCTCCACCAGAGCCCTTTTATCACAATTTTAAACATCCCTCCGTTACTTCATAAACTACGAGAACACAGTGCGGTCCACATAGCCGCATTTTTATCAGTGTTGTGCTGACGGGGCTGAACTCTCTCTGTGAGAGGCTGATGAGGAGGAATGGCCTGGCCAAGGAGCCCAGCCCGCTGCTCTGTCGCTACTGTGGTTATCATTTGAATCCTAGATGGCTGCCTTTGTGCTGCGGCTGCCCCCCTGCTTTGATAGGAAATGACTTGTCTGAACCAGTCTGGCACCTGCTCCATCTCCACTTCACCAACACGCCATTATTTAACTTGAGACGTTGTGACCTTTCAACCTTGTGAGGTTCCCAGACGGCCAATAACCCAGGTTAAAGTCTGGGTATTGTCTCAGAGCCCTTGTTTCTGATGCATTGTGCCTTCAAGGAAAACAGCAGGAGAGCATCCGTAACAGGATCTTGCTCCATCTGCTCTCCGTTTCCAAGTATGGTCAGGTTTAGAGGCAAGTCTAGGAGCCAAAATGAATTGTGTGTGTTGGAATGTTGGAAGTCCTTGCAAAATAGTGAACTTCTTGAAACAAAACATTTAATTTGACCTTGGGAACCCACCTATGACTTCACTATAGGTCAAGTGAACACATCATCAAATTGCTGATCTTAAGAGGGACACGGTTAAACACAGACAATATGGTGGAAGACGGAGGTATGACACTCAGAGAGACTGGAATAGCAATAGGTGCCAACATGTTACAAACCAATTTTATTTATTTGTGAGAAAAATCAATCAATAAAGCCATGTGGCACCAATACATAAGTGGGAGTCTAAAGGAAGTTCACACTGCAGCATCAAAGTGTCCAGTTTACATTCAAAGTCTATTTAGCGCTTTGAGCGCCAAAGCAGCATGAATCCCACGTTTTGAGCATTTGACGCAGCGCGAGTGTCGGCCGGCGTGGAAACCAATCAGAGATTACGCTTACGCTTACGATTATGTACCTACACATTTCATTATCCTGAAGAAGGACCAAAACAAAAACTCATCCAGACTCAGCTCTCAGAGCAAATGATGATATTCCCCAAACTCTGATCACCTCCAAAGAATCTGGTGGACCCAGACAAACCACAAACCAACCGCCTCTTTTGTAAAGCAAAAACAAAAGCCACTCTCTCAACCTGGTTTGCTATCGCACCAAATGAATGGCCACACGGGAATAACAACAAACTCCTCGACTGTGCTGGATTTCTTGGACGCACGTCTGCAGGTGAGTTTATTTTTTGCGTCTGCCTTCAGATGTACAGACATCCAATTGGGGTGCCTGGCGTAAATTTGGATGCCGCACTGTGGACACATAAGTGGGAGAAGGAACAGGAGCCTAAATGGCAAAACAACTAATAGAGGTGGTTACCCTAAATCTAAGTTATTCTCGGTGTCATTAGATTGGATTTCAGTTGGATGACAAGATTACACACTTTTCCTGTACTATACATGGATATACTCTGGGCTTATCTCCCGGAGGTCTGATAGACATGATTGACAGGTGGATAAGCTTTCACTAATATCCTGTTACAGTTCTATACATCTTCATGATACAAAATCCTTCCACTTACAACAAATGCTGATAACTATTGATACTGAATTGTACAGACTATTGGAAGTTACAGGGCAAACCTGTCTGGGCATTTTGCCTGTCAATGAATCATAATTTCTGGCATGATGTTTTAGCAGGCCCTTAAAGGAAAAACAAGACCATTGCATAAGGCAAAGTATGACTAAATGTGTGAAAGTAATCTAAAAAAAAAATCATAATCGCCTGAACTGCATTTTTTTGTATGTGTCTCTCAGACGCCAGAGTCAACACATATGATTATTTTACATTTGCGGCATGAAAAAAACAAGGGCTTTCCAAATACACTATGATAGCAGTTAGTGCGGGCCAAATCCATATTTATAAGAGACAGCTCGGCGACATTCTTTGCCTTCAGCAGCCTGTGCAGAGCAGTAAATTGAATTCTGCCATGCTGCTCCCCTCTGACAGAATGCTGAATAAGTGCGAGGATCTGTATTTTAGAGAAATGCGTGACTGGTGGACCGCATACACATTAGAATAAAAATGATATGTTGGCTCGGAAACTCTGCATGGCACTTGACAGATGGAGCACAATAGCAGCTATTTTTAAACTGGACATGGCAGGGCAACTGTTTTGGTGAGACTTAAGGTGGCATGAGAAAGTCAACTCATGCGATTTTTACCATTCCTAATAAAACATACAGGAAAGGTTTTGTTTCATTCACGCAAGTCAAACAAACATACAGTAGTCGGTGTTTATTTGTTGCAATTAACTTAAATGTGTGCAATAGGAAAGCGCTTGTTCCACACAAAGTCACAAAATCAGAGTTAAATTGCAATAAACATGTAACTTACTGAATTTTGTTTCAGTAGTAGTAGTAGTAGTCCAATTATTATATTTTTATTAACATATCACTGACAGCAGAGGGTGCAGGCAGACAGATTTTTATTTTTTTTTTAATCTTTTTTTTTTATCTTTGCATATCCATGAGTTTCATTGAACCACTAATTCAACAACGCAAAACATTATTTACAGTTTTCAATAAAACTACTCATTTTGCAGTTTGGAAGTGCACTTCTGTGTCTGACTGTATATAAACACACAGCACACATAGACAAGCATATAAAACAAGTGCATTTGAAAAATCTTGGCATCATTGTCAAATTTGGTCAAAGAAACGTTGCCAATTTTATTTGATACAGTCTGAAGGAGAGGGGAGTGGTCTCAGAGGACTATTTGTCTGGTACACTTGGCAGTCTTCTACTAAATGAATAAAACTCCCTGGAACAAATACAATGTGGACTTTTAGCAGAGGCAAAATTTATGATTTATGAAACAGTGACATGAAGTTTAGACTGGCACCATGGAGACAAGCTGTTATTAGGTCGAATAGTGCGATGCAGACAGAGCACAAGAAGAGAGGATTCTCCTAAGAATAAATGTGTGTTGTAATTCATTATTGTTGATTTTCTTAAAATCTTATGTGATCAAATTAAAATCTTAAAAATGCTGATTCTCTGCCATGCAGTAGTATTGCAGAAAGTGACAGTAGGGTAGTACAAGTAGGAATACCAAACATAGCACATACAGTGGATTGATATTTCATTTTGATAACCAGCTCTCACATCTGATACATGCATAAATGATAGCTTAGGGTCCAGTCGCTCAGTGTAAAAACGCACTTGTCTTTTGCCTTTTTTCTGTCTTTGGCTATACAGTAGAAATCAATAAATAGATTTTTTTCACGTTTATTTGAAGTCTACCACCAGGTGAATTCCTTTGTTACAAAATAAAAATGTTAAGTCTGCCCAGGATGTAAAAATAGCAGACGAAAAAACGAACTCCAGCGGATTGAAGTTCAAAAGCCTATATTTAAACAGGTCATGTTTAAATAAATTTTTCCATACGGACAACAAGTGTCACGTCACTTCGGTACCCCAGGTTTAAAAGGCTGTGATTTCACTGACACATTTCTGGTTCTGGTTTATTTCAACTTTGGTTTGTGTTGGATCATTTCTAATATTTTCAGAAATCTCTATTATTTAATCTTGTTTAAAGTTTATCACTCTTAAGACCACTTAATTTTTTCCCTCTGTATTAGACCCATCCTTTGGTTGCGCAGGGGCAGCCTGTCAGCAGCAGTGGGGGACCACATCTTTCAGGTTGATGGGTGAAGCAGGAGTGCTGGGAGGAAACTTAGACAGGACAAGAAAATGTTGTGCTGCCTGTGTTCTCTCTTCTAGCTGTGAAGCCAGAATGCTATCCAGTGAGTAACCACTTACATTCTTATCTAATTTTCTCAGAGCCCATTCTATATTTTTGACTACCTTTTAACTACTATGCCATGCTGGTTATCAAATTGCTGCACAGCCCGACTTTTTCACCTCTGACGGCACGCGCAGTGCCCTGGGTCAGCGCTGTTTCGGCAGGCTGTGTTGTGCCAAACATTCTGCTCATTTGTTGGTTTATTCCTAGAATTGTGTTTGTAGTGTTCCGGTATCTCCATGTCTCCAACCTTGTGGCGTGCGTTCTACTCTCTGTCCCCTTTGGCAGTGAGGGGGTACCACAGCGTAAAGCTCTGCAGAGTGATTGTAAACAAAGGTCCAGTTCCTGCTTCCCCTTTTTTATATGGGAACATTTTATGTCAGATTTACTGTGTAACACTGCATAGTAACTAATTCAAATCAACCAACACATGTTTTAAAATGAAATGCGGGACTGTGCTAAATTAAAATCCTAAAAGGTTCCCTGGGCCTACATCCAGGGTGGACTTAACTGGGGTTGCCATTGTGAGTTAACTCTTGAACTGCTTTGGCTGCTACATGTACAAATAACAGCAATGTTAACCTGATGATGCACTATTTTTTCGAGAGACGCAGGAATTCAAACAGGCGGATATGATAAAATATTCAAGGTGCGATCTCAAACAAATGCCTACGCACCGCTAATCACACTGACGTTTGATAGGATCTGATTGTCGGTTCCCTGTTGGAGCGTCCATTGCAGGTGAGTGATGGGGGAGGCTATCGACTGGCCTTGTCACATTCTCTAATGAGTCAGATAGCACTTTTATGACTAACAGGATCTGTCTTCCAAATGCCACTTCAAACTCACTCTCTCCCTCAAAGTCTAATGGTAAAGCTTTTGGATGAGGACAGTCAACTTACTGTCTGCTCAAGCCTGACTTATCGACAGTTGCGCTAATATGTTGTCGAAAAGGTTCTGGAGGAGGCATTTGTAATAGTTCACCAACTTCAACTGGGTATTTAAGGAATTTATTGAAAAATCAATCTGAGCAAGAAGGTAAAAAGAGTTTTTAACAATTTGTATAGACACATAACAAAAGTTACCAAAGAGGGTTTCACAGAACTTTGGTTCAGCACTGACCTACCACTAAAAAGCTACATAGTGTACCTTTAAGGACATGTCTGCAAAGACAAGTTCCAAATAGACCATGAACGCTATGTAATGTTTTACTGAGAAAATCTCTACAGGCAAAATGCAGTCTCCATCAGTGAACACACAGATCCACACCTCCGCTTGTTTGCAGTAAAAACAGATGGCAGGTTGGTTCCATCGAGGGTATAAAGAAGAACTCGAGAGACTGAAGTTCACTTTTTGATCTCTCATAGAGGATATTCAGGTTAATAACTGTTATAAATATATGATTATTCATCTGTTTGGACCACACCCTGTCATTTTCCTAACCTTAACCATATGACTCCTTGTGGAGTGGCTTTTTGCTCCTATTTTTAAATTCCCATAGGTGCCTCAAAAGAATAGAATGTTTCCTTGTTCAAAGACTTTTAAAAAGATTGACGAAGAAGCAAATTTGAGGACAGGGAGTTTAGGAATCCTATTTTATATTTAGCTTCTTTAAAGAAAAAAACATTAAGCATATACAGTAGGTTTCAAGTCACATATAAACAGAAATGTCCTGATACAACTTAAATGTTGTTAATTAGGTTCTAAACACAGCTGGTATGATGAAATATAGGAAATCAAGGCCATTGATAAACCATTAACCATAAACCCAAACAGAGACAGTAAAAGGACACAAATAATTTGAATGAATTGTTCTAAATATATTCCAAAATAAACCTGTTTTCGCCCCTCTACTCTCTGCTGCTGAAGCTTGACTGAAGTCACAACGTTCTTTTACTGGCCGCTACAGCTGCTGGGCATACTCACAGGAAGCACAGTTCTGCTTTTACCATAGCGGCGCAATCTGTGGCCGGTGTGACCAAGTTTCAACAAACCTGACTTAAAAGCAATCTTTTAGAGACAAGTCTTTGTTGTTGTAGCTAAAGACAACTGTTCACATTTGTAATGACTAGATGTTAGAAATACAGGCAGTCATTTAACAACATAGAACGCTAATCTGTGTAATCAATCATCTTATTTATCCATTTAGCACACTGATATGGGAAGTGCATTTAGCTCAGTAGGATAGATATTCGCCCTTCATGTGGGAGACCCAGGTTCGAAGTACTCCCTAGCATTTTAAAGAAATGTGTGTGTATGTGTGTATATACACACACACACACACGCACGCACAGCGCACCATGTATCTGTGTGAGTGTATATATTAATATATATATATATACACACACACACACACACACACTATATTGTATCTGTGTGCAAGTAATATATATTATATTTATATATATATATATATATATATATATATATATATATATATATAATATATTATATAATATTAAATATATATAATCACATACATAATATATATGGAATAGGGCTGCATGTATCACACTTTGCTTCCAGCACAGCCTTGTATGTTCTTGAATCATAAACAAGGAGGAGAAGTGAATCAGTTCCACACAATTAAACTGCAAGTGCAGCATTTTTGGATAAAATTGTCTGGCCAACAGGCAGGTGACAAATGAGTAGAAAACATGTCCAGAAGCCAATGAGAGAAAACACATAACTAATGTATATCATTTTTCATACTCTGTCACAGGTGTTGACATGCTCTGCGTGAGGCATTCTGTACATTTTAGAACCGGAGGAAATGCTTAGACAAACAGTGCTTAATGCAGCAACAAATATATATACACCTGTTTGTGTCCATGGAGATGTTATTGCTTTGTCTGCTCGAATGCTCCAAGGTATGGCATTAAATGTATCTTCCATTTGTTCAACTAATGGTGTTTTCTATTGCTACAATTCCCTTGAAAATCTTGCATTCTTCTGCTCTGAATATCCTTGACAGAGCATTTAATTGCAAGCTCTGGGCAATTGACATCATCAAGGCAGAAGACAGACAGAAGGTCCACTCGAAACATCTTGCAGCATAGTATTTAGGGTTCTCTAATTATCAGCGTTTGGAGAGAAGCATTTAGGCTTATTAAAACATGGAATCTTGTTTTTCTCTTGGCCCACAGTTATTTCACTCCAAACTAATTTGGATGAAAATAGTTATATTGTGATATCCCTGGAAGCTTAAGTGACTGTAAAAATCAGACTAAAGAGAGCTTTTTAAAAAAAAATATTTAGGCCGCACCTGTCTAGAAGCTGCAGGTGTCCGAGTTGTAACATGAAATATTCACACAGAAAGATGGTATGCACGAGTTGTCTTTGGACCCACGGTCGGGGTGAGTTATAAAATGCTTTATTGCACTTCCGGGCTCCACGTGCATCTTCGCGTTTAGCCGCATCTAAATTCAGTTCCTCATGAGACAAATTTCTCTGAATATGAGTCAGAATGTCATAAAACATGCATTTTGAAGTTTAGCACGCAGAGACACGTATGCCACCCTACTGTCCACTCTGTCTTTGATTTTTCTGTGTGAGCTCATTTACCTGTGTCGGCCTTTTTCCAATCTGTTTCTGTGCTCCCACTGAAGTCATCTTCTACATTGGGTCAAACCCTTGCGCTTCCTGTGAGAGCAACCCTAGAGGCCATTAGCCCTTATAAAATCTGTAAATTAGCCACATTGTTGTATTGGCTGAATTTTACGGTACGTGTTGTCTAAGCAAACTGATGAAATCTAATTACCAGCCTTACTGAAAGATGTTCTTGAAAGATTGTGTTCATTCATATTGTCTGTACGCTCTATTACTTAAAATACCAATGCATGTAGGACAATAACACAAATGGACTTTTCAGCAGCCACGATGTCCATAAAGGCTTCATTGCAGCGATAACTGCACGTGTCTCTCTCTCTATGAGAGGTGACAGTATAGTACAATGACACAATAGCTTGAGTCATCCTTCCCTGAGCTCCAAACAGGCAAGTACATGTGTGTAATGCAGAGCCATGGCGTATTTTCCCAGGGTCAAAGTTTATCACATGTCAGTGCTTTTCACTGTCATTATATTTCAAAGATGTTGCTCTGTTCATATATTTTACCATTCACAGAAGAAACAGTGCTTCCATCACCAGAAATAGTTAATTGTTTGCCATTTTGAATGGTGATAATTGATGTTATGGGCATATTCTACACCATGAAGCGGGATTAAGTCAAAATCTGGTTTATTTGGGCAATCCAGGCTCATCAAATTGCCAGTTCCGTTTGAACAAGGTGGCGTTTGTGCTGAGTTGCCATAGTAACAAGCTGTCAAAATTATTTTAGCTTTGTCTCCAAGAACGTTTCAGAGAAACACTTTAATCACAGGTTTCAGCAGGTGCACTCTCATATGTGTTAAATCTCTCACCTTTGTCTGAATAAAGTTTAATTGGGACTTTTTAATCATGTGGCACCTGAGACTTATGACCAGCCGCATGCTCCCTGCAGCAAAGACAAGCACAAAACACTCAGCAAAACGGCACAAGTAATATAAAAGGCTATAGCAAACATTATGTTATTAAAGTGATCGCTACCTATATTTTTACCGCAATTAAACATTTAATTGCTCTAACGGATTGATTTTAATCAAATAAATGTTTAAACACCGGCATGTAGTCTATTTTATGCTGTGGCTGTTGGTGAGGTGTGAAGATGTGGAGTCGTTCTGTTGTTTTTGCACACAGACGCTGGATTAGAGCTGGACTCAGGGTGAACTGGTTTTCAGTTGGTTCTGGCTGCTCCCTCAACAGTCTCGCTCTCCTCTTTCCCCATTTTCCCACTTCCTGTCAAATTGTATCAACATGGTAATTTCTTGTTTACTGAACATAAAAATATAACAAGAAATGACCATCAAATTGCTTTGTTATAGCCACAAAAGTATATCTGTCATACTATCATAATGTCTTACTAGAAAAACAAAAACATAATGAAACAATATCAAGAGCAGTCATCCTGACTGTATTCTGGCTGTAAATTGTCTACAATGATTCAATCCCATGAATGGTGTGACTCTTTGGTTGCTGAGGCGTTGCCATACAATCATTATAATGTGCAGATCATCTACATTTAACATATAGTGATCTATGTTGCTAACTGCAATGTACGTTAGCATAAAACCATAAATTAGTGCTAAATTATGAACTGCAGGTGGTCTAAATAGCTCTCTCTATGCAAAGTGGCGTAGAGTTTAGCCGCTTAACGGAGATAATAAATGTGATTTGTTTTGCCTCCTTTCATGTCTACCGTGCACTTCTTTAAAGCAGCAAGAGTAAGAGGAATGACCTCTCATAAAATTGTAATTAGGGTAATGTGTGAGTGAGTGCTGAAGCCTCCTTGATGCTGATCGTGATAAATGGCTGCCCCCTAAATGGCTGGATGAAGGTGAAAGTTGTTCTTGAGTTCAGGTGTCCCGCGGCGCTGAGTTATCCCAGAGACAAAAGTGTGGACACTAAGCAAATAAGGCTTTCCTAAAATGAATGGGGCACTAAAACAGTTTACTTTGCAGCCAATCTAAGTCCTGTCCAGTTCATTATGCATTAAGGGGTACTGTAGACTCTGATCTTTTTTGGACTTTGTTGCACTGTGGTTGATTAATTGACTTTTTTTCCCCCTTCGCCCCAAAGTTAGAATTTATTTGATATGTGATTTCAAATGAACTTTTTGAATTGTTTTATTTTGCAATTGTAATAGTATTGTAAGGGCACTTCCCATATGTCGTTTTCCATTAGGAATAAGAAAAAGAATGTCCCGCTTTTGCTATTTAGAAGTATTTGTATATACGAACAGTCACTTTGACAATTCATTCCCTTGAAGCCAGAAGTAATGCTCCCATTTGTCTTAAAGAAAGGTTTTGACATATGAGATGTGATTCCCAAGACACAGCTTGTCTATTCAAATCACCAACATGAAAAGGAGTCTTTGAAAGCACCACGCTGCTTTATTCAGTGCTTTAATTTGACGAACTCCTGTCAGTGCTCAGAAGGGTAAAACAAAAGGGAATTGGAGGTGGGGTTTGTCTCTTCAATCTTAACACAGCCTTCAAAGCCCTGAACAGGTGCTCCGGTCGTGAGCTACAGACCAGAGCAATACATCAAATACTATAGACCCAGTTGCATAGGGATTGAGGCTTTCCAAATGTACTCCATATCCAGTTGGAGTGTCCAAACCTTTTCACTAAGGGACGTATAATAAAACATGTCCAAAGCAGGTCACTGCCTCGCGGTTATTACAATCAGGCATTCAGACGGCTACGTTAGCAAATGCTCGTCTTTATTATATTATTTCTCAATACGGTTAAAGTTTTTCAGGTTGTGGACTAAAAATGCACTAAGATTTTACAGACATTTTGGCAAGTTTAGTCTTTAACAAAATTGCAATGAACACATTTTAATAACATTTTATCTTTGTACTATACTACATACCGACAGCGTCTCTTAGCTCTTCCTTGCCCTGGTTTGTTCGAAGCAGAACAAAGACCCTGCACACCTGGTTAATGAAGACAGGAAGTTAGGACTGCAACTAAACTGCAGCTCCCTCTGCTGTCCAGCTCAAATAATAAGCATTTTTAGGAATTAGTTCAATGCATTTAGGGAAATGAAGGATTTTTTAATAAAATAACTTTTATTTGTAGAAGCATGTGGCAATTTTGACACACAGCTTTTAACCATGTTCTAACATTGCTCCCTCATCAAAAACATACCTGGAGTAGCATTTAGCTTCATTCACGCTAGTTTTGATGAATATCCTTTCCCCTCCGAGCGTCACAAACACTCGATCCTCGATAACTGATATTTTCTCGATCTAGGACGTGCCTCTGAGAATCTTCTCTGTTATATTAAAGTCCATAAATCATTGCCAGACTCAGACTCGTTCTGTGAATTTATCATGTCTAATCAAGATCAGTGATAGCGGGAAACACAGCCATGTAATTTGGTAATATTTGAAGCCAGAAGGTACAATCTTATAGATATATATATATATATATAATATAACTATATATATATATATATTATATATATATATATATATATATATATAATATATATTATTATATATATATTTATATTTATTATTTATATATATTATATATATATATAGATATTTTTAAGATACTCTTTTGATGGATGGAGCCATGTGTTCGCCCTTTCCAAATATTCAAGCAAAGTATGAGGCCTGCCTCACAGCTCACTCAAACACTTTTCAAAGATCTCATTAATTATTTCTGCCACTGCCCCAATAATCCTCCATCAAAAACGCTGGAGATATTTATGTGAGAAAAATGGTGAATAGACACCAAATAATTATTTACTGATGATTTTGATTTGGGAGATTTGGAGTTCAGTTTCTGAACAGTTTTGATACATGCTTGTGGACGCCAGAGAGCATTGCTTATAACAGCATTTGGGAAATTATCATTATTCAAATGATATCATATTCAACCTTTTCATAAAAAAATCATATAGAGTCATTCACTAATAGCCAAACAACTGTTGCCTCATATGCTCATCTGCTAATGCTTGTCTGTCTTGCTCTTGCCTGGTGACAGCCGGCTCATCAGCTGATCTTCCTGATAAAAGTGACACTTCACATCAGTGATGCTTCTGAGGAAGGTACAGCTGCTCACCAAAACATATCATTGTGAAAACAACCTATTTTGTCTTAAAAATTAACAAACTAAATCAATTTTGTTCCACAGCCTGGCATTCAACTAATCTATCTTGCATTTATTCAATAAAAGGTGTTTTTCTTGCTGAACAATAGCATGCACCTTGCCTCTCCACAGATCTAACCTCATACTGCGTTATATTCCAGACAAAGCATTAAGATATCCATGAACACAAGTAAGTAGCAGACCCTCCACCAGAAAAGTTGCATAGTGCCTCAGGCATAATGTATCAAAAACAGTTGCATGAAAACATTTAAATAAGTGATATCCAAAGTGGTTCCATGTTCTTTGTCCCGCTCTGATCCACCCCAGGTCATTGTATTTTCAACAGCCAAGAAAACTGTCATTCTCCCTGCTCCATCTTCACTCCCAATACTCTCTGTTCACTTCTAATTAACTGAGATTATGCTTGGCTGAATTCCAAAAGGCCATGAAAGAAAAAGGAGGAGGAAGGGAAAAAAAAAACAGCTAGGCTTGGCTGCAGTTTGTTCACTCTTTCATCAGAATTACAGGTTTTTAAAAGCCTGGCCATTATGAAATTGTCAAATGGCCAGGATAAAAGGCAACAACGTAGTAATTATGTGCAGAGTCTTAAGTGATGTGACAGCGGTTCTGTGCTATAGGAGGCAAAGGACTGCCAGAGTCGACCGACCTGCTGGGATCCTCAATAAGCATGAAAAAGTCATAAAGGTTTGCCCATCAAGCGGGGGGAAGCTATACAGTAGGTTAGAAACAGAATCATTTCTTCAGATTTATTTACTTTGATTACTTCCTAGCAATTTGTTGGAGGCTTCAAAAACAGCTGCTTATTAAATACCAGAATATGGGGCAGGTGAAAGTCCCATGTGTGAATGCAGCAAATTGCAGCACATCAAGTATGAGAAAAGCAGGTGAATAGGAACTTTGAATCTGAATTGCAAGAACCTTTTTACATAGATCATATAATCTTTGGCTAAAAGATACCTTAATTTATCAACCAGAATATGACATTTGCATGTGAAGCAGGATGTGGCATGCAGGATAAAGTAACTTGTTCATCACTATTTCATTAAAAGAACAGTATTCATTTGCCTTTAAAAATGCATCTTATACAGCAAAACCCTGCTCTAGCCTGTGAAAATAGTAAAAGGCATAAGCTCGTTGCGGTGAATAATTGGGATGCTAGGAAGTAAAGCTGCAATCAGGCCTTAAAAGTTGGGGCTGACCGGACCAAAGCCCGACAAAATTAGACACAAGCCTGACAAGACTGGCAGCTTTTTAAAGACCAAAACCCATTTACAGCTGACATTATCCAAATGCGCATGCAGCGAACGGCACACCCAGCCCAAACCCTGAGTAAAATGATAGCTATTTTGCCAGAACCGGCAAAGATCTTCAGCTCTACTAGGAATGCATTTGGAAAGTAGGGAATGAGTTTGGAAAAAGTTTAAAACTAAAAACTAACTAGTTAACTTTTTCACACTATTAAGACCTTTTAAGTACATATAAAGGTTAAGAGAATTGATTGGAGCATCCTGTCAAACTACATGTCCAAAACGGGTAAATCCAATTGCATTGGAGCAGTTGTTTTTATTTAATTATTTTCTTGGAATTATCGAGTACCATTGGGATTAGGCACAGCTAAAAGGTGTTTCTATGGCATGCATATTTTCTCCTTCAGAGAAAATATTGGTTTGGAAAACTGATACAGGAAACAATATTTTTATTTATGCCACATTTTAATGTCTGGTTTTGAAATAGAAAGTTCGCATGGACAGCCCCATCTCAAATACAGAAACAGACTTATAGTCTTGTCCTAAATGTATGAATGATGGTCTTGTATGGATGTAGATAATAAAGATTCACTACACTTTTCAAGTGTCAAGGACTGTATAGCTTAAAACGTATCTGTAACTGCGTTTCCACTCTTACCAAATGTGCATATTATCTAAATTTGCTTAAGTAAAGCAGAAAATTTAGATTTCCATTTCTATCTATGCATTTGAGGGCATATCTGGGTGTTTGTTACCTAGTTACGAGGGCCGCTTGTCTGTTTTGTATTGTGCCACAACTAATCCTGCAGAGGGTGCACTGTGCACACTCTGCTTGGCTTGAATGCTAGAGACATTTCTCTGTTATTTAGCTGTTACAATTGCGGCATACTTTTTTGTCATGTCCAAATCTTATTGTATTGTAAGAATCTTAATAACTTTTACAATTTCTGTGGAGTTGGTTTACATAACACATCTTTAACCACCATTCATGGCTTATCCAGAGAAACATTGTTGCTAAGAAAATATCCTAAACAACAGCAACAACTATTATGATCTTTTTGTTCATTCCATGACCTTTCACATTTCTGTGGCAGTGTAATCGGCCACTGTGGAGATGTTCCCTGACACGTGGTGCGATGGAGTGATAGTTGACTTGTTATCTGCTTGTGTTCCATCTGTTGTTTTCCAATTTATCCTGAGTCGTGCCTATAACAGCTCAGTGAAAATGTGCTGAAATGAATAAAGAATGAGACACTGAGGCATTTGCAGTTTCACTAGGATATGTAAGCATAGTTTCATGTTGTGGGTTCTTAAAATGGGATTAGGGTTACTTTTACTATAATGAAAATATATTGGTACATGATTTCAAAAGTAGTCCTCTAGACAATGTTTGATTGTAAAAAACATAAGATCTCTTTCATGACGCATTCTTAACAACATTTGTTCTCAACTGAATAGTTTTTTTCTGAAAGAACAAATCCTACAAAAATTCAAGAGCACTCATGGGCACATAAATTCAGCTGTTTTAGAATATTTTACTATTATATTCCAACCAAAAATATATTGATAAGTTTATGTGTATACTGTATGTATGTATATATATATATATATATATATATATATATATATATATATATATATATATATATATATATATAATTTTATAATTATGTCTTTTTTTTCCATTATTATTATTATACTACAAAATTAATATCTGATACTAAAAGTGTGCTCAGGCTGTTCAGCAGTCAGAGCCTCTGTCCCAGGCCCAGTGTCTCTGTATGGGCCAAAAAATCAAAAACCCCTTACAGAATTCAGCACCGCCTGTAAATACTCCATGACCAGAGGCACTCGTCTACGTGTGCCTCCCGGCCCCAGAGTTTACTGCAACAATTTGCAAAAATTGCATAAAGCAATGAAAGCTCTGATTTATTTCAATAAATTGGTGACCTAAATATGCTCCCATGAGTGTGTTCATGTGTGTTTGGACATTTTTGATCACTGCTGAAGTTGTAAAACAGCGATAGTCAATCGAGGCTTTCTACCTGACTTCCTTGTCAACGTTTTGTTTTGGGTTTTATCCTACTTGCTCCATTGCCGTCACCATAAATTAACGTTTAGAGCGGGGGTCACTAAGAAACTGTCACCGTGAAGTCCAGTTTGAGAACATTTCCACAACCCGAGGTCCGGAACTTGAAAGAAGATGTTTTTCCCCTCCAATCATAATGCATGCACAATTCTCAGAACAAAAGAAACAATAAGATTTCTGGACCACATGGCGTAATTCTGTGGGCATATATGTGCTTAAAGGGGTATCCTCAAGGTTGCCCAGTTAATATCCATTTAAAACCTGCATAATGGATAAAAAAGTCCAACTAGATACTCCTGACCAACCCTTACTGCAGATCTACTAGCAGATTGATGACAGAAAAATAAAAGCTCCACTCACAAATCAACTCAATAAATAAATAAAAAACTTGTACAGAATGGTCTATGAAAACATTTGCCTTGTATCGAAACTGCCAGATTTATATCATAGTGTGTGTGTAGTATATTCCACTTGCTTTTGGAGGGAACCTCTCCTTTATTCTCCACACTTGATACAAAGTCACTTATCACTGTACAGCCTGCAGCTAAACCGTGTTTTCCCCCTGAATCAGATGAAGTGTTCCTTTGAGAGCTTTTCTTCAAAGTTACCATTGACCGTTCGCTTAAGTGTCACCATTCAAGCAATTTAAGTCACTGATCATCGAGTTCTTACCGTCCTATTCAGCCTGGAGGGTAGTCACTGTCTCCAAATTCTCCAACAGGCTGTAATTTCCCCTTCTCCAGTATGATCATGTTCATATCCATCCGCCACTGCCGCAGTCTGCCACCTCCCGCGCTCTTAGCTGTCTCGCCTACAGGCCTGGATCAATGAATCAAGTGGAGTGACACTTCTGGGAGGTAAATGCACTGGTTGGGAGCTGAATGAGGAGTTAATGCCCACCGCGCAGTATAATTTCAGATCTGCGGCTTGGCTTGAGCATGGAGAAACCAAGTCTCGTTTTCACTTATGATCGCCAAGGGGACACAGAGCCTGTCATTGAAGGTCGCAGGAGCTAATGCTGTTGAACACAGGCGTCCACTACTGTCAGAAACTCGTGCCCTGAGCAATTTATCTTCAAGACATCTTTTCATAAGGCTTTCCACTCTATTTCACTCACACAGACACAAATGGGAAATTAGCTTGATCAAATGCTGACAGTTTTTTTGTCTGCAATGTCTTATTATATTTGCCAATGAGTTAAAACAGTCAATGCACATTGCAGGTTGTTTTGTGAACGTTTGGCCGTGTCTAATGAGGAGTGAGTGGTTGTTTGTACACAGTCGTGCCCACTTTTTCCATCCGGAGGCCATAATGCTGAGATCGTGCGGGTGGGTTGGCTGTTTGCCCAAAGGAGGAGAGGCTCTGTGTACAGCCGATTCTGGTGGGGAGGGAGCACGCTGTATACACGTAAAGCACCGTGCCAGCCACATGCTTCTGCTTCACATTTCCTTATTTCTTTTTTTTATTTATTGCCCCTGTTATAACTGTAACTTCTGGATGGTTTTTATAGAAACAGTTTGTTTTACACGGCCCGGAATATTCTGTTTTTGGACAGACACTTCTCTAGTTGACCAAAAGACATGGCCCTTACATTGTAGTTTCTTCTTCCCAGGAAACCCCCTTTTATTCCTTACAGTATGTTGTAAAAGCACCTTTAAAAATAAAAAAAATATTAATAGTAATAATAAAGAAGATTAATAATATTGCCCATATTTTTTTAGATGCATTATTTTGGATGAGAATAATGAGCAAGTAACTGAATTGGATGAGATCCATGTGGAGACACTTTTTTGACTGTTACTGACAGTTGTTTCTCTGGTCTGGTTCTACGCGAGTGAGCAAAGAGTCTGGGCTAAACATGCTCTTAACTCATGGATCAAAATGGGGTACAGACCCTTTTAAGGAGACATATGCAACTTTAAAGATCTTTAAACCATGTTATAATTGTTTCCCCTTCTCATTTACTCATTTACTAAGTTGTATTTAGAGTAATTCATGTTCTTCTGCATTCAAGACACTATTGCACAAAAAATAATTTTCTCCTATCACCAATACATGCCCACTGCTCTTTACTTACTTTTTTCACCTATTTATAATTTTTTTTTTTTTCTTCACTTAAAACGATGATACATATAGGATTCTGAAAAACAAAATGTAGCCATTCTGGCACCAATGAAAAAGATTCCGCTGCTTGCGGCAGTGGATTCTAGCTAGCCATAGGCAGGATTGTCAGTATGTTTTGCTGTGGTGACTTTTGTACGGAGATGTACCAAAAAGGGAAGAGTGGAAATCAGCGCAGCAGTTTTCATTTGGAAGTCAGTAGACTTGTTTTTTTTTAATTAACTTTTTGTAGATCATATTATAATTTCAAAAGTCCCAAAAAATATAAAACAATGGTATATCATGGTCCAGAAGGGAGCCTATTGTACATTTGTACATGTTTTTAATGGATGGGGAAACATGGTGGAAACCTTCGCAGGCTGGGGAGAACATGCAAAGTCCACACAGAAATGTCATTTGAGAGCTAATGCCTGTCTTCTTAATTCATTAGACACTGCAGTCTACCATACAACCTTCCCATGCCTCAACATGCTCAAACTACTCTGGCTAAGATTGAAACTGCTAAAACCATACCAATTTAGGAAGAAAAAAATCTCCACAAAGAACTCACTATTTTCGATAATAGACTTATTGACAAAACTGGAGTTACATGGCAACAAATGACCAATTCTATGTGGTTTATACCTCAATATCTGCTCTAATATTATAAACATTTACAGCTTGGATAAGTGCAGAGACATTAGTATCAAACTTGCGTCGCTATCCTCACCAAATTACTGATAATAGGATGCAGTGTGCGCCTGACTAAATTGTTAGCAGCCGGTGGATGTGATGCCACCTGCTGAGATGAAGATGTTTTATCTGTGGAATTACCAGTAGGGAGCTAATTTGTCCTTGCACAGAGCCCACTCAAAGGAAACCAAAATATCCTGCCCTCCCTAAAGGTGACTTCAGCTCTGTAAACATACTGTGAAAAACTAACTGTGAAAAGTATATGAAACACAATATAATATATAAATAGGCAAGTCTGTGGTGAAGGGATTGGTTTTGCTCCTTGCCAGCGCTAGCTTTTTTGACTGTTTGAATGTCTTCCGTACGCTCGCACCCACTTCAGTTTACCACAACAAGTATGAGGGGGGAATACATAGTTTAATTTAAATTGTCTTTGAATGTTTCCGCACTATACAAGCCATGTACTATTATTACTTTGAATGATGGCCATACCTTATCACTCAGGCCCATTCCAAGATTAAAGTACTTCCTCCAACTAAACTACTACAAACTACAAAATAGTTATAACAACACAACATGACATTTTGCAACATGACATTTTGACGTTGCAGTTCATGACTTGTATTTTGGCATCACTGCGAAACTTCAAAGCCCCGTTTATTTTTATCTGGTTACACGGCACACATGGCGAACGGCTGAGTGATGTTTTATTGAGCCTCTTTGTTTTTTTTGATTTGTCTGACTCCATCTGATGTTTCCTGTTGCATATCTTTTTGTCCTCACCCACCCCCCACCCTCCTACACATCAGTTGTGCCTGCCAGTCAGCCCCTCTGATTTTCAAAGGCACCAGAGCATGAAACAGTGGCTCCGAATGTGGGCCAGATCCTCTTCTCATCTTCCCCTCTGACTTCAGCCATTTTGCAGAGCCTCGCTGTTATTGTCTTGGCTGCTTTCCCTGCAGTTATTAACGGCAGGCAGGCTTGCAACAGGCAGCTTCAGGAACATGGACAGGGGAGAGGATTTTTCATGTTCGTTGAATTTGTTTACTTTCCTGTGTTGTGTGTTGTATTGTATATTTGTAATGTCTGCGGTGGGCATTTCTTGCTGTACCGGAAACAAATTCCACCAACTTATGTGGCAAATTATAAATGATTCTGACTTTTGAAGCAGAATGCATTAAACAGAAGTAAAATACCAGGCATTTTCTGTTTTAGTATTCGAATAAATAAATGTTTAATTTTAAGGACAAATGCAATTAAATTTGATCTAGTATACTGTATAAAATAAGCAAAAGCACAGAGAGATAGAAACAAAAAAGGGATATTTTTCCTTTCCTGAATGAAGGTAAGGAACCCGGTTTTCGTAGTGAATAAAAAATAAAAGCGCCACAGGAAGTTCAAATTGCAATTGTTAGACTTTTTTGGAGTTTAAAGTCAAAAAGAGAGGTGAACAGCTGTTATGGATAATAGAGAAACCACCTCAAATGCATGGATATTAGTTAGAATGACGCACCAGACACAGGGCGTTCACAAGGGAAAGCTGTCCAGCCAGAGCGCAACGTTGTCCACACACTGAAATGTGCGTGGACTTTAACTATGAGCACCAGTCCAATGTTGTCATCATGTTTTGCGCTGACTGAGTGATTCTTAGCCTGAGCTGCGGAACTCTTCTCGGGAAAGCAGATTGATTACGACGTTTTTTGTTTTTTTTAAATTAATAGTTTAATTATTATAAGAAGTTACAGCCTGACTAAACACAAGTCTTTCATTCCTTTTGCGTGTTTACCTTTAAGTAAGCCATGGCTATTCAATTATACATTCCATATGTCCAGATTTTTCTGAGGGCTATTGTCGGGGGGCTGCACTACAAAACTGTACCACATTTTTTTATAGCAAATATCTACAAACGTCACAATGGTACTATTCAATAGTATTCACTATAGAAGTAAATAAAAAACGGAACAATATCGCTCCGTCCCATTGAAACAGTACAAAAGCTGGACTAAGCAAAGACCATCCCAGTGTCAATCAATAACCAGACTTGACTTTGAGCAGACCTCGATTTAGAGCTAGGCCTAGTCCTGAACCACATCTAAACATATCGCATAGATCACATCAGGTTTAAACAACATCTTGTACAGGACTAGACCACAGAATCTGAAGGTCTCACATATAAATGGTATTATCACTAGGGGATAAGATGTGGTTTGTTGTGTGTCATTAGCCCAAAATGAAATGCATGTCAAAAATCTCCCTTTTGAATTTTCTGTCACAATTTTTTTTTTGACAGCAATTTTTTTGCCTTCTCTTCTGCTTATCATCAGGTGTTCCTGTTGGGAGCATGGAACATGATGAGGGAGTCCAAAACAGACGTCAAATGTCCAGAGCGCTGTCGGATCTCGGTATCTCGCTGTGTGTTCTGCTCTGAGGCAGGACTCTGCGTTATCACGAAAGGTCTATCTTTCAATGCTTCGGAGTCAGCTAACCTGCAGTAGGAAGATAAAGAAAAATGAGTTCAATTTCTTTCCATCTGAGAAAGTGTGCTTGTTAGAGCGGAGAATCCATTCCGCGTTCCCTGGGACCTTTGATCTGGGATTACACTGGAAGCGCCCGAGATGAGAGCTCTATACGTTTGGCCTGGGAAAGAGGAAGGAGAAAAGAGAGCTGAACAGCCTGAGGTGCCCCTGGTCTACTCTGAAGTAAAAAAAACAACAGCAAAAAAACAGCTGTAGCCGGGAATCAAGCTAGCACGCTGCTAAATGGATTATTACACGATTGCCAATTTCCATCAGCACAGAACAAGAATAGAAGTGAAAGGCCTTGATCTAAATTGCCCTGAACATCCACCCATCCAGATACAGATTTATCAATTTTCTCCCATCTAGAAAGGTCGTACATTATGGCACAATGATCATACATGTCATTTTCACTCTTTGCCTTACAGTGCAGACAGTGTGTCCTATTACCTCATACAGTATATTGTAAAATTAGCTATTTAAATTACTAGTTGATTGAATTCAGAGCAGTGATTCCCAATCAAGCTTCACTGTTGGCTTCTTAAAAATAAACTTTATTGTCCCGAAGGAGAAATTTGTCTTGGGCTTTCTGCCCGCAGCCAACAGCAGTCTAGGCCTCAAAAATAAAAGCATAACCATTTAAATAGGAGATTCTGATGTGGGCGAGGGTTTGATGTTTGAAGGAAATTCTCTTTCTGTTTAATGTTGTGGATTAAAAGAACTATCCTTCAGATGCAGTATATTTTGTATTTGGCAAAATTCTAAAACGGTCTCGTCTTATCCACCAGATTCAATCAGATGCATTAGAGAACGAACACAATTGCATGCGTTACTTGTTGATTTTTCTTAGATTGCATGGCATTATAACTCCACCCACATACTCCAAACTGTTGGAGTAACTGGTGCATGAATCCCAAGTAGTTTGGACTATTGTTTGTCTTCCATTCCACTTTGAAAATCATTGAAAATCAGTCAACGGAGAAAGGACTGCCAAAACCAGGCCTGCTGTGGTAGAAAAAGCATGCTGCTATCCCTCGATATGATGCAACCTCCCCCATGAGAGCAGTTGTATGAAGACAAGATGTGGAGGAAGTGGAACTGTTTGGTAAATGGACTAAAACCACTAGCAATTTAGAACTTTCTCTTTCAAAACACAACTACCCATAAAATGACAACGACTTCAATAGACTTTTGTGTCTCCACGCGGCATATTTTATTAAATCAATTGGTCTACTTTTGAATTCTTGTCATGGTTGAAAGGGTATGAATGGCTCTCTGGCAGAGTTTTGGATTAAATTTGTTTCTTTGAGATTCAGCCTGGCTTTAACTCTGTTGGCTGTCCTCATGTGGCTTGTTTTCTTGATGAATGCACGGTGCCCTGTCAGCACTCATTTGTAACATATCCCCCTCATAAACTCCTCCCAAACAGAACATCCCCAGCTGAATTTATATGTGCTAGTATATTACCTTACACTAGGGTCACATGCACCAAGGAGCAGAATGCTGGTCCTGCCTCCTCGATCATACAGGCACAGTGCAAAAAGGAGCTCAGCTTTTTAATTATACTCTTCAAGAGTTCTCTGTTTCAATTAAAGCTGAATATTGATGAATCTATCAACAGTAGCATTTCAAAGCAGTTTGAAGGTATACTATATAACTTTTCTGGTGGAGGCTCTTTCATGCCAGTCCAAACTGAACAAGCAAGTTTGGGGATGAGTGACCTGAATGTGTTTCGTGTGAATAACGCCAACGCACCTCAAAGGAGCGCTCTGATGGTCCATTCACAATATTTTCACTCATGTTTATCTCTAGACGAGGGAAAGTGCAAGGAGACATGTAGAGATGACCTGTCACCCTGACAGTTGGATTGAAAGAGTATTTTTACTTTGCTAGGATTGTTCCACAGTATAGCTTGTATATCCATCGAAACTGCTGGTGACGCCGCTGGGCCAAGTTAAGTTAGATCTGTGGAAAGGAAGCCTGCTCAAAATAAGAATGCAAATTTTTCAGGGTGCTTTTTTTTTTTGCATTAAAACAACTGTAATTGAATACTTACAAGACGTGTTTAATGCCACATTAATTGTGTTTCCACTCTTACAAAATGTACATATTTTCCAAATACAAATAAGAAAGGCATTTTAAGTGTTCGAGCGCATATCTGGGTATTGGTTACTTGGTTACGGGAGCTGTCGGCTGTGTCATTTGGTTTGGCTTTGCTTGAGAGGCACTTTCTCTCAATTTTGCACATTAGCTGCATACTTTCGTCATGTCCAAAATTTTGCAGGCTGGTAACACATAAATAATGTTGTAGGATCAGATAGAGAATGACAGTGTCCAGATGACTACAACTGAATCTTTTTCTACAATGGAACAGTCCTGGACGAATGAGGGATTACACTGAGCTGTAGGATATGTTATACTACGGAAAAATGCCTCTATTTTTACCCAAAAATGTTGATGCTCAAGTGTTAAAAAACGAACACTAAAGTCATGCTACACTTTTAATGCAGGACAAACATGAACTATCCCTAAATTTATCTAATGAAGATTGGTCTGTTTTCAGCCCGAGTTTCACGTATTGTACGGTGCAGTGATGTTTGTTTGACGTCACTTTTTTAGAGGATTTTGGAAAAGCAACCAACCTGATGGGCTTATGTTGCTTTGTTCATCACCTGTGTCTGCTCCAGTGCCGCTTGGTGCAGGTCTGTAGACTGACGGTCATGTGGGTTTATTATTCGTTTCATGAGTTTATGCATCTAAATGCGTTTCCACCTTTAAACATTTTCTTCAGCTGTTATGCGCGTAAAACAAAATCCACCTGAAGCGAGTGTATAAACTATTACGGGTTCTAAAGGCAATATTTGGCGTTTCCACCTCTCGTTACTGAGGAAAATTCACTCGCAATAACTCCATGGTGATAAGCAGAAGTTATGCACTTTTAATCACATTCTATTGAATTGAGATATTTGTTTTGCACATTTGACAGACGTTAGGGAACATGTACTGTAAGTTATGAAGTATGGAATTAAATAGACTAGACTAGAGAGAGACAGGAATTAAACAAATGGATAACTGTCCCAGAGCAGCCCCTGTTCTCAGCAAGGTAAAACTTCAATAACCCAGTGGGAAAAAGTAGAAACCTCGGAGAGAACCACAATGAAGGAGCAACCCCACCGACAGACACGTGCAGAAGGTCCAGACTGTAGAGCCACAAACCCTCAGGAGGAGAGAAGGTGGCTCATGTAATATAGGAGAGGTCATCCAGCCAGATGAAGAGAGTCTAGCTAGCCGCAGCATCAAGGTCCACAGGTCAGCACTGTAGCACATCCAGGTCCACAGGTCAGCACTGTAGCACATCCAGGTCCACAGGTCAGCACTGTAGCACATCCAGGTCCACAGGTCAGCACTGTAGCACATCCACAGGTCCACAGGTCAGCACTGTAGCACATCCAGGTCCACAGGTCAGCACTGTAGCACATCCAGGTCCACAGGTCAGCACTGTAGCACATCCAGGTCCACAGGTCAGGATATTTGACCCCACCTGAAATGCAACTGGCACAACGTGGAGTATTGCTGGGGAATGCCTGTACCTTTTTGTGGAACTTAAACAGGATCTTATTCAGGAGTCCAAGTTATGTAAAGCTTTTTGACCAACAAGTTTATAAAGGGCTTATAAAAAAAGAAACATTACCTGTTTAGGTTGATGGGCTGCTCAGAAGAAACCAATCCAGACAGTTGAAGAAAACACAAAAAGTTTTCAATTAAATTTAGAGGAATGCAAAATAAGAAATCTGTTGTAGAATTTGCCTTTAACTGTCAAAATGCAAATGTCTGACGATGAGGATGAGGATGAGGATGAGGATGATGATTTATACCCTATTTTCCGGACTATGAGAAGCACTTAAAAGCCTTTTCTTTTTTAAAAACAACAGTGCGCCCTATATATGGATACATTTTTTTACATGTTGCAACTGAACAATTTTGAGAGTTATTGTGAATACGCTTAATGCGCCTTATAGTCCGATGCGCTTTATGTATGAAAAATGATCTAAAATAGACCATTCATTGACAAGTACGCATTATAATCCAGTGCGGCCTATAGTGCGGAAAATACAGCACAAATGAAACTGGCACGAAGTTCTGCGTCTTCTCACTCTGAACACATTTTTATGTTTTTCTAGAATGGAAAAAATCATAACAACATTCAAAAAGATACAAGCTTTATATGAAGAAATAATAGTATTGTTATGAAGTAATAATAATGTTATTGGTTTCCTTATGTCTGAGTGGGAGACCACCTGAATCAGATTGTTGTTTGACTTAATATTTATAATAAAGTGTTTGAAAAAAATGTATAAAATAAAATATGTTTCAAACAATATGGTAAATGTATGGGCCCATAACAAGTGATGATATTGTGGTTAAATAATTTCTTGAGGAACTGAGAATCATTCATGGAGTTACATGGAGTTTCCATCAGAAATTAGGACAAATTATGAAAGCCATGAACATAGGTGATTCTGGCAGCTCTAAAGTGTTCATGAATAATCACAATTAGTGTAGTTCAGATTATAAAAAGTTACAATATGTTGTAGTTGACAGCTGGCATAGCATCAGGGTTGATGTTTACACTGACGCGTGATTGGCTTTTGATTGATATGTTTGTTCTTTTTCCAAGGGGAGCTAAAAGAGGAGTATTTAATGCCCATTGCTTCATACCGAGCGCATTATTGATCGACTCCATCTTGCCTCTGTCACACGCCCTTAGGCCTGACAGCTCCCAGTACTTCAATAAGATATCATTACTCCTCAGTCTGCAGGGGTCATTTTCAAATCTGACAGCAACACTAGCCGCCATTTCTACTCCAAGAAGCTTTAAATTACCATGTGCCACAGATAAGGTCGGCGACATTTGAAAATTCAGACCAAGATAACAAGTCTTTGCGCGCCAGTTCAATAGCTATTAAAATATCATTACTGTCTGCATTTGCGCGCTAAACATGTTTGCAAAGTAATTCGATAGTAATGCAGTTTTAATGTCTACACAGAGGCTTTTCCCCCACCCTTATCGAGCATGTTCAATGAGTCACTTGTATGTTTACAGACATAAGACAAAATAACATTAGCAAATAATTGGTTTGTAATGTGGAGAGGGCGGTATGCGAGCTCTGATTATTTAGTGGGTACATTTTACAAATTGCAGAGCGGTATTAGGATAGGTTATCTAAAGTGGAACTAATTACGCTGGCATTTTGGGTAAATTACCAGAAAACAAAGATAAGGCTTCAGGGTTTAAAACATATTCAAACAGCATTTGGTATTTGTAAAATTGTGCTGTTGTTTTGTACAAATTGAAAGAAGAAAAAGATGAAGATTAAGGAATTGCTCTAAGGCATATTAACTAAGATGCATAAATGAAGCTGCGGAAGTATTAATCTGTTTTTTCGTTGTTAATTTTTTTAATAAATAATAAATTAAAAAAACAACACATCTTAATTTTGTGGTTTAGATGTCAGTAAGCGGCACACTATATATAACTATATGTTTATGAATGCATTTCTACTGTACTTCTTATAAAAAAGTATATCACCATTATTATAATCAGTGTTGCCAGAATTGGGCACCATTTTAAGAGCTGCAGCGGGAGAAATATATTGTATGTTGGTTTGGCAAAAGGTATGTTAAGTGTGTTCATTATAAAATATTTGTAATAAAAGAGGTGAATTTTAGTGAATACAATTATTATCCAAGCCATAAGTTCTATGTGGAGCGTCTTGACAGGAGGGGGCAGGTCTGTGTCGTCGGTGAAATGCTTCTTTCAGAAATACATTGGAAAATACAGCTGTATTCTATGGGTTTGGGGCATTATTTCCAATAGATTTAGATTATGGTTGTCATTAATGATTCAGCAATTATTTCAATTGTACGGTGAGAATTTTTGAATACATTATCAACCTAAAATAAAGGCTGAAATATGGTTCTAATATTTATATGTACAGTGATTGATGGATTGATGGAAATCAGAAATGTATTATTATTTTCTATTTAATAATGCTGCTATTTTTGTTAAAATCTTTGTTTTTTGTGCCTGATTATGATCAAAATATGATTGTGATTATTTTAGTCACGATTAGTTGATTAATGATTATATATTTTGTATCCCAAAAAAATTATGTATAGCACGGCTGAATATTGGATAGAGTGCTATTTCTGCAGACTGAAAATCTTTAGCTGACTGCATTACTCTTGCTCGTCCAAGTTGACTGCACACAGTGTTTTGCTACAGGCCTTTTTTGGGTTGAGCACAATAAAGAATTCCAAAAGCCAGACAAAGCGAGACTGTGGCTAACCTTTATGTCACCCGAGTGATGGATGAAGAAATAGCAGAATAAATGTTTTTCAAGGTGTCACCGAGCTGTATGCGGCAGCTACTCTTTCCTTCCTCTATGCAGCCCAAATAACATTTGCTAACAACATTTTTGATGCACCCTGTTTGACAGCAGTGATTGATTAGCACCTGTCAGAAAAGGACACTGATTTTTACATGAGAAAGGCTTTTTGGCTTCAGCTTGGCATAATAGCAGACAACATTTCCAATGAAATTTCCACGTTATTAGGTTAAGGTACAGTTTTACTGTCCTCGTCTGGAAATCTTGTCCTCTCCATTTGACCCATCCTTCAATGCCGCTGGGGCAACCTGTCAAGAGCAACGGCCCATCACCAGCACCCTCTTTTTTCAACACAAAGTTGACCTATGACAAATATATACATATTTACTAATGTATACATATTTACTAATATATATATCTGTTTCTGTAAAACAGAAACAGACATGATTTCCTTAGAATATTTAATATAAATAAATATAGAGCACAATTATTTATCAAATTGTTAATATTTTAAAAACAAATACTGTCTAAAAATAGTGAAATGTAGTTCACTTCAAACATTTACCTTTCCAGCAAACTCTAGGGTTCTTTCCATGTGGTGAAGCTGTCTGCAAACAGAAGTTAGAAGTTTCTTGTTGTGTCTGTCGTTTGTCTCTCTTATCTGTATGACCTTATGTCTACTGATGGAAAAAAAGAATCATGAGCTAAAATCCCTTTACAAGAGATGAAAGTGTGCTTTCTATGTCCACTAACCTTCTTTTGACAACTTAGTACACAATATGCAGGTGTTTTCTATGAGAGAAAATACAGCGTTTGCAAAGGTTGATTATTTGGTATAAAGTTTTACCAATATACACCACTATTATTGTTGCAAACATATCCCCAAGATTGACTAAAAATTAAACATAAGCATTTGCACCTAAAATAAATAATGTAAAGGATTCTACTTTCTAATGAAGAGACACAGCCAGAACCACATGATGAGTGAGAGACCTCATGATCCTTGTTTTCCAGATAAATCTCTACTGTTGCAAGATAATAAATATTGTACTTAAATTAAATTAAAATATGACATCCCTTCCAGGCTTTAGGGGTGTTATCTTAGGTTATCAACAGTTTTTTAATGAAAACCGTTCAGTACTACGATCATTTCTTACAGTGCCCAAAGATTACCTATACGGGCTAGCGACATTTTGGTTACTGTTGGCTGAAGTATGAAATCTATAGGCTACATCAGGGGTCTCCAATAGGCGGTCCACGGGCCAAGTTCGGACCCTGAAGCAATTTGGTCTGGCCCGCGGCCCAGTTTCCCATAATTAAAAACGTATTATTTTTTTTTTTTCGCGTCACTGTGCAACCGCAATGCTCTGTGCTGCTCTGCAGCTGTTCCGTCGCCAGTCATGGCGGCCCTGAGAGCCCTGGTTCACACTGCTTTGTCAAAGCATAAACATGTGATAACCGTAAATAACAGCTTCATTGATGATTTGGTGTAAATGTTACATGCGTAAGGACTGTGTGCTCTGAGTGGAAGTCTGCTCGTTTAGGGGGTGGAAATCTGCTCAACAACGAGGAACATTACGCAGTGTGACACTGGAGGACAGCGTGTTTTCCGAGCTTCCTCGTTGGATTGAAAGGTCTGCGCGAGTGCACTATAAGGCAAGGCAAGGCAAGGCAAGTTTATTTGTAGAGCACAATTCGTACACAAGGCAATTCAAAGTGCTTCACACAACAGGAAAAAATGCATTAAAATCACAAAGACATGGCAGAAATCACATAATGATAGTTCAAGACATAAAAGAGAAGAGTGCAAAGAAAAGCATTTCAGTTGTATGCACAGCCAAACAAAACAGTTTTTAGTTTAGATTTGAACATTGCCAGAGTAGAGGCCTGTCTCACATCTCAGGAAGACTGTTCCAGATTTTAGCTGCATAAAACTTGAAATGCAGATTCCCCATGTTTAGTCCTGACTCTGGGCACCAGCAGGAGGCCGGTCCCTGAGGTCCTCAGAGTCCGAGATGGTTCATATGGCACTAACATGTCCGAGATGTACTTTGGTGCTAGGCCATGGAGAGACTTGTATACAAGCAGAGCTGCTTTGAAGTCTATTCTCTGAGCCACAGGGAGCCAGTGCAGAGACCGGAGCACAGGACTAATGTGATCGTACTTCCTGGTTCTAGTCAGGACCCGAGCAGCAGCGTTCTGGATGTACTGCAGCTGTTTTACAGCTCGTTTGGAGAGGCCAGTGAGCAGGCCGTTACAGTAGTCTAATCTACTAGAGACAAACGCATGGGATAAGTCTCTCCAGGTCTGGTTTAGACACTATACTTTTGATTTTGGCAATGTTTTTTAGATGGTAAAAAGCTGCTGATGTTATTGATCTGACGTGGCTGTTAAAATTACGATCTGAGTCCATTATTAGCCCCAGATACGGTACAGCAGACGGCTGTGCGTGATGTGCGGATTGTCCCATGGGTAGGGTTATTAAAAGGTGGATCGTGGTCTCGTCCCGTCCCAGCCGGAACAACAGCGTGACTAAATTCATAAGCTGTGTTTCTCAGTGAATATGTGTCGGATTGTAATAAAACGCGTATAATTTTCAGCTTTTCAAACTCAGAACCTGACTACCTGGAGGGGAAGGAAAGATACAAATACATTATTTCTCAGGTGCAGATCCGTTGTCATCGCTTTAGTCCTGCCTTAGTCCTGCCTTAATACGGCTTTAATACGGCTTTAATACGGCTTTATGTCCCAGGTCTGCTTTTCACTAGTCAGGTCAGGTAAACACTGGGTTTGCGTTGCCTGGGTTTTAGTGCTTCTGTCTTGTTTTTTTTGTAAAGTAATATTGTTATGTTTTTACTTCTTTGCACGTAAAGTCCTATGTTGATTTCTGTTGTTGAATTGTGCCACTGTGAGTTGTTTGTGGATCTTATAGAACTAAAACATAACATTTTGAAGTCCGGCCCCCGGACCTTAATGTAATGGCCCCCTGGAAAATGTAATGGGAAACCCCTGGGATACATGATCCATAATCCACGCAATATTTACGCTTAAACCAGCATCTCATCTCTTCTTCCGCTTATCCGGGGCTGGGTCGCGGGGCAGCAGTCTAAGCAGGGACTCCCAGACTTCCCGCACCCCAGACACTTCCTCCAGCTCCAGCTTCCGCGGCTCCTTCACCACAACAGTCCGGTGTCCCTGAGATACTTGAACTCATCCACTTGGTCCACCTCTGACAAGACAAAACAATGTCAGCACAACAAACTTGAACTCACTAGGCTGCTATAACTACAATAGGAAAAGGAAATCATAACAAAACACATACGGCAATGCAGCGTAGCTCCAACAATGTGCACAGCGAAATCCATCACACACCCAACAGCAAAGCATGTTATGTCGCAACCATGAGCTTATTTATCTGTGGCAGGGCTCCACATATTTGCAAAAAAGCTTACTTTGCTTTGCTGTTTGTTCTGTCTCCAAGTCTATCTATCTATTTATCTATATGCTATATAGCTGTACGGCCGGACTGCAGGCTACTCTTTTAAATGTAATTTGAATTAAGTGTTTAATAAAATGCAGAGGCCTATTTAGAATTTTTTTTGGTAAAAGTTAGTACGTTGTCATTTAAAACATTTAAAATAAAATACTAACAGTGCGGTGCATCCCGCAAAGAAATAGGGCAAAAAGAAGAGACCCACTGGAAGCAGAGGACGAATTTGTGCGGCTGCTGCTGCCTGTCCAACTCCGGCGGCCACGCCGCTCCTTCTGCCTTGTACCCCTCTCACATCTCCCCCCGTTTAGCATCAACACCGGCCCACATAGGCTGTCGGCCATCCGAGAAATCTCCCATGACTCCATATTGACACTCCGCCCTTGGGAGCAGTGGACCCATCTCGTGCTAGGCTCAGTCAGGCCTCTCATATGAATTTTTACTGAGGGCTGGGAAATTAATCAAAAGAACAAGAGTTTGAGATCGAATCATGTAGTCAATTATTTGGGAGGGTTTTTGAATCGAGAGTCCACAGACAATCCTCATATACACATGTATGTATATATATATATATATACACATGTATGTATATATATATATATATATTATATATATATATATATATATATATATATACACATATACATACATATATATATACCAATATATAAAGTCTATATTGGTATATATATATACACACATACATACACACATATATATACACACACAAGTATATACACACACACAAGTATAAACACACACACATATATACAAAACACACACACATATATGAGTATATATATACACATCACACATATATACATACACACATAAAGATGTTGTATTGTTACTGTTTGTACGTGTATTAGTTCCAGCTATGTGGAATGAGCCGACCCAAATGGCCTCATTATTGAAGGCAGGTGTGTGCCTCAGGGGGAGATTTGGTTTTTGTGTTTTGGGATCGCTTGAAGCTCTGCAGAAGTTGATAATTTGGTGGCACTGTAAATAAAAATCTACTTTTTGGACATGACTTTTGGCCTCTGAGTCTTCCTAAGCCACTTTTAGCCACTCAATGCTACACTACCTCACATATATATATATATATATATATATATATATATATATGCATGTATGTTTTGAAATCTTGAGTGTAACATGACCACGGAAGAAAATGCACTTTTGTAAAATTATATAGATGATACCAATCTTAGTAAGTGGTACATTGTCTCTACTTTGTGATGCCTTTGTAGAGAATTCCAACTTCCATGGAAAAAAAATTAAACATCATTGTTCCAACAAACTTTCCATCATTCAGTGCCATGAAAATGAGGAAGCATGAATGTACATGAAATGCATGAACAAAATATAGTCTCTTTCGGGAGCCATAGCAACAAGCTGACAGTGTCTTTACATATTGTTCAAACACAAATCTGGTGTACAGCACAAAGCAATTCTACGCTCTGCTTGCTTTGGTGGTCCTAAAGATAGATAAAGGAATAACAAATCGGGAATTGCATATCTGCTGATAGACAGTGGACATAAATATATAGAAAATTGTGATCCTCGAATGCCCATCAAAACTGGCATGTTTTACAGGACCGTCCCCTAATTTTGTCACCCTGATAAGTAAATGTAAATTTATTTTAGTTTTGCATAAATTCAAACCCTAAAACCCAACTAAGTTCACCAGTTCAATACATTTCACATTAGATCAAGGACACATCCTGATGTCCTTTTTACTTCAAACATAACTGCCCTAATGTTGTAGATGGATAAATAGATAGATAGATCAATATATACGGTATCTAGATATATGTTGTTGTTTATTTACATATATATTTTATTGCTTGGTTGAATTGTACGGTATCATAGAACTGCCACAGCTGTTAACATGCACTATGAATGAGTTTTGAACAGAAGTTAATAAATCAGTGCTTTTGAGACCATTCCGAAGAAGCATAGCACTTCTGCGTGGTAAACTTTAAACCTTGTAGAAAACAAACATTGTGACCCATGCTTATAGATAACAGGATCATGACAATGCTAAAAGAGGTCAGCCGTTGAACACTGCCCAAGTACATTCTCCTGATCCAGCGCATATATTTCGATGGTCAGCCTAAAGGTGAAACACATTTTTCAGCATTGATGTGGAGGCTTAAGTAAACTAACTTAACTAAGTAAAATGTTCACCTTTCGTAAATGTCTTTTTAAGTCCCTGTAATGGTTGAATATGTATTTTTGGGGCGTTTGAAGTGTCCTTCGTCTCCCCCTGCTGTCTCTGGGTGAAAGACCAGCCTTGCAACATTTGCCAACATCGACCCGAAGACAACTCTGACAACTATTTGGCAATAGGATTTTTTTTTTTTATATTTGATTATACTGTCTTATCATGACAAAGAAAAAAAGACAAAAAAGTGAAAAGAGTTACTTAGTTCTGCTTTAAAGGACACGCAATATGCAAAGTGGACTGTAAGTCATTTCCAGTCTCGTTCTGCCCTCAAACTGAGCTCATTACAACTGTGTGCTCGGAATAACATGTCGATGCAGGTTGCTAATAGCTAGCCTTTTTGATTTTCCTCGGTGTCATCCGATGGCTGCAGATGGAATTACCAACACCAAATTTTGATTGGAATGCCTGAGTGGTAAGTACAGGTTCTTTCTGCAAATGGATGTGCGTCAACCCTTGACCATCTGCAGCGTGTGTGTCCGTGAGAGTCTGATCTTTCCTTCTCTGTGGTTTTCCTTGAAGGTGCCCACATTTGACTACAAATCATAAAAAGTTATAAATGTTATGCATCTGAATTCAACAGTGATTAGTGAGAATAACACTAATCACAATCCACATGCGTCAATTCAGTAAGCCTTGATACTCTTGATAGTGATCCATCAATTTACTAATGTTGTCTCTGGGTAAAAGCCCTGTTGTGTGAAGTAATCCTTTAAACGTGTGCTGTCTTGTTCACAAATTAACTCCAATCTCCATCTGACTGCTCATTTTGGTGGCATTCTAATTGAGCATACTCCTTAATCAAGCATTTGGCACAAGAATGCTTTCCATGTAGCATCTATTTTGCCAAATTGGATTTTTTTTCCTAACATTGCTCCCGACAGCTTTTGTATGACTACATGTGCCATTTTCCCATGTTTGTGTATAAGGCCCTGGATAAGTGAAAATCACGACTCTGCTTCCAGCTCCATCTTGGAAGTTTTTTATAACAAGGTTTTCAAAAATATGTTTAGATTATTATTGCCTGATCTTTCAAGCTGCTCCGAAATCAATAGCTGAGGCATCCAAAAAGAAGAGGCCTATTTGGGATTCTGAAAATGACAAAATAGCTTATTTCAGAAGCTCTAATGGGTTTTATCAACAACCAGTGATCCAGGAAAAATAATATAAAACTTTGTGATAAAAGCCAGAAGAAAGTAGGTGGTTCAAGTTTGAGAGAATCCTCATTATTTAAAATATTGATTCTTTCCAGGTCTTTGAATATAAGTTCTAAAAAAAACAACAATCGATCAATGGACTTTGCAATTCTCAATTTGAGCGAGCCAGTTCACTCGCAAAGCCTTTTGTGCCCCTATGTGCAGTGATAGATGGTGAAAGAATAGAACTGTTTTGATGATCTATATTATTTTTCGTCATTAAATTAGATTTAATAATGATAATAATTAAACTTATTTTGATATGTAAATCACTACCAATGCAGCAATCTCAACTAATCTATTTATGTTATTTTTTTGTAGGGTGAGTAGGTCTTTGCTATTTGAGAGAATTATATACCTAAATCTTTTTTTTTTTTAATACACCTGTTGTTTTGCCTACAATTTGACGTGTTTACAGCATGTGTATCATGTATGTTCATTAACATGCACTGTCCCCACCAAATACACAAAATAATAATAATAATAATTAAAGCCACAAGCGGCCCATGTGGCCCTCGCCACATCCACAGCCGACTCTCAAGATGTTTTGTCGTTAAAGAAGTGTTTTTGGTCCTACTGAAATTATCTGAGCTATCCAATAAACCAGGACAAACCATTCCTTAAACACTCCTGCACGGTCACTGAGGTCTGAGGGCCAGCTCCAACTTGTCGTCCCAAAAACAAGACTCAAAAGCTGGGGCGACCAGGCTTTTTCTGATGTATGCCCCAAACTTTGGAACGCTCTTCCTCCCCACATAAAAGCTGCACCTTCAGTTGATGTTTTTAAGTCTCATTTAAAAACGCACTTTAATTCACTGGCATTTAACCCGGCATGAGAATTGTGTGGTCCTCTGACCGTCTTTTATCATTTTGTGTATTTTATATTGGTTTTTTTTACTTATTTACTTAGATCTAGTTTAATAGTGTACATTATCCAAAGGAGTTAATAAATAAATAAATAAATAAATCTGTTTTATGCACATTTGCACATGTCATATCAAAGTTTGTAAGCAAACAGATGAAAAAGCAAACATATTTGTGACGATGGCAAAAACTGTACAGAATATTTTTAAAAATTGGCTGATTATTAAATGTCAATGTCTGTAGATGTGTAAAGTGTTGATTTGAACTCAATCGGAAGAAAACACGGAGAAAAACAATGACCCTCGCCAGCTTACTGGCTCGGGCCAATAATAATGCATTAACCAAGACAAAGTCAAAAGAGAAATGCTGGTGGCTGGTTATGGCGAGAATGCTAATTTACGCTTCAAAGTTAGGACCAGTTGATGTTTATGTAGCAAATATTATTATTAATTAAAAAAAAAAAAAAATGTTTTAAAGTCTGAGATTTGGGGGTTTAAAATGGGGATGTGGTTCAAATCAGACACAACATAAAATTAGAAGTTATAGCCATAGACTTTGGACTATTTGTGGCAGATTTAAGATGTTTTTATTTAAATTTTAATACTATGTGTAGTCATTTCTAGACAATATGTCTTCAATTTGTAAGATATGTTCGGTGTAACATGCAATTAAATCATCATTATTGTTCATGTTGTTGATATTTCAATTTGAGACAGCAAAACAACAGTTTTTTTTCCAAAGAATGCAAAGTGTTTCTATGGAGCACAAACCAAATAAGTGAAGCAGATGACTTAGACAGTAAAAAAAAAGTTGTGATTGTTTGAAGACTGAGCCATTAACCCACAAATGCAGCAGGGTCTGGAGAATGAGACAAAAACAAAAAAAAAAAGAATCAGTTTGGGAAAAATTAAAGACTTGGGCTGTTATGTTGTCGAGTGTACATTAACCTTAATAATGTGTCTACTTATTGAAAACAGAAATCTCTAACCATGGTTTATTCAGCGTTTATCTATATGCCATTCCAAAAACTAAGGTGTGAAAGTAGTTTTGAAAGCCTGATGTAAGATTAGATAAAACTGCACTAGAGCATTCAACAAATAAGGAGCGAGTTAGGGTCAGGAGGTCAACCATCAACAAAGCTAAGAACCCAATGGAAAAAGATATGGTCACAGAGAAAATCAAGTTATAATATGGTAGCTGTGCCATCAGGCCCGAGAGTGATAGCTTTGTTCAGGCAATCATACATCACTTTTCACCTGTATCAAACCAATTGGCTGGCCTTCTATGGACAGCTGCTCCCTTGCACACAGTTTGACATATTGATGGATAATGGGCAGACATAGCCCCCTTATGGTGGATATAAAGCACATTTGAAACCATATAATCCGAAATCCTTTTATTTAGTTCTCACCAAATGACTTGGCTAGCATGTCATATACACGGGATAATCTGTGCATGGACTAGTCGCAAGAAAGTAGCAAGCATAATCCTTCAAATCCCATCTGCATTGAAATTTCTCCAGCTCTGAAACTGACTGCCAAGTGAGCTAATATGCTAATCACGGCTAACTTTAGAACGGCACTGGCTGATTGGCTGTAATGATAACCGGTTGGATGTGGTAGAAAGCTTGCCTGGAAAATCCAGAATGATATTGCTCTGTAACTTTACTACAGAGATATATCAGTCTGGTCGCTGTTTTCATCTCTCCAAGTTCAGTTGGCTGTATTTGACAGGTTAGGCCAATCAGGGAATGAAATATCAATGGGGCTGAAAAACATTGCAGATTTCTGATGAATCAATGAGTGAAGCAGAGAATTCTCTTAATATGAGGTGAAAGAAGTATGATTTGGTTTTAATTATAGCTGACCAATGTGCTACCCTGTTTCATATGTGTCACGGAAATAACGTGGTGTTGGTGTTGAGTTTGACCGGAGAGATGTGTGGGGACCAGACTCACTGTTTTTAAAGAGTTGTGTGTACTCTGGATCCCAGGCAAGTAGAAAGCTTCTGTTGCCATAACTGCTCATGACTGACCAAGATGAAGGGATCTTTTAATCACTTATTGTGAATAACACAAAAAGTTTGAACTGACAACCAGACTTTTAGGATGACCACGTGAACTACTGTCACTCCACATGCATGAGTTGTGTCAATTAATAGGAGGTGTACTCGTACTTTGGTTTATATAAAGTGATATCATCATCATTGCATTTGACTCAAATACTTAGATACAAATTGTCAAAAATAGTGAGGAAAAGCCTAAGTGCCTCAGGACCTTTTTCCAGAGTACGTATACTGTACTAAAGCTGGAAATGTTGCCGTCTGTGCAAGTTTTAGTTTGGTGGATGGAACCAGTGAAACTAAAGTAGGGGTTTGGTGTGAAGTGCGCATGTTCTCCCCAGTACATACATATTTTACCACCGTCAAGTATGGATTGAAAGAATAAGGACTACAGTGTAGTACCTTGAGAGGCTTTGACACGCATGTAAAGTGCATTACAAGTGCAAAGCATTATAGGTATTATTCGTCTGGGTACCCTTGGGTGCTCTTGTTTTCGCCATCAATTGAAAACATGCACATCCGGCTAATCCCTCAGCTAGGCACTCTTGAACTTGAACCCGACTCAAAAAGATCTAGAAAAAGTTTATCAGGCTTTACACCATTGATTCTGACTCAAACCCCATCTTGAGGGCTGCATAAATAAAATAATATAATATAAAGCAACACATTTTTGAATGGGCCCCAGGATATTTTGTACTGAAAATTGTGAGCTGTGGCCAACAAGGTTATGAACCCCTGCTCTACACTGATACAAATACCTAGTTAACAGACAACCCCGCAGTAACAAGAGTACCATAAAAACTGAACAAAGTTCACACTGTCAATGAGTAAAACACAGGGATTGGATTTATGTTCTAATAACAAAGAAACAGAGAGAGGGGATCATTTAGACCACTTACATTGCAATAAGATTCATCTCAACATACTGATACTAAAATCCAGTAATGTTTCAAAGGGGGAAATATTCGTTTTCTTGCTTAAAGAAAGTGAAACAATGAAAGCGTTGAATAACTCCCATGCATGAGCATCGTGTTGTGTCTGTGCAGTGGGCTGTCTCTTTTAACCCTAACCTGGGCTGCCATAAACGGGTCAACTCCCTGTAGAGGCGATTATCCTGTGAGCTGGTTAATGGCCCTTCGTGACAGCAACTAATGAAAATGAATGTTCGGCCTAAGCACACTCTGAATAGAAACACAAAAGCTACTTCCTCCGTCAATGCACATTTATTGCTATTGTCTAAATACCGTTCACTGTGGGGAAAGCCATGATCTATACACACCAAACAAAAAGGCATCACAGAGATTCAATTGCGATTCCAAATTGGGTCTATTTTCATTCATCTTGTGCTGAAAATGGCACGTCTCCACCGCGCCTGCCGCTGTTGTGTTGCCGCTTCTGTTAATATGTAAGAATATAATATAAAGACATTTAGCACAGTCCATTAGGTTTCCATTATATTTTTGCTTTGGGTGATCGGCCCTAGTGAACGATCAGATTTGCCTGTTTTTGTCAGTGATGAAGGGAGGTAGAGATGACATGATTAAGAGGTCATTTGGTTAATTGCACAACACTGGCAGCGTGTCGCATTCTCGGGGATGGATATGTGCCGAGGGCAGGGTAACTGATGCGAAACACATCATAGAAGAACATGCTGGGTAAACTCCTGATTGCATTTTGGGCATTTGAGAATTTTTTTTCCCCATGCACTTGTACTGTGTCTGTATGCAAATGAGACATGATAGTGAACATGTTGTGTTTTGCGTAAACAGCAGAATCTGATACGAGACGGGAAGGGTGATCTTTGCCAGTGTTGTTTACAAGAATTGTATGTGATACTGTGGCTCATAAGTGGCGTGGCCGTCAGTCTGGTCACCAATCCCTCCCCCTTTCTCACTCAGGCCAAACTCAAACAGAGCCATTTGTTTTATTTCTGCAGTGTATCGGAAAGTTCTCTCACCTCCAGATTAACAGTGTATAGTGATGTTTTTTTGATTTACTTTGTCTAATTCGTCTTACTTGTAAACCACTTGTGTTTCACTGGCTAATCACACCCATCCAACCTCTAGGAGATTTGACCAGGGCCTAGACGACATGGAGGATTCTTCTATAAACTTTTGATATCATTTTTATCGACAAAAATATCTGTACATTTAGAAAACTTTAGTTCTTATTTTTTTTGTATCTAGTTATCTTTGGTGTGACTATTACATTGACTAAAACCTGTGACAGAATAAACAGCATCAGTCCACAGAATGGTTACACGCTGGACAACAAGTGGTTAACGGCAGGGCTGACATTTGCACAGTGCCAGTCAGGCTCACTTCCACGTCTCAGCCCAAATGAGATTCAGCAGTTCACATAATACAGGCCGAGAAACAGGGAAGTCCACACAGAAGAGCCGTGGGGAATTGAACCCTTGACCTCGGCGCTGTGAGGCAAGAGCCCTAACTGCTTGTGTCTGCCAGTGTGCTGAGGATTTCTATTTAATTGAGCCATGCGTAGTTGTTATTTCTTATATTATTTAAAGTGAAAATCAATGAAAATCAAATCAATAATGTCAGACTTTGATGTGGTTAAAAATTATTTGCATTTCATCCATAATCAACATAACTACAATTACATGTTGTTTACATTATTATTTGTTCTTATTAAATACATGTATCTACAAATTGTTCTAACTACTCCATTTGGGCAGGTCCAATTTGAGCTCAAAAGACTATAAATTAATGTTGTTGTTTCTTATAAAACCATTTCCGTCTGATTGAAAATGACTTTCAGATGGAAGTTGAAATGTCCTGATTTCTTAAACAACAAACAGAGGACCTTGAAACCTTGACCATAGACCACTCCTGGATGAATGCAGGATTACATCAAATCAAATATTAGTTAATTTAATGAATAAATGTTTGTGTGGACTTTACTAAATGATGTGATGTAAAAGCTGTATAAAAGATGGCGTTTTTGTTCAGATGCTCAGGCGCAGTCGTCTTCTATAGTCCAATCAGAAAGAGGCAGCAGTAGTGGCAGTAGCAGCAGCAGCAGTAGCAGCAGCAGCAGCTCTAAGCTTTAAGTTCTTCCCCCAGACAGCTGAAACCAGTGTGCAAAAAGGTTTCTCTTGTAACTAAATACGCCTGTTCCCATTACAAATTATGTTCCAGAGTTCCTTAAAAGCTGTGAGGTTTACATTGTTTCAAATAGAAGCTTTTAAACCTCAGCTCATGCTACAGCAATAGCTTTAACAATATTAAATCATTTTGCTTGCCCTTCCGTCTATTAAAATAGAGGCTTATAATGTTGCAATGTCGTCTGAAAACCCTCAACTGTAAAGCCCTGCACATTTAATTTGAACAAACAAGCATAGTCGTCATCTGATTGGAGAGCAGAGGGCCATGGAAGGGGTGGTCGTCAAGCCTTCCCAGTATAATCAAAGCCTATTAATAATGCAATTAGTTTGACTTCTCCTGTAGGCCAGTGGATAACGTGACAGGGGCTCTCCGGCTCTCTCTACCGCCTCATCCTTGCCTGACGCTTGGGCCTTTTAATCACAATCTCTGCCCTTCTGTCTGACCTCCAACCCATATTTCCCATCTCATCTGGCTCCTGTTTGTCAAAGGAGGCAGCCATGTGACAAGACTGCCCCCTTTCGCCTTCAGTGTTTCTGTTACTCACATATTTACTGTATTTTATTTTTCGTAAGAAAAAAATAACGTAAAGAGGGTCCCAGTCGTTTACTTTGATGTCTAATTTTCTGCATAAATTCCTAAACTTGCCTCTTAGGGAGAAAACACTCACACCTTATGTCCATTTTCAAGCCTTAATTTTCATATCAATACTACAGAACACATTTGCAATTATGTTTAACCCAATTATGGATGTAAATAGATTGTAAATGTAATACTTTGCACATTCTGCCCACCAAAAGACTGCACAATTTTATTATAAAGACACAAGAGACAAAACAAACACAAAATAATCACAAAATGAAGATTTTTAGATTATAGTCAGATCTAGTTGTAGAAACCACCATTTAAAAGGCTGAACCAGGTTTATAAATCTGATGATTGTGTCCATATGTTAACCAAAAAGTGTTGTATATTGTAATCACAATCACACGTTTTTCAAACATACATTCTTTGTGACTCATATGAAGCTGGAGTATCTAATTTTCTCTGTGAAAGGAGGAAGTAGATATTTAAATCCAAATTTAACAAGTTCCTAGCTCTCACAAACCCTTTGACACTTTCACAAGTATGTACGTTATTTTTGGCCACTATAACACAGCGTTAGAACTGCTTTTTCAGACGCAAAATAGAAGCAGGGTAGATGACTCTTGCACGGCCAATCAACTCTTATCCCAAACCGTCATGGCGGAGACGGTGTGCCATGGTCTGATTTAGTCACAGACTGTGGGGGTAACAATATTTACGAATTTATGAGAAGAAAAAAATTGGGGACTTCAGCTTTAAGTGAATAGTTTTGTAAAGTGTACAAAAGACATGACAGATTTATGAAACGTTTCAGAAAATGTGGCACAGGATTACGACATTAAATTAACTCAATGTTGTTGTTTATTGCTTGTCTTTGGTTATAAGCTTTGAGAAATGTATCAATATAGCTAAATACCTTGAGTACTTTGTTCAGTAGTTAATGCAGTTGTTAACAAAGATAGGTATATATGTATATTGTATGTATATTTATCATATGCATACAATGACCTTTTACATTTCTATGCATGTGATTATAACAACAACATATTCCAGCATATTCCTTGGCATATAACACCATTGAATTAAATAATTTCTTGACTTTATCATCTATAAAGAAGACTTTCATTATAAAGAACAAAAGAAAAATCAGTTACTGACATGTCTGCCTGTGTCTCCCTGGAGAGGATGCATATCATCCAGCCAACAATGCAATGAAGCTACACTGCCCCCTGCTGTCCACTGGGAGCTCACCTCATCTCGCGTTCGCGGAAAGAAAAAGAGTGGGAGCGAGAGAGCGACGCAAAGAGGGGGGACTGTGCCATCTGGTCCGCATTTCGTTTCAATGACAGAGCTGTTGTGTTGCTAGGATATTGTTTAGTTGTTAAGTCATCTCTTATGTTTAGGGTTAATGTGATTATGCCTATTAGGAACTGTGACAGAAGACATTAGGTAACAAGCATTTTGCAGCATGTTTAAGTCAGAAATGTTTTGTGCAGCACTAAAAATGCCCATGTTGTTCTGCAGTTATGTTTTATTATAGATTTGATTCAATTTTTTCTCTTTACAAAACTAAAAGCAAGATGAATGTCCGTCTCTATCATTATGTACAAACGGTGTCTATAAAGAAGGCAATGTTTGTATTTGCACCGAGCTTGTTTTGAATCAGGTATTGTCTTAATGAAAAAGCACATATGTACATACATACCGAATAGAAAAAGATTCAGTTGTATACATACATAATAAAATTTCTATGGTGACATTAGTTGCCATTAGTTAAAAAATAATAATAATCTGTAGTGTGTTTCTTTTATTTATTTTGAATTTGTATTTGGAACAATCAAAAGTGGGCCTGCCGTCAAAGCAACAAGTCCTCCAAATCCGAAAACGACATACTTGGTTAGTTGTCGCGGGTCACTGGAGCCTTTCCCAGTGATTTTGGGCCTTGTTTAAATTACACTTATTATAAACATCAATGAAGACGTCAAAATGGGACTTCCCACAAATTGTGGAGATTTCAGTCTTGCTCCAAGTACATTTTTTGCATAGGTTCAGGGGAAAAAACGTCTTTTGTGCGGGTCACAAACTTGGTGCAAAACATAATCCACAATCAAAGAGCTAAATTAATCTTGTTTATGTCCTGGTGCGTCTCTGACAGGAAGTGTTTTTTTTATGTGAGGACAGTTTGTCCCCTAGACCCTTTCACTATAGAAGACGTGAGGAGTAAGTAAGTAAGTAAGACTCATGAATTCTAGAATCAGGAATTCCAATTAACCTTTTTTATAATATTGTTTTAAGCATAAATTAAAAAAAATATTAAATTGCTTTAATTACTTTACAATGATTTAAATTATGGCTTTGATAAGAAATAAACCTTACTCACCTGAATGCTAGAGGTTCAATTCCAAGTACTGCCAACGTACACTACTGTTGTGTCTTTGGTCAACTCATGTCACATCACTAATGTTGGACCTCGGACCATGGTGTGAGAAAAGACAAAAACATGTTACAATATAACTTGAGCATTATGTTCCAAACACAATACTTGGACTGGCATTGCATTGATATATTACTGCGAGACAAATGAAACAGTGGTATCGATGCCAGCAGCATGACCTTTGCCCTCGCTGTCATCCTTGTGAGTGGGCTGAATAATATGAGTTTGCTTTGTGCAGACAGAGACGGAGAGCTGCGGAGTGCTGCCTCATCCTGCCTCACAAACATCCATCACTTCTCTGCTGTTATTGGAGATAGATGAGATTGTAGGTTCATACACAAGGCTTTCTCCTGATAATTACACTGTGTAATGAAACAAACAAGTCAGCTCAAAGACCAATAAGGGGAGTGTAATTTAGTAGTGTCCTAAGTCGGTCTGGTACATTTATAGTCATCTTTACTTGAGCTTTTTAATTCAGTTGTTGGCTGTTTTAATGAGACAGTTCACAAAGTGTGCAATATTTCGAAAACCATGGTCAACTTTAAAATGGCTTGAATTATGTTATCCCTTCATAGCATATTTTTTCAGTTCGAAATGTGCTGGAAAAAAAAAAGGTTTGACACGCAGGCCCCATTTTGAGCACTCCTCTTCAATAGGCTTTATTATATTTGTAGCTCACATATCTTGGAGCTTTTGATTCCATACTCCACTGGCTACACCATTTAGTCCATGACAATCTACTTATGAGAAAGCTTTTCATTGACTGGGTTTCTGTTTATTTTGAAATGTGTTACCTAATGCTGTTTTCGAAACTACTACACTATGTAACCTTTGTGCACTATGTAACGGTTTTTACTGCTTGAAAAACATTCATTCTTACTGTGAGCTGAGGTGCATCTTCACAGATCTGGCTCGTAACTTGGCCTGGTGTTGTCACTTCATCATCTGCTCGTCTCTATGGAATACTTTAATGCCATACTGAGGAACATTATCGGCAAAGCAATAGCATAATTAGGGCTGCAGAGAGACAGAAAACAAACAGAAAAACTGAGATTTTACAAGCCTCAAAACAATTAGAAAACAATTAAAAGCAAATAAAAGCAAGTCATAAAAATAGTTATAAGTAAGTAAAATAAATACAAGAACACGGAGGACCACGCAACTCGCAGCGTTAAAAGCCAGTGTCTTAAGACGAGATTTAAATACTTCATATTTGTTATACATTTGTACCCATCCACTCTTCTATTTTGCATTTTCACTTCCAAGAGAAGATGGAAACTGTAATCCTCAGAAACTTAGCACTAGCATTTACAAGGCTCTTTAATCAGTAAAAGCGCGATCACCATGGCAACATTTCAGCCAGCAGATTGAAGAAGCACGTCGACAAAGCAGCACCTTGACTTCCCTTTCAAGCTTTTGAATCATAGAGAGACCTTGATGCAGTTTTGTAGGAAGAGATGCTTTTGTGTGTACGCTTGTGTGGGCCGTGTTTAAATAAAAGTGACAGGGCGAAAAGTGAGAAGGGGTCGGCCGCTTTGTTGTATTGGCGCAGTGACCTCTCGGCTTTGCCTTCAGGTGAAACTGTTAACAGACAGGCATGGCGCTCTATCACGGCGGAGCAAGATGAATAACCGCAGATCAAAGCCATGCATCAAAAACTCAAGCGTCTCCGGGCAACAGAACACAACTGACAGGTCCAATATAACAAAACGGAGATTCAAAGAAGTGAAGGATAGGTTTGGGAAGATTTGGACGTTTGAGTGCAAGCTGGTGCACACTACGTTGCTTTCATAAGATTGTAAGGTGCGCACAAGGGGATGAGAAACTTCAACTGAATGAATAAATGCAAGTAACTTTATTTCCATTCATTTCAAAATCCAGACACTGACACAAGCTTGTGGCCAGAGTAGTAACATAGTGCACTTTTAAAAGCAACCATAGTGAATATAATGTGCACAATTGTTGTTCGGTTGAGTCCAGTCCTTTTCAAAGATCCTATTATGTCGGTTGAGTTCCCAGAAAATACATTGCTAAAGATTTGTTACTGATCGTTGAGAATCGACACTGCTGATTCAATACCATTGTTGACTAATCCATCACTAGTTTCTCTTATATATTGTAGTTTAGTCCAACCTTGAATTTACATTTACAGTCTAACAAAGCAGTACTAAACATACAATGAGAAGGTCATATGGCTTTTCAGGCTAAAAGCATCTTGAACAACAATGCATTGATCCTTCAGTGGGTCTATATGAAAAGTATGAGCAAGAATGCAGCCTCAAATCAATGTTTGCAAGGCCAAATGCTGTATAAACCAAGTGCTCCCTTCTAAAACTGCTGTGCTTCTCAGCTGCAACACCTCAAGTGACCCCTTGAGGGCAGTACAGACACCTCAAAACACACCATATCATTGATATAATAATAATAATAATAATAATAATAATAATAATAATAATAATAATAATTTGCAACTACCAGAAGTGTTGATTAGACAATTTGCGAGAAAAAAAATAGATGAACTGAAAAATAAATAAAAAAAAAAGTATGACCAAAAAAACGCAGCTGATTTAACTCTTGAGATTTTACACTCTGTTTTAACACTGTTGGCTTTGGAAAACCCACTATTTAGTCTGATCTCAGTTTATTAATGAGGGTGATTTGTCTCTAGATTTGAGAGTTCCCATTGTACATTATGAATAAACTATATACTAATCATAGGGAGGGGGGAAATTCCAATACTTTTCAACATATCTCAAAACGGGATGGTGAAGAAGTGTAAACTTAAGCATACACATTACCAACAAGCTTTCTTTGATCATTGAATCCTCATCAAAATGTGGTTTCCAAGACGATAGCAGTACAAAATGAATTGCATGTTGCTTTATTGTAAATAGATGTTATTTTTTCCTCTAATTTCAGTATTTGAATGAAATGGTTCCAAAATAACATCCATTTGTGTGAAACAGCTACAATTTATTATAACCCGTTTGAACCATGAACAATAACACCAAAGACTTTGTTTTGTTAAAGACTTAATAATTATTTTCTATTTACTGCATGGCTTAGTTATGGTTTCTGTGAGTTTTTTATCAATACTAAATATGAAATTGTATATGCCATATTACGAAAGATAATGTCTGCCATGCCCCACACAGGGCTGAGGAAATGTCAGATTCAAACCGACTTTGCCATTGCTATAATCAAAACATTTTGTCATCCATTTGAGCTGCCTGCAATCATTTCCCACAAATTACATTCTTCCTATTCACTTCCACAGCTGTTATTTGTGCATCTTAATCACACATCCATAATGCCATGTCTTGATGAATGCTCTTGGCAGCAGTCCATGGCTCATATTGATCTGAATGATCTGCAAGCTACAGATTGTTCTAAAAATACAAAAGTCAAAGTGCACCAAACACTTAAACCATGTCATTTCTAGCTATACCAAAATGTATTTGACTTAACTTTTTCTTATTGTAGGAAAATTAAATTTGTCCTGTATAGAAAACTGTATAGAGATATACTGTATATCTATACCCCATCTTCACAGACATTTTTAAAACCTCCTTGGCGTCATACCTTGTCTCAGCCTTCTTCAAATCGTCCATTATCGTCCCTGTCCCCAAGAAGCTCCGGATCACTGGACTTAATGACTACAGGCCAGTGGCACTGACATCAGTTGCCATGAAGTCATTTTGAACGCCTGGTCTTGCCCCACCTCAAGTCCTTCACCTCCTCCCTGCTGACCCCCTGCAGTTCACCTACAGAGCCTACAGGTCTGTAGACGACACCATCAAGTGGCACTCCACTTCATCCTGCAGCATCTGGACTCCCCGGGAACCTATGCCAGGATCCTGTTTGTGGACTTCAGCTCTGCATTCAACACCATCCTCCCGCTCTGCTCCAGGACAAGCTCTCCCAGCTCAGCGTGCCTGACTCCACTGCAGTTGGATCACTGACTTCCTGACGGAGCAGGCTGCGTGCGGCTTGGGAAGAATGACTCAGAAACTCGGACTACCAACACAGGCACTCCACAAAGCTGTGTACTTTCTCCTCTGTCTTTCTTCCTGTGAAACAAACTGCTGCACCTTCAACCACAACTTCTGATCAAGTTTGCGGACGACACCACCCTCATCGGGCTCATCTCGGACGGGGATGAGTCTGCCTACAGGAGGGAGGTGGAGCCGCTGGTGTCCTGGTGCAGCGGTAACAACCTGGAGTTCAATGCCCACAACACATCTTTGAGTCCATCCTCACCTCCTCCATCACCGTGTGGTACGCTGGAGAGACAGAGACTACAGTGCATCGTGCATTCTGCTGAGAAGTTATCGGCTGCAGACTTCCATCTCTGCAAGATCTGTATTGTACTCTGCAAGGGCTCTGGGATGAGCAGGTCGGATCACAGCTGACCCTTCTCACCTGGACATGGACTCTGTGTAAGGCCAGGAGGCTACGGTCCATCCGGACCAGAACCTCCCGCCACAAGAATAGTTTCTTTCCCTCTGCCGTTGGACTCATGAACACCTCTAAACACCTGACACTTTAACTACAGTTTAATCAATCACTCACTGCACTGACACTTTCTGCACTACATTTGTAAATTTACCTGTACATTTTGGTTACCTAGTAAGCCTATTTTTTATCTTATAGCAAATTGAAGTTGTTTTTTTTTTTAATGCATGCCCTATTTGATTTTGTATATTGTTTTATTATTGTTCATAGTATGTTGCATCGAATCACCAAAGCAAGTTTCTATGTTTGTGTATGTAAAGCGCTTAATTCTTCAGGAAGTGCGCTGTTAGAATGCTAATGTTTGTTAGTTTTACTAATACAGTAAACTCTGCTCTGTGCTCTGAAAATAATGAAAAGTGCTTATGAACTCAGCTTGCTGAATAATTAGGATGTTCTGAATGCATTAGGTACGTGAGCAATACATTTGGACTATTGCAATCACTGTTTAAGACAAACTAGGTCTATTTTTCATGTTTTTGAGACATGATGAAAAATCAGGAACAGCACCTTTTGCAAAAATTGCTTCAAATAAAGAATACGGTGTAAACATGAACATTCAGTACGAACACAGACTGAGGTTCAACAACTAATATTGAAGGACAGTTTGGGGCATCTGAGGAGGATGTGAAATGGGGAAATAATCAGAGGTCAGGAGGGGCGAGTAAACATGAAGACGGGGAGGAAAAACTTCTCTTCATGTGCACAAGGTAACATGGTGGAAGGTTTGTATCCTGTTTCTACTGTGGATAGACCATAGATTTTCTGAAATATTTCACAGTGTATGCACTTACACTATCTTTCTTAGGATCTATTTAATGTAATATTCTTTTAACCTAGATCCAAATAAAATAAACAAACACACTAACAAGTAACGCCTTATGCCACCGAACAATATGTGTTTTTAAAGTTGAATTTAAGCAATAAAAACACTTTCATTTAATCATTACCAGATGATTGTTATGCCATATGGTGAAACATTCCAGTCAAAGCAATTGCATCAGGGGGAAGACAGAAAAAGACACGCAGTGCACCTTTTAAAGTCAATTCCTTGAAATCAACATCATTGTATGGATTCTCTCAGTTGCTCAAATCTCCATGAATCTCCGGTCATATAAGGTTTTCATCCGCCATTCCTTTTCCACATACCGTAACAGGATTATGTGGATGAAATGTCTTCCAAGGGACACAACTTATGTTTTGCGGGTTTGAACCACTAACCATTACATGATTTTGTACAATAATGGCTGTAGTTAAAGAGCATTCAACGTCTATGTTGTTATAATGTTGTGCTCGATCAGTGAATTCACACATCTGTAAATATATTCCGTCCATATAACAGCTGTAAATAAGAGTGTTATTATTTTCTAAGTTATCTGTTTTTATAAGAGGTTTTTTATAAGAGGTTTCTTTTTTTCTTTTTCTAAGTTATCTGTTTGTTTTTTTTATTGTACAGTGCATAATCTGCTTATGTAGCCTTTGTTGCAACAGTGAAATTTCCCCACTGTGAGATAAATAAAGGTGAGCTTATCTTATCTTATCTTGGACAACAATTCCATTCTCTGTGATTTTTGGACAGCAAAATGCATACGTTTTGAAAGAGTTTTGAAATTGCCAAAGGTGCTGCTGCCAAACAGGGAAATGGCAGCGAGTGTGAGAGGACAAAGCAAGTGCAGATGCATAAAGGAAAGACATATATTCTTGTACTGCAGTGCCTTATCTTTCCAGCAGAGGGCAGGAGCATGTTGCTTATACAAAGGTGCATTTCCAAGATATACTCAGATAATGTTAAAAACAAATAATGGTGCTGCCCGGTGGTCGACTGGTTAAGGCACAGCACGTATGCCAGGCTCCTGTTGCACCCGCAGTGTTAGTTCAATTCCAGACTCCGACATTTACTGCATGTCCTCCCTTATCTCTCATCCTCCATTTCACACTACTTTTCTGTCAATAAAGCATACGGGGACAAAATCGTAAAAAAACAAAAACAAATAATGATTTCATTACTAATCTAAATTAACTGAGTTAAGTAAAATAAGACTGAAATCATGTATTCCAAATTGTCTCCCGTTTTCCCTGTAAAAGATAATCTAAATGATGGTATATGTAACAGATCAGATTGTGCCATCAGGTGCGCCGTTCAACCCCATTAATGCAAAATATATAATATGCACTGCCCCACAACACAACATAAAACTGCATTTATTGATAGTCGTTCACGGTCAATATGACACAAAATAAATGTATTCTTAATCTGCAGTGGTGGGTAAAGTAGCCACAAAGGTACTCAAGTAAAACAGTACTTAAAAAGCAGTATTACTCTAGTAAGAGAACAAAGGAGTGGTTTAATATATAAAATCATTATAATTTGAGGTAATTTGATGGAGAGATGTAAGAAATTAAGACATTTTTAAATCATTCAATATTGTCAACATGAAGTTTTGGTCACTTATACCTTCTGTGGTAAAAACAGTTACCCAAATAAGAGCACTGGTGCGTAGTCAAACATACAACTCAAGTAGTATATGATGTCTGAAAAGTGAAAACCATAAGACTATTTTCCCAATGTTGTCAGTGCAGGCAGACTGTAAGTGGTTACTGTACACCGGAGGAGTACAATAGTTAACCACATCCACTGGCAGCAGAATGGAACTTGAGTAAATGACGTGAAATGCCATTCCTTTCCCAAAATAAAGCTGACACACAGAGACACAGAGGCAGCAGTGACAGGTGACACAAAGGGCCTCCTGACTCCTGTGGGTCAATGAAGCTAACTGCTATAACTGGACCAGCAAGTTTGTTTTGTTTGTTTAACTAAAACTGGGGGTCTGGTGCTGCCTAATAATATCTACATTCCACAGGAGACATAAACAGGCATAGAGTGAACAGGAACTGGTTCTTACATGCGAATAATGTGACAGAAAAAAGTCCCAAATAAGGCCTACGAGATCCCATAAGGAAGGGGTTAACTTGTGCGTGTGTGTGTGTGTGTGTGTGTGTGTGTAAAGAGTTTGAAAGAAGGGCTATACTCATTGATAGCATGGATGATATAATACCGGAGTGCACAGCCAATACATTTTAATATTGCTAAAATGGTCCCAACAAAATACAAAGCTCTCGGCAAAAACAAGACAAATTTTCCACTGAAGGAACAGAAGTTTTCTTTCTGAAGCCGAGTTTACCTCATCAAAGCTGACGAGGTAACACACAAACTCTACTGACCACAACCAAACACTCACACAGCACATATACCGACAAGATGGGCTAAGAGTCTTGCACAAACGACGCTGTTCTGAGGAAGTGGTTCACTGAGCCTAATCACTGAGCCTCTGCCACACCAATTAAGTTGATTCACCAATTAAATCATGAAAGTTGGAAGTATGTACTGAAATCAATCCATCTCATTCTTACTTCTCGCAAACTTTTGGCTCATCACAAGTCTTCACACACACTATTTTTGGGGCTTGTACACAACGTTTTTCAGACAGCAAAGGGAAGCAGGGGTGGACCACCATCAAGCAGTCAACCACGGCGAACCTTGCGACTCTTTCTTCTGGGTTTGCGCTTAATAAAATCCTTCATAATTATATGCAGACAGCACACAAGGGTTGAATCAGTTCAAGTTGCACGGACTGTCTGGTCTCTGGTTAACGTAGGACATCCTGTAGTCTGGGCCTTGGTGTTCTGCTAACGTGGCTTTCGGGGAAATACTAGCCCACTGGTGATTCTTCAAAATCTACAGTCCAATAAAAACTTGACAGCAAATACTTGTGATCACATTCTCTTATTAAACATGTTTTTACCAGTAGCGTTGGAATGTTGTCAGCCGCTGGTGTGAGTGTGAGTGCATTGCTGCAGGCTGTGCATGTGTGGTGCTGGCCGGGGTTTGCTTTCAGCCCGAGTGACTGTACACGAGGACATTGCCCAGCTGCCCCTGTCCATCACCCTGTCCAACGCACTCACAGTGTACAACAGTGTCCCAGGCAAAAGTGCATGACTGTCCGCTGGTGAGAGACGCTACAGCAGACTGTTTTGTCCTCTGCTATGGGAATATAACAAAAGGATTTAAGTTTCAAGAGGAAAAATGAAATCCGTTCTAGCTATTTTGGTTTTAAAGTTCATAGTCTTGTTGCTTGTCATCACTCCAAGTTGTGGACTACAAAGAGGTATAATATAACTTTTACATTTTCTTGTAATGGTGTTATTAACATTGTGAATGGTATTGAAAAGAGTACCAAGTGTTACGTTGGTTTAGTAAATAGACAGTAGGATGTAAAGATGTATCCATGGGTTTCACAGTGAGGGAAAAATGGACAATTCAAAGCTACATTGTGCATCTTTTTTTAATCGTTCAAATATTCTCAAGATGTTACCTATAAACCGGAAGCTGAAAACCACAAATACTGTACTTGGCTGTGTATTTTTTGGTTATCAGCTGTTGGCAGAGAAGACAAGAAAGCTTTTCCATGCAAATAAACAAGACGTTTATGTATTATGTTAGATGTGCGGGCTAAATGGGTCATAATTCAGTAGTAATAAAATAGAAAAATAGGACCAAAGGAAGGTGTTAAATCATTTCTGTGGCAGTTTGGTTGCAGGCAGACGAATTGCAGTATTTATACAATGTAGTTCTGAACATTAAATTAATTTAGACATTTTAGCATTCATATTTCAAGTGTTGTAGCATAGGTAATGCATGTTAAACAACTTTGATATTCCATATTCTTTCTACATTACAGAGAAAATGTCTGTTTCCCTCTACAGAAGCATTAATGTTTAACACAGCTACTTGTACTATGACGCTAACATATATACTGTAAATAAGTAGGGTAAAAATATGTACCATTTTGTAATAACTATACCCCTTAATTAACCTTAATAAAGCATGAACAAAGACTTAATTCGTAACAAACAAATAATTTTTTAAAGAATTTTTCAGGCTTGTTACTACAAACTAAAAGAGGTTAGGGGTATCAATTAAGTAGTTAGTAGTAGTAATAAATAATTTGTTCATATCAATTAAGTCTTTGTTCATGCTTTATTAAGGCGGTTGAATGTGTAGTTGTTATAAAGCATACTGGTTCAAAGTGACAACAGTTCAGGCTGAAATGATCAAAACAGTCCGTAGTAGTAGTAGTAGTAGTAGTAGTAGTAGTAGTAGTAGTAGTAGTAGTAGTAGTAGTAGTAGTAGTAGTAGTAGTAGTAGTAGTAGTAGTAGTAGATTGTGTATTTTTGATTAACTTTGGCTCCAAATGCCTCCAAATGCCCAAAATAGACAACATTAGTTCATCTCACAACACATATTCCCTGTTCATTGTGTTGTGTTGGCTATGGACAGCAGCACTCACCTGTTGTGACGGGTTTACAGGCAGCAGGAGGTGTTTATAAGGAAGTGCTGTGTAAATCTGACAAAACCTATATCCACTTTACCACATCCTGTCAGAGAGTACACCCAAGATCCTATAACCTGCTAGATCCTTCTGCTGACTCATCTAATCAGACTATTGTCGGTCAAAGAGTGCAAGTTTACCCCTCAGTGCATGGAGGCAGCTCAAAGTGTGTATTTTGAGCAAATTCTTACATTAAAAGGTATATTTGCCAAGAACCACAGTCCATCATGTTGTTACCTCTTTTTTTTCTTCCCATATGACAGGTTGTCATGTTTTTTATAATTATGAGAGCCTGTGTTAAATAACTATCATAGTTTTTCATGAGTCAAGTTGCAGTTTGTGGGAAAGAAGAGACAAATAAAAGATGAAAATTACATGAAGTCTGTATCGCTCCACATTTGCTGGAAGTGTGGAGAGAAGCCCGTGTTGAAATGCGGATCAAAACATTCTAGAAATTGTGACGCCCTGCACACTTCTGCGGCTGGTCGTGAAGTGCGAGTATTGGGACATACTCGCATATTTGCTGGCCATGTCCTACCAGAAAGTGACATTATAAACTGGCAAAATGTTTGATGAAATCTTAAATATAATCATATTCCCTTTGCTTGACTGAAAAGTGTAGTCTTATGTGTCGTATGGACTGTAAGTTAATAGGAATAGGATTGTGCTATAGTGTCCATCCACTTTATTGATTGGGAAAAACTTTTCATATTGCAATAACATAGTTAAAGTGTATAACGTGTACTATGTAAACATTTTAGTGGCCGAGTTATACTTCTTTGTCTTGAATATTTCATAGTACAACATTAAACTTACCTAACAGCCCTGTGGCATCACCTCAGTAGAGACAAGGTACTGGGAGACCCTCCATCAGAAATGTTACTTAGTGCACCTTTAATATGACATCCCTGATAGCCAATATCTCGTTAATGAAAAAAAAGAGAAAAAAAATGTGCACATGAACAACAATATTGACACAATCAAGGTGATCCATTATATCAAGTATCACTGGCTGGTATACAGTATATGCCAAAAATATTTAGTTCATGTTTTACTTTAAATTGAATTGCTGTTTGTCTTGTCTTTCTTTCTTTCTTTTTTCATAAACCCTGTTCATATTTAGTGGACCAGATACTGTCCTGCTGTCACTGTGTCTCTGCTAACAATAATCCACACAAACAATAGACGGGCTCTGACAGATCCGTCCTGCAATATTGACTCAAAGAATGGAAAGCCCACAGGATAAAAGGAAAACTTCCAAATTTAGATAATACGACATGGTCTATGCTTTGGGCGAACTCTAAATGAAGACATTTGCTTCAAATGTAGAACAAAATTGTAAATGTTACAAACATATGTAACAATGTTTATTTATTCAAATTTGATATATGGTGCTCAAATTACAACAAACTAGCAATCAAGCAGACAGCAAAACATCATACTGCATTTGCTGCTTAGGTATTGTGCAATGTAAGCGATGCAAAATAAATAATCCAATAGTTTCCATGAAGATGTCATTGTTTTGTCCATAAAGATTTAATTTGTTATCAAACATATCTATCTCCATGGAAACAAGTAGGGGTAGGGCCCTTCACAAGAAAAGTTGCATTTATAATTGTACATACTTAAATGTGCATGCAAGCTTTAGGACAGTGATGGGTGTATTAATATATCGATACTTGTGCCAAAATGTTGATACTTAAAACTTTTTTTTTAAAATACTTTGTTTATATTTTAGGTTTTGTGCACATATTAAATTTGTATATTACTGTAGTTAAAGCTGGGGTGGAGAGAACATAATTATAAAATAATAGCTAAGGTGAAATTCTTTATAGTGGAGGAGTTTATTATTATATATTACAAAACTGATTGGTATTGGTATCCAATCAATATCACAATAATTGCTATAGTGTTACATGGTATTAATGTGGCATATTCTACAAAATAATAATAATACAGAATAATTGCCTGTATACAGTATATATAATACATTGCTTGCTCTCTTCTGACACTCAACCTTGAGACCAATCTGGTCGAATAAAGGACTTTTAATCAGATCCTGAATCTGCCCAGACGACAACCTGACAGTAAGGGCTACCGATGAGAATTACATTTTTAAATGTTTATTTTTTACAACATTCTGACCCAGTGAAACGCTCCAGTGAACTCAACATTTATTTAAAAGTAATATGATCAGAAAAAAAAGTTTACTCAAGTTATGCAAATGTACAAACACATTTATTGAAGATAATGCAGTTTAATTAATACTTATGTAATAATGGATTAAATCAAGTATTGTTTTAGCAGTTGTGATTCACCCAGAAAAGCACAGGACACATCAGCCAAACTAAGTGACATTGATGCAACCAGGCGCCAAACTGGCAACTAACATGGAAGAATCCGATTTACTGCCCTCACTGGTGGACAGGACAATGGGCAGTGGACAAGGCCAGAGCACGCAGTACATATTTGGGCACACAAAATTGAGAACGGTGAACAATACTCTGGAAGCTTGAGCCAAAATGTCCATCGTACATCAAGATTTATGTATGTGTAGTCCGGACACAACCAAACCTTTTGTTATGATGGTAATTTATGCTGTTGTCCAACTGAGAGTGCTGAAAAGTAGAAACAGGCATCTGGACCTGCTTTTGGAATTGAAAGCTGTTTTAAATGATGTCCATATGTCAGTCGTATTGTCTATTTCAGTATACTTTTTTTTTTTTTTTTTAACTACTGAGGTTTTAGCGAAAGTGAAGAAAAGTGCACACTAAATCATAGTTATAGGCACCAGATGCTATAAACATGTTGAAAGAGATGATATCGGTTTGGTCAAAATAGATATGGTTAAGTATTATGCCGTACTGTAAATAGGCCACCAGAGGTCAGCGTACTCTTTATGTTGTTCCCAGGGTTAAGATAATGATAAGAATTGTGCCTTACTGTGAATGGCATTTGAGATACAAGGAAATTATTATACATACAACTGTTTTTTGTGACTTCTGAATCTTAAGGCATTTTTTCCTGTTGTGTGAAGCACTTTGAATTGCCTTGTGTACGAATTGTGCTCTACAAATAAACTTCATATGAATTCTGAAAATGTATTTGTTTTGGAATAAGTAAGGTTTATTTTTGGTATAATATTCCCATGGACAGATTCCAGGGTCGGTCTGAAAAGATTAAGTAAAAACCGGTGTATGCGTCTTAAATGTTGTACTAAATTGGGTCAATGACGATGGAAGCGCCTAAGCACTAATTTACCATTATAAAACATCTGGCACATTAGAAAATTCCATTATTTGCATTCACCTATGTGTAAAATATATCTATCCTTAGTCATAAAGTGATAGTAATCAATTTCTATATTGTTGGCGTCTTCCCCAAGCATATAAAACAATCACATCTGCAGTGCTGGTGTCGTTTCCCCCGGATGTTTCAATACAAATATGATTTAAACTTGACAAATGTACTTCCTCTAACCCTTGTCTCACTTATATCAAAATACAAACTGCTCTTCCTTCTACTCCCCAAACAAGTGATTTACTTTACCTGATCGTCATATGAGCAAACCAGGTGGCTCAACTCCCTTAAAACTCCAACAGTGCGTCAGGATTTCCTCTCATCGAGTGCTGAAAGGTGATCAGAACAGGGCGCACACAGTGGATACAACCTGGTCTTGAACTTTGTCTAAAACATATTTTAGATTGTTTGAATTTTTGATGAAACAATACAAACAGCAGAATGCAGAAGCAATCAACTTGCATTTAGAGACTGTCTTCTGCCCAGATTTTAGACTGTTATAATATAATATTATTATTATTATTATTATTATTATTATTATTATTATTATTATTATTATTGTTTCACTTTTGTAAATTAATCTGGTAGGAATTTAGAGACAGTTGTCGAGAAAGAATGTGTAATGTGTATTGTGTGTAATGTTTCACTCTCCATATCATTTGAAAATCAAGGCTGCTCGACAATATGAATTAAAAAATCACCCTCAACTACGGTGAAAACCATAATGTTGTACTTTTCAACACTTTTTTTTTTTTTTTCTAATTACATTTTAATTCAGAAGTACATGTTTTACCATTATGTCCACAGTGTCTTATTCAGTTGGAGGTAAAATGTGTTATTGTATTGAATTCATGTAGATAACTAACTGTTAAGCCGCTGTCATTTAAAGGTGTTCTTTGTTACTTTTCTGGTGAAGGACCCCACCTGCATCTGAAAAGTTACACAGTGTACCTTTAAAAGCATCATTGACGCTCTCCAGTTTTAAAAACTATTGAAGAGCAAAAATGAAAAGGATTCATGTTTTACTTTTACAAACCTATTTATAATTTTATTTATGTTGGTGCACCTTGTGTGTAAAACACTTTTACCATGTTCCAATGTGATATCAATCAATATTAACACAATAATATCAATATTATGCATGTTCAATGAAGACATAAGACTTAATAAAATGCATATATTTTAACGTTCCCCAATGTTCTTCTCCAGCTCCTCGGATCATCACATTATTGGAGACAGTGGACGTGCTGCTGGACCACAATGCCACGTTTATCTGTGAAGTGGAGTCCCGCCCCTCTGCTGACATCACATGGACCAAGAACAACCATCAAATTATGTACGTCGTAACCAAGTATTCAACTATTGCAATTTTATCAAACAACAAAAATCCCTTGTAATTTGGATTCTTGCTTTGTCCTTCCAGGTACTACGACCAGCGTTACATCACCAAAGAGCAGGGTCAAATGCTCATTATCCCACACGTGCGAGAGTCTGATAATGGAGAGTACTGCTGCATTGCCAGTAATGGTATTGGGGAACCAGCCAAGAGCTGTGGGGCACTGCAGCTAAAAATGAGTATGTTTTTTTTTTTTAATTTCAAGTATTTCCTTGTGGTGAATAGTTAGTTGAATGGTTGAATGTTTGTACCCAGTTCCAGGCAAGGCAAGTTTATTTGTAGAGCACAAATCGTACACAAGGCAATTCAAAGTGCTTCACACAACAGGAAAAAATGCATTGAAATCACAGACATGACAGAAACAGTTTAAGACATAAAACAGTTTAAGACATAAAAGAGAAGAGTGTAAAGAAAATCATTTCAGTCATATGCACAGCTAAACTAAACTGTTTTTAGCTTAGATTTGAACATTGCCAGAGTAGCGGCCTGTCTCTCATCCTCGAGAAGATTTTAGCTGCACTCTGGGCATTAGCAGGATCCGAGATGGTTCATATGCACGAACATGTCCGAGATGTACTTTGGTGCTAGGCCATGGAGAGAGGTTGTGATGCAGGGAGAGAATGAGTTAGTTTGTGAAAGTATCACCATCTAATATCATTTGCGGAGCCAAGACAGGGGTGATGGTAAAGATGAAGCTGGGTGAGGAGGCTAATGACTTTGCTGCTAATGTGGAAGTGGAGCCATTAAATACAATAACAATATTGTAGAAACGCTCAAAAAAGGTGGGAGAGCCAAACTCAGACACAACTGCAGACAAAACAGGAAAGCTCTCATCTAAACGTCATTCTTATCCCGTTCTGCTGTTTTGGTGATGAGACAGACCCTTTTTTTGAAGTATTTCCTCTTGAACATTTTCTGTCGGGTTTGGTGTAAAAAATCTGTTGCTTTCCAGAGCTAGCTAGATAGCATGGCTAACTCTGTGCAGGGTTAAAATGTATACAGGAAAAACACACAATCCTGCAGTTCTTAACTTCAGTCTCTCAGGATAGAGGATTGCTGCGAGTGCATTTATTTGAATGATTGGATGAGTAGAAAGTCAAAGACAGAATGTTGTGATTGGCCGACAATAACAGGTGAGAGAAGGCAGAAACGAGGGTGATCAGCAGACGATTATTATCATGTTTTTCTTTTTTCTACTAGAACCACAAATCAAGCGCCATCCCACCAATGTCACCCTGCTGATTGATTCCAAAGCTGTGTTGCCGTGTGTTACGTTTGGCAACCCCAAACCGGATGTCACCTGGCTGAAAGACGATGAGCTTATCAAGGTGTGCACAGATTTATTAAGAAGAATTCAACTTTTTTAAGGGCAGTTTCATTCATTTCTGCTTCCTCCTAACCCAGCTGAGTGAGCGTGTGACCATCTTGGACTATGGAGCACTAAAGATCCACAACATTCAGAGGGAGGATGCAGGCCATTATCGATGTGTGGCCAAGGAACAGTTTTGGATTGGCTTTCTCCAAACCGGTCACCATAGAAGTTCAAGGTATGTTTCTTCAATATTGTTATCCGCATTCAAAAGAGGTTTATCCACGGACAAGCTAAATGTGTATTTGTTTATGTACTGAAAGTTATAGTATGTGCCAACATTGTGTACATGTCATGGCCAACTGTTAGGTCAAGATTTTGGGACATTTGTACTGGATTGATTGGGTCAAGCAAATGTAAACATGTATATAAGAAGATGTATTTAATAATAATAATAACTATATAATAATAATACTACTACTACTACTACTACTACTACTACTACTACTACTACTACTACTACTACTACTACTACTACTACTACTACTACTACTACTACTACTACTAATAATAATAAAACTTTTCTGCTCATTGATATCCAATTCCAACTTAATTAATTTCTTGTCGACAAAGTTATTGCAAACACACAGATGCCCCCCACAGACACATTACTACCACAGGGGTCATGAGTTATGGATGTTGTCTCATCATGGAACCTTATGGTTCCGCATATGCCTTGTGCAACACATTAAAGTGTCCCCATCGTCTGCCTGTGATTTGTGTCTGTCTGAAGCGCCGGCTCGGATCCTGCGGGTTCCAAAAGAAAAGAGGGTAGCATATGGCAGCCAGATCTCCCTGGAGTGCAATGCTACAGGCAACCCCATCCCCACCATCACCTGGCTGGAGAACGGAAACACCGTAAGTTGGAGTAATGTTGAAGAAGAAAAAAAATGATTTGGTGGAAATTGTAAAAACATCATGTTTTTGATCTGAAATGCTAAATTGAGTCTTGGTAGAGGTTCAAGTAAGTGTATGGACTGTAAAATGAGCAAGGTGGAAATATCTACCTTGTCTGAGGGGCAATATTGGCAAAAATGAAAATTATTCCAATGGCAATTGTCAGATCATGCTTTTCAAAAATGTGCTAAAATGTACGTCTGTGGAATTGATTTGTATCACACAAAAAGTGAATGGACAGTAACATTATTAGTGATCAATATTTGGATTTTAAAATATCCATCTGAAGGCCCACAATATAACAAATGAATTATCTGGGATATAAAATAAGTTGTTGGATGCCCTGAGGACAAACAGGGCATGACACATGAGCACACAGAGTAGGGCACCTCCCCAAAAACATCAGCACCAAATATTGGCAGATTTTTCAATATCGATATCAATAATAATTTACTATTTTAGCCATTATTTTTGCCTTGACAGTTTTATTATCATAGATGCTACACTTGATATTCTAATTTTGTATGTGGTAACTGTAAGTACAAGTATATAAAAAAACAGCACGGATCAGTTTGGACAATAGTTTTTTACAGTCCATTCATTGACACTTAATACTGCGAGGCATTTTGTCACATAGCATACATTATCACACATTATCAGCTGCAAATCCTCATATGTAACGCTATGACAATAACAATTGGTTGCTATGAAACAGTCTTTTGTTTTGTCAATGTTATTGTCAGTGCCTATTGTTTCACTTTGACATATACATATATATATATACATACATACATACATACATACATACATACATACATACATACATACATATATATATATATACAATACATTTACAGCCCACGAAACCACGATATGCAAATACCTTACACTACTACAATACTCTATGTGCTCTGAATTACTGAATTGCAATTAAGACCCAGGCCTCTTCAATCGGCAGCACGGGGGCAAAATCCATCTGGTCCAGCCCACAGCCCATGTTCCCATTAAATCGAAATGTTTTTTGCTATTTGTAACATATTAGTTCACTCAATGGGTAACTGGGTAAGTTTTTGTTTTGACCTGTTTAGTCCTGGTTTAAACTTTTTGTGTTATTGAAATTGCGGATAAAGTGTGCGGTAAAGTATGAAAAGTCTCCCTGAGTGTCTGCCCAATTGGATATAATAAAACGGTTACTAACTTTTAAAAGATTGTTCCTATATATCGAACGTTTATTGTCAAAATAGAAGACCACCTGCTGTGTTAGGTGGCAACCAGTACATGAAAAGCACAGCACTTTCTTTTTTTAAAATAAACTACAGTATGTAATCTTAAATGTTACACTTTATTTTTGTTCCTAAAATGTATATGATGTCAATGTTCTGTATATTCTTATGTTTCTGTCCAGTGCACACATTCCCACCTCTCTGTGCTTTAGCTGTAGGATCAGTTATCCAAACAGAGCAGGAATTCTCATTATGTTGACAGAGGATTGAGGAGCTTGCTTTTCATTTAGTCACTAATACAGGGAGTTATCATAGGGTGATTACATTTTATTGACTGATTATTTCAAATGAAGCTGCCTGATGCTCACCAAGTCTTCTGATTAGTACTGCTTTGTATGGATTTAATGAAAACATACTTGCCTTTATTCTTGTGTGGTCCCTAAAAGGAATCTGGTTTTAATATTTTCCCGTTGTAACTTAAAACATTAGGCAACACCCAACACTTGGGAGTTTGAGGGCTCCCATTTATTGAGCTTTTTGTATTGTCAGATTTCTCTTGATTTATTTCTCATTTATCTGTCATCATTTATGTGCCTTAATTTATGAAGTGCAGGTATGTCAAGAGGTCCCACACTGTCACTTTGGGGAGATACAGTAAAGTACTCTAATCATTTTCCTGGACCACATGTTTTAAAATTACATATTGAAATGTAAGGTTGATTTTAAACAACGACAACAAAAGGAAGAAAAGAAAAATAAAAATCAAGCGTTACTGTCAAAACAAATTAAAATGAAAACATAAAATACACCTATTTGGTGGGTATTTATTTTTTCATATCATTAAGCGATTGAATGATGGACTGAGAAAGAAAAAAAACAATATGTTCACATATTGAACGAATCAGAAATGCACATTGCAATTAAAATGCAACTCAAATCAGTTTTCATGTGTGAACCCAACAGCCCTGAAGTGTCTGACGTGGAGAAGAGAAACCGGACCAAACCAAGAGTCGGGCTGTTGTCACATTTTGAGACAGACCGTAATGAGGAAGCACCTTTTGTCACTACAAGCCAATAGTCATCTTTAGCATTGTCACACTTTACAAAACCATTTCTTTTTAAAACTTTACTCAACTTTTTTTTGTATTCCCTGTAATAAAACAAAATGTGGCAAAAGACAGGCAATTTTCTTGGAAAATGTAGCTAATTTGTGAGGAAAAAATATGCACATCTGCTAGAAAAAAGGACAAGAGGGATAATGACTTTCCTTCTCTAGTCATAAGCCTCTGCTGCACTGGAAAGTGAGATCCGGAATGATAAAAAAAGAAGCAAATAGGCCTGAATTAGAAAAAAGTAACTCTGGCAAACTGTCTTTGTATTTCTTGCAGATTTGCGTGTTTTCTGTCATGAATAAGTAACCCTAATACCTATTACTAAGAATCAGATTCAGGTCACAAATGGGCCAAAAAATCTGAATCTGAATTTAGCCAATGCGCTGCGTCGGTCAAATGTGCACTGCATTGTATTAGGTGTGACAGGCAGCCAACAGGAAAACTGCACTAGACGTTAACCCCCTTGACCACTATAATATGATTTTGGCTGCATGTTGATGTTGTGCCTGAAAGAACTTGCCCTTAAACGTGTGCCTGACTAGCACAACTGTAAATTCAGCCATATCTCCAATCAACACCTTCTCACTCTCCCATATATCATTCATTTATATTTGTATGTGTGAAACAGGATCTAAAAACAACATGGACATTGCATTCCTATCTTTGACCGTGTGTGAATACAAGCATGTTTGGAAATGAAAACAAGACTATAATAATCACTGACTATGGATGTACATTTTATCCCCTTGACAGCTTGGATTATACAACAATGTCTTATGTCATCATTCAACACAAAAACTGGCTAAATATTGAGATATAGAATACACAGACACTATTTTGAAAAGGAATATCTAGCAGGTTTCTCCTAATATTGTACAAATTTATAGTTTGTATTTTATTTCTTCATTTTCTCCAGATCAGTGGTGCTTCAGTTGATGAAACCCTGGTGGCCGACGTGATTCTTTCCGTTCTGAAGGTCACTGTAACTAAACCAGCCCTGTATACCTGCCTGGCCTCCAACAAGCACAGCGCTGGGGCCAACACGGTCAAAGCCACAGCTAGAGTCACTGTCGCTGGTAACTATTAGGTTCTAGACATATGTAATCATTTTGTGTTTTATTACATTTTCTGTGTGCGTTAACAATTATTGGGGTGACCATCTGTCCATCTTTTGGAAGTCCTCACTATTTTGGGTCCCGTCTGTTTCTGTTTTAAGGGATGAACATAAATAATCTGCAGTTTTATAGCAGTCTTATATTTAGTATATATAACTTAACAGCATACAAAGAAGTGCTGCAAAATGTTGACTATAATAGGTTTATTCAGTTTAGCAATGTATCATGTTGTATTGACTCATGGCACACACAGAGCCACACAGAGGGTCCACCAAGAAAACAGGTCATGAGCGCCCCAACTAAGTTACTTACTACCTAGAGCTCACTTTAGTAAAGCATCAAATCCTTTTTGTTGACATGTTCATGTTGCGCTTTTACCTCTTGTGTTATTCTTTGTAGCCTCAGCTGTGGTCTTCCCATTTGCCCGACAGATAAACCTCCACACCTCACCCCCTTCCCCGCTCTGACCATGTGCCCTAGACACACTCAGCACCCTGGGTCACGGACCACACACACACACGCAGGCACACACACACTGTCTGTCACTGCTCCTGTGACAGAAGCATCATGGCTGCTCTCTTTAAGTCCACACTGACGATTTATTCTCTAATTTACATGTTTCTCTTTATCTTTTTTCTCCTGCCTCTTCAACTGGTGTCATCGGGATTCTGCCGCTTCCCCATAGAGTGGAGGTAAGATTTTTTGATGGAACTTTATTTCAGGGTTGCTTACTCAAAGTAGAGTGCCACCGATCGGTGGTCAATACAGTGGATCATTCAGATGGATGCATTTAATATCATCTTGGAATGCAATGTGGTGCTTTTAGATTATTGTGGTAAAATTAATTACATTTGCTGTAAAAAGTTCTGCCTATATGATTTGGGGCAATTCAATTTCCCTAGCACCTTATATGTGAAGTATATTTAATATAAGCTGTAGATGAAAAAGTGAAATCTATTCATTACATGTTACAAGTTAGCCTTTCTATATTTAGTTTGCTGGCACCCACACGTTTAAAGGTTAACCAAGAACTGCATATAATTACGTTCATAATTTGTGCTTGATTTCTATTCTACTTCAGCAAAGGTCACATACATGGCTGTGAACTAGATCTAAATGCAATGCATCTTGGTTTCAGCCCAGTTTAGTACTGTAAACTTGGTTTGGTCATGTTTTAGTAATGGTTGAGCCTTAGTCTAGACCAGTTTTTGGTGTGCATCCCTTATGGAAATGAAATGTATGCCAAATTACCATCTATTTCAACATAGAAAACTACACATACCCTATTGTAGCATTGTCTATTGCTGAACAATAGTTATTATTTCAAAACATGTTCCAACTTTGGCTTCACATCTGGAGCTTATAGGGCAGCATGTAAAATGATTGTGAGGAACAAATGATAGAGGAGAAACAAATGCACGGCTGACCGGGGGAGCTGACTGATTTACAGGTCAGAGTGGATTTGATGCAGTCTTTAGTTGTGGTGAATGAGAAGCCTCCCCCAGAGAGCCCCATCTGGACTGGGAGAACTCACAGTAAAGTACAGTGCGGTGCAGACAGACCAAAGCACGGACGTACAACAGGTTCAAGTCACAGGGGGCAAAGTATTTCATGCTGAAGTCAGATAGTTCCAAACCTGTACACAGATTTATATTATAAAATAGAGTATAAGTGATTGGACAAATCACCCTGCACAATGCCTTGTTGGAGTCAATCTATCTACAAGGGATATAAAAATAAAATGTTGACAATAGAAATAATATGACTAGCAATATAAGGTATTATAGATGTACTCCGCCTAAGGCCCAAAGGCACTGGGATGGGCTCCAGTCACCCGCGACCCCTAACAGGAACAAGCGGTAGAAAATGAATGGATGACTAGCAATACTTGAATAAACCAAACTGATATACAGTAGGTAAGGCAAAGTATTCAAGCAAAGTTGGACATCCCTGATGTTAAGTTAGCAATTTGTTTCTGTCATAATTGCTTTTGCTAATTTTGCATGTATTCGATTTTAGATTAAAGATATCGTGCAGCCAGGCTTTTCAGACAATACTTGGACAGGATTTCTTCTGAAAATCATTAATATCTAATTCTTGGTTGCGGTTCTAGATGATTAATCGGCAAACTCGAAATGGAAATAATGCCAATAAAAGGAGAAAGAGCCTATGATGTTGTGGTTTTGACAGCAGACTTTTAAAGGTGTCTGAACTCGGGCTTTAGTTGGTTTTATACTGGGTTGTGTTGTGTTTTAAGGTCCGCTGGAGTGAGGTGGATGGGTTTCACTGCTAGGAGTTGATTTTCTTATACATCAGAACAAGTCGTGGGTGCTTTTGATGTTCCTCAAGACCTTTCCAATAAAGATTTTGGAGCTTTGATGTTAAACTGCTTTGTGGCTCATATTCAGACAGAGGTTACAAAACGTTCCTTCTGTGGCAACTTTGTGAACCAGTTTTGCACATAAAAATCAACTACAACAACAAAACAACATAGAATAATGAATGTTTTCCTTTCATCCAGATTATACAAGGGGGTGACCGGCTACTGCAGTGCCTACCGAGGAGACGTGTGTCGGGGCGTCCTTCGAGACTACTCCCTTGTCTTCTTTAATTCGTCGCTGTCGGATCCAGAGGACATGCAGGAGTTCCTGGTGCAGAGCTGGTGGAACGACCTGGAGGGCCTCAGTGCCACGTGCCGTCCGGCCGTGCGATCACTGCTGTGTCACTCCGCCTTCCCCGACTGTAACCCCTCAGGCTTAGGACCAGCTCCCAAACCCGTCTGTAGGTGAGTCAAGCCAGGGCTGGGATTCAAAGGGTTTAAGTAACGCTGAGGTCACTTTATCAAAACTGACTTATTTGAATACATTTGTCGTAAAAGCTTAATTTACATTTGTTTTTCTTTTAAACTTAAATGTTGTATCCACTTGCCCACTGACAAAAAACTGATGGTCCAATCCCAACCTCCCCGGTACAGCACATACTTTTGTTGGGTCCTTCGGCAAGACACTTAACTCACCTTGCCTCCATTATTTGTATATATGTTATTTGTGTTATTTTTTATGACATACATTTTCTTTTGAACTTGGCATCGTCGCAACATAGATAAGTGTCTATGTATGTGTGTATTTCATTGATATTCAACAAATACCATTAGCATAAACAAAAGCTGTCATTTACATCTGTTTTCTCCTAAAATGTCACTTCAGCCTTTTTTATTTTTAGTCCTCACAGTGCACATTAGCCAAAATGTGGCTAACTGAACGGTACACAAATGTGATTGTGTGTGTGTGTGTTTGTGTGTGTGTGTGTGTGTGTGTGTGACAGGGAGCATTGCCTGGCAGTGAAGGAGTTGTACTGCCATAAAGAGTGGTTGCTTCTGGAGAGTGCCACCTCAGGGCAGTCTGGTCTTTACGGTCCTCTCAGTGGGCCTCTCTCTCCTTCTCTACATCTGCCCAACTGCCTGGCCTTATCCAGTCTCCACGCCGACCCGGACACCTGCACACACGTCCCTTTTGTTGGTGTGTATGTCTTATTACACTTCATGATTTATTTCAACAATAGTTAATATGTTAATTCATCCAGATACAGTATGTAACAAGTAACTCTACTAAAATAAATATACTAATAATTAACATATAACAGCATATTAGCATATAACACAGAAAAGGTAGCTAGTAATATATATTTTATAATACGTTATAGTTCTAGTCACTCAAGGATGTTTTCCATCTATTTAAAGAATTTACATAGATAAATAATAGTAATAATAAAAAAATATATTTTTTTACACTCAAAGATGCTTGTATAAGAAATATTTTATACTGTTCTGTTTATAGTTCTCAATGCTTTGTAGAATGTGATTTTGATAATTCAAAATCCTACTTTCTATCTTTTTGTCAGACATGAAGAAAAATGAAGTTACAGGTAAGTCATGTCCTTCACTGACAAATCTTTACACAAACTTCACTAGTAAGTCGAGCATTTATTGTAACATCACCGGCATACACATAACATTATTCCTTGTGTTTAACAGCTTTCTGCTACAACGACAGGGGCCGTTTTTACCAGGGGGATATAAACGTGACCAGATCAGGAATTCCATGTCAGGCCTGGAGCCAGCAGGTACTGTCAGTGTTTGGAAATATTTAGTTTATATGGAATTTAACATTTGCTTTGGATGGTGGGCATTTTGCACATAAATGTGTTATCAGTGGCGGTTGGTGGTATATTTTCGGGAGGTGCACCAGCTTATATTGTGCTGTGACTTTTATGAATGAGAAAGCTGACTTGGGCTGGTCATTAGGGTATCCACCTCAAAAAGCAGGATAGGTCATGGGATTTGGTGGGCTTTGGTGGGATAGAGGTGACTTGATATGATACATAACTTACTTAAAACAAAACGAAAGCTATAGGCTACTATTTAACATAGAAAATCGAGGCAGAATTTATAATCTGATATCCCTCTGTGCAAAGCTTGTTTCTACTTTTAATTAGAAATAAATCAGACATCAGAAGGCCAAAACTACAGCTGATTGTTTCCAAGGGTTCAGGAACAGCTTTAGTTTGAATTGGGGTTCTGTCATTGGAAAAATAGACCTTCTTGATGAGGGGTTAATAGTGTCTGAAGCTTCAAGAATGTATATGGTATGCATGTAGATTTTATAGATTTCCAACTGATGTCAATACCATAAACACCTATAAAATGCATGAACGTTATGGAATCCCCTTCAGGCTGCAATGCTTATTTTAGCATTTACAATCCAAACGTCTTCACCTTCTGACCAGGATGGATGACACTCCTGGATGCTACTTCACAGATGCTTAGACTTTTGCATTTAACCACCCTATAGTTCCCCCCCCCCACGAACTTGACAACGTATACATATCTTCTAAGTGTTAACACGTGCAAAGGCACTTCCTCATGCACGATCACACTCATCACACTCTCTCCCAGCGGCCCAAGCACAGCCCCTTTATGTTTGACTTTACTGCCAGGACCGCTGTTACTGCTCTCCTGCGCTGGCTTTTGGTTTCTGTATGCCAGGTCAGCAGTGAGGGAGGGGGACGCTTCACTCACATCCTGGTTCTGGAAGCAATTAGGCTTCACACGCATACGCTGCACAGAACCCTGTAGTGTTAGCAGTGCCGGAGTACATGAAAGTCACCCAACATTAAGGTTATATTATGCAATCCACAATTAGACCCAGACTAGCCAGACATGTCATACCGCACCGGTTTAGATGTTCCCAGTCATTTATCGTAAAAGTTGTGTCGGTGCATAAAACGGAAAGAATGAACAGAGTAAAGATTTAATATGTGCTAAAATGGCCACACATGAACATGGAAGGGTGTTGGCGTGCTTTCAAATACAGCATGGAATAAATTAGAGGATTACAATGAGGTACAGATTTTGGCTGCTTTTATCCTTTGGCTAGTTTTATAAATTGATTACATGAATATTGCAGTGATAATCCCCTGGTAACTGTAATAATGGACTACACAAAATCATTAGAGTTGATTATACAATATCCATCATTTTGTAGTGTAGTGCAGCCGCTGTGTGCTATAAATTACTGTGAAACAGAAGCGTACGTGTCCAATATCTACCGGCAAAACAACTCTGTTCTCTGTTTAGTGTCAGGCCATGAACTACAGATTTCTTGACCAAAGACCCAGTGGCAGTATGTTGTGCACTAGTGGTACTATAGTGAATGAGCTACAGCCATACAATATATATTCATAATGCATTATTTAAGGAAGTTGAATCCATTATAGAAACAACTATCTGTGCTTTAACACCCTACTGTGGATGATTCCAGGCAAAATTATAACATATCCATGGAAACAGCAAGATAGTGGACCCATCAGAAAAATGAATCTACATCTTTTAAGATTTGGGTGGATTCTGGTTCTGGCATTTCTAACTCAACTTCAGGAGCTGTTCTAGTCATTTTAACATCCATGTTATTCGTTTGTGAAAGGCTTTTCTGGAAGCTTAATACAAAGGTAATTCCATACTTTATTAGTCTAATGAATGCTAAAGATATATTTCTGTAACTTTACCCAAGAAGCCTACAGTTCCTCATTTGCATTCCTCCTCTTGCCTAATCTCTGTGTTGGGGTTCTAAATGGTTTTATTGCAGTTGTAACAGGCGCTTATCCACACTCTGAATGCTGATGTTTGGGCTCCACTAGAGTCTGGGTTTACTGAGAAAATACAGTGACATCATACAGCGCCCGAGTCCCGAGCTGCTACCAGGAAGTGCCATGATGACTGCTTATTCACATAGGATGAAAAGTGAGCCTTGTTCAACACTGTAGCTTTATTTGGCTGATTAAGAGCCTGGCCGACATCAAAGTATTCATTTCCTTCTTTGAGTGCAATAATACAGTGATGTAGAGGATTGGAGACTTCCACACAGATGGTCATGAATTTGACTACTTTTTCAGAGAATTCGTGGAAAGAAAGATTTGTGATTTATGGTAGCCTCAAGAACACGTTAAAGTAAAGAAAAATGAATGACTGATTTTGTATTACAGATTGGGAGGAAGCTTGACTATTGGTTTTTGTTTTAATACAACAAAAAGAAGCACAGAACAATGAACAAAATAAGACACAGCGAGAGCATTCAAACAACATTAAAAAGTCCTAAACATGTAGTCCGAAGTCTGTTGAATTTGTCCAATTTCAAATTTAGTGCAAATATAGGGCGAGCGTACAGCGTTTTATGTTGTAAATAAGTGAAAGGTTGTAACTGCCTCTACTTGTGTTGTGACTGAATTGGTCAATTTGTGCCTCGAAGGACTGTTCACTGTATTGTCACTTTGGATTTCCTAATTACTTTTTTATTATTGATCCGAACTGTATTATTTGATGTCAACCTAAAAGAGGTTTTGTTTTCAATGTTTTTTTTTACCTGGTTAAATATAGGTTCTATCAGACTTCTTCTATCAGACCAATGTTTGATTGTTTGTTGTCATACCTTACAAGACAACAAACAAACAAACAAACAAACATTGGTCTGCAAGTATCTACGGCAGAGCAATTCAACTTAATTTTCTCGTGGACCAGATTTTCCAGAGGGCCATGGCCTGCTCTGGGCCTTTGGTGCACAACACACCACTGTAACTACTGTAATTTGGGTTTCAATAAATTGAGTTGATACAATAAAATAATTACTGATAGATTAGATTTTTGTGAGAAATAACAAACAATGCTTTGCAAACTTGCCCATTCAGAACTGAAACAGAATGAAACTAGGACTAGACTAGGACCAACCAGATCTGAACCAGAACTAACCCAGAATCAAAACCGGTCTACAGCAGAATTAAACAAGGACTAAACCAAGACCAAACCAGGTCTAAACTAGTGCTACCCAGAATTAAACCAGTAAACAAGATTTTTTGTTTTGTTTTTTATTTGGAAGCTGAGTTGTGGGCCAGATTAAATCACTTGGAGGGCCTGATTTGGCCCTCGGACCTGATGTTGAATAGCCCTGATCTAGGGTTAAAGAAGAAGATTGTAGAAAAAGATCAGTGTATCTTCTGACCGTTGTTTGAAAAAAAAACTTCAACTCTCATCCAAGAAGTAATTTTAATCCGAGAAACAAGTCGAAACTCTTGTTTTTATTCCTACTCATTTGAGAGCCCTGCCACGGGCGGACTCTGCTATCTGGCCATTGGAAAATTGGGATGGGCCTATTGTCTATATGTTCCTGCTCACCTTGAGTGCCTATTTAGCATCCGAATGCCCAGGGGTCTCAGGGTTAGAAGACCATTATAAACAACGGGAAGTTGAATCTTAAACCTCCATTCCGTTTAAAGAAGGATTCTCTTTTTAACAAAGATTGCCTCTTAACTCCTCTTTCAACCATCTTTTTTCCTGCTCAGAATCTCCACCTCACTGTCTTCAATAGAGTGTTTGTGGCTTTGAGACGAAGATGCACAGCGCTCTGGGGTCCTGAATTGCGTGTCTTCTGTGCTGATAAAGCTCTTGTGAAGTGGCTGTTTAGTCTCCCTATGTACCAGGCTCTTAAACTTTCTTCACTGCATTGGATAGAATATACTACATTGCTCTGTTTTTGTGTCGGCATCTGTCCTTAGGGTGAACCAGTTTTGTCTTAAACGTTGTTTCCCTGTTTGAAATAACAGGACTCGTGGTTGTCTAAAATTCGTTGCAGTTTTCTGACAGTCCTGAGACATAAGGGATAGAGACACCCTTCTTCTTGGGTCTGTTTCCCTTTTGTCCTTTTGTCCTGCTTATTGGTTCTCTTCACGTTTGTTGCGGCCCAAGTCGGGTATCCACAGCTTGAGAGAGCATTCGACGTTGTTTTCCTCTTTCCTCTTGCCTTCTGGGCTGAAGTGGGCACGCTTGTGCTCTGTGTTGTAGTGTTGATCACTCCCAGTTATGCGTAGTTGGGTGGTAGAGCCAAGAGCAGGTACTGGTCATTGTGTGTGGGTGTCCTATATACTTCTTATCTGGAGCTTTCCGTCATTCTCCTCTGATAGTGGAACAATCAAGAAAGCAAGCGGTTCTCCTTTGCCATCTTCTTTGTAAACTGATATGCGGGTTCCACTGCATTGATGTGCGCTGAGAAGGCTTCCAGCTCTTGTTTCTTAATTGTCACAAAAGTGCATCCACGTAAGGTACCAAAGACTTGGAGCAATGCCTGAAAATGAGGTCAGTGCCTTCTTCTCAAAATGTTCATGTACAAGTTGCCACTAATGGAGAGACGGGCGAGCCATGCACAAAGCCGTGAATCTGTCTGTAAAATGTCCCCGGAATTGGAAGTATGTGGTGTTAAGGACAGATGTCTAGTAGTTTGCAGATTGTTCAGGTAGTCAGTTTGGTCCTTTCCTGTAAGGGTGGTGTCTTCCTGCAGTCTCGTCCTAACCGCTGCTACTGCCTCAGAGGTCGGGATGCAGGTGAAGAGGGACACACATCATAAGAAAACCATCAGGTCATCTGGTGGTCCACATTGGAGATGTTCACTATTGTCCACCAAAAAGTGTGTGTGTTTTCCACATGATGTTCCGAGTTCCCCACCAATGGTGCCAAGATGGTTGTTAAATGCTTGCCACATTGTATGTGATGGAATCTGTGCTGCACACAATGGGTATGAGTGGAACATTCTCTTTGTGAATTTTGGAAGGCCATAAATGCATGGAAGGCGTTCCCCAGGATACAGTCTGTAATACAGAAGCCTGTCTATCACTCCTCTTTTTCAAGCTTCTGTAAACAGTCTATCACCTTCTTCTTGTAGCCACTGGTCGGGTTCTCTTTTCAGACGTTCGTATGTGGCTGGGTCCTCGAGCAGGCTGTGGACTTTGCTTCATAATCAGCTGTGTTAAGAATACAGTGCAGCGCCCTTGTCTGCTGGAAGAATGGTTTATGCTGTCATCTTTTTGTAGTGCTGAGAGTGCCTTCCTCTCCTCAGATGTGATATTTGAAGGAGGAGGGTTTGGCGCTCTTCAGAGTAGCTTGTGACCCGTAACTCAGGTCTGCAGCTCAGTTCTGTCATCTTGTTGTTCCTGATGGCTGTTTTCTGGGCGTGTGATGTAGTCTTCTTGTAGGGATGTGTTTAGAAGTAATAGAAAAGTTGAGCCCTTTGGAGAGCACGTCTTTCTCTGCCTGAGACAGGACGCGGTCTGATTAGATTCTTGATCCAATTGTTTTTTGCTGTTCTTACTTCGGTCGTCCCTATACTTCTGTCATGCTGTCCTTACCTGTTCCTTTTATTCAAGAGGATGTTAAACTCTTGATTTGGCGTTCCTTGCTCTTCTTGTGCTGCGCTTCCTGTGCTGTCTGTGTAAAATCCATCACCCTCTTGAAGGCTTCATCAGGGAGAACGCTGGTTAATTTCTTCTGCAAAGTTTCTTTTCTGTCTTTCAGGCTAAATTCTAAAGTTGTTTCTTGGATCCTTTCACTGAGCATCTGCATAAGTTCTTCCTCAGATCTTCTCTTGCTCGTGTCTGTGTTTCTTTAAATTCGGAATGGAGGTTTAAGATTCACCTTCCGTTGTTTATAATGGTCTTTGAAACCTGGACGCCCTGGGCATGTCGGATGCTAATAGGCACTCAAGGTGAGGCAGGAACAATAGAAAATAGGCCCATCCCAGTTTCAATGGGCCATTAGCAGGAGGTCCCGCCCTGTGGGCAGGGCTCTCACTGAGTAGGATAAAAACAGAGTTCTCGGACTTGTTTCTCGGATTGAGAATGACTCTTGATGAGAGGTTGAAACGTTTTGTTTTTTCTAAAACAGAGTCCAGATGACTACACTGAATCTTTTTCTACAATGGAACACTCCTGGACGAATGAGGGATTACACCGACATGTAAAGAAGAAGAAGAAATAATATCTTGGATTATTACTTCATTTTGTTAACACGCCAAAATGTAGTGTTCTTATGGTCTATATAAACATATAATACAAATACAATTTGTAATCTTGGTTATGGATGAAAGCGTTTTCATGTGCAACATCAATTGTGGTGAAGAAAATGCACTGGTGTCATAAGTTCATTTTAAAACACATGTTTCATTTAGTTCTACCCTTGGATATTCTATAACATTTTACACCCTGACTGCATGGGACAGCCTCCTGCAAAGCTCACCAAGCCTCAGTGAGAGCACCTGCTTTATATGTGATATCATAAATCCTCCCTGCATAGTATTATACTGTGAACTCTGTGAAACCATAACTTTGCCCAAGGTCATCCTTTACCAAGAAAGCAACACATGTTTTGAGTCAATGATTTTATAGTAAAGATAAAATATTTGGCAGGGCAAGACCATGACATTCGAACCATATGAGGCTCCTTTATTGTACACTTCACTTTGTTGACCAGAAAGTAGAAACACAGGCACTTATTTATCCAAGTAGTGAAGATTATTTGAACAACTTCAAGTGTAGTCTAAGTCCATTAGCTTAAAACAGTGTTATATTGGACCATGACCCTGTGGGAAATGAGGCCTATGAGTCAATCAGTGCAGGACATCTTTCTGCTCTGCTCTCAGGGATCGGCTGCTGCGTTGGTCTTCTGATGAGTATCTTGACACACAAAGTCACCAGATGTTCAATATTTGAGTTGGCCTGGAGGTTCTGAAAATAAGCAGACAACTGTCAACGTCTGTCACGACAGAGCGTTTTACAGCCCGTGTTCGTTGTGAACTCTTGTGTTCTTGGTGAACTTTAGCGTTATCTTGAGCCCCACACTGGGAGCCCATCAAATACATAGATGGGTAGGTAGAAATTGTACACAAGTAAGAGTACTGTTGCTTTGAAATAATATTACTCTAGCAGAAGTACAAAGTAGTGGTCCAAGAAACTACACAATTAAGAGTAAACAAGTATTTGGGGGAACTACAACTCGAGTTAGCGTAACTGGCTATGGTTACAAGCACATTCTGTTTATTATCTGATTTTTCTTTTTTGGGGGGGATTCATACAATTATTATAATTACATATAAACAGCTACATATGATGTGAGTGAATATACTTTATTTCTGATCAAGGTTGCTCGGATTACTGCTATCATGTTTTAGAGTTTGCTTGTCATTTAATAAATATTAAAGGTCCAGAAATCTGCTAATCAGATTTTGGTCTATTTTTGGTGTATAATTTGAAGTTAAAGTAATTGGAAGGACGAAACTTTAAATGATGAACAAAGTCTGGTATCTTAAAAAGATAGACCACAAAAATTTGAAAAACAAACAAAGAACTGCATACAATTTGAAGAGGAGGGGCAAGAATCAAAACTTTTACGGTTACACTATAAAATATATTATTCGAGAAGTAGAATTATGTAATCTGAGGAAGTACAACTTAATTGAAAAAGTTGCTCAAGTAAATGGTTAAGTAATTATAACTGAGTATAGCCTGCCTGCCTCTGTTCAAATATCACAACCGTTACATTTTTGGAATATGTCCCTCTGAATCTGTCTGTCTAAGCTGTTGGATTCCCTCTAAAAACATTGCCTGGTCGAAGAATGTATGATTATGAATGCCGCAATTTTTTCCCCAAAATGTATATGGATTCCAAAAGTCCACAAAGGACTTCATATTAAAACAATATTATTTCATGTGCATATACAGTTAACCGATCTGCTCTGTAGCCAACATAAATACAGTTAAAAGTGAGTCCCAAATCCAACTCCTGGCCGAATGAGGGATTACACTAATTTGTCCCGAATCATTTTAAATTAGAACGGCATTTAGGATTTTAGTAAAGAAATATTTGTACTTATGATTGTAATAAATTATGCTGTATTTTAGGTACCCCATCAGCATCGACTGTCTGTGGATGTGATTCCTGAATTAAAGGACTCGGAAAACTTCTGCCGGAATCCTGGAGGCATAAGTGAGACACCCTGGTGTTTTACGACAAATCCCAACATCCGCTGGGAGTACTGTGCTGTGCCCCAGTGTGGAGAGACTGAGAAAGGTACAGCTGTTTTCAGAGATAAAAACAAAATAATAATCTTTATTCGTCATAGTTGAATTTCAGACAGAATAACAGCCATAGACATGAAAACTTTATCCCTTCTTAACCGTTTGAAGGTTTTCTTAATACTAAAAATCAATGGGTCTCATTTTAGACATGGGTCAACTGCTGAGAACTGAGTAAGTAAGCAAATCGACAATGTCAGCAAACACAAACAATTTGAGCAAGCTAGATTTACTGATTAGCTCTTTTTAGAGTCTTTAATGTCCATCTAAGTTATATAACAGTGAAAACAAACACATGTTGTAAGTCCTGCATTACTGTTTTGTTGTAGTGGTGCAGCCGGATCCATCTCCCCCTCGGCTGATCCCTCGGTTCCCTCCCGTGACCTCCACCTCCCCAGCCTACTCCATGTCTGTCATAGTGATCGTCATTACCTCGCTGGCTGCTGCCGTTCTCCTCTCTGGGCTCATTCTGGCCTGTCACCGACGCAGGAAACACTGGAGGAACAGGAAGAGGTACAACACAACACCCAGACATGTTCTATTTCTTACTGTAGTGGCGTTTGTGCCTCACAGCAGGAAGAACCCGAGTTAAATACCAACCGTTTGCATGTTGGTTACTCTGGTTTCAGATGACATCCCTGTATATCAGAATCAGAATCAGAAGGGGTTTATTGCCATTGAACAAAATTCACAAACATAGGAGCTTCGGGGTCGGGATTCAAACTCACAACACTGCGGCCGGCAGTGCTGTGCCTTAACCACTCGACCACCAGGCAGCACTTGGAATATATTTTTAAGATAACAATTGGGGACACAGGCACTTCCACCATCTGGGGGTGTGACCTCTTTGCTTTCTAGAACCTGAAAACACCCAGTTGTCTTCTCTTCATGGTTATGGATACAACCTTGAAAATGTCAAATCTGGGTCTGCCCGATTATTCATAAAATCAATGAGACACTTTGAATTGTCTTCAACACAATATTCCATTTGACTTTAAAACAATGTACCTCGGATGTAGGACTCCAGCGATGGAGATGATGAATGAATACCTGTGGAGTGTACTTTTTGCTGCAGCAAAAAAGGCAAAAACAAAAAAATGGATGAGGGAAACTGAGACGACTATCAAGGACTGGACTGAAATAACGTTCCACATTTATAAAATGGAAAAACTGACTTTTACTTTGAACTTAAACATGGACAGACACTGGGACATATGGGATCGATTCATTGGGGGATGCATGCGTGACTGACATTCTATTGATTATTTCCTTTTGATTTTATCTTTTCACTCTCAGGACTTTTCTTGTTTGTTCTTTCTGTTTTCTTGTAATTATTTAAAAAGAAAAAAGGGAGCTAAGCAGGGTTTGGCCTGGTTAGTACTTGGGTGGGAGACAACCGCATGCTGTTTCATTCACCTTGTCTATCATGAATGTGGTGAGTAAGTGATTGGTGGTTGTCTGAGGGGCAGATGGTGCAGATTAGCAACCTGGCTTTAAGCGCTGTGGTCGTCTAAAGAAATTATTTGTTGACTAAAGACCTGCCCTGTGGATCGATTAATCTTCTTCTGTTGAGGATACGTATAAATCCTTATAATCTTAAATCATTTTTTAACAAAGATTGACAATCGACAATTTAATTGACTAAAGGACTAAATGACAACAGCCCTACTGGCTTCTGTCAGTCTATCCTTGGAAAGTTGTGACTACAGTAGTAACTTACCACGACCGAGTAAGGAGTGAATGTATAATGCAATTAAAGATCTTTGGGTGTCTTGAAAGGCGAAATAGAAATCTATAAAAATAAGCAACAAAAATGATCCTTAACAAAATTTCAGAAACATCCCAAGACTTTACATGTCAGCACTAAAATTCCATTCAATTCAATGTATTTTTGTAACAGTGATTGCCTTGAGGGGCGACATTACCTCAGTTAAGCAACCATTTACACTGCTACCTACCATTGTATGAAGTCCACTCATAGGAATTGCATTGTATAACATGCATAGTAGATACATTTTTTTTATTTTTTTATTTGCTTTTCAGAGTAATGGAGACCCCTACACTGACCACTCTCCCCTCCGAGCTCCTGTTAGACCGCCTTCACCCAAACCCCATGTACCAGCGAGTGCCTCTGCTGCTCAACTCCAAACTGCTGGCTCTGGAATATCCACGCAATAACATCCAATACGTCCGGGACATCGGAGAGGGCGCCTTTGGGAGGGTTTTCCAGGCTCGGTGAGTGGGGCTGACCGCACAAAAGAACACAAGTGCACAGTGTAATGCAGAGAATGCTTTGACCCAGTGGCAGGCAGACTTAGACAAGGCCAGGCTGCTCGTATACTGAGAACTTGTGCGTCATTTACAAAGTGACACGGTGCAGTACAAGCAGGTGTCAATTTCAAATGTCCGTGTGGACCAAAAAGCATCTGAAACATAGGTCAGGACGTAACCAATTGGAATTTTGTCTAAAACACTAAAACTAAAACACAATCTTGGATATGCAGGGCATGACGGAACTTGATAAATGATTTTAAAGTGGACATAACATGCTTTAGTTTGGTTTTATTGGCTTTTAAACATGCTTATACATGTAGAACTAGGTTTTTAAAAAATGCCAATGTTTGGATAATAGAGCTTGGCATTGTAATCATTTTTCATTTAGCCTAATGTTAAAACAATGGAGATGAGATGGAGATAAGATGCAAAATACTGACGTTCATTCAGATGTACTCTGACTCTAGTGTGATAAATGTATTTACCTGTAAAGACCTCGCAATTTATTGGGTTGTTCTTCGGTCTTTATGGAAGTTTTGCGCTGCTGCGGCAAAAATAGCGGATATTGGTAGTTTTTTATGTTCCATCCCATGCTCTATACAGTTTGTTTAACATATACACTTTGTTTCACGCATATTTCCAGCTTTGCATTGGAGCTCCCTCTGCTGACAGCAATTGTCTTGAAACGTGAAAAAAGCCTTTTAGCAGTCATTTAACAATTGTCTGTTATGCTAATGGTATTTGAATGCAAGAAATGCAAAGAACAAGTGATTTCTGATTATCCAAAGAAAGACAACTGTGTAAACATGATTAATGTTTTTCATGAGGGAACCATGTTATAACAAGTTTTAAAGTTGTAGATTTCACGGAAAAAGATACACTACCAAACAGCAAATCACAGCATTATTGAGAAATAGCTTTGCTGTTTAAGACAATTTGAAACACATTTCTAATATTGTCTACACGTGTTGTTGTCTTTGCCTCTTTGTTGTTACACATATCCAAGCATTTCAAGTCTTAATAGTTCCCAATTGAAGCCAGAACATGTCTTGAGCTGGAGTGAGATACATATAAATGCATCATGTGTCCTGTATTCTGATCTGAGGACTGTCCAGCTGTTAATCCTTCCGGAGTGAGAGGTAGATTGGTGTCACATATGAACACCTCTGGGAACACAAGATTCAAACACATGCCTGGGTGTGACTTTGATGAGGCATATTAAAATAGTCCCAAAAACTTCAAGGCTTTGTCCTGCATCAAGTTCTAAGGGGCTGTGGAGAATAAATAGATATCTACTCTGTTGAGTCTTGTGTGTAGACAATAAACACACAACATAATGAGATAGACATACAGGTTTTTATTTAACTATTAAATATTATTTAAGCAGGTAAGCAAAACCATTGAGCTTGAGACCTCTGTTGTAAGGGTGACCAGGGGCAAAGGAAAGACCTGACAGCACACCAAGATCATATGTCAAAAAAATAAAATAACATGCATTTATAATATTTATGTTACTTGTTATTGTTAATTTTTAAGTTAGAGCAAAATAGACAACACAAGGGTGAATAAATTACATTTAGATAAATTAATCAATGACAATACAACAAAGGAAATAAACATAAACAAAACAATGCATTAGTCTATCACATATATACTAAAATGTGACATATTTAAGTTTTACAAATATAGTTTTGATGTATTTTTTACTAAACCATACATTGTTGGTAAGACTCCCTAGTGTCTACTCCAGTCTCTGCCTTGTGACATTTTGTGATGGAAAGGGCATCTGACATGATGTGTGATATAATTGCTTTAGCCCTACAGACATGACAAGACAAGACCCAAGGAAACAATTGTTTTACTCTAAATGAAACACTAGAACCGAAGAAGTGTCCACATAGTACCACCATAGGAAGCTTGTGTACTACCAGTGTTACACACATAGTTGTGTCCTATCACAATTATGCAGACGAGAGTCAGATCTATGTTTCACTGACGGCAGGTGAATATGGACCAGTGGATTCACTCTGTCACTGCATCCAACAGATCAGTGTGTGGATGCAAAACAACTTTCTCCAGTTGAACTCAGACAGACTGAAATCATCGTCTTTGGCCACAGAAACAAAGAGAAAGAATTAGCAGTCACCTCCAGAGTCTCTCGCTCTAAAACCTACAAAAGGAGTTAGAAATCTGGGGGTAATAATAGGACTCGAGACTTGAACTTTAACATCAGCAGCTTTTCACCAGCTAAAAATCATTGCCAAAATCAAAAGTATAGTGTCTTAACCAGACTTGGAGAGACTTATCCATGCGTTTGTCTCTAGTACAGGGGTCGGCAAACCTTAAATGTTCAAAGAGCCATTTCGGACCAAAAAGACAAAAAAACAAATCTGTCTGGAGCCGCAAAAAATAAAAACCTTATATAAGACTTATATGAAGGGAACACAGGCTGTAAGTGTATATTAGCTATAATAGCCTACAATCAAAATGACAAGGCTACAAATACATAATGAGCATTCCTGATGAAATGTGTATTTTTCCTGCCGCGCACTATGGGGAGATGACGCACAACATGACTACTCTGCTATATGATATTTGGTGCTTTAAGTTTAACTTTCATTACAATGTGAATGTATTATGTTTTATTGCATTGATGAAAATATAGAAATACAATTAAGAAATCAGAATCCTTCATTTACTCACCATCTAATCTAGCAGCAGTAGTGGAGTTTGGAGATGCAATCCACTTCTTAAATCTATCTTTGCACCTCTAATTTCTTCAGAAGTGCTGAAATCGCACAATCCTTGAATTCTCTGTTCTCATTAGCGATGTTTCATGTTACAACAGCCACCTGCCCGGCACTGCGCCGCCCATGTGCACCACGCTGAAACGTGTGTCGCAGGTTTATGACGCAAATCTTCGTTGACAGAAATTTGGAAATTTTATATTTTATTATAAACAGTTTTTATAACATTGGAAAACGTTAAGAATGTTTGCGTCATGTTTGTCCTTCTACAGAAACCATATTAAAACAATGTATCCCCCCATTCATTTTTATTTTCATACATTTTTGAAAAAGCTCCAGGGAGCCACTAGGAGGGCGCTAAAGATCCGCATGCGTCTCCAGAGCCTCGGGTTGCCGACCCCTGCTCTAGTAGATTAGACTACTGTAACGGCCTGCTCAGTGGCCTCTCCAAACAAGCTGTAAAACAGCTGCAGTACATCCAGAACGCTGCTGCCCCGGGTCCTGACTAGAACCAGGAAGTATAATCACATTAGTCCTTTGCTCAGGTCTCTGCACTGGCTCCCTGTGGCTCAGAGAACAGACTTCAAAGCAGCTCTGCTTGTATACAAGTCTCTCCATGGCCTAGCACCAAAGTACATCTCGGACATGTTAGTGCCATATGAACCATCTCGGACTCTGAGAAACCTCAGGGACCGGCCTCCTGCTGGTGCCCAGAGTCAGGACAAAAACATGGACCGGCCTCCTGCTGGTGCCCAGAGTCAGGACTAAACTTGGGGAATCTGCATTTCAGTTTTATGTAGCTAAAATCTGGAACAGTCTTCCTGAGGATGTGAAACAGGCCTCTACTCTCACAATGTTCAAATCTAAAAACAGTTTTGTTTGGCTGTGCATAGGATTTTATTTGCACTCTTCTTATGTCCTGAACTGTTTATATCTGTCAAGTCTTTGTGATCTTAATGCATTCATTTTCCTTGTTGTGTGAAGCACTTTGTAGAGCACAAGTCGTCCACAAGGAAATTCAAATAAACTTGCCTTACCTTGCCTCTATTGGAACTCCTGATGGAATAAATAAATACAAATACCAATACACATCACACTTACATATGTATTCGGTTTCAATATGCAGTATACATACTGCACATTGTGTCACTGTCAGGCAGTTAATAAAGGGTCTGTTCCTTGCTGATACGCGCCTATCTTCACTTCCTCCATACGGATGAGTTATCACCACATGAGCTCCTGCCTAAACTAAATATACGTCAACACTGCAAGTATGAATTTGTTCCTCTCGTGAGACGCTACAGGAAGCAACTATCCCCCTAGTGATGTGTACTGCATATTGGCTTCCTGGATTTGGGAATGTTATTAAAGAAAACACTCAGTTCTACTCTAGCGCTGTATTGCTCAAAGTCTTGCCTAATATTTCTTTCAGAGCACCAGGCTTGCTGCCAATGGAGTCGTTCACTATGGTGGCTGTGAAGATGTTGAAGGAGGAGGCATCGGCCGATATGCAAAATGACTTCCAACGAGAAGCAGCGCTCATGGCAGAATTTGACCATCCAAATATTGTCAAGCTTCTAGGTGAGTAGAAAGGTTTTCGATAGAGAATGAGAATTAGTCCAATATGGATTTATTTACTTACAGTTGATATCAAAATCCAATATTTTTCTTGCTGTTGTCGCTGATAACCAATATGATATTTTTCTTGCTGTTGTCGCTGATAACCAATATATATATATATATATATATATACTTTTTTTCTAATTCATAGGAAGGCCAACAATGTGATGTTGTTTAATTCACACATACAATAATTCACACAAAAAATAATCTATTTTGTTAAACTTTGTATGATGATGATTTAAAAATACAGCCAGCTCTTTGGCTTCATTGCCCTTCTATTTCCATTAGAAAAAATATATAGTGGTGATAGTGATATATATATATCAGATTTTACTGGGGGAAAAAAAACATCCAACAATATCACTGACACCGATATTAGCACTGATATATTACACATCCCTACATCTGTGTTTTGCATGTGGAGATTCCCAAGACCATTGTCATATCCTTTGAGTGTAGTTTTCAGTGCAAAAAAACAGATGTAGGGAAACTGAATTTAAAGATTTGCAAGACATCAATATTTGCCAAGACAAGCTCAAGAAAGAGGGGTTGTGAGCAATTACTGCACTTCCTGCTACTGGTTTCAACCTAGATCTCTCTTGACCCTAAACACACTGAATGAATGATGAATGAAACTATTTAATATTCCAAACACTACATACACAAATATATTTTGTTGTGTCCCATTGGACATTTGGGTACCTGAATATCAAAAAGCATTCTTAACTTATCACAGAAACGTACACTACATTAGCCAAAGGGGTGCTTTTATGTTTTTAAGGAATTTCTACAGATCGACACAATCCTTTAAAATTTGTATTAATTAGTGCTGCTGTTTAAAACTATAGTGACTACTACAGTGAATTTTAAAAGTGAAGAAGAAAGTGAGGAAGAAAAATCCATGATTGTTTATGGCTGAAATAATTTGCCTCAAGCACAACATTGCTCTGTAACACCTTGTGACTTAATAGAAAACTAGAAACTGCACTGATGTACCATATTAACGAACCCATCAGTCCAGAGAAAATGAATAATAAAGAAAATAATTAAAAATATTGATGTAGTATATTTTTCAATAATGTTTTCCTTTCTCCAAATTTGCACGAGCTAAACCAAAGTTTTCCAATGTCAAGCTCTTACAGCTGCTTTTGACATACTTTAAATAGCACAATTGGATCCCTGGATAAGTTCATTGGCTGTATTATAGAAAAGTGAGAGAGCAGATGGATGGACATCGTACAGGGGGTCATTGGTCAGCATTGCTCACACAATCTAATGATGGATCTAAAGTCTACTGCCTTCCACCACATAAACCAGATTATGTACAATCTCAGAAAGCCACGGCTGGTGATAGAATGGCGTGTAACAGTCCACAACCCTTGGAATTGTATTCAGAAGAACGTAAAAGCAGATGTTGAAGATATGTGAAATCAGAGAATCTTCCAAATTCAGCATTATGTTTTGCTGACAGAAAGCAGTCAGGCAGTGCTGTGCAATGGCTATTTCTATAACAAGAAGGTCCAAAATTCAATTCCCCGACCTTGCATGTTCTTCCCTTGTTGTCTGCATAGCAATCACACTAAAACAGATCCTGCATTGTTAAAAAGCTCAAAGTACAATCCGCTTTTGTGTGTGGATAGCTATGCATATAAAGAGTGTCAGACACAACACTAATCCTAACTGGAACTAGTTAAATCTGAGGAACATTTCTAAATTTCAACACACACAGCTGCTTTTGACATATATAGCATCTCTGAATCCCTGGATCAGTGCATTGGCAAGTGCAAAAACAGATGTAGGCAAGAAAATGAGATCTGCTTGGTGGAAAACAGGTTAGAAAAAGTGTGGTTATAACTGTTGTAGTACTTTAGTCTTTCCCAACCATCCAATATTGTTTACAGGAAATATCCAGTAACTCATTCATCTGTTTGATTTTGAATGGCAGCGCTTTTGCATTAGTATCAAGTTTGCAAATTTAGAATCCGTCAATGACACACGAGTTGATTCAATTATGACACAAATTAGGACACTAAGAATACACGCCAAACACTGTGTAAAAATATCACCACGAGCTAAAAGATCATATGTTTATTAGATTCAAAGATGGAGCTTCTGTGTTTTGTATTTTTAGCAAAGGTCAAAACTCTTCATCCCACCGTTGACCTTTTGTTGAGGCAGCTACTGTTGAAGTGTGCTCTTGTTTCTCTTGGTCATGCATGAGAGCCGCAGAGGAACCATAATCAGACAGTGATTCTCCAGGGAACTGTCCTGCACGGTGCACCCCCCTCAAGGACACTTAACAACACTGATGACTTACACACGTCCTAATCATGGCAATAGTTCCGTTTATGTGGATTGGTACAGTTAATATTAAGTTTATCCATTTGTATAATAGAAGAAAAGAAGTCAACCTTGCCAAGGAGAAATGGTCTGACGCAAGTAACGCAGTGCCGTAACCGTAACAAACATTTACATTGTGTTACAAATATCTAATATCTAAAAATAAAAAAATAATAACATTTGATAAGTTAACAGATCATTGCATCTTTACAGACCTCTAGAGGTTAGATATCCATGTCTTTGTCACAAACGTATAGAATGTGATAACAGATCCATTTTGCACGAAAACCTTTAGAAAATACTTTCTTTATTGCCCATTATAAAACCTGACTGCGAGCCTGTCAGGCCAAAGTATTTGGCTAAACATTTTTAGACAGCACTAGAATTTAAAATAAAGCTCTGTGGTCTTGAAACTTTGACCGACTGCCCATTGAGAGATTTTAACACTTGCAAATGGTCTGCAGAATCTTTTGTAGTGACAATGATTGATATCAACTGATGCAAAAAGTAGTTAAGTCATTAGAAGTGTATTGTAGTCATTCCAGACTCCACAAGTCTTCTCTTTTTTTTTTTTTTTTTTTTTTTTTTTTTAGGCAAGTTTTGCACATTTTACCCACTTTAAAATTTGATAAAAATATCTAAAATGTGGAACAGACTGTTTCCAAAAACCCAGATTCAGAACCAAAGTAATGGAACGAAGCATTGCTGAAAGGAATACAGTTTATGGAATGATCCTGACAAAGAAATCAAAGAATCAAGAACATCAATGGCATCTAAGAAAGACGTAAAAGCTTTAATAATAGAAAATTAGGATGCTCGCAATGTATTTTTACACAGTATTAAATGCAGATGTATAGTATATATGGTATGAAATAAATAAACTTAAATAAAGAAAGGAGGAATTGTAATTTTGACTAAACATAGTACTGCCACTACTACTTACTGTACTACATAATGCTGATTAGTATATAAGTAGAATGTGCTTGGATATTTAAAAAAAATTGTGTTGTACTTCATATCACTTCTTGCCAAAACTCTCTCTTTCCCCTCTTTGCAGGTGTGTGTGCGGTGGGCAAACCCATGTGCCTCATGTTCGAGTACATGGCCCATGGAGACCTGAATGAGTTCCTCCGGCGCCGCGCTCCAACTCAGTCCAGCCGCGCCGTCAGCCGAGCGAGCATGTCCATCCGCAGCTTCGCCTCCGAGTCTGACTGTCTCGGGCTCAACTGCACTGAACAACTCTTCATCTCCAAACAGATCGCCGCGGGGATGGCCTACCTTTCTGAACGCAAGTTTGTGCACCGGGACCTAGCCACTCGGAACTGCTTGGTTGGGGAAGACATGGTGGTGAAGATTGCTGATTTTGGCCTGTCCCGAAACATCTATTCTGCCGATTACTACAAAGCCAATGAAAACGATGCTATCCCCATTCGTTGGATGCCCCCGGAATCTATTTTCTACAACCGCTACACCACGGAGTCGGATGTGTGGGCGTACGGTGTGGTGCTATGGGAGATCTTCTCACATGGGATGCAGCCTTATTATGGAATGGGTCACGAAGAGGTCATATATTATGTAAGAGACGGGCACATATTATCCTGTCCAGAGAACTGTCCTGTTGAGCTATACAATCTGATGAGACTTTGTTGGAGCACGCATCCAGCAGACAGACCGAGCTTTAGCAGTATCCACCGAATACTGGAGCGTATGCACCAGACCACAGTCAACACTAACGTGGAAATAATCAGTACTGAGAAGCCAGACCCTGACAAGGAGGCAGACTGCTGAGCGGTAAAGGCTGTGTGACCAGTTAAAGACTTCCAAATATCAGTACCCTCCATACTGATGACATTATTTTTACTTCATGTCATGAGCAAATTGATGTCAGTTGTTCAAGGTAATCTTTGATTTTTCTTCTATATCCAAGTTCACCCATATGGATTGCTAAATACAGTATCTGTTGTTTTTCTTAGGAATTGCTCAGTTGCATAAATCATCATGGATTAATTAATCGATATTAAAGACCTTTCATTTTCAACAAAGAATTTCATACGGGTAATTCTCATAAAATCCATTAGAAGTTTTCTTTAGACAATACTTTTGGATGACTTTATAAAAAAGTATTCATTCCAAAAAGCAGTATATTAAGGGGCCGGTACCGGTTATTTGCCATAGTTCAAGAAAACACTTTTTAACAGTGTTTTGGGAAAAAAGAAAAAAAGAAAAAAGGAGATGTCTTCCTGGGACGGACAATATAATCCAGTTGTTGGATAACGACTGCCTGTAACTATATCCCAGATTGTTGTTTCTCTGTTATGGTTCATCATCTGAGTGAGAAAAGTGGGTGGGGCAAACAATTCCTTCTGAAATATTTTGTTAGTCAAAATTAGGCCCTTCAAAATAACTGATGGTAATAAAATGTGTGCGTATAACGTAATCTGGCTTTGTTACAAAGTCAATGGTTACAAACTAATACTTTTTTTCCCCATAATCTTTAACTTTGAGCAACAAATCATTGTTCAATCGATTTCACTGATTTCTTTATTTGATATGCAATACACATGCATTTATGATTTGCGTAATAACAGTTAATGGTGTTTTATGAACTACATTTTGTAATTCCAAAGTGGCACACAATCACTTTAGGATTGTTGTTGTTTATTCCATTGTTGGGCATTGTTTTATTTACTTTGATTGTTTTAAAGAAAATGTATAAATGTGTATGTGTGTATGATATTCTGGACTGACATTAATTGGTATCATTAGTTGTCTGTATCTCTAAATCATAAACTGTCCTCAAATAGGTGAACAAAAATAATGTGTTTTGCATTTGTGTTGTCATGTATTTTTTTGAAATAAAATTGGGGTTTATTGCAAATGTTATATTATCAATGTGACTTCTAAAAAAAGGTATTTATGTTTATCATGATATTAAAAATGTTTATATTTTTTACTCTTATCCCAAATTCAACATAAGCAATCAAGATTAATTCAAATAATAATAAAGTTAAGGCTGAAATTGTAAATTGTTTTTTTAACGAGTTTGTTGCCACAGTTCCTTGACTGGCCTCTGGAGGGCACTCTGCATTTCAAACTGGCAAACCAAACTATATTTACTCTCCCCAGTGAATTACCGTGGCACGCACAATAGTTTTATTACACAAACATGTGCCGTGGACTTGTGTTAGTGGAGGATGTTGAAAGTGCTTATGTCTGAGTTTGTGCATGTGCAGGGGATGACCAGAGTAAACTGTTTGGACAAGACCGAGCGCAGTTTGGCTTTGGACTCTCCATCTGTCTTCTGCTACATCTAAACTGTGGCCCTCCACACTGTACTCCCACTTCCTCCTTCGAGTCGGCCTGTCTACGCATTTTACAGCCCACTTAGATTATCAGACAGTGTTTTCAGATATAGGAGGTCATATTCAATTTGAGCTTTCCAACATGATATTTCTGAAGAATTTGATTGAAGTTAAAGTTGTTTGACTTGTCACACTTATGGTTATGAATGATTGAGAAATGGTCCTACGGGTACTTTTGCCGTTGCACTGAGTCCCGCCCACTTTTGTGTGAATATATTCCGCTTCATTCAATGGCGGCAGATACAAACTGACGGATCTTCTCTCCTTTTAGTCTTAAACTATTGAACCAGCCATCAGAACTACAGGAAAACCACCGCACATTCTCACGGATGTATGAAATCAGCAGCTGATTAGAGCTAGCTCTCCTCTGCTTGGAGTGAACGAACGGCTCCACACAGTGGCCGTAATTTAGAAATACAAACTCATTCATTCCATTTAGTGACAATAAATTAAGTAAATACCCAATCTGGTCCCCCCCCCCCCCCCCCCCCCCCCCAAAATATAAAATAAAACAACACAAAGTAAATGGTACAGGACATATAGAAATACCAAACAAAACTCATGTAAGAAAACATGAATCATACTGTGAATTCATATTTTAATTTATTGCCTGCTCAATTATCATTAAACATAACATTAACAGGTATTTCATATGAAAACACATGCATCTGATACACGCATATATGATTAGCTTTGAGTCAGTTTAAAAACATTTACTATTGTTTCTGTGAATTGTCGGAATCATAAACACTGTCCTTTGCGTTATTTTTGTCTTTGTTTATTCAGTAGAAATCACTAAATATATATTTGAAGTTTATCACCGGTCACATCCCATTTATTTCTATAGACGTTTGTTTTAACCCAAAATTGGGCGGGGACGTTCTGGTTGCACAGGAAGAGACGATTGACCGGAGGCACCATCCCCCTGTCTGCGCACCTCATGGATCAGTTAAAATATCTGGATAGAGTATTGCTAGCTTAAACGAGTCGCTAGCGGCCCCAGCGGCCAGCCCATTGGTTCTGCAGCGAAAAAAATGTGTGTGACCCAGAAAGCTTTTTTCCCTAGAGCGCAATGTAATAAAAAACTGCTCGTGTTCGGCTGACAGGGCACCTACGACTTGCAGAAATATCTGATATTTCGGATCATTCTCTTTTTCTCAGTTTAAAATTCTTCAGTTGCCTTTACAATGCATTTTAAGCTGCTAGCTTCGGCTACGCTCTAGCGCGCCGCTCTAGCCCAGCTCGTGTGCTGATCGGTCAGGACTGTAACCGTCCAGACCAATCAGCGCGTGCATGTGATGTACACGAGCCAAAGTGCAAGGAACGAGCCGCAGGCATAAAACTGTGGATCCAGGGTTTTAATAACAGAACAAATGATGGAACTAATGGCCACCATGGATCTGAGGGCCGTGGATCTACGACTTAGAAGCGGTCTTGAAATGTTTATGCCTGAAAAACAAAAGAACCAAATAAATGTTATGTGTACATCAGTGCTGTTACCTACCTCATACTTTTAATGACTTTTAGCATGTTTTGAAAACGTTTACAAACTAGGTACGCTAGCCTATGTAGCTTCCAGGCCACTGTGTACTAGCTTCAAAAGGCTAACTGGCGACATTGACTGACAGTGAGTTTTTGCTATAAGATTATTATACCGCTCTGCTTTTTCAAGTCTCAATATAATGATTACTTGTTAACGCTGAATGAGTTTTTATCATAGTGTCAAACGCTGAGGGGTTTTTGTAGAGGACGTTGTAACGACTTGCATGCATTTGCGTCATTGCAGGCAAGTAAGTCTGCTTGCCTTACCCTAAACTTATGAACTCTGAGCTGAATACTCCAGTGGAATTGTTTGTTTAGGACATTTGTGTCTGGGGACGCTTTATGTTATGCTTTATTATTATCATACATGTTGAAAATTTAAATCCTTTTTCCTGTGTTTTCATTTGCTGAGGGTATGCACCTTGTAATGTATGTCCTAGTGTGAGTTTGTCAAACTAAGGGACAACAACAACTGAATTTGATTTCTTGAAAATATATAAATATTTATTATTCCACAAGTCAGAAAGGAAACCTGACTGGCACCCCCACAAACACAACATTAAAAACACTGCCAAACTGTCACAATATAACTATGGAAGGAGTAAATAAACAAAAACAGACAACCCAAATGTTATAAAAGACTTGAGTTCCCCATGTTGCCATAATGACAACAATGACAATAACGCCTTTGTTTGCACAATGACACAACTTTTTGCCTTACAGACAAACTAAACAGATAAACTGAAAAGCGCCTGAGCCAGACGTCTGAATAATGCATGCCAGGGTTTGTTTAATTTCACACAAAATCAAATATACATATTGAAACTAAAATGCTTATTCTACGCATAATCATTTGCATGCCTTCCAGTCCGATGCAATATTCATAAATTGTTTTTACAGTGTCCATATTGACACAGAAGATGCCCCATTCCCATGGGTAATTTAATAGATCAATGCCCATTCCCCTCACTCATCACTGGCCCAAGGGTACTTCCTTTGTGGCCTTGTCAGCTCTGTGCTGTAATTGGTTGATGGGGGCTGAGACAGGAAGCAGCTCAATATATATCAGTCAGCTGGGGGCTGGTGTTTCTGGTTTTAAGGCTAGTTTAACTAGGGCTGTTGTTTGGGTGCGTGTCTTGCCTCATTTTTCCAAATGGGCAATAAAGTTGCCTGTGAATATGCTTCACACATAAAAGTGCAAACAGGCTTCACTATCAAGTCCATGTACCACTAAAATTGTAATACAACTCCCACCTGTATATTGTTTATTTTACAATACATGTGCCATAAGTTATTTGAGTTGCAAAGAGATTTACTACCATTATTGATTTGACATTACTTTATTTAGTTCACAGGAAAGTGCAGACATGTACGTATAAGACATGAAGACATATACGGAAATCAGAAGGTACTTTTAACAAACTTTCCCTGTTGCATTGGCTGTAGCTTCATGATAAAGCTGGAATGGGATATTTCTTAGCGACACAAACTCAAAGTCACTTGTTGCATTTAAATCCTGTGTCAAATGCCTATTGACTCACCCACAGAGTAAAAGTGTTCTTCTGAGCACTTTGATCAAAAAGAGGTGACATTAACTTGCACGCAAACATCCTTGTTCAAGATGAGTCTTACATCCCTCGTGGAAAGGCACACAGCCCAAACCTTGCTTTTATTATTAAAAGATTAAAAATGAACTAAGTCAGACGCATACATGTCCTGTGGGCAAACAGCTGATCAGATTGATATTTTGACTTGATCAACTCGAGACATGCTGCTCTGGTATAAATCCCCAGGCAGTACCACACACATCTTGAAATTGGAACGTCCACGTCCATAGCACTTTAAAAGAGATTGGTAGAAAAACACCGGGCAGAACAATCACAGATGACGTTTTGCTTGTTTTGAAAAAGTGAGACAAGACACGCCCCCAAACAACAGCCCCAGTTATAAACTAGCCCTAGACAACCCGAAACACAGGCGCTGCAGAGCTGTGAGACAATAAACAAGGCCTGGAGAGCACCTGAATTTACAAACGTTCAGTCATTATAAACACACAGCATATACAGTAGACCATTATTGGTTGAAATGCTGTTTGTAATTACAATTTGGAAGACTATGACAGGGGTAGTTGTTGCTTTTGGTGATGGGAAGGCTTTGTAAAATATTTACAATAGGCTCTGCCCCTCTGGGTCCAGAACTCTCCTGAAAAAGTGATTCTAAGTGGGACTTTCCTGGGTAAATAAAGGTCAATCAATACATTTGAACAGGAAAACAAAATTTTATGTCTGGTCTTTTCTGATTTTGAGTTGCAGGTTTCTACTAAAATTGGAACGCATCCACTGATTTGATTCTGTGTTGTTTCTGATAAAAAAACAGTTGAAGGAAGTGTATATGTTGCCTGCGCTCTTACTGGTACAAACAGGATCTACAATCACAACTGAATCTGGGTTCCCAGTGTCTTAACCTGCAGATAGAGGACATATTCTCCTCAGTTTAAGGGTAGGCCATGCCTCATGTTGCTCAGAACTGCTCAGCTCAGAACATTCAGATTCCCCGCACTGAGCTGCAGACTAGCACTCATTTGTGATTGGCAGTAGGTTCTGAGGATAGTGTGGATTTCAATCAAGAGGGGCATTTTAGGTTGAAACAAACTGGATTTCAGCGTTGAAACTGGCAACGCAAATGAGAGTCACATGTGAGGCTCATTCTGTTTTCCAATTGGATAATCATCTTGAGAAGATATTAGAAATCATGTCTAATGTTTTTTTTGTTTTTTTTAAAATTTATTTATGTATTTTTCTAACCAACATTGTTTTCAGTAAAACAAATATTCAATTTGAACATGTTTACCTGGTATCTGGGACACAGATTGGTCTTGTTTATGATAGTTGAAAAAAATAAAAAATAATGCATTTCCTCTAACCTTTACTCAAAGATAATTTATCTGGTGACCATGGTCTGTATTTTGTCTGGTTTAGTGTCAGCAGATTTATGCCTCCCTCTACTGTAACAACATTATTAGTTGCTGTCGCACACAAACTTATGCAGCTCCGGGAAACAGTTGGCTGGAGTGGCTGGGTCTGCTCTTTCAGTCCCGTCACGTTAGAAACATTGTGACCCAGCGCTCAGACAGGAGCTCTAAATATACACTGCAATAATAACCTTTGCTTTGCCTTGCACTTTGTAATGAAGACAGATTACAAGGGGAGATTTGAAGGTCAGGATTATAGTTGTCATTTAGGAGAAGTATTCACAATAATGTGAGAATTATATTTCATTAGATGTTAAAATATATCAATATAGAAAAGGCACACATGAACAAATCTAAAGTATGGAGTAGTAATACATAATCAAATACATTTACAACAACCTTTTCAGAATCAGAATCAGAATCACATTTTGAGAGCAAATTGGCTTTATCTCCCAATAGCAAGATTAGTTTTAAAGAAAACATTACATGCTAATCCTGAAATGCATCAATCACAACGTAAGAATGGAAAGGATACATTGATACATCAGCGTCTTGTCCTCTTTGCACTGCATCTCTTTACCCCCCATCTTGTATATAACCTAGGTATATTCATATATATATATTTTGTGTACTTTATTCTTTTCTTCATGTACATAAGCTTTTTTCTTTTTTACCTAATCTGAAACATCTAGCTATTTTTGCTACTTTAATTGTTTGAACTGTGTAAACTTTATTTTGATCTAGTTAATATATTGCAACGTGTGAGCGTCTGGGTCACGCTAATCCACAAGTAATTTAGTTTGTGGATCAATAAGATTTGTCTAAGTCTAAATCTTCATCTCTAGAGACCAACCATGAGCAGAACATTCGCCTTTTTCACATACGTTTTCTATAAACCAAATTGGATTTCAACTTTAGCTTCATATGTATAACAAATATTGCTCTATCTGTGCAATATAATCCAGAATTCTTCTGATGTTGAAAGCAAAAAGTATATAAAAAATAAGCAATTAGCAATAATACATAGAGTGACCTGCTGCTAATTGTCATGGCTGTGTAAATAAGGTCAACTGCATCAAGGTCCATGAATACAATATCTGTCAACTTGCCTTATTTTACCTCAACCAAACATTTTATAGATAACATTATCAGAGTATGTTAAGCATTGATTAAAACCACACAAATCCAATTTAAATGTCTTTATTTGTACTGCAATAACAACATGTTTCATTGGATATTGGACATTCAAGTTAAGCACAAAAACTCAATCAGATCATTGTTTTCTACAATGGAACACTCCTGGACGAACGGGGGATTACACCGGCAATCAGATCAAATTTGGTCGCAAAGATTGGTTTGAAATATAATGATGATAATAAGATAAATTATGAAGTTTTTTTGTTTCTTATTTTATTTCTGTTCCCCCCAAAATCTTTACATTTTACCTTCAACAGCCCATTTCAATCGAAGTTAGGAAACCACTGATGAAGCCCCATTGTTAAATGTAATCTTTCACTATCAGAAAATAGGAACTACATAGATTTGCCTTCATGCGAAATCTCTATAGTAAAATTTTCCATCATGACATCTTTATTGAAAACTTCTCGGCACAATTTGAAGGCATCTAGAATTAAATACATTGTTAGTAAACACAGTTAAGGCAGACACTTAAGGACACTGCACGCTTGGATAATTTCTTCTGAGTCACAACAAGACATAGATGTGTTTTTAGTGTCTTCTTCACAATACAAAAAGAGCTCATCATATTGACATCATTGACAACACTACAGTACATCCAAAACACATTTACAAGACGATAACAATTCCCTTTGGTGATTATAGTTGAATAATACATATTTATATACACAAACTGTACATATATACTTACATTGGTATACATTGAATGACATGTTGTTTAGTTGACATCACCTGAATGCACACGAGTGAATGTAATCAAGAATATGATTTGAAGAGACTGAGGAATGCGTTGTGGTGATGATAATATGTTTTAAAATTACATATTGTAATTCTTGTAAAAAGCTGAATTAATTGAAATAAGTTTAGTATGTTAGCCAGAAATGATCCCAAATGCTAATATTCACTGCCTAAACTCTGACAATTCAGGCCCACTCCACATTTATTGTATACGTTGGTGGTTCAGGCTAAATTGCCAGTTTAAATGCAGTGTAATCTACTTTAAGATTCACTGTACACAATATGGCATTAAACATATATAGGTATTTATTATTATTTTTCAATTCCAAGTGTTTTTATCACTCAGAAGTAACTTGAAAAATGCATGCTTTCATACTGGGAGCGACAAACATGTGGTGAAAAAAAAGACATTTTGCAGCTTTCCTAATGTTCTCAACCATGCATTTTCTTGTAGTTATGTTGCGATAAAACTCATGTCATGTCACCACAGTGCACGCACAGATTGCTGTATATATTGTCTATGTCCTTGACGTTTTAATGTATTTACAAAGTTAAAGGTTTACAAATGCCATTCATTTGTGCACAGTCAGTTGTACGAAATCCCTTCATATAAAAAAATACAAATAAAAATCTTGACTGTGACAAGCCTTCTCGAGATCAAAGAAGTTATGTTGCCTGTCAAGGGTTATAGTTTATGGGGCTAATCCAAAAGACGCTAAAACCCATATTTTAGACACACAGCAGAGATTTTCACTTCTCGGAAAGCCCTCCGCTTTACCCTGGCCCAGCACCGTACTGTTCTGTCAGCTGTTAGGGGCTGTGTTCATGTATTTGGTCGACATGTGTTTTGATTCAAGTCACGACAAAGCACTCAACTGGCATTTTTAACAGTGTACGTCACAGCGCAATGACTTTCAAATCAATAATGAATACCAGAAGCTTTAAGAGTGCACAAAAAAACATAATAATACTGGTTTGGGCTTTTTAAGATATACTTTAATTAATACAGAGAAGGTTGATTGGTAAACACAAGTTAATTTACGCTAAATGAGTCAGGCAGACGAGATGATGTAACAATGCAGAAACGAAGACATTGCTCATTCGCCTTAACCACAAGTTCTAGTCTTACATTCGTTTGAAAATGGTTTAATATTGGCAGACTTTTTGGTCGACCTTTGCTTGTGTTTGTCATGAAATATCTGGGGTGAAATGTAATATGGAGGAGCAAGAGTATGTATTATTTCTCTACTCTGGTCAATAAACATTCAACCAACCCAGTTCCTGAAAAGTTCACTGGAGCTTGTCAATCCAGGCACTCCACATTATGACCTGCTCACTGGCCTTTAGTCCAAGAACAACAAGCCTAGCCTATACAGCAACTATAAGACTGCTCTTTTGTCTACTCCCCCCCTCTTTATTATTACTTACAGGAATACATTGAATTATGCATATTTGGGTATATAGAATTAAAGGTCTTAACCAGATTCTTCTTTCTTTAGGTCAATGTCCTTAATGTCCCATGCAGTGTTATGTAAAGACTGAAGGATATACCCTATTTTTAAAGGCATTCTTAAATAAAAAACCATCTTGCAGGAACACTATGTTTTGTCCAATAGGATAAGGTCCTATTCCAGACAGTTGGAGTAAGAAAAGTAAGAAAAGTAGGAGATGAAACGAAACGTCAATAACCTTGCCACGCTGCTTTCATTATGCTTCCCATTAAATTAGGAGCTGGCAGCCAATGGTTGCACATACCCAAAACATGCAGTCTGGATCAGTGGTATCAGAAAGCTGGGTTGATTTTAAGTGACACCCTGGCAAAAAATATTGGATCATAGATCGCGGTTAAAATACTACAACCATTATTTTATGTCCTATGGAAGACAGTGGAGGGGGAGGGGGGGGGGGACATCTTAAAAGTTATTTAATGGTGTGATCTATCTTAATTTGATAACATTGTTTGGAAAGTTTTGGGTTGTTTTGACCCTAACCCTTTTTGGGCACAAGCCACAGCCATAGATCTGGGTAAATTTGTTCCCTTAAAACTGGTCCGGTTAGCTTTGTTCATAAATCAACTTTTTGTTTGTAAATTGATATGCCAGGCTCGGCTTCTTTAAAGAAAATACATACAAAAATAAATAAAGTTATTTCAGTTTTGCTCAAACATTATGTAACAAATCTACAAAGGCCCAACTGAAAGTCACGACGTCTAGCACTTGCTGTTTACACAACCACATTCTAGTCACCAGGAGGCATTTTTCCATGAACTCCTCTTCTCACACATTTCTCTGCTCTTTCTCAACAGTGCCCTTTCCCTTACTGCGACTGAGGACGACAAGCTCCATGTCAGGATCTTAAGCCCGCTAACACTCACCAGATATGACCCTAACCTTATCGTAGCGTGACACTGTGGCACAAGACCTTCCATTTAAAAGGCTACAAACATCCTCCTCTGTGTCTTAGTGTTCTCTGGGACAGCCTGTCTCTAATTCCTTTGAGAAAATAAACAATTCCAGATCCTCCTTGTATTTAGTTTGAACTGATGACAGATGAAGTAGAAGGTTGGTGACTTAACCGTGCAATGAGTAAGGCCACTGCATCTAGAACATCTATTACACTGGAAAGTAGTGTATTGTTGCTAAGTGGTGACTCTTGACCATTTTCCTTTCTAACAAATGTTTCCCACTTCAGAAGCTAAATTGGGTTTGCAAGGTTAACCCTGGTCTTGTATAGGGTTTGAAATTGAAGGTAAAAGCACCAACTGCAGGGTCTAAGGACAGGGGAGCTTGGGACATCTGTCTAAGGACACGGGATGCTGTGACATTACCAAGTCCCTATGAACATTGTTTATTATGTTTTATTCTGTTTTTTCCTCTGTAGCCCCTCGAGGCAACTGCTGTTGTGATTTTGGGCGTTACAAAAATAAATTGAATTGAATTGAATTGAACTGCCCAACCAACAAGTCAAAACAAGCCAATGCTAGCTAGCAACTCTTATTTTAGTATAGTAGAATTATCCAGCTCCTGGACATGTAAAACACAAAGGAAAAGTGGTCACCCTCATACTGTATCTCTTAGTGATATTGTCTTAAGCTTTGACAGGAGGAATGCCATGTTTTCCGTATATTTACATAAAAACTAAAAGGTGAGATTTGATTTTTTTATTCTAATTTTTCTTTGTGCGTAGCTTTTTACCACTTATAATGAGAATTCAAGAGACAATAGAGTGGAAAACTACAGAATATCAGCTTCACAAAGAGTCATGTGATCTTAGTCGTTTTAGGTGTTGTAGAGAAAATAAGCCAGAATGATACACTAAAGGTGCACTCTGTTACTTTCTGTAGGGTTTGTCCTCTTGTCTCCATAGACATGGTGTTGCTTTCCAGTATGACATTATATCTCAATGGCGACAAGCAGATGATGCCCCGAAGCCAAGTTACAGATTAGATCTGTGGAACACCTTCTGAAGACGCTTCGTGATACCACTTATCCAGACTTAATGGTCGTTTGCTTTGGATGTTGTTCAAAAAGTATAGATTAGTACATAATACTTGCTCTTCCACTGTTGACATTTTTAAAACAATGTCTATCATTAATAATGAATATGGATGCTGATTGTAAGGGGAGAAAAATCAAAACCATAACAGCACCAAAATCACTAACAGCTAAATTCTGTTGATAAAAGTGCACATTCTCATCACACAATCTTGCGTCAAGACCCAACTTGTTCGGTAAACTTACACCTTGACCTACATAGTTAGATAATAGACACGTATTGGAATGAATGTGAATTAGAAAATGTACCACCCCAAAATCTATAGAGCGTTGGATTGAACGTCAAAAACTTTAAATAACTGGCCAGAAATGCAAAACGTCCGTAGAAAGACATCAGCAAAACCAGTATAAAAAAATTCTAAAATATCCGTGGAAAATCCAAGAAGCTGGGTCTCTAATGGTAAATACATTTATCACGCGACAGAGTCAGAATACTTGTGAATGAACATTACGTTTAGTATTTATCTTAACATCTCCACTGATTTGGCGGACTGATCATTTTGTGATGTGTGATAACACAATCCCTAAATTCAAATAGTTTTGAGGTTGTTTTTCTGTATTCAAACAGGACAAAGCTGATGTTTAAACTCACTTAAGAATGTAATTATTACCCTATTGAAAATTAACCTGAATAATATAAACAAGATATTAGAAGTTACAATACTGGCATTACCTTCACTTCACAGATATCTCTTAAATAGTTCAATAACACATAAAACACAAAATACTAATAGCCTATTGAGTCCTTCAAATCTTGATTTCATGTAATGTGTATTCTTCATTGGTATTTTCTCTTCATTACGATTCTGTAAATGTAGTCTATAATCTGTTCACAGTCCAGTTAGTAACCTTATTTATACCACCGAATGTTCGTTGTTGTGGTTGTGGTGATGTGCTTGTCCACTCAGAACTGTGTGGTTGATGGAGGACGCTGACCGGTCCGAGCCTTCAGCCACTGTTCCGTTGGCGTTCTCTTGGCGTTGGCAGCACAGGATCTGCCTGAACGTGGCACTCATTTCCTTGTCACGATACGAGTAGATGATGGGGTTCATAGCGGAGTTGAACTCAGCCAGGAGCAGGAAGAACTTTTCATAGGTCAGGACGTTACAGCTGGCACAGAAGACGTCCAGGAGGAGGATGACGAGGCCAGGAGTCCAGCAGATGATGAAGGCACCTGGAGAAGAGCCGTAAAGGGTTAATATGCAGTCCATAATGATACATTTTAAAAAAATCAAGCACATTACAATACAAATTGTGAATCAGTGAAAGATATATTCACTGACTCCATTCCAGGTGTTATTTTGATTTAGACAATGTTGTGTTTCAGAATAATTTAACCACCCTCTCTCTTCAAAACCTTTATTTGAGCCAAATGATTTGATACCTCAGTTGTATATAAAAAGCAGGCTTTGCTTATAGTTATTAAATTATTATAATAATTAATAATAATAATTTTATTATAATTGTATACTATTATATCGTTTTTATTTGATTTTATGAATTAAGAATGTTGCTTCTAGTTTATGTTGTGAGGCCTTAATATAATAACTACACCTTAATTAGCCTTAATAAAACATAAACAGTTTATTAAGCATGATTCAGATGTATAACTACTTAATTAAGGTTTGAGTCAGAGTTAGGAATTAGGTGTTAGAGTATTAGTTAAATAGTTACCTAGCCTGAATAATTGTTGATAAACTATTCACTATTAATTAAGTCTTTGTTCAGACTTTATGAATACCGGAATAAGTGTAGTTATTATAAAGTGTTACTGTTCTGTTTCTGTAACAAACTCAACCACTTCCAACAATCCTTGATCTGGATTAGCAACAATTCCGGAGAAATTCACAACACTGAGGCCAGGACAAAGCTCAACCAATATTCTGTAGTTAACCTAGTCATATAGTTCAGAACATGCAAACATTTTATTTATAACAATGTTATACTCAAAGACTGCTACACACTGATAGTGTAGCAGAGCAGTTTTTTCCATACTCTATGCTTAGACTTGTTTCTGCTCTTGCTTGCACAGAAAATACCTTTTTGATTGACATTTTCTGCCTGCGAACAATAGCAGGAAAGCAAAGATTGTTATCACAAGTTTTACTTAATAACATCCCAATACAGGAAGAGTTTCTACAAAAAACAGTCTGGTGCACATGGGGATGGATGTTTCCAAAAATGTATTCAACGTTGGGCGAAAAAAATATATAAAAAATATCTGTGGGCTCCGATCCTTCATGTTTTGATCACTTATGCTTGGAATCTTGACACAAAGGCTTCACATCTGCTTAAAAGGTGCACAATGTAACTTTTCTAGTTGAGGGTCTGCCACCTGCCTGTCTTCAGGGATATGACTTTGCTTCGTTCACTTGTATTTCAATGTATTTTTGAGCAAAGCAATAAAATGAAGGCAATCAATTTGCAGAAACTAACCAGAAAAGTTATGCATGGAACATTTTTAAGGCACTTTCTAGGAGTTTAATCGGCTTGTCTCTTTGATGGAGGAAAAATCACTCAACTACCACACAGCCATCAGTTGGCGACCACACTACCATCAGTCAACAGGAAAAAACACATCACTGCAGCCACCAAACCACTTCTGAAACGTTTTAGTACACAAGTTCTCTTCTCCTGCAGAATTAACTTTGGTTGACGCTGCCACGGAGAAACCATCATGGGCAAAAAGAAGCAGTAATGTCTTTAATGCATCTTTAAGTGAATAGTAAACATGAATAAATAATACTGCCAGTTAACGTAATTGCTGTCAACAACCAATTTCATATTATTGTCTCAAATGAATGCATGGGCCATAATACAAGATTTTATAGATGTTGTAGTACGTCCACACCATTTTCTTAAGAACATGGTGTGGCAAAAGGCATGTGAAATTTGCAGTTGGTGTCCCCGCAATAAAAGAGAATGAATTTGGGGCGTCCAAGATGGCCCAAATCGATTCTGTTACTTTACAAACCACATCAAGTTTCTTGGTTGGTCTGCGTGAAGGGTGATGCCTATCCTACTGAGCTAAACTCCCATATCTCTGCAAACTGCTGAATGGAGTAAATAAGCTCACTTCACCGACCTATTCATTACACACATTAGCGCTCTGCTGTTAAAATACTGCTTGTATTTCTAACTAACATCTCATCATTAGAAACGTGAACAGAATCTGAGCTACAAACAAAGACTTGTCTCTCAAAGATAGTTTTTATGTGCAGTTAGGCACAACTGGAAAACATCCAAGATTCCCACACTGGTTTAGTCAGCGTGGTTTGAGGCATGCGCAGACCACAATAATAAAAGGGAAGAAGAACCAAGCTTTGTGCAGTACTGCTCAGCAGCCTGTAGAGGCCACTAAAAACACCGTGACGTCAGCCAAGTTTCAGCAGCAGAAGTTAGGGGAAAACTGGCTTATTTCGGACCAATTTAAATATAGTTGTGACACACGGTAATTTTATATTGTATTGGTCAATCACTGCTTGCCTTGATTGCCACTGGAGAATAGGACAATTTTAAAAGATGGATGGAATTGGCCTTGTTTTACTTAATTCGTTTGTAATGTGATCTAAATGCCAGGATCATGCAACAAAAAATATAGCCCGGTAGTGTAGACATCTGCATGGTCTAAAATAATTATTATGATGATATTTTGATAACCAGTTTTTTCCAAACAACTTTTTTTTTTACCCATAACCAATGTAATAGTTTGGTATTACAAACACTTATTTCATGTTTGTATTTTCTATTTCTTGCAAAATTTTGCTTGCATATTTTTCTAAATTAATCCTCAACTTGTTATAAAATCTGCAATGAAATATTCTTCTGAAATCCAGCAGCCCTAAATGGAAGTACACCATTTACTTCTGTCCTCAGAATGACTTCCTTGAACTGAACTGACCTTGACCTCTGGTTGCAACTTTATCCATGTTGTTCTGCTGTTGTCTCCAGAACTATCCAGCCTCCTCCTCTGCAGTTCAGTGAATCATCGTTTCTCTGATTAGAACGAGTCAAGCACATTGTCCCGGGCCAATGTGTCATTAGTCATGAATGTCACATTTAAGCACCATGATTTCTCTCAACAGATGCTATTTGTATTAACTATGAGACAGTGGAGCCGGCTTATTCTCGGTCCAGGCTCGAGTATTCGTCCGGCGTAGTGATGAGAGACACCATATTGACATGCAGGCCTGTTATCTGTTAGTGTTTAGCAGGCGGCAGCTGCAACATAGGCTTGACCTCACCGGCCAAAAATGCTGCCAGACCCTTCAGAGTCAGATAGATTTCGAAAGAATTGCAACCCGGCAGAGAAACTATCCTAAGAATTTGTCTCTCAAGTGGACATCTCATTTCGGCAGGAAGATGCTTTCCGGACGTATCCTTCTTCAGAACAATTGATGTTCTTCTTATAACGATGAACAGAGTTTATTTATGTTTTTTTTTTTTTATATTAACATTTTAGACAGCATTGTGTATCGTCAGTAGGAGGGATCCAATCAGCAATCACCCAAGTAGTACTGAATTTATTAAACTATGTTGGTAAGGCTGCAAAACTTAACAGAGTGAGCAGTTTGTCTTGACTGAAAGGGTTTGCAGTTTGAATCCTGTCCAATTTAATGAGACTATAGTGTTGTTTTTGGATGAGACGCCACAATAGTTACATTAACAAAGCCAGTAATAATCAGATAACTAGAATAATCAGATAACCAAATGATTACTTAAGATTTTTGTGTGTGTATCTACATGCCCAAGATAAATATGATATAAAAAACATCTGGTTATATGGTCAATTAATCAATGTAAGTCTCTTTAATGTTTGTCTTTGCAACAGTAGTTTGTTGTTTTTCCTTGTACTCACATTTCAATAATCCAGAAATCATAAATGTTCAGATTGTTTTATGTTATTCGCACTGTTATTGTTTAACATGGTTCAACGGCAACAACTCAAAACAGATTTTATTTTATAGCAACGCCTTTCATTTGGAACAATGTTTGCAGCTTGACCTTACTTAGGCTGAACATACATCGTCAAATAGGTTTTCTACTGTTTAGGTTTAAGGAAGGAACAAACATGTTATTTTGGGCCAGGGCAGCAAGTCAGTCTGCCTTGTCACTACTCATAACTCCAACATGGGAGTAAAACCGAGTGGAAAATGTAAGAAAGTCAGGGGAAAGTAAATAAAAATAGTCGGCATCTCCTCAGAACGCTTGGAAAAAAGTGGATGTAAATGAACTCTGACATTCATTATAGGCTATGCTAAGTAGCGTGGAGCCTACTCTAACCGCCTGAGTAGTTTTTTGAGACATCATTGCTACTGTTGCTGAAAATAACTACTATAGCATTTGCATATAGCATTAGATGCATCTTAGCTGCAATTTTGATATAAGTTTGCCTTTTGCCCCACAGCTAGAAGACTCCAGGTTTTTTCCCTGACCGTGGGGTTTCTAAGTTTTCCTCAAGACTGGGTGTCCTCAGGGTACTCTTTTTTTCCCCCATAAAACTACAGCAAGCACAGTGGGTTAATCCTCAAAATCCTGGCCCATCGATCTAGAGAGGGTAACAGTTTGAGTGCCAAATGACTTGAGGGATGGGACAAATGCTGAAGAGAATAAAATATCTAAGTCATATCAGAAATATAAAACTGTGTACCAGTTTTGTTATTGCCATAAATCTGTAATTTATTATTTCTTCCATATGACTTCTATACTTTTCTTGGGAGATAAAAGGATTGTCAAAAAAAAAAAAAAAAAATTCAATCTTACATCCCATGCAAAAAGTCATTATCTGTATCCTGTTGGAATTGACCACAAATACTCCAGAAAAACCCCAAGCTACGGGAAGAAAATTGGCAAAATAATGTGGACCAGATTACAGGGAGATGCCTCAAGAAAGACATAAAACATATGATATCACATACAGACAAACTGAACACAACGTTTAGACACATGAGGAAGCATTTCACACTATTAGCCAGTTGTTACCATTACAGTAATCACAGTGTAAACTAGACAGGGAATATCAGTAGGAATGCGACTTCACTTGGGGCCCTTTTCCAAACAGGCCCCTCTTTGTAGTCCACTAACTAAGTAATACATCTGTCATCGATCAAACATCTACAACTTTGCCACAGTATCTATTGTTATCCTGGCTGTATAGAAATATGCCTATGACGTTGAGAGAGTTAAGTTGCATCCACATTCAAACTAGCTTGTCCTTGGCGTTGGAACTAAATGTCTAAAGTAGCAAAGACTTATGTTTAGCATTAGCATTGTCTTGGCGTGTTTCGGGCATGAACGGTATTACAAAAGAGTGGATCAGAGAAGAACGTGAGATATCGGAACAAAATGTGCTGTTGCTGTTGAAAAGTTTCCATTGCAATGTTGTTTTAGCAAGTCATGAATTCAAATGAATACGATAACAGCGGACAGAGAAGCTGACAACAGCTTGACTTTTACAGGCAGCAGGTTGAAACTGTGAAACAGAACATGAAGTGAATATGGATGTGAATGTGTTTTTGTAACATGGTTCCAGAAGAGAGTAACTTTTCTGGTGGGCATCAGTGAAGATGTTAATGGTCTGCCTGGAATGTCTCAAAGTATGGCAGTAACCTTATATAAATTGAATTAATTATAGGTGAAAAAACACAAACAAAGCAGGGCCTCCCCACAGATTTGACCTGTAACTTGGCCTGGTGGTTTCACTGCTTGTTTCCATGAAGATATAGATTAAATTTAGAGAATTATATAATTCTATGTAGGGCCAGTGTGCGTTGGCTATTGGCCTTAGCTCTCCAGCAGACACTGATCTTTTGTTGGGCCAACAGCATCTTAAAAATACATACAGCTTAAGCGCGAGAAGAGCACTGCAAAAAATATGACGACACTGTATTCATATCCAGTTTGTAGCAAAACAGGTTTGTGGATGCATTGGTACATTTAAATGATATAATTTGGGAGAAAAAAAAAATTTCTAAATTGGCCCGATATATTGGCAGGGCTTATTGGCCATTGATTTCTCTGGATTCTACAATGAACAATTGGTATTGGCCAAAGATTACTTCAAGTAGACAAAACAAAGAACATGTCAACACACCTTAATAATATAAATCTTTAATTCACCTTAATTCACACAAACTAAAACAACACTATTCCTCTTGTATGACCAGCTTAATGAAATCACACTTTCTGAATGATAAAGTAAAGGTAATGTGACTTAAACAGCCTGATAAAATCACAGTTTACATGTACTGTTACTCTTCTGGAGTATTATAAAAGGAAATTTAAAACTTTTCTTCTAAAAATTTAATTTAAAGCTGTGAATGGCCCATATATCTGGATAAAAAACACTGAGTTCTAACTAGCAAGTACAAGTTTCAGTCAGAGGCAGGACTATCTTTGGGTCAAGATACAACAGGAACAAACTGGTCTCCAAGGTCATGAAGTCTCTTTCTGCTAAATGTAAGTAGAAAGAACAAAAACATAACGATAACACAGCAATACTGTCATAATTTACGTCAATACTTTCTAAAGCCATTCCTCTGGCACTGTTAAAAAAGTATGTCCCACATTAATAATTATACTATACTCTCCCCATGGACTCATCATTCATATTTTTCATGTATCTTAATGGTGACTTGGGTTTCGTCTAATGTACGGTTCTCCCATGCAGAGCTGAAGAATGGAGTAAACACTTATTAAATTAGCCTCATTCTCTGGAAGTCCAGCTCCCTCACACCATCAATCTGACCGTAAGCGTTTTCCTCCTCCGGTGCTGCCTTTTGCTGGACTCCCCTGCGTTAAAAGGAAATTCTTTCTCACAAATCTTCAACACTCTGTCCAAGAATAGGATATATTCCCAACAATCCTCAAGACGGATGAAGTAGCCTACAAATATTTTTTATATTTAAAAGCGTTATCGCAGTAGATAAATTGGTTGGGGCAGTGAATTATGTTTATTTAGGTACTATTTTGTAAGAAAGGGGTATATCATGTTAATAGTACTCAAAATTGAAAGAAAATTAATAATAACTGAGGCAAAGTATGCACAGTTTTTTTTATTAAGGTCTAATATTATTTTGGTATTCACTCTCAAACTAATTTGGAACACTTTAACCTTGAGATTCCAGATCGGTTGGCTTCAAACAATGAGGAATTTGAGTGCTGAAATTATACAAATTAATATGACTTTAAGTGTATATGACATTCAGTCATACACATGTATGTAGTGTATAACATCCAGTGTGGTTGAGCATTTTGAGTGCTCAAGAGGAAGAAATACTCAAATATGGAAGCATGCAACATAAACACTGATGCAGACTGTTTTCATGAGGTAAAAGCATTATATAATGTGGTTCAAAGTACAAAATTTGGTTTTGCAAAGTATGTGATATGGCACTCGATGCCTCTCTTACAAATATAATTGCTATATATACGCAGTATAAAAAAATTGATGGTAAGACAATTTTTGAAATAAATATATGTTTTCGCTATTTTAGCAATATTGGTGCGGACAGCTTTGAGAACATGATTTTTCAGGGTTTCATTTTTTTCATTCTTGCTGTCGTGGGTTTGTCAACAACTTTGTTTTCAGTTCCCTCTTCTTCACAATCTCAAACCTCTTTTCTCCCCTCTGACCATAGGATATTATCCATATTCCAGAATGCCTTAGAGGCTTTTATTCGACCAACAAATGGATTTGCATTTCCCACATTCAGTAGCCACTGTTTGGCGTCATTGATGAAGACATTTGTATTGCACACTGGAGTAGCGCTAATGTCACTGTGATCTAATGGTTTAGAGAAACAAGCTCTTAACTGAGAGCACAGTTAGCCTATTCAAACGGCTGTAATGAAGATTTGTGTCTTTTAAAATGACATATAAAGGCTCCAGCGTATAGGCAGCCAGCACACAGAAAGATTTTTAAACATTTAGTGGTAAGTTTGAATTCTCACTTACAACTAGTGGGCTTAATGCTTGTAAAGGGTAAAGATGATTCCTTGCATTTTTTTTGTTTCGTGTTTTTTGAGCCGTTAATACGTTAATATGTGTGCTCGTCCAAAACATTACTGGAGTTATGTTTCCAGGTTTCGGACCCTCCACACCAAAAGTGACACATTGTGCGCCTTTTGGTTTTACTGCAGGAAATTTCAATACAATAATATATAGTGCAGTGTTGGACAGAGCAACAGTACATTTTTTTAGAAGTAAATTAAGCCAGAAGAAACATGTGTCAGGGGCAGATGATATTCAAAACAACAGATGCAGCAGAGCGTTTATAAATGCTGGTGAGTATACAGTAATATCTTTCATGCCGTGCTCCACACCCAGCCCATCTCATCTGCGCTTCAACAAATGTACGGGCAACAGGTGAGGATGCAAATGGTGCATACGACAGATACAAGAGACAATCAAACACTCAGCCATCCCTGCGTTTCAGTAAAGCAGTCATAAGATTATAAATGATAACCACCCACTGTTCCATTACTTTGTGTTTCTTCCACCGGGGCTGAGATACAGACTTCATTGGGCTAAGAAATGTGCACAGGGCACATTGAGGAGCTTTGACTTATTCAGCTATAAGTCAAAAGCGCTACAGTGTTGCTCAGTCGGTGCCTGTTTCTGCTGTAGTGTCTGTGCAGAACTCAAAGAATTTCAATTAACATGGTCATTTCTTTATATATTGAATTTATTGTTTACAGTCTGTGCGCTTATACAGTGATGTCCTATGTGAAAGAGCAAGCCAAAGACAAATTTATGCCAGTAATGCACATGAGAATTACTATTCTAATATTTTGTAGACTTTATATATTGATGATCATTTATATATTATATGATCTTATTAATTCTATTTTAGCTGCTTGCAATTATATATTAAATTGAGCAGTCTTGTATATTTTCATTTCCAACCAAAGTGTTTGAGCAAACTTACTACTGCATCTACTGACTATATCACTTGAAGTTGAATAGCTGTAACTTTAAGGTGAAGGGTCCTCCACCTGCTTGTCTCCATGCAGATTGTCTAGCTTTTCCTAGAATGTTCCACAGTATAGTATCATAACTTATATAGCTCCATAGGTAGATGGCGCTAGGCAAGTTAAAGGTCAGGGGCCTCATTTATAACAGATTGTGAAGGAAGTGGATACTCCTCGTGGCCACAAGAAGCGTACCACACTTCTTGATTTATAAAACATGAAGCACACATTGTGCTCTCCACCACGGGATTTGTGCTTTATAGATCTCACCTGCTGATTATGAATGAGATTTACCTAAACGTGAACCAATAATCAGTGGGTTTGACTCAAACACGGGGGACAGAGAGGGAGATGCTCCACGCTGCAGAATGCAGTCGCATCAAAGTCCTTATTACAAATACGTATAAAAGTGACTCAATTTGACTTCAAAAATGACAGACTAAATTGTATGTTAGTAGGCTACACCTAATAATATTTAGGCATGCTACATTTTTGCAGATCATTTTTTTTCTCGTTGTTCTGCAGACTCTTATCACACTATGTTTGAATGAATTGTGCGTGTGGATTGGCCCTGTTCACGCACATATGTAAATACACGCATGCAGAGGTCTGAATGGTCAAATGAGGGACTCATGAGCGCACACGAGACACACAGATGCCCTCGCTGAAAGAATGAAAAGAGCGAGGAAGACCAACGTGGATCAGCGGCTGAGAGACAAACGCTGCTGCTGCTGCAGTAAAGATGAGCAGGTAAAGCACAAAAGCACGTATGGCGCAGAGGCAAGCAAGCTTTATAAATGAAGCCCCAGATCTGTGGAGAGGTCTGTTCTATCTATTGATATCAGCCTGGTCACGGGTTTTTTCTCTCAGAGTTCAGATGGCCGTGATTGACCGGTGGATTAGTCAATCAAGGACACCCATGACTCGTCTGTATTAAACAAACATGGCGGCTTATGAGGAAAAAAGACAGGACTAAAGTACTAAAGTACTGAGAAACATGTGAATATGTTCCAGTTAGCATGTATTTCTATTTAAATAAATAAACAGCTATTTGTGTTCACTAAAAGACTCATATGTTGTTACTTAAATATTCAGCGGTTTAGTTTTCCCACCATTAGTCAAATTACCATCATGTCAGAGTTGATGTGAAAATCTTTACTAGTCCTGAGTGAGCCCACATGTGTAACCTTCTGGACATCTACGTGCAAGTGTGTGGAACCAGCTCCGTGTTATTTGTTCTATCGCTGCCACTGGTTATAAATAATGTCTGGCGTGAGTGGTTTTAGCGTCCTCAGAGGGACAGGGGAAGTGGACAGCAGGCGGCAGGGGACCACTCATTGTCATCTGGCCCGCATATGGACAGGAAGAGGCTGCCGGGTTTAACTTTCTGATTAAGCAGATGAAAATTGTAGCTAAAGTACTAGAAACGCAAGTCTTCCCAGATAGTAGCATCCATCAAAACCGTTGTCTTGTGTAATGACAAGAGTAAAATTCTGACTCAAAAAGGTCTAAATGTATGTAGATTTTTACGTTTGATTCACATCGAGTACAGATTATAACGTTTTTTGTATTTGATTTTTCATACCATAATTGAAGGAATTGAAGGAAAGATATGGTATAATATTATTTTTTTTATTGTGCTGAAAATAAATTTGGCTTTTAATAAATTCACTGTTGAGTTTGTTGCATTCTCTTGTTCTTCAGACATGTTTTCATTAGAAAAGACACTTGTTAGCTTCTTTGTGTCACTATATTTTAACATGTGCGAAGCAATCATGGCCCAACAACACAGCTGTGATCAGACATCAGACATCAGGAAGATGGAGGTCAGAACGTGGTCAGAACGTGAATGTGGTTACATATAACCTTGAAAATAAAACATGTACATAATATAAAGTAAAGTGCATTTTTATAACATTAACAATAGTTAAAGTACACATAAATAATAAAGTGTATGAGAACACAATTCTAACACCCCCCCCATGTTCCCATTCTGTTTACCCAAAACTTGGATTTCCAAAGAACCATTTTTGAAACTGGAGTATTCTTGTTCTGCTTATGTGATAGGTACTAAATGTCCCTAAAATATCTCTATTTGCCTTTGTACAGTGATGTGATTCATGAAGTGAGTTCATGCTTAAAAAGACAGTTAAAAGGTTTGCTATAAATATTAATTTACAGAATCCTAAAAATATATAAATATGGTTAAATGTCTGTTAAAAATGTTATTTGTCATGCACTGATAGTAATTTTGTTTGAGATAATTCTGATCATTTCATCAGTAATCAGCCAGAAAGCCTGAATCCATTTGTTGATTGATTGGTAATGCCTTCCACCCACCACGAGGGGTCCCGCGCTGTTTCTGCTCATTGCATTAAACCTCTGCATGAGAGAAACGCCGATAAATCACTCTCGAGATTCTTTCTCTCTATTTCCAGGTAAAGGTTACCAATGTTGTTTTGTTGTAATCTGTACATTGTTAAAGACGTTTTGCAGTTAATCTAGCATGATAAATGAAGCTGAAGCTACTTTTTATTTGTGTATTTTGAGAACATAGACAACATGTGAACTTGCGCTCCGCCATCTTGTGCTAATACAAGCAATGGGTTGCTAATGTTACAGAGCTATTTAAAGATTGTTTAGTCATTTGTTGTAAAAGGACTCTATAAACACGTTGTTCATAAGCAGCTGTTCCAACATTGGACATTTGTAGCGTTGAAATACTTGATTTGATTCATTGCGTTAAACCTCTGCATGCAAACACCAATAAATCACTCTCGTGATTCTTTCTCCCTATTTTCAGGGGTGCAACATTTGGAGGCACCGCTGGGATTGCTGCTTAGATGTCCGGTGTGCACAGCCTGTGCGCCGTAGTCTAAACCAGCTGCCAAAGCTAAATCCCCCACACAACCCAGGCAGGTTGCAGTGAGAGGAAGGTGTTGGTTGTAAAGGAGTGCTGGTCAGCTGTGTTCCAGTCTACGTGTCCCGAGGCCAACCAGAGATCATCAGGGGAGCTGCAAAGACCATACAGCTCAGAACGTCACCTGTACCTGCAAAAACTCCTCCTGTTCTACTGCCACAAATGTCGAATGTTGGAACAACTACAAGAACAAGTTGTGTGTGAAGTGCACACTCTTGCCCAAAGACCAATTCTTAGTGTCCATCTCCTGTTTGAGTTCTTGGGTATAGCAGAAAGGAATAAAGGCCCAGCACAAGAACACGTCCTGTCTCTCTGCTAACACATATCCAGATGCACATTGAAAAGAGATGAAATGGAAATGAATTTGAGGATCAAGGAATGTCAGAACTACTGTTGCTGGAATGACAAGATTGCTGAAATAAATAAAAGTTGAAAATGATTCACCAGAACAAAAGTGCAAATGAAAGAGGTGATGTCAGGGCACACCGACCAACCAAACTGCCTACTTCCAATTGGTTATTTAGAGACAGCTAAGATAGTAAACAACACAACTTCAACTCCAGTCACAAGCAAGTAGCCACCCTGTGAGTAGTGCACCTGATCACGAAGCAACCAAGCTCCTACTAGCAAAAATACTTTAAAAATAATCAGGCCCAAATAGTGGAACCTGGCCAAAAGGATAAACTGACATTTTCCCAGTCTTTGCTGACCAGATAGAAAAAACGGTGAACCTGAGCAGAGGCTACTCAGAGCTGGACCTTGTAGATTCTGTCATTAGAGCTATTCTTCCAGGCCTACAACTACGCAGGCTACCTGGAGGGAATCAAGGCCCAGCTTACCCCTATGCCAAACTCTACACTGCATTCTCCGCTCACATTTTCAAGAGAAGAGTGCCACCTGAACTCTACAAACAACTTGCTTCAGAGGTACAGAACCATAAAGAGACTGCACACAGAGTTTCCTTAATGAGAGTCCCTAGAAATTTTTAAAATAACAGAAAAAGTATTTTTTGCCTCACAAGAGTCAAGAGTGTCAGGGCTTAAAAGTATGAAAACTCAGCTCTTGTTCAGGCAAAAAATATGTGCTTACACACAATACTTACAGGCCTTCAGAAATGAAATAGTGTAAAAGCATAGACATGCAAACCACTCCTGTTAGGACCCTGAGAACCCCGGATGAGCTCTTGTTAGAGAGGTTAAACATGGCGTGTGCTAATGAAACCGAGAGAAAGAACAAGAAAAGGTGTTTAAGCCTCACAGTCAGCTACAAAGTGTGAGTGCAGTTCAGTTAGAGGACAACCAGTACATGTCAAGAATCCAGTTAAAGAGGTCAAAGCTAAAATCCCCTCTGAACTGTTTACTGAACTAGCAGAGCTTAAGACAGGTGTAGCCTCCCTTAAAGGTCTCAGTGCAGAGATAGCACAAATTAAAGAGACACTACACAGCAGCCAGTGACTAGTCTTCAGTTCATATGCCCCTCCACCAGTTATGCAGTATGACAGAGACCCGCAGATGCAGTTTTACAGCTATCAGGGCCCCCGCCAAAGACCACCACCCCTCAGTATCCAGCGCAGCACTACCAAAGTTGCCCCGCTCGTCAAGAGAGAAGATGCCACGCCTGCCAGCAAACTGGAGCCAGAGAGCGCTGAACACACTGCTACTTCTGTGGAAGTGGAGAAACACTTTCAAGCGGGATGCAGAAACAAAGGTACGAGACAACAAGAGAGACATTTAAACAGGAAATGGTTACCACCGAGGGACGAGTGTTAACCATCGGCCACCACAAGTCCCAACAATGTGCTAACTCTAAACAAGAACATCCAAATAATACTCTGCGGCAGTGTTCAACATGCAAAAGAACATTTTATTGTTCAAGAGCATGCCAGAAGAAACACTGGAATGAACACAAGAGACAATGCATTGAGTTAAAGACAAACAATGAAAATAAAACTGTCCATATTCCATTGCCACCAGCCCAGGTAAACACCACTCACAAAGTCACGTCTCTGGTGGGCAGACAGTGTCTGGTCGAGTGTCTCCTGGATGGTCACAGACTCCAGGCTCTGTGGGATTCCGGCTCACAAGTGTCAGTTATCGATGAGAGATGGAAAGAGGACTATTTCCCACACATCAGGTTGAGAGATGTTGCAGAGATCATGGACTCAACTCAACTGAGCTTGACTTTAGCCAATGGGACCAGCATGCCATACCTCGGGTGGATTGAGACGACTTTTCAACTCATTTCCGGAGCTGAACCACCTGAGCAAATAATCATGAGAAAAGCATTCCCCAGTCTCAAAAGAAACAAGGTGAAAGCTTTCATTCAGGCTGTCAGCGCAGATACAGTAGACGAGTTTAAAGTTAAAACTAAGAGAGACTGTATTACTGTACCAAAACAAAGTCACATCCCTGTTGAGTGCCGTGTTGCTGCACAGCCATTTAAAGAAGACATGACTATGCTGTTTGAGCCAGATTTAAATCCTCAGTGGCCAGACAATTTAGAGTTCTTTGACACTTTGGTTAAAGTTAAAAAGGGTAAATTACCTATCATAACGGTTGATGTCTCTAATCCGACTGATCATGATATTGTCCTGTTAGGCCGTACAGTAGTGGGCACAGTGCAGACTATTACCTCTGTCTTACCTGCTCAGGTGTTTGAAAAAGCTACTGTAGCGTCTGTTAATCCCATAAGTACACAGTCACCAATTAGCTCTAGTGGAAGTTGGGACCCACCTAGATCTCAGCCATCTCAGTGAAGAACAGAGAGTAATCGTGCAAAAAATGCTCAGAGATGAATGTGAGTCTTTCTCTAAAACGGACAATGACATAGGTTGCATTGAAAACTTGAAAATGACTATCTCACTCAAAGACAATGAGCCTGTTAAACGTACATATATGTCAGTGCCACGCCCACTCTATCAAGAGATGAAAAGTTACTTACACGATCTAATAGCACAAGGCTGGGTTAAAAAGTCAAACTCATCATACTCCTCGCCAGTTGTGTGCGTTGGAAAAAAGGATGGAACTTTAAGACTCTGCATAGGTTACAGGGATTTGAACAGAAAAACTCATCCCGACCGCCAGCCAATCCCTTGTGTTCAAGACATTATGGACAGCTTAGGCGGTAACTCTTGGTTTTCGCTGTTGGATCAGGGAAAAGTGTACCACCAGGTGTTCATGTCAGAGGAAAAGCCGCCCACTCACTGCCTTTGTGACCCCCTGGGGACTATACGAGTGGCACGTATCCCCTTTGGACTAATGAACGCTCCTGCAGCATTTCAACGCTGTATGGAAGAGTGTTTGGATGGACTCCGTGACAACATATGCATCCCATACCTGGACGACACATTGGTCTACAGCAAAACCTTCAAAGATCATGTGGAGGATGTGAGGAAAGTTCTCCTGCGGCTAAGAGACGTTGGTATCAAACTTAAGCCAAGTAAGTGTGACATTTTTAAAGATGAAGTACGCTATTTAGGCAGAATAGTGTCAGCAGAGGGCAGTAGAGTTGATCCTGCAGATTTTGAAGCAGTAAGAGCACTCAAAGACATCAAACCACAAAATGTTGGTCAGCTCAGAAACATTTTAGGCCTCCTGTCATACATAAAAGACTTTTCCAGAAAAGCAAGCTGCCTGTATGAACTGTTGAAAGCTGAAAAAGACACAGACAATTTAACCCCAAAAATGACAAAGGCAAAACAAAAGAAAGCCAGTCCAGTTGTGCCCTCTACAAAACAAATATTGTGGACTGATAAACACCAAAGTGCACTCGAGGGACTAATAGACTGTTTGCTCAACCCACCAGTGCTTCGATTTCACACACCCGTTCATCGTACACACTGACGCCTCACACAAGGGACTAGGTGCAGTGTTGTACCAAAGACAAAATGGTAAGCTGCGAGTTATTGCTTATGGCTCCCGCACATTAACAGCCGCTGAAAAGAACTACCACTTTCATGCAGGCAAGCTAGAGTTTTTAGCTTTGAAGTGGGCTATCACAGACAAATTTAGAGACTATTTATACTATGCCCCAACATTCACTGTGTTTAGTGACAACAACCCGCTAACATACATTTTGTCCACTGCTAAACTGAACGCTGAACAACTTCAAGATGGGTAGCTGAGCTTGCGGACTTTCATTTCACTATTAAGTACAAACCAGGAAAAGAAAACGGTGATGCTGATGCTTTATCGAGAATGCCCCTGGATGTAGAGACACTAATGAAAGACTGTCAGTAGAACTTGCTCCTGACTCTATTTCAGCTGCTATTCAGGCCATTGAGGTGCAAAATGACACCCCTGCCACATGGACATTGTCAGTAACAGCCATGTCAGTCAGATGCCAGCTGAAGCATCACTCACACCCATACCGAAAAGAACAGTTAAGCCATGCACAAAAGATTGATCCTGTTATAGGCCCGGTATTACAGTGTAAGCAGTCAGATTCAAAGCCACTGACCAAAGAGCTAAAAACATTCAGTCCGAAAACCAAGTGTCTGTTCAGAGAATGGGACAAACTAGTGCTAGACAGTGATGGCATCCTGTGCAGAACCACATCTGCACGTAAAAAACTAGTCCTGCCGGAACCATTCATAAAGACAGTGCTTGAAGAACCGCACAACAACATGGGTCATCAAGGTGTTGACCGCACAGTGTCCCTAGTACGTGTGACCGCTTCTTTTGGCCATACATGCAGTCAGACATTGAGTATTATGTGACTAAAGTTTGTTTCTGTGTCAAACAGAAAAAACCCAGTCGTGACACAAGAGCCCCTTTAACCAATATTGTAACAACACAGCTGTTTGAACTTGTGTGCACAGACTTTCTAAATCTTGACAAATGCAAAGGCGGTTATGAATATATTTTAGTGATAGTTGATCACTTCACACGCAAGCCTATGCCACTACCTCAAAGTCAGGAAAAACTGCAGCAAACCTTGTAATCAATGGCTATGCCCTGAAATTTGGTTTTCCTTCTCGCATTCACCATGACCAAGGCGGTGAATTTGAAAATCAGTTATTCGCTCAGCTCAAGAAACTCAGTGGCATGGCTGGCTCGAGAACAACGCCCTATCACCCGACGGGGAATGGTCAAGTTGAACGTATGAACAGGACATTATTACAAATGCTCAAGACACTAACTGATTCCCTCCAGTTGGACTTTTGTGTTTCAATCAACAAGTTGATGTACTCATATAAATGTACACGCTGTGAAGTAACTGGTTATTCTCCATTTTATCTACTGTTTGGACGGGCACCCAGATTACCAGTAGATATGCTCTTTGGACTGTATTCAGATTCAAGGTTTAGTGACCACAGAGACTATGTGGAAAAATGGAGAAAAGGCATGGAAGAAGCATATGCCATAGCAAATGAGAATGCAAAAAAAGCTGCTGATAAAAGCAAAAGACACTATGACACCAAAGTGAGGAGCACTGTGTTACAGCCTGGCGAGAGAGTTTTGGTCAAAAACCTGACACCAAGGGGAGGCCCAGGGAAACTAAGAGACTATTGGGAGGACACTATTCACACAGTAGTCAGACAAATGGGGCCTGACCTCCCAATCTATGAAGTGAGACCAGAGAGAGGGAAAGGACGCTCTAGAGTGCTACACAGAAACTTACTCATGTCATGTGACCACTTACCTTTCGAACGTGACCCTGGTAAAGACATTCCTGCAAAGTAGAAAAAGAGAGGCAAACCTGCTCAAGACGACACTGTGTCTGATGAGGAGAGTGGTGATGAGCACAGCTTTTACTATGCACCACCCCAGCTTCCTGTGTCACAGCCATCAGACTCTCCCACTGAAACTTTAAGAGAACCTACAGCAGTGAGACATCAGCCTCCAGCACCAGCACGTGGCGCCCCACCAGATCCCCCTGGTGGAGACCAACGGGACCTGCCTGACCCTGTTGCTGAGGAGACACCTCGTGAGGGGACGAATTCAGCAGCTGGTGATCCACCGGCCCCTCCATCGCCTGCTGCACCTGAGGGACCCGAGGAGCCAACGCCCCAGCGACCTCAACGAGAGAGACACCCGCCGAGACGGATGACCTACGACCACCTGGGCACTCCATCCTGCTTCAGTGTCCAGCCCGCCCCATCACTGCTTCCTGTGTATCCAGGTTTGGTACCATGGTTTCCAGCTCTACAGCCATACTACACCCAGCCCTTTGGTATGTATGGACTACAACAAACTTAAGTTGACATTTTTTTCCATAGATGACCTAGTACGAGAGACTGTCGTCAGAACTGCTTTTGTTCCTTTTGGATTATGAACACAGAAAATAGACTGTTTATGGACTCATATAGTCTCCAGATCTAAATTGTGGTGTAGCAGCGGTTACAATGCACAGATGTGAGTGGAATGGGTTGCTCTTACGCTAATGGACTAATGAGTAAACATGGACTGTGAAGAAATATTATTTTGGTATGATGTCGGGACGACATTTTTCAAGTGGGGGAGAGTATGATCGGTACTAAATGTCCCTAAAATATCTGTATTTGCCTTTGTACAGTGATGTGATTCATAAAGTGAGTTCATGCTTAAAAAGACAGTTAAAAGGTTTGCTATAAATATTAATTTACAGAATCCTAAAAACAATATAAATATGGTTAAAAGTCTGTTAAAAATGTTATTTGTCATGCACTGATAGTAATTTTGTTTGAGATAATTCTGATCATTTCATCAGTAATCAGCCAGAAAGCCTGAATCCATTTGTCGATTGATTGGTAATGCCTTTCACCCACCACTAGGGGTCCCGCGCTGTTTCTGCTCATTGCATTAAACCTCTGCATGAGAGAAACGCCGATAAATCACTCTCGTGATTCTTTCTCCCTATTTTCAGGTAAAGGTTACCAATGTTGTTTTGTTGTAATCTGTACATTGTTAAAGACGTTTTGCAGTTAATCTAGCATGATAAATGAAGCTGAAGCTACTTTTTATTTGTGTATTTTGAGAACTTAGACAACATGTGAACTTGCGCTCCGCCATCTTGTGCTAATACAAGCAATGGGTTGCTAATGTTACAGCGCTATTTAAAGATTGTTTAGTCATTTGTTGTAAAAGGACTCTATAAACACGTTGTTCATAAGCAGCTGTTCCAACATTGGACATTTGTACTGTTGAAATACTTGATTTGATTCATTGCATTAAACCTCTGCATGAGAGAAACACCGATAAATCACTCTCGTGATTCTTTCTCCCTTTTTCAGGGGTGCAACACTTACAGGTTTGTCAAAATATCTGCTGCCATATCTTCTGATGGACAGTAGACAATATTAATCTTTCCCTCATTTAAAGCTTCTCAAATAAAGTGATGCTTTACATCAATGTGTTTTGACCTCTATCTGTTCACTGGATTTTTGGCCGGAGCAATCGCTCCCTGATTGTCTCCAAACACTGTGGTACAAGAGCAGATCTTATTGTCCATACCATTTAATAGTTGGATTAAGTACATGCTTTCTTGTATAGTGGCGGTGAGCTTTAAAAGTTGATAATGCCACTGTTGGCTGTTTGTTTGATTTCCAAGATATCACTGGACCTTGTTTTGAAAGAGCAAAACAGTACCCTGTCGTACTGTGTCTGTCTGTTACTGAGCGCTATTAGATTTAGTTCTTCGTAATTTTTCTTAAAGACCAGCTCAAAGTTATTTGTGCCTTTGAGGTACCTTAGGACATGCTTTGCAATCAATAAATCCTCTCTCTTTGCGTGTCCAAACTTTGGTGACAGCTTACTAACAACCCAGCGGATATCTGGTCTAGTGCTAGTCATGGCATAAATAAGACTGCCCACAATCTCGCGGTGCTCTCTTGGGTTAACAGTCTCACATTTGTCATTTTCTTCATTTACGGTAAAGTGTTTTTAATTTACAAGGTCTAGACCTGGGTCTGCACTCAGACATGCCAAAACGTTGAAGCATGTTCTCATTGTACTTTTTCTGATTAATTTTGATTACATTCCCACTCTGTTCAAACTGTATCCCAGGAAAATAGGATATTTTTCATATTGAATTTGGACGTCATTGTTTCTTTAAATGCAATAAGCAAAACAGGTTGCGAGCAGCAATTATTAAGTCATCTACCCAAGTATGGTTTCATTTTCTGAACATTACCTGCATACACAATGTTCAGATGTGTTTCTCTCAATACCATTTTGTTCCAGATAGTCATGTAAAGGTTTGTACCAGTTTCTGCCAGATTGCTTTAGGCCGTAAAGAGATTTTCTTAACCTGTACACCATGTCCTTTTCTGACCCTGTTAGTTCAAAACCCTCGGGCTGATCCATGAATATTTCCTCTTCAATAGGGGCATGTAAATATGCCGTCTTGACATCCATTTGGTGAGCAATAAGATCATTTTGGGTTGCTATCTGCATTAAAGCACTCACCGAAGTGATATTAGCTGTTGGTGCAAATGTTTTGTGATAATCTATTCCTTCTGTTTGGCTATATCCTTTTGCCACAAATCTAGCTTTAAAGATTTTTCCCTGCTCATTTTCTTTAAGTGCGTATACCCATTTTCCACCCACAGTGGTTCTACCTTCAGGTAATGTAGTCAGTTCAAATGCCTAGTTTTCTTTGAGAGAGTTCATCTCTTCTGCCATTGCTTGTTCCCACCTGGAAGCCTTTGGTGACATCAGGGCCTCTTTAAAAGGTTTGAGGGATCCCACATGCTGCCCTGTAACAATAATCAACACTTACAGTGGGTACATGCCCATCTTTACAGATTGATGTGTAATCTTCCAAGTATTTTGGAGGTTTTGTTTCCCTCTTTGGATAGCGTCCATGTTGGCATTGCTCGTCAGTCTCTTCTGTGTCTGTTGTGTCACAGTCCGGTTCATTTGTGTTTTCCTCACTTTCATGTACTGGTTCTCCTACATGAACATTTTCAGGTGCATTTACAGGTGCTTTGTAGTTGTCCAGTGGTATTTCTGACTCACCCCTCTCTCTTTCTCTTTCTTTCCATTTTCACTTTCTTTCTGTTTTCTCTCTCTTTCTCTCTCTTTTTTTTTTTACGGTATAGCGTAAAACACATACTTTGAAGACGTACAACTACAGTAGGTGGCGGTAACTGCACCTTCTCAGTTGGCTGCCAACCTCCATTAAAAGTAACACAACAACAACAACAACAACAACAAATCTGCCTCACTTCCTTCAGTCTGTGTTTGTTATAAACTAGGTATGCAGGGCTATTTTTGCTATAGCCCACAAATATTCCTTTTTCTGGGATCAAGCTTCTTGTGGTCATGAATGTACGCATAACACTCGGCTCCAAATATCCAGAGTTTAGAGAGATCTGGTCTTTTGCCTGTGAGCATCTGATATGGTGTACTTTTAGTTCTATTACTGAAACACTTGTTGTGAATGTGAGCAGCATTTTAATGGCATAGGGCTTTAGGTAACCCCTTTGACAACAGTAAGCACCTTCCCATCTCAAACAAAAAATCTCCATTATCTCTCAGCTGTCCCATTCTGATGAGGAGAATATGGTGCAGATGTTTAATTTTTTTTATCCCATTTTCTCTTGATAGGGTTTAAAAAGAGCTGCTTCTGAATTCAGTTCCATGATCTGATCTAATGCACTTGATACGGCCGTAAGGTGCACAGTCTGCTGGAAACATTTCTGTTGCTACGGTGGTTTCACTGTTGTATTTGAGGAAATAGACTGACACTGCCCCTGAAAAATCGTCTGTAAATAGAATAGCATACTTATGACCACTATGGCTATTTGGCTAATTTAGGCCAGCTAAATCAGTATGCACCAATTCTAAGGGCTCACTTGCTTTTGGGTCACATTTTCAGTTTCTGTTATATGTGAATTTCCCTTCTGTGCACACATTACATATTAGTTTTGTATTGCCAGTGATTTTCATTCTCTCTCTACAACATCAGGTAATGTATGCACATCACTCACATTGCAGTGGCCTAAAATCTCGTGCCATGCTTATGTCATGAAATTAGTAATTGTTTACCGTTTTCAAGTAGTACAGCCTATTGTATTTTTTGATGGTGAAGGTTGTCCCATCTTTATTGATGAGTTTGTTCTGGCCTTTCTTTAAGACCACCTGTGCTCCGTAGGCTGTGGCTTCTTTCACAGACAATATGCTCTGCGGGTAAGATGGGATGAAGAGGGCATCCTTCAGCGTGATTGTGGTCCAGTTGCCTTGTACATCTTGTGGAGCGACGCTGTGCTGGCATCCCCCCTGTTCAGTGCAACGTTGTTGATCCTGGATCCATCGGCGAGTTCCATGCTTCCCATGGTTGAAGGTCTCATCAAACTGCCTGAATTTGTTCATCTCCGTAATGATGTGTGAGGTGGCTCCACAGTCCACCATTAGTCTTTCTTTCATTATGTCAGAAGGTTAAGTCTATTGCTGACTTTAAAACACAAATGTTTGTTCTTATTTCTTGTCTTCTTGTTTTTCAGCTATCTGTTTAGCATCATCTTTGTTTTTAGCTTTTTTTTTCTTAGGCATGTCTCATTACTGTGTATAGAACTTCTGTGATAATTACACCACTTTGGGGTAGTTTTCTTTGGCAACATGCTCACAGTTCCCAAATCCATAACATGTGATTGAAGTTATGTTTACTTTCATCACATTGTCTACTTTGTTTTTGTTTTTCAAACCTCTCCATCTCTTCATAACTCTGCAGGTTGCTCTAAAACTATGTGTATGTTATGTTGTCTTTGCTTTGAGCTGTGTGAATGGCAAAAAGGTTTATACCCTTCTGAAAGTCCCTTTAGAATCATGGCGATAATGAGGCCATCACTTATGACCTCATTTGCATTTCTGAGTGCTGTTACTGCTTTTTCAGTTCATATTATGTTGTCTGTCACAGGTTCATCTGGTCTCTTTTGTAGGGATGTGAGCTCCGTATAAAAATTCGGTGCAGTTTTTCTGACAGTCCCGAGACTGAAAAACTGCAAAGAATTTTTAGACAACACAAAGTCCCTGTTTATTTCAAACCAGGCAACACGTTAAGACAAAAACTGGTTCACCCTAAGGACAAGATGCCGACACAAAAAGAGAGCAATGTAGTGTATTCTATCCAATGCAGTGAAGAAAGTTGTAAAGAGCGTTACATAGGGGAGACTAAACAGCCACTTCACAAGAGGCTTTATCAGCACAAAAGACACGCAAGTTCAGGACCCCAGAGCGCTGTGCATCTTCATCTTAAAGCCACAAACCACTCTATTGAAGACAGTGAGGTGGAGATTCTGAGCAGGGAGAAAAGATGGTTTGAAAGAGGAGTTAAGGAGGCCATCTTTGTTAAAAAAAAGAGAGAATCCTTCCTTAAAATCGTAATGGAGGTTTAAGATTCAATCTTCCGGTTGTTTATAATGGTTTGCTGAAACCCTGGAGACGCCCGAGGCATTCGGATGCTAATAATGGGACTCAGGGAGGAGGGAGCGAAAGTCAGTGAACAATAGGCCCATCCCATTTGGTTTCGATGGCCCATTATCAGGGGTCCCGCCCTGTGGGCAGGGCTTTCACAGAGTGGAATATATAACCTGAGTTCTCAGACTTGTTTCACAGATTGAGAATGACTCTTGGATGAGAGTCAAAATGTTGAGTCCAGATGACAACAACTGAATCTTTTTCTACAATGGAACACTTCTGGACGAATGAGGGATTACACCGACAACATTAACAATAGTTAAAGTACACATAAATAATGTGTATGAGAACACAATTCTAACAGTCAGCCTTCAACATGTTTATTTATTCATTTATTTGCAAATGGCATTGTGTGTGCTTTTGCAATTCAATTCTTAATATAATCACAAACTGTCAGAATGTAATAATCCTATTTATATATACATAGTTTTGTTGCAACAAGATGCTTGAAATGTATCTATGTATGTATGTGTATGTGTATGTGTATGTGTATGTGTATGTGTATGTGTATGTGTGTGTGTGTGTGTGTGTGTGTGTGTGTGTATGTATAAAAAGTCAATCTGAATCTCGCAACATTCCATAAAACCAACTGTAAAATCAAGTACAGCTATAGTGAGAATATTACAGCTGTGAGCAACCAGACTCATTCACAACAAATTTACACTACTTTCTCAACATGACAGTTATTTTAGAAAAAAATTAATCAAATGAGATAAGGGTGTGCATACTTTGAGTTTGAAAGAAGCGTCTGCTTTTTCTGGATGGAGCATGTTTGTGTTCCATTGCTGTAGGAGCAATGTACTTTCCCCTATCACTGTATGTCAACGAATCATGACCATTTCACATTCTGATTAACACAGCTGAGGCCTGTTTCATAAAACATGTTTACTTTCTAAGCTAGACTCAAATGGCCAAGTGTGACTTACTATGTTGTCATTTGGGTTTCATAACGCACAACCAAGATGAGTCTCACTCAGTCGCTATGGCAATTTAGACAGAGAACTTAGACTGGTCTGAAGCAGACTTAAAGACAGGCTGAGTCGGAACTCTGTGATTTTTTGCAAGACAAAAAATATTGTATCAAAATATTCAAAAGAATATTGGCATCTTTTTTTATTCATTATTTTAAGTCTAAACTCAAATTGATAGACAAAACTTGATAATTTCAACATCGACAATTGATAAACGATCAAACATGAGCAGCACATTAGTGAGAGGGTTTTATCCTTGTTTTGTTTTTTTTCTTCTCTGATTGTGTCTCACCAAACACAGGTGTGTGTCTTTATGTCTTTGGTGGAGGTGGGAGTGTCTCCTCCATAGTCTTGTATTGAGGTCGGTCCGTATCTTTGCCATTATTCTTCCATGACCTTTGCTCCAGTTTTGTGGGACGTTAAAGCTGCTGTTATTAAGTAAGACTGATTTGAGTGTGACTGGGAAGGTCCTGAGTTAGACTGGTGAAACAGACTAGGCCTGAACCCCTAGGTTTATGTTCAGTCAAGAGAGAAGTCGGGCATAAAATCTGGCTTTAATGAACACGTTTTATGAAACAGCCCCTCAGAACTGCTGGCCTTATCACACGCGATCACATGCATACAAATATATGTTACTAAATTCTAACTGAGGAGGAACTTCGACGTTATCTCTACCATAACACTACTAAGGGATTAAGTTGACCTCGAGAGTCATCATGGATACTGCTATCTTGCAGTTAGCCAAAATCACATACCCTTCCAAGACACGTCAACAAGCACACAAGTCAACAAGTTAGAAAAGTTCTGAAGGGAGCAGTAAAACTTTTTGAATGTCTCTTGCATCATGTTAACATTTTCACATGGAAAACATTTTACTCAGCAGGACCAAAAGCCCATTGTGTACGTAAACACATGCGCAGCATGAACTGGTTTATCTTTTGTTTGATTAAGCTGGATCATACAGTTACTATCTAAATTATGTTTTAGACAACCCAACCAAAATATTCATCCTATTTTGAGGTTTTTTGTTGAAAGAATATATATTTTTAAAATTAATTTCTTTGGTTCCAATCTTTCATCACTTCAACTTCAACTTAATACATTTTGTTTCACCTAGTTACAGCTTCTGATAATGGTTTAGCTTTACCATATTACCTCAAAAGTGGGAAAAAATATTTCGGATGCTCCTAAAATAAAATGTCTGATTCCCACCCCTCCAGTCGACACCACCACCTATACGTAAAGGTTGTTCCTTTTCATTCACACTATAGGCGCCGGTGATCTGCTTTTTCACTGTTGCCCTTTGAGGCAACTGCTGTTGTGATTTTGGGCGTTACAAAAATAAACTGAATTGAATTGAAATTGGAGCAGAGACACCAGATGCAGCGGGATGAGATAACACTGCACATAGAGGAGGCAGATCACATGCAATGACTTGTATGTTTTGTCTAGGACCGACATATCCTGCTTCCAAGCACAACTTAGTTACTTTCCCACACACAGAAGGGAACTTGAAGAACTAACTGATAATGAAAATCTATTTGTTATAAATTATACTTCATGGCATTGGAGAGGAGTCTATTATCTGAATTGTGATGCAAATTTCTGTGTTGAAGTATAGTAAACCAATGCAAACAATATGGATATAATAAATTATGAAATTGTGATTAAAGAAGTCCTAGTATGACTGACTGATATTGTAAAATTAACAATATACAATCAAAGTTAATCTGCACTCGAAACTAGTTATTTTTCTCTTAATATTTTGATTAGCAGTGCAGGAGACATCTAGGCACCACTGTAAGGAACCCTATCAGTTTAAGGGGAAACCGGAGGTTAGACGGACCACTCAAGCTAACAGCATCGCAGGCCCACATTCAAAAGCACCATTGTCTGTGGAGGACCTCAGCTTGTTCCACTTTCTGCCCCACACAGGACCGACGTTTAGCCTGCCAAAGTTGATAAGAAGATGCTTGTGATACTACAATGTTATATAGTACATGTACACCACAAAGGTTGGACAAATCTCCTTACAAGTCATCCAAAGAGCTAACTTGAAGAAGAAAAGTTAGAATATGTGACAATAGGCTAGTGTTCAAAGTCTGTTAAATTGTTATTTCCGTTTTTGATTGGTGTGTTGAGTGATGTGATTTATAATGGTGTAACCGTGACCTAAGTAGTTGTTTAAAGAGGGCAAAGAGGCATTGTGCAACTTTCATTATGTAAACAAATCATTTACATTGCAGTAAATTTGCAGTAACCATTACAACAATTTCCCAACTAGCAATTCAAAGTTTTTGTCATTGACGAGGCTGGGCTGTGAGGGAAGCAAATGCAACAAAAACATTGGTGTAAAACATTGCGGATAGTAAATATTATTTCGCTTACTGAAGATTAGCATTAAAAACGTGACAGTTTAATGTTGTTTGTGACTTACCTAGCACAATGGCCACTGTTTTCAGCAGAGACATCATCGTATCCCTGTTCCGCCTCGGCCCGGAGCTGTGCCTCGACATCCTCATGGTCCTCTGACGCACGTAAACAAAGATGTGTGCGTACAGTGTAACCATGACGACAAAAGTCACCAGGTTGAACACTGCCCAAAACACCAGGTAGGAGTTGCTGTACAGTGGCGCCATATTGGAGCACGATTTAAGGCTGCAGATACAATTCCAACCGACACTTGGAATGGCGCCCATGACTATCGACATCGTCCAAATAATCACGATAACCACCACCACTCGCCGATTGCTCATGCGCGTGTGTAGCTGCATCCGGAATACAGTGATGTGGCGTTCGATGGCGATGGCGAGAAGGTTAGCTACAGATGCAGTCAAGCTAGTATCGATCAATCCTTGCCGCAGCAGCCATGTTGAAACCGTTAGCCTTCTTGTGTTGGGTCCCGTGTTGAACATCAAGTAGAAGTAAGCTAGGCCTGCAAAGAAATCAGCGGCAGCTAGGTTAGCCATCAGGTAGTATATGGGGAAGTGGAAGCGCCGGTTGACGTAGATTGCAATCATGACAAGGAGGTTGGCGAGCATGATGAAGATGCACACAGTGATGCCCAGGCCCATCACCAGGCGGCTCACGGCATTCCAGTCAGTGGCCAGGTATTTGCCGCTGCGGTTGTAGAAGAAAGCGATGGTCTCGTTATAGTAGCACTGATCCTGGTCCTCGTCCATGGTGGTGACTGGAGTTCTAAGTACCACAGAAAAATAATACATTAATTTGGCATAGTAGTAGTGTTAGGCTAATAACAAATAATGGCTCAGATTTATATTTACAGTACATAGCTTTTTGTTCTTCCACTCTTCTAACCGTATCTAACCGGAAAGTGCACTGCATAGCCTACAGTATACGTCAACTTTTCTTACAGTAGGTGTTTAATGATAAGATGCAATCATAGTTTTGAAGCATGACAAAACAAATCTCCTTTTGATTTTCCCCGATTGATGCTAATCTGCGTATTTAAAACACACCGATTACCAAATAGAAGCAATTGCTACATTAGATCAAAAAGCCCACCGAGTCTCACTCGACACAAAACTATATTGTCTTTCATGTTTTAACATTAGTGTTTGTTCATGACGCTGTGTGGCTGCAATGAGTCCAGCTGTGGCCCACATCCACTTATCCCCGATTGAATAAAGGCTGGTGTGATATGAAACTAAACATGTTTTTGCCATCTGGCAAAGCTTTATGACCTGTTACAATTTGAAATATGTAACAGTAGGACAAAGGGTGCAGTTAGCGAGCCGCCACAGACCAGTGCCAGCCATATTCTGTGTTGTGCACACTCCCAAACACTTCAAAACAATACACATAGGAACATATGCGAAGGCCGCTCCAGTCACAAATATATTGGCTGTTCTCTCTCATCCATGCCAGACTGGAAACAAGCCCTGAGGCTACATAGTGGGTCTGTGAGCCTGTGGGATGAACAAAGGCTAAAAGGGAAGCCACCAAAAAGAGGGGCCAATATGCATTAGAGGTTTTGGGTCAAAGTTCAATGGCCTTTTGGGTATCCCTTCTCCTTTGATTTCACTACCAATAAGGTCATTCATATTCTCAATGGCTTCTCAGACTTTCATGCAAATAAGTAGCACCTGTTTTTCAAAAATACTATATTGAAGCGGTTGATCAAAAGGGCAAAAGTGACACGTAAATATTTTCTGTAGAATAGAATAACTTTCTCAAACAAAGTTGGTAAAACATTAATAGAGCAACTGCTTAGTTAAATAGATTGAAGTTGTTTTGTTTTACTTTTCTATTTGTCAATAATCCACTTAATTTTGGCACCCACCTTACACAACAAAACTTTTTGAAAGATATCCTGGAACATGTTTGGGAGAAACATTACTTTTATGTTTGTAATATTTGAGTATGGAGGTCTTTTTTTTTAGACCCACATTTTACAGCCTTTTGATTTCCAGCCCTTATTGTTTCTGCAATGTTGGAAGTATTGTCCAAACTATCAATGTTAACAATAATGTGAAGAATTAATGACACTCCTGGGAAATCTATCAGAGTTCAAAGCGAGGAAGACGTTGCCAAAGAACATTAACTCCATCCCAGCTGCAGGGAAGCACTGGGGTTAGAGGCTGCTCTGAAATTCATGAAAAAAAAACACTGCTGCATAATGTAGCGGGATCATGAGAGTAATAACACAAAATATAAGTCACTTCTTTTAGAAGAGGTCAAAGCAATACAATGCATGCTATTTAACTTTTTTATTGAATGATTCTACATTTTTTAATTTATTTGGGAAAGTATTCAGAGTATTAAGTCCATGCAAATAAATAAATATACATTACACAACCAAAAGAGCAGTGTAGGGGTTTGTGATTAAGAATGACATGGTGGAAATTGTGGCTGTCCAAAAATGTATGCCCAGATACTTTACTAAAACTGATATTGAAACTACTTTGAACAAGTACTGAAACCCATTTTATGGATAGTTATGCTGTCCTCAAATGTCAAAAGTTACAGCAGAACCACAGTAGCCTAATCAGAGTTTATGAATTTGAGTCCTTAGAATGTCCACATTGGTGACTGGCCATTGTCATTTCATTTACTGTATTATGAGCATTGTAGTCACTGTTCAATCCTTCAAAGAAATATGAATTTAGAACAGTATTGTTTAAGATAATGATTTTGTCTTTAATAGTACTGGAAATTATTTGTTGAATGCAGCATTAAATATGGTCAATACAAAAGTATTATTTATGTTATGAATCTATGTATAAATTAACATTATACAATCTGAAAGGTAAACTATTTGCAAAACACCAGCTGCAGACCCAGGAAATTGTGTTGCAAATTTTGATGATAACATCTGCATAAACCATCAAGATAACATACATTAAAGCCTCACTGCGTAATATTTCAGCCAATAATTAAGCATAAAAAAAGCATGTATTCAATTATAGATCTTTTGGTGGCAACAGGCAGCTGGCTTTCTTGCACAAATGTTACGCAGTAGGGCTTTAATATCATAGTGTTACAAATATGAAAATATGTACTATATTTTTCTTTATAAATTGTACTTCTATTTGGGCACTTTTTCTACTTGTACAATTGAAAGGCAGTACTTCCTCCAGCATGGTGTTTCCAGGCCATTACTAGAAAGTAGAGGAAGTGTCACTGGCCTCACAGAACACATTCCTGACACTTTCATCATCACATTGGAGCCAATGGAGGGAAAAGCATGCCATTTTGTACACAATAACTCAAGGGTGTGACTTTACTGGAAGAAGACTGGACAAGAAAATTGGGGATTTCTACTTTCGCCTGCACCTGGCTGTGTGAGGAAGAGTTGGACTGACTAAGTTGTAAAGCATTGTTAAAGTTTATGTGTTAAGCGTTAAGTGCAGAACAGAATGCCCACTGTTTGCCACCATGAGTCAGAAATGTGTGATAAACGATGCTGGTGTGAAGGGGCAACCTAAAAAGTGTGTGTTTTTCTAAGGAGCTCTGGGAGGACCACCCTGCAGTCGGCATGAGTGAGGTCATTACTCAAACATCAGCAACACAGAGACATCCGTATGTACACGTAACACAAACTTGATATTCACGGACACATTGCAATTAGGGTGACTGGGAGAATTTTGGCATTAAGAGCAGGGAGTGGAAGATATATTAATTTATGAATAAACAAACAAACTGAACATGTTAGCAATCTATTGAGGGTTGAGGGAGCATCTATTGAGGGTTGTGTTTTATTGTCCTTTTGCATGTTTATTTCTATTTTTCCAGCCAGCTGAATGGCATCAGTTACTCGATTAGCTGATACAATCAATTAAGTAACTGAAACTGAAAGAAGGATTATATCCTTCCATCCAATTATAATTTGATCTACTTTCTGCTGAACTTCACTGTGATTTGATATGTAATAAGGTTGCTTTTGCAGCAAACATACCAACATGTGTTCCACATTTAGGATACTAAAGTCTGCTGTTTTGAGAAAAATCCACATATCTTGCACTTGTCAAACGAGCCCAGACAGTTCTGCCAACTCTTGACACATGTGACACCATTTCTGTATGCCATTGTCAAGTCAGGAATTTCTACATCTGTATACATTATATCGAGAATATAGCAGTTCCTATTTTGTCTATGTAATATAAGCTGAACCAAAGGGTATGAGTATGAGCGTCATCATGCATGCTTCTGCCGGGAACATACCACGCCCATCTCTTCTGCTGATATCAGTAAACCTTCTTCCACTAATTTATCTGCCTCTGAGCCTGTGTCTGTCAATTACCATCCACATCTCCTCCCATGACAAACTCAACCCAAAACATGCACAATCCTCCAGATAAGATAGTCTTGACCAAGCCTAGCTAAAGATCTGGTACTGCACCCATGCTTCTAACAGGTTGCCCAAGCGGCATTGAAGGATGGGTCAAATGCAGAGGACACATTTTCACAGGAGGACAATAAAGTGTACCATATTCTTAATCTTAAACTTCCCTTTAATAATATTTAATATAAGCAAAGGTATACATGGCAACAGATGCTCATAATAAAATTGGATGAGTACCAACATTTCAGAGTTGCAACTCTAACCACAACGACAATGCAGGCATGGAGGCTGAAGGGTTTCTCCCAGGGTCACAAGACTAATGTGCAATGGCAGTGGTTGGGATTGAACTGCTAACTTGTAGTGAAAAGTTCAGTTGTATTTAAAGGTGCACTATGTAACTTTTCTGGTGGAGGGTCAGTTGCTTATACCCATATTTGTTTTGATCTCAAACAGACCATGCATTTCTCTGTATGGTTAATCCGCCTGTCAATCTCGCCCATCAGAAATCGGGAGGGCCGGATATGGTTCTTTGTAAATGTTTTGAAAGCGTTTGGTCTTGGCTGGCCAGGCAATAAGACACAGATCTGACTTTTAACTTTGCCTGATGATGTTACATGCTTGTCTCCATGGAGATAAATACAGTGGTTTAAAGTCATACAATGGATCATTCCCATTTTCCATTCAAGGCAAAGCTATAACATCTCAGTGGAGACAAGCAGGTGACTACAACTCAAATTTAAAAGTTACATCGTAAATATTATAAAGGCAACTGTATTTCTGGGTCTGACAAACTATCCAACAAACGTATCCTTATCACGAGACTCAGATTGAGAACGAGTCTTGGATGAAAAGTCGAAACGTTTTGTTTTTGTATAAAGTGTGCAGATGACTACAACTGAATCTTTTTCTACAATTATCACATGAAAATTCAATTAAAAAAAAAACTGTATGTTCAAGAAGTGTTGACATCAGGCCTTCCACGTATGGCTGAAGCTAAAGTACTTAGCGATTGTAGTGGCTGCTGGAGTCAGTTTTAACCCAACAGCGGGTTGGATTTGAGGTTTGATGTGTTATTCTTACAGTAAAGGAGCGTTTAGTCTGTGCTAAGAGAACATTTGTTATTGTGTCAAGTGTCAGGCTGCTCCCTGCTCTGCAAGGCTGCACAGATGTGAAGTTCACCCTGGGTATGAGCAAGGACATTTTTCAGGAGCTGAATTTGAAGACAGCTTGCACACTTATGTTGGATTGCATGGTGACATGTGAATGGATGGTATAGTTTTTGTATAGACACTTTGATTTAGAGCAAAAAAGACAAATGTATTTGAATATTGAAGAGTAGTTTGCATGTTCTCCTGTAGATAACATTTTAAGGATTATGTGACAATAGCCAAATCAAAGTCATTTAATTATAGTACAATATTCTCTGTGTATAATCTATGGAGTATATCTCTCAGTCTGGTCACCACCTACCTCCGCTGCGTCCCAGCCAGACAGAGCTGTGCAATCAGATTTAATTATTTCAGTGACATCATGGGAATGGGAGAAGCACATTGGTCCTCTTCGATTTAAAACAAAATTAAACTTGTCTCCCCTCAGATTAACAGCGTTTGGAGCGTCAATAATGTCTTTGACAGTCAATTTTTCATTTCTTATTTCCTCTAAGCATGCGTGTCCCTGATCGATTAATCCACCTCTGAACTCGATGGAGCTAAAATCGCTGCCACAACTACACATCTTTGTAAAGTTTTGGCAAAGCGTGTCCTTAGCTGGCCAGGCAAAGGGTCATGGTACTGAAGAAAGGTTGTACAATTTAACTCTGAGCCTCCTAACCCTAACCTCTGGAGAAATGCCTGGACAAACCTTTGGTGCATATGCTCAGACACAATATCTGATCTTCTGCAGAGTATAAGTGAATAAATCAAGAAACCAAATAACACTGAAATCTTTGGAGTTATGGTTTATAATAAGACTATAACTATACATAATTATAGTACAAATGTGTTTGATTTACGTTGTGTTCTTTGACGCTTGTTACATCGTAGCTGTCAAAGGTGCAAAGGTATGGCTGCCAATCTGCACCAATCAGCCATTTACATTTTACATTTAAGAATGGGTGAAATGTATTGCCCAAGGACACAATAATGATACACATTTTCCACCACTCTACAACAGGACCAGTCTTTGCAACAGTAAAAAAATAAATTAAAAATATGTTTTGATTTAAATCTACTTCTACTTCTAAATCTACTTTAAATCCATGCATAATTTATTACACTCATTACTGTCTTGAACAAAAGTGCTTTCAGATTAAGAGCACACAGCTTTATGACCATTAGCATATTTTATTGGGAAGAAAGGATTATATGTTGTTAAGCAAAACCCAGGTGATAACATTGGTCTAAAATATTGTTCTTTTCTGAATAAGTTTTTGCCTTTACAGAAGAAGATTCATTGTACAGAAATTCCCATTGCAAAGAACTGTGTTTGCAAGTGATTACATCTAACTGATGGTACAATACATGCATTTGTGTTGCATTAAATAGGCTCAGCTCATACTCCTCTCTGCCTCTCTGACTTATTAAACCATGGCAGCGCTCCTGTGCAGGACTCCTCGACACTTTGAAGTCCGCAGGGTTTGAGTGGAGGCCATAACATCTGAAATTTATCAAAGCGCTTTCCCCTAACTCAGCGGCCCTGACTTAATCAAAGACTAGGTAACATCTCTGGGAAAAGTAGAAGTGGCAAAACCAAAAACAACCACGTTGAGTTTATTTGGAGAACTTTTGTTGCCTTATGATTTTATTTGGGTTACATGGATACTTCAGCCAGCTCATAAGTACGGTTCTAAATAAACAAAAAAAAGGAAAGTACTTAACATCAACGAAGGATAAAGCCTATTATCAAACAGTTTGGATGTAGGGCTTGCAGTTAAGTTGTTTGCTAACTGGTCACAAGTCACTAGTTAATTCTTAAAGGTTTCTAGCCCATTGGTGATTGCATAGTTAGACATACTGTATATGTTGCGGTGACTCAATGGCTCAAATGAAAGAGTTGTCATCTTGTAGGTTTGTGGTTAAAGCTCAACTCTGACCTTTTTGATACTTTTTGTTATATCATTGAGCAAGACACAAAACACAAACTGTGAACGCAGTGCTGTGGTCGGCGAGAGGTTGGCGACAATAAACTGGAAATCTAATCTAATCACATGTTGGCTGCAGTTGGCTAATGTGAAGCCCTGTGGAATGGTGTTTGTTAACAAAAAAAAACAAAGGTTGTTAATGGCATGAAATGATGGTTCAAATAGTGCCTTGAACAACTGTTTTTTGATACAGGGCAGGGGTGTCAAAACTATGGCCACATCTTGCTGAATTTACCCCAAATGACCAAAAGTTTTACTTTTTACAGGACATTTTGAATAACCTAAATAGAAAATATTGGGAAGTCACAAAGACCTCAAATCAAAGTTCCAAGCCTTAGTAAAAGTGAAGTGGCTCATTTGAACCTACTTCAAATGCAACACACACATTCAGACAACAATTCAGTGAATCATAAACTGAATTGTTGTCTCCAAGTGTCCCTCTATTTAGTGCATGTATGAACATTTGTTTTCAATATATTTAAAGTCTGGACGCCACTGGTATAGGAAGAAAAAAAAATAAGAAAGGGGTGTCAAGAAAGGTCAGTAGAATTACGTAAATAAATCTTACGCTAGCTTCTTTGAGAAATGTAAAAATTAGCATTTTTGGACCAGAAGATTTGCTGAAATTCCCTATATATTTCTTATTGTGGCATGTTATTCATTTCACTCCAATCTTCCTGCTCCCAGCCTATACATTACCGAGCCCATATCTATCACTCTTCAGCCCTTGTTTTTCTTTGCCGTCTGTCTATATGTTCCCTGACTTTTGGCTGGTCTATCCTCTCCTAGCTGACTGCCTCTCTGTGCTCCTCCTGTACCCCGGCTCTCACTCTCCACTCTGCCAGCTCCTTACAATGCCCCCATTGTTCCCCTGCTCTCCCCGGCCACAACACACAGCGCAGACCTGAAACAGCGTGCTAACACTTCCACACATGAGCTGTGTGTTTGTTTGTGTACATACTAACTCCACATGCACACTCCAGTATTATGCTAAAGGCTAAGCAACAGTTGAGTTAAAATCAGTTTTGTCTACTTAAATAAATTGCACTTTTTCACTTTTACGTAAACATTTTGGCAAATTCCTGCATTATTTTAAAAATAGAAATTTAGTCAAGATGCTTCTCAATGTCCCAGTTTCTCAATTGTAGTCACAGCTGCCCTGGGGCTGATATGGCTACTAGTCTGTGCCAACAATATGTGTGTGTGTGTGTGTGTGTGTGTGTGTGTGTGTGTGTGTCTGCGTGTGTGTGTGTCTTTCCCAAGGGAAAAATAATTCTGAGATGGAACAGAACGACAAACCTTCTGATTATGTATTTTACTCGATCATTTCAACCATCTATTTCTTTTTTCCCCAATATTAATCTATTCGATATTTGCTGTTTTCATAACCAGTTCTAATCCCATGTTGCTATTAAAATGTTCACGGAAAATGCTTTTCTAGGTTGCTTTACAATTCGATCCACTATTCTTTCACTTCTAACTAACAGCAATAAATACCGGAAGCTATTTTTGTTTTTAGCCACAGTGGTCTTGATCTTGAGCAGACTGTAAGAAGTGCAGTTGTCTTTTCTACCTACAGCCTGACCACACACAACTATCTGTTGAAACCATGAAAAAAACAAAAAATCCATAAGAAATAACAAGTGTACTTCCCATAATAATGACACTTTCTTACCAAGCTCCATCTGATTAGGGCTGGACATTGTCCTCCACTAATCAAAACACAATACATGGCTAATATAAAATATTATCACATTATGGCAACATATGTGAGAATGCATAAACGGAACATTACATCTCTATTACAAATACATTTCCATGATAAAATAACTACCTGCATAAGCCTAATTTTATAATCAAACAGTGAAAGTTTATTACACATTTCCATGCTATAAATAATTGTTTATGCTTTTACATTTTATTTTTACTTGGTTATAAATGTGCACAATGCTACATGTTCTGAGTGATAAATAGCTGAGCTGGCTTCCTGTGAATGATACCCTTCTGCCCCTAAAGCACATCCGACTCACACTCTACCCCAAACGCGCACTATCTAAGAGAGGAAAGAAGTCTTTTGTGGTTTCACTTGACCTCACAGAAGCTCGGGCTTTACCCAGTCTGACCCGATGCAATATAGTTCATCATTTTATTACATTATACATTATACTTTTGTTGAGTTTTTAAACCATGGGTGGCTCTCTCTAAAGGCTTTTACAGACTGTTATATGTAAACAAACAAATAAGTCTAAGTGATACTAATAACACAAAAGAATGTAGGATATAGGGGACAATGTTGCCAACTGGAACAAAGAACTCGAATTATGTTTAAAGTTCATCTTTGAATGTAAAATATAAATATGACAAGCATTTGTCAACATGCCCAAGTGCAAAATGTCTATGTTCGAAGACATAAGACAGTGCTGAACAGGTTTGCAGAGGTCAATCTATCTGTAAAGATACTACATACTGTATGGTGGTTAAAACTTCATAACGCATGGCTCCTCGTTGTTTAGTGCTTATGTAAATAATGAGCCCTTGGTTAAAAACCTAATGTAGCAATATGTAAATTAAGTGACCATGTTTCAAGGTGGCTTTTGTTTTGTCCATTGGCCACTGGAAGCAAAGTTTTATTTCCAAATAACAACCAGAATCATAAATCACATGTTAATTTGTCCATAAATCCTCAACTCTGGTGCAACTGTTGACAACCCAAATCCTGTCCCTGGGTTATTATCTGTAAAGTGGCACATCGCACCCTCTCATTAGAGAAAATGTCAGTCGCTTAAGCGTTCTTTACTAGCACTAGCATGATCGGTTCCACATGTTTGGATCCAAGAGGTTTTAAGGAAGTTATGAAGTAAAAACATGAACATAATCCTGTCTAATCCGCTAGAAATGTAGCACAGGAATAAGTTCTAGTACATAAGCAGAGTTCTATAACTAAACCTGGTATGACACAATGGCTCTCACATGCTAAATGACATAAGAATGACGTTCAAAACAGAGAAGGGTGGAACTTGACATTGTTTTGTAATCTCTCTGAATTTAATGAAGCATTCCTGAGACAGATGATATGGTATTACAACATGGGATGTCAAGATTATTTGGTTAATTGATAATAATAATTGTATGAACTAAAAAATAATAATTGTGACCATTTTAGAAGCAAAACTAAGTCTCCGTTCAATCTGTACTATATAAGCTTTTATATCTGGCAGTTTATGTTAATTTTACATTATATTATCAGTGTATATTTACATATTAACTTTACTTTATCATTAAAAAAAGTTTGATTTCATCACAGACTACAGGAATTGTGATCCACGAGACAAGTCGAATAAGAGATTGCTCATGGTGCCAAATGTTTAATTGTGATATCCATAATTACAGTTGCTTAAGGGCAGCACTGTTCCCTGATGGGAGCTGGGATCGGGCCATAAACCTCAGAGTAAATGGCAAACACTCTTACATTGAGTTAGGTTGATTTCATTTCCTGTGTTGTGGACAATTGCTTATCCCTTGACAATTTAAATGACATAATCTCCAGTGATTGATAGGTTGAAATCAGTTTATTTCTTGCCCTTCCTTTCATGAACATTATCTCCTTGACAGGATAGAATAATGGTCCTAATTATAAATGTGTAAAAAGAAAGCATCTCTGGCCCATCAAGGAGGTTACATCATGAAAAACTAATTTTTTTTAAATGTACATGTTGAAGCAAATTTTGAAGTCTTATGAATTTTGTATTTCAATAAACAAATCACAATCGAATCTTTCTTGTACTATGACAAATTTACAGTACATTTACAATACAATCTTCCAAAATGTGCCAGTGACCGCTTTTAACAGCCAACTGTTCCTTTCAGTTTGCAAAAAAACACCCTTGAAAACCCCCAAAAAACAGTTACTTAACTTTCTACCACAGTGTTGCATTTGCCCACAACACTGGGTCAAAGCTGGGTGTGTCACCAACTTAAAGACTTCCATTAAAAGTCTTTCACAAATGCCACTGCTAACAATGGCAGTGAGCTCACAGCCGTACCACATGTGTAAGGCCCCTGCTCTTTATTACAGGGTGTGGTCTTGTTTTCAGTCAGATGAAATCACATTATTGGACACAGAGAGCGTTATTACCTCAGCACAGCGCACAGAGAATGGGATGGGAGTGTGTCGGAATTGTCTTTAGGGATCTGAAAAGTCTGACTCATCAAACTTTCTTCAGAGTTATCCAGGAGTCCTCCGCACAGTGCACAATAAAAAACAGAGCATGTATGTTCATTTTGTTTCCGTAGAGACATATGTCCTCTACATTTGACCCGCTGTGGCAAGCTCATCTTCGCAGTGACCACCTCCAGATCTTGAACTAGGTTTGGTCAGGAATAAACCCTTCCAGGAATGATGTGATTGGAATTGTTGCGCACACAGCCTGGAACTGATATAAACAGTCAATTCAGTTTAATGAGGCAGCAAAATACAAACATGACTTTTGTCGGTTGTAGGTTGCACAAATACATTGTTGTTTTTTATTTGTTAATTACATTTGCCAATGAGTAAAAAGAGTCAATTTCACAAACATATGCAGGAGGAGGATTTGAAAAATGAATAAATTTCTGTATGAGTGGTGCAAGAAACACACATGTCAAATGGATTTAATATTGTCAACAAAGCTTTTGTCACGCGTGGCAAACTAAAATAAGATGACTGTTTTATTTTCCCTTTTACTTCAGCTTACACAAGTAGAAGTAAGTGTATTGTGCCTGACCAGTGCAATTTAACTTAACGTGAGTAAATGTAAGTTATATCAACATCTGTAAGTTTACAGATGACATTTCTTGAAAAAATGTCTGATGTTCAACAGTAACCGAAATATATATATATATATATATATATATATATATATATGTATATATGTATATGTGTGTATATATTTATATGTGTATATATATATGTATATTTATTTTAGATTATCTAAAATTGTCACTTTACTTCCTTTTAGTCTGCATATTTCTAGTTCCTCTTAGCCTGACAGTTGCCCAGTTGCACACATAATCTAAAAACACATACATCAGGAATTGTGGTCAGTCATTCTGACACATGCGACTGGACATCCAGCTCAGAGTAGGAATGTCACAATATCAAATTTTAGCATTATCATTATTGTTACAAAAAAACAATTTAACGATATATTCATGATTATTGAGACTGTGACAAAACAACAATGAAATTGTTTAATTTGTTTATTAATTGTTTCATTTTCTTTCAATCTCATGGTCTAACACGTTTAATTCCTGAAGTTTGTGACCAGCTTTAAGAAATGTTACTTTCTTATACACAAAATAGTGTATAATAAATTCAATGTGACAAAAACAGCCAGATTAAAAAAAAGCATTTACATTTGGGCCTATTTTTTGGCAAAATGCAGGATGGCAGATAAGAAAACGAAAGTGTGTTGTAACTTTAGTAATTGACTATCTCATTTCATTTCATTTTCTCAAGCACTAACAGGTTTGGAGATAAGACTTGGAAGTTCCATTACATATGCTTGGTGCTCTTTCTAAGTAAGGTCAGAGTCAAGAGACAATGTGTTAGTGAGAAAAAAATAATTTAGAATTTTTTTGAATGGGAAGTCTGCCACCTGCTTTTCTACTTGGAAGTGTTTTGCTTTGCATAGATTGTTCCACAGTATGATGTTAAACTTCTTCTCTATCTTGAATTTATGTACTAGCTTGCGTTCGCGTTTCAGAACTTGATGATAATCTCAGATGGTGAGCAAGGGCCTCTGGGAGATTTACTGTTTTGGGAAGAAATATCCAAAATCAAAATGTCTCTCCTTTTCATTATTTGTTTGGGATTGGCTCCACAAACTTGTCAAGGCTTTAAGTCCTTTGACCTGACAACAATCACGTCTTTGGAGTTTAATAATGGCAGCACTGAAGCTATTGTGGAAAAATTGTTTTGAACTTTGTGTCAGTTTTTGTTTCATGTGGGAAAGGCCCAGACCCTACAAACATGTTAACCATAAAGCAGGTTAAGAGTAAAACAGCAGATTCTACCTGAGAAATCTGACCTTTTCTAGCTCAATTTGAAACTGTAGGAGTTTTTGAATGTTGTGACGTCATGTGAACGCAGCCTTCATATTACATGTGTTTTTATAGCTCTAAAATGCTTTGAAAAACCCATTCTTACTGTGAGTCTCTTTCCACAGATCTGACCTGTGACTTGTCTCCATTTTAAAGAAGGATTTGTCAAAAAAAATAACTTGTTGTAATTATCCTTTGAAGTTAAAAAAGGTATTTTGATTTATGAAGCTATAAATTATATGTAACCATATAACGCCATAATTTGGAATGCGTTTACAGTAAATCAAGCTGATTTACACTGGTTTGGGTACAAAAGGCCAAGCTCCAAACTGACATGACCGCTGCCCTAAACCTGACTGTCATCACTTCTGCAATATAATCACAGACTGAAGAACACATTATTATACATTTTTATTTTGGGTGTAAGGTAATATAATATGCTTATTTTCAGCTTTCATCCATGTTAGGATTGTTTCCATCATACACATTGCCTTCCTGGTGTAGGGAGAGGGCAATACAATCAATACATCAATATTATTATTCTGATGATGATTGCATATTCCATATTTAAGTTTAAAGTCAATTGACTGTAAAACTAAGAACAAACGTGCAGAAATATCACTTTATACCTTCATTAGAAATATTACACTACATAGTTGATGTTATTTTATTTAAGTATTGATGTTGAGATCGCTGTTCAAATTTTGCATACCTCCAAAACATACATTTTTAAATGATCAATATTTCAATACATCTACCACTTCTACCTGGCTATTTTGTTTCATTCAGCCATGTTCCAGTGGATCCACATTTAGGCCATCGCCCTCACCAAAGCTGACCACACACCTTGTGATGTCTAGCAGCTATTGTTTTTAGCATTATTTTGACAACTTCACTCCTGAATGCATCAGCAGGCGGCAAGACGTCTGTTGTGGATTGTATGCACCGGAAGAACCAATGGGTTTCAGAATGATGAAAAATCTGGACCGTTGCCATAACGATTAACAATCTTTTGGATAAAAATGTCCTCAAAATGTTGTATATCAAAGGAAGCTGAACCCCATAAATAGGGACAAAATAGTGATTAGTTGGAGTTGTTTTTTTTAAGGTTTTTTTTACATTTCACACTCACACTTCCCAGAATAATGTTAGTCCCTGAACTAAAATGTATCCAAAAGCACCAAACGCTACATATTGAGGAGAGACACAGTTGCCTGTCCTGACTGATGGAGCGCAGACCTGACCTTCAGTGTATAGGAATGGCAGGAATGCAGATGCTTGGTCGCGCTGGGGGAGGTGGGGCTAGACGCGGGGGAGATACAGATGTTTCAAGGACCCATCCCTTTTGATGGATGTCAGCGCCCAAGCAGGAGAACATGAAGCTGATATCTCCAGGGCACACCCTTACGTCTCTTTTCCCAAAGTTTAGTTTAGGCTTAACTCCAAAGGTCAAAGAGTCGAGAGAACAACCACCTCTCCCTTCACTTCACTTTCATCCCGTGATGGATTTTTCAAGCATGGCCCAAAGACGTACAATGACTCCGAGGATAAGTGTGTTTATTAGTCTGGGCTCTCTGGTCTTCCTGGTTACCGAGGCGACCGTCGAGATCCTGTGAACCATCCCAATATTTGGAAAGGTGCTGCGTCAAAGCCATGGCGACAGATAGATATGCTCTTAGGCAGACACTAAATTACACTATTGCGATGTTTGTGAAGTCCAGATAGACATAAAGCATGGAGTATTTACGGTACAGTGCGCTCTGGGGTGGATGATCTGGCATTAGGACGGTTTCAGGGTGGCCCAGGCTTACAAGCATGTTTTGTGGGTCAGTGTTTTTATCTTTTTTTCTCTGAAGTTTCTTTTGAAATTCTATTGAACCGCATACAAATATTGCTCCAATCCAAAACAAAAAAAGGTGTATTCGAAAAACAAAAAATTATTATATTATGTCCGCTTGTTCTTCCCCCCTACTTGTCTAATCTAATAATGATAAATCACGTAATAACTGCCATTGCATTACTAGTAGTAGGAGTATTATAATTAGTAGAAGTAGTTTGACCGCACATAATTATTTCCATAACCCAAACATTTTATTTATTTAGGGTTTTTTGTACAATAATCAAGCAGCTTTACTTGAATTTAATTTTACAGAACATTTTCAAGCACAGCATTCAGTCGTCAGGGCTATAAAGAATAGCCTTTCACTCTTATTCTTGCGATGCTCTACTGTAGTGTCTATGCTGTTCTTGTACATAAGACAATTGATGTGTACCTTAAACCAACCTGCCTCCCCCACTTCCTACTTCTTCAAAGCCACACAGTCCAAACATTTGCAGGTTTAAGGTCGCATTCCACATTGTATTGCCCATATGCAAGCCCAATGTCACATCTGTGCTAATGTGTAGTAAATCATATGGCGTTATTGCTTGTATTCTATGATGGCCGGTTCAGGCAACTGGCACAGTCGACATTGGGCTTGCATATGGGCAATACAATGTGGAATGCGACCTTAAACCGGCAAATGTTTGGACTGTGTGGCTTTGAAGAAGTAGGAAATGGGGGAGGCAGGTTGGTTTAAGGTACACATCAATTGTCTTATGTACAAGAACAGCATAGACACTACAGTAGAGCATCGCAAGAATAAGAGTGAAAACGTATCTTTTCAGAACAATCTTCATTTGCATGGTTTTGAATAAAATTTTGGTTAGTTAGATTATTTATTTGAGACATGGACAGTGCACAATATGCATTAACCTTAACAGGAAAGATGCATTGTACCAGGGGGTCAGCTCAAGTGCTGATTTCCACCTGTAGACCCTGGGAAGGCTGATGTTATCAAGTCCCACTGAAATGTAGCCTCTCTTTTTCATGGGAGGTGCCTATTGTACTTGTTTTTAATAGTTATGTGACTTCCAAGTTTAAGCCAGTCTAAACTGCTTCATGACTATGTACATACATCCAATTTGCATTAGCTTTTGACTTTGCAAATTCAGCTGAAATAAGGTGTTTAAATCATACTTTTCTCACCAAAGTTAAGAGCAACTACAATCATCAGGGAGCTGAATGATTAAAAACCCTAGTTTATGATAAACAAGCTGGATAACTGAGGGATTACCCCAAAAAGTAGGAACAAAAATCTTAATTTTCACATTAGGTTCCAGGATATTCAGAATACTTAGACATTCTGTTTTTCCTGATATTTTACCCAAGACTAGAAACATACCCCAGAATTATAATTAGAAAAGGTTTATTGCCATTGTCTATGCATAAAATCCACAGGCTAGTAACTGCTTTGGTGATACAAACTTACACATAGACTTGGCCTGAAGCCGTCAAAGTCTCTTAGGTAAACATTAGATGTAATTAATCATTTAAAGAAAGCAGCATGAAAGCGTCTGGGCCAGTGAAGTGCAAATGGCTTTCACACTGGCCTGTAGCATCAAAGCACCCCCGCGGTCTGTGGCAGTGGGGCACAGGTAAATACTGGTCTCACTTTCCCCCCAAAACACAAATAAACCTTGGCAGGCAAACAGCTCCATAAAGGATCACACCAATGCAGCAATATGCGACTCCTTTTGGCCTGTGTGGAAGTTTAGCTCAAGAAAATAAATACTAATGTTTTTGTTACAACATTGTCATGCTAAAACAAACGCCATGAAGCAAAATGAAAGGTAAAGGAATGATAATTTGCATTTTTATGTTTTTGTCACTTTTTACTGCAAAGCGCAACTCAAATCAAGGATGAAAACATTACAAATTATAAAATATAAACTTAACTCAAATACTACAATGGGAAATTAGTTTTACAACTACAACTGCATGCGATAGATTACATTTACATGCACATAGAATGCTGATTGCTCTAAACAGCCAAACTCAGTTTGTCTTTGCCCCCAAACCTATAAAACCATCATGTCCCAGTCTACATACAGCTAAAAGAACCACATTTGTGCAAGTGGAGGCTGAGGGATGTTTAGGGACGTCAAGTAACTTAGCACTGGCACCAAAAATGTGAAGCTATAATTGCAACCCCAAAAAAATGGCTGCCACATTTAGGGATTTTCGTATCTGGTCAATTTTACTTTCATTGTAATGCAGTGGATCAAAACAACACGTTCTAGTCTTCTCCAGATATGTTATTGGGATCTTTGAGATTCAAATCATGACACCTCAACTGTACTTCCAGTGTGAACATCTGTTGAAATTGGACTAGGCAACTCCAACTTCCACCACAACAACTACACAGACTAACAAAAATAAAACAAGTTAAGGCTGGGAAAGTGTCTTGCCCAAGAACACAACTATGCAGGATTCATATGTGATTGTTCTTTCTCTGATTGTTCTTTCTCAATTACAAACCAAAAATGACCATTCCTGCATATAACTAAAATAGAGAAAAAAATATGTATTTGCATGTAGCTGATATTCCCAAAATATCTTGTCGACCATGTTTGATCGCAGCATGTTTAGTTCTGTCTCCATTGCTTAATCGAAATACTTCCTTCATAATATTACCATTCAACCTCTAATCCTTAAATCACGATGTTCCAACACTCATAATCATTTTAAATTCAATCCCTAAACTATGAATATAATATTTGCAGGCCACCACAAAACAAAGTTATCCTTGGTCATACTTCTTATACTACACCTTAGATGTGTGTTTGCCACATTCCCAGACCTTGCTATGTCAAACCATAAACAGTCGAAAATTGCACCAGTTCATAAAATAGTTATCCAATGTTCACGTCCGTGTCCAGAACTCAGCACGGGGTATTGACTCTCGTCGTAGTAAGCAAGGCATGTACTTTGGGGCCAGTCCAAATCCACTTGAAATATTTGAACACTATTAATAAATAGGATTTCTACTTTTCACCATAATAAACGGATTGTATGCTTATGGAGACTCAATCCAGCTCATTTATGCTTAAGAAGTTTGATATTTATTTAGAGGAGAAAATAAAGGCAAGATCAAACTGGGACTCATTCCAGGGGTAATCCAGGATTAATCCAGGATTTAAAACCATTGTAATTAAAAACAAATGCAGTTCCAAGGCAGGACTAAAGAACTATGGACTAATACATGTAAATAATATGTTTGGTCAATAACTGGTACTAATTAGCTACAAAGAACTAAACCAGGAGTACAAAAATAAGTCCATATGAAGTGTACATTAAACCACAATAGAAAACCGTAGTCCACGTTTTAATAGACATCTGAAATCTGAAGATCTTGGACTTCGTTTTAGAACTACACTAGTTCCCAAAATACCCCCAAAAGGTCTACGTTACAGTCAAAGTTTGTTCAGCTCAAACCCAGAGCAGCACTCAACCAAATGGTGTCTGTGCCGGAGTGAGAAGCCCATTCAAACTCTAATGAAGACGCGTGTGAAACTTTTCCCTCCCTGCCCAGTGCTGCTTTTTCCACTACTCGCTTATTTAAACATTAGTCAATATCCTAATGCCTGAAAAAGATCCAAACGTGGCGCAACAAGTAGTAGCTCCACTGCGTCCTAAGCGTACACATTTAACACACGGTGCGCGTCGTAGGCACGGAGACGCACAGAAGGCGGGCATCTGCTTATGCCATCAAAGCATTGATCTGGAGCCGGTGCCCTCCTTGTGCGTCTACGTGGCAGGTATACTGGCATTCTATAAAGATGCCCACTTTGTAACAGTAGCTACGCATTGGGATTTAAGCATTTCAGACCAAAATGTAAGGAGATGGTTGAAACTGGAAGAGTGCAAGTACTTACAGCGTTTTACCCCCAAAAAAAGATATCGGTGGGTTGACAGTGCAGATTAGTCCACGACTTGTTTTGGAAATGTCCTGTAAATTTGAGTTAGTTAACCAAAAAATCCTCCTATAACCAACCAGGGGAAAAGTTTGTACTGCGCAGTGTCAAAGTGGAATCGATGTGAAATAAAACTCCACAGAAGTACAGCCATGTAAGCCTTTCATTTTAGGTCCGTGCATGAATCCGATCTCCTCTCACGCTTTTCCCCACAGGTAACGTGTTGGAATGGTTTGTTGGGTGTCACTGCTGCTCCGGGTGATGTCCTGTCAGTGCGTAAAGTTCAGCCCGTGCCGCTCTGCGCTGGCTCTCCGCTCTCTCTCACTGCTGCCTCTCTGCTCCGCACACGAGAGGACCTTTGTCTGCGCATGACGTCACTCTCACGCACACACGAACCCTGGGCTGCTCGAGCTGCAGAAAGTGACAAAGAGTGGCATTGAAGCGTGTTTATGACTTATCTTCATTCGTAAACATTTGATTAAGTTAGCATTGCTGTCTTTAGTAATGGGGGCCGAGGCCGAGTTTTACTTTTGCCACATAGTCTTTGTAACCATGACCAAAATCACTCCGTTTATATATCTAGATTCTTAGTTACTATTATTTTGATTTAGTTTTTTTTAAAGAATGAACATACAATACAACAACCAATTAATCCGAATGTATTTTTTTCCCATTTGACTAATGTTTGTCACTATGTCAGTCCAGTCCTTGATCGTTGGTGAGGATTGTGCCAGCCTTCTTTCCTGTATCCAAATTTATTGTGTCCATGGTATGAGTTTTGAGGCCCAGGTACATAGTTATAAAATTAAGAGGGATGGCAGTGTCAAAAACAGACTGCATTGCATTGTTAATTTCAGTCAAATTTTTTTGGGCAGCAACAGGACAGTCCCAAAACTTGGTAATGATGTGCCTCCTGGCAACCACAATTTCTCCAACATTTAGCTTTCCCAGTAAATAGTGAGCACTTTGACAAGGAATGTGAAAAAACGGGATACATTCGTCCAACAGAATTCTTTCCTGACATGTGACTTTGTAGTTCTCCCTTGAGCTATACATATATGTTCGTATACTTCATCAGTCTATCTACAATATTTATAAGATACTTTTGTTATTATGGTAAGTAAATAAGAGAGTACTAATTTATTGTCAGTGAACAAAATTCATAAACTAGGAACTTGCTTTGGCAGTAAGGTGCAACATAAATAGTAATAGTTAATAGTAAAAATAATAACTAGGATCAAACAAAGACAAAAATAAAAAATAGATACAAGATTCAGTTGTCCAGTTTAGCTTGCTGCATTTTCCATCCTTTGAGTGTGCCATTAGTTGGTTGGTCCCTGTTACTAATTGGAAACACATTTTTTTTCTCAGTGACTTGTTACGAGAGAGACAGGAAGAGAGAAAGGGGTAGAGTGAGGGATGGAGGAGGAGGGCGTGAGACTGACACCCACGCACTCAAAGACATATTGTATTCCTAACTAATTAACCTCCCCATAATGCAGAGGAAATATGTGCCTCCTGTCGGCCCTTTGCTGGTGTCCTCCCGCCTGCACCTTCTTGGGTAATGAGAAACTATTTGGTCGAGACACCGACTGGGAGCTGCCGGTTTTGGTCCATCTGTGAACACTTAGTGAGGTGTGTGCAGCTGGGGAGCGCAGTGGAGTGTTAAAGCAGTGACACACTTTCATTTCATGGGTTTTATAACTCCGATGTGTTCTTCAAGTCCATAGTATTGTTAGTCTCATTGGGATTTGTTCAATGCATAAATTATATTCACTATGATCCATCTATCTGCTAGCGACAACTTGACAAAAGTCATGCTGCTAACTTCTCAGTTGGAAATGCTGGACTTCTGAATTGTTGTCATTGAAACTGACACAAAATATGATTTGTTTTATTTGTCCCAGTGGCGAGATTGTGGTGTTGCAAAATCAAGTGCTCTTAGACAAGACGCTTCACCCACATTGCCTACTAAAGTGCTTTGAATGCCTTGAAGGTGGAAAAGCGCTATATAAATACACAGCAATAATAATAATAATAATAATAATTATAATAATAATAATAATTATATATATATATATATATATATATATATATATATATATATATTATTATTATTTTAAGCAGTGAAGCGGGCAAATATGACAACAAATATTTATTTATTTATTTTATTTATACAGGGAAAACCCAATGAGAAAATGTCTCTTTTTCATAGGTACCCTGTTAAAACACAACACAAAATAGACAACAAACACAGGATATTAAAAGACAATTAAAACATTCAATAAAATTAACCAATACATAAAAACACATTTATACATACAATATGAGATAAAATTATACAAAACACATTTATACATACAATACGAGATAAAATTATATAAAGTGCTTTAAAATCATTAAAAGGATTTATTATTGATTTAATTTAAAAAGTCTGTGTTTTGTTCCACAGGGAGGGAGCAAAGTTGCTGAAAGCCTTTTTTCTAGTCTCTGTGTTAAAACGATGGGATTGTAAAATAAAAATGTCCGGAGACCTCAAACTGTGAAGACCTGATCTGATGTACAATAAACTTGATAAATAATCAGGCAAAATGCCAACAAGAGCTTTATACACAAACAAAAGGCAGTGCTGTTCTCTTCGTGCATCCAATGAATGCCATTCTACTTTAGAATATAATTCACAGTGGTGAGTTCCGTATCCTTCTTCCTGTAATAAACCTTAGAGCTGAATGAAAAACGGAGTTCAGAGGTTTAAACACTGTTGCTGTAGAATGCATATATATAATATCACCATAATCTAGAACTGAGAGAAATGTAGACTGTTTTCTACAATTAAGAGGAAAACATTCTTTATTTCTAAAGAAGAATGACAATCTGTCTTTAAGATTATTTGTCAGCTCTTGTTTGTGTTTGTTGAAGGAGAGTTTATCATTGATCCAGATGCTCAAGTATTTGTAATGAGGTACTTGTTCAATCATATTACCATCAAGCGTGAGAATAGATATATTTTTTGGGTCAATAGAGTGTCTTTTGGAGAACAGCATACATTTAGTTTTATTTGAATTCATTAATAATTTTAAATTAACACAGTTGTGTTGGATGGAGTAAAAATCCTGTTGAATATTTTGAATCACTTGGGCACAAGAAGGTGCCTTAGCATACAGAATTGCATCATCGGCATACAAGTGGATGCTACTGTGTTTTAGATTATGCAATTTATATAAATTGTAAATAACAGTGGTCCAAGGACAGAACTTTGACGAACACCTTTATTAGGTTAATTTTGTTTTGTTTGCAGACGATACCACAGTTTACTGCTCTGGTCAAAATCTTAGTGAGCTGACGAAGGTGATGGAGAGAGAACTACATAAGCTAAACAATTGGTTTGCTTTGAATAAATTTATCATTGAATTTGAACAAAACAAAATTTATGGTGTTCAGTAACAAACATCTAGAGAATGATATAAAGATTAAAATAAATAGCTATGAAATTGAAAGAGTCAGTTATATTAAGTTTCTGAGTGATCATCGATAAGCAAAATGACTTGGAAAGCACATATACAAAATGTACAGAAGAAAATATCAAAGACTATTGCAATCTTATACAAATTACAGTATATTTTGAACAAAAATGCTTTATATTTACTTTATACTTCTTCATAAACACCATACTTGACATATGGTATTGAAATTTGGGGAAACACATACAAAACTAGAAACGAAACAATTTTCATACTACAAAAAAAGGTTATTAGATTGATCAATTATGCACCTTATAATTCGCCTAGTAACCCATTATTCATACAATCAAAGCTTTTAAAGTTTTATGATTTGGTAGATCTGTATACTTCTAAGTTTATGTATTTAGTCAATTATAATCAAATCCCCTTATCATTGAAGACAAAGTTTACACAGAGAGAAAGTAAATATAATTAAGGGGAACGTGTATGTTGACAGACCTTATGTGAGAACAATACTGAGGAACATTGTTTTATCAAGTAAAGGAGTTATATTATGGAACAGTTGTTTGCGATGAATTTAAAAAAAGCCACTTCCTTATTTCAGTTTAAAAGTATCTTTAAGAAAATAATCCTAGAAAAAATATTTAGCAGAATAAAAAATGCTTTTGTTTTTGGAAAAAGGTGAGTGCTTGTAGATGATACTTGGGAGCGTCCTGTCCAGTATTTTGTAGTTTTTGTTGATGAATTGTCCGGTGCTGTACCACAATATGACAAATGTCCACCAACGTGAGAGTTGGAGAGAAGGTAGGATAATAAGCCTTGGCTTCTGCCTACACCTGGTCAAATAACATATTTGTTATGTGCTTGGATGTAGAGCACTTTTTTTGTTGTTTTTTGTTTTGTTTTTGACCAAACAACAATAAATAAATAAAAAATAAATTAAGGTAAGAACATTCAGATTGAAAGCCATCAGCAGAAACAGCTTGAGCTCTATTTGCGAGGTAATCGGCAAACCATTTTTTAGAATTAGTATCAAACCCAATCGCATCCAGACGCTCCAAGAGAATACAATGATCAATTGAATCAAAGACCTTTGACAAATCAACAAAAACAGCAGCACATTCCTCATGGCTGTCCAATGCAAGAGCAATATCATTTATAACTTTGGTAGCAGCTGTGATAGTGCTATGTCTTGGTCTAAATCCAGACTGGTATCTAAAATGGAATATTTGTTTAAGAACGCACGGACCTGGTTACTTATGAGCTTCTCTAAGAGTTTTGCTAGGCAGGATAGTTTTGAGATTGGACAGAAATGATTCAAATCATTTTTCTGGCCTCCTTTGTGCAAATGGAGAACAAAAGCAGCTTTCCACAGTATCCCATTACTTTATATATAAGATAAATATATATTTATATATATTCAAGATGAATATTTCCGTAGTTGGTCAAACATGGCATGTGTAAGGCCAAGTACACACTGGTATGAAAGTGTATGAGTGGGGGTGGAAGAATGAGCTCTGTAGATGTGTACATTTGCACTGATTAATTTATAAAATGTCTTTTGTATTTGACTGTAGAAAGTGCACAAAAGCCCAACCAGTGACGGGAGTTGTAAGTTAGCGCTTGCTATGAATTGGCTTTGTATGGAGCGCATCAGCTACAAGCTTTGTTTTATAACTATGTATGACTGCATTGTCACTGCCAAATAAATAAATAAACAAATAAATAAATAAATAAATTTAAAAATAGATACAATTTTATTTTATTGGGGGTTATAAGTTGTTATTTTAGTTGATGTTATTTGTATCTTCTGTCTATTACCATGCTTTAATTTAATGCCGAAAATATTGTCTGGAAGAACTGGTAAAATTTGTGTGGCAATATCTTGACAAACATTTTGAAAATACATTTACTGTGAACATTTCAGCATTTGTTAAAACTGGACCAGCTTGGTATTATTTGCTTCATTCATTTAGACTGTCAACTTCATGTGTCATTACCTCATATTATCAGCCAAAACAGAGTTAGACTTGACTGATTGCTCATAATATAAACATAAAATGGACTTAAGTTGGCAGAGGGAACATGATATTTGTCCTGTTCAACCCAGGAACCCAGAAATGCTGGCTTAAACTAGGACAAAGCGAGCTGTCGAGTTGAGTGACATGACTGCTGGCAAGTAACAGAAGGATTTCAACTCCCAACGACCACCTAGTTTGACATGTCTGCTGCAATATCTGGACATGTGTCTTCTTCTAAACGCTGGATCTACCGCAAGAGCCAATACGAATGGAGTATTTTCTTTCAAGTCACTCCACCGCACACATAGATTTTCAGTTATCATTTCCCAAAACTGCCAACCACATCCGTCTGAACTTAATTTTCAATTTGAAAAGTATCACCATGGCAGGAATAGTCTTCACCATTATAAAATACAAAAATCCAGATGCTACACTGCAAAAAAAAAAGTGCATCTCATCAATATTAAATGATTAATTTAGACATTAATCATGATTTGAAAAAGCTTCTCTTGGGCTACTTTAGTTACTTTACTTAACAGGCTACTGGACCTAGATTATTTCATTTGTTTGAAAGTATTTCTGACATGTTTTGATATACTGCTACTTAGAATCATTATCATGAAAAGTCACCTTTTTTCATCTAATTATTTTGGCTGACAGTGTCATCCCTTCTTCTGGTATTAACGGATAAACTACATGGATCATTTTTGTATATGTTGTTCATTGTAAACGGCAATATTGACTTAAAATAGAAATGTTCAATAACTTTCCTTTATATTATTATTATATATTATATTATATATTATTATTTGTCCGTATTATGCACACAAATCAATACAATAATCAGGCCTGACTCAGTTAGAACGGTTAGGGCATGTTGTTTGGGCATTGAGTTCACTGATGGTATTTCTGTTCAAAACTGCATAACTGATTCTCTGCTGCTGGCTCAGAATTTCACCAAAGCAACTGATTTTCATTTAGGACGTTATAACCTTCAAGATTATATGCATGAATTGGAAGCTACATTTTTCGAAGAACCGCAAGTAAGGACTCTGTTGTGGGTGGGGCCGTAGCACTCAAACCTTGAATGCAGGACGTCACAAGATTAATATGACAACAAATGATTAGGCTCAGATTGAGAACAAAGATAGAACAGTCCAATAAAATTAATTTGATCTTCTGATGTAATATGAAAAACAAACAACGTCCTAAAATATTTCTGAGCGACAGTTTAGAACTTGGGTCATGTTGGTAATAGTCAAATAGATGAGTGTAGAGCTGGTATATTTTTACTATTTTTTTGCAGTGTAGTATCATGTAGACTGGAGCAGAACCACATATGCCAGTTAGGGGGAACTTTATTTGCTAAAACGATTTGTCAGAATTCTGGAGGAACCACTAAACTACGTTTGTGCTCTTGTTGTGATAGAAGTCTCTCTGTTTCGCACGCGTCCAACAGGCCAAATTTAAACTGCGGTGTCCCACAATGGAAAGCAAACATGGAGCGTGTGCCAAAGGAGAATCCCACCTACCACGTTAGCATACAAGGGATGAAGTCAAGTAACACTGCTCCAGTCAGACTGAGATTTATACATAGATGTTTTGGCCAGACTATATGTAAAAGTCATAAACTAGCCCTTGAAGATTGAGCTATTTATTCAGGTATTCAAAATCACTCCCTGAACATAATTTTGACGCATTTCTACTACATTACACATCGTTTAACTTTTTTTTTTCTCATCAGGGATTTAAATGTCTATTTTTAACTGGATTTACTGCATGTGGGGTTAGATATTATTTATTATATGATTAAAGTTTTGTTCCTCCCGGGTTGAACATGAGCAGCAGATGTGGCATATGTAGAGGTAATTCTATAACTGTCCCCTAGCAACCATATTGTAAATTATCTATATATATATTACATAGTAGTTATCATTTTACAAATAATAATACCTGCTAAAACCTTTGCTTTGTTAAATGATTGTTTAAACTGTCAGAAAAATGTGTCAGTTGCACGTAAATTGTCCTTGCATTTGAATTGAAAGTCTCTTATTGATGACATAGACAGTGCTATTTTAGAACTACATTTTCTGCAATTATCAACTTTTATTTAAAAAATTTTAATTCACATCATGACATGCCTTATCAGCTCATGTAGCAACTTAAAGGTACCATTTACAAACAAGCAGACCGATTAGAGCGGAATTAAACTTGATTCATGAAGCTGGGATGATTCATTAAAGGCCATTATCCCAAACTACATACTATATGAACCTATTTCTCTCATTAGCTACCATTATCAATCGTGGCCTAGCAAGGGGTAGATGGAACATATAAATGCAAACCCTGTCTTTTTTGAAACATTACACCTTCAACCCTGTGCCGCATCTGTGAACATTTACGGAGGTGTTTCGAATAAACAAGCCCACGTAATTACAGCAATAATGACTGAGAGCTCAATGCTAATCTCAAAGTTCTTTTACCTTTCATTTGAGTCTCTGCTGCGAACATCTAGGCCACTTGTGTATTTTTTCACTCATTATGGAATAACAAAATGCCTTTTCATTCAAACACAACTGTTAACATGAGTGTGATAGAAACAAACAATTTCTGCAGAACCTGTGTGGCCTTATTCTAAATAAAACATCTGTGTTTTTTCAGCCCACCTATGTGACAACAAATAGAATGGTTTTGCAATGGGTTTGTAGATAATATACACATTTAAAATTTGGAAAGTGTTTTTCAGTAAAGTAATTTTTTAAACAACAGCTGGAAGCAAATTACTTCAGAGGTGACCAAGTACATGCTTGTTAGAGTATGCGCCAGTGAAGGTGGAAGTTGATAGAATTTGTTTTTGTGTTGTCTTCATTTAAACATTGCATGAACCTGGGGGGGTGGGATCAACAATAGTTCAATCAGCATGTATAATGACAAATAAAGAACTTAACTGAGATCTGCAACCCTTACTGAACCATTTCGTATTATGGGGAATTTTGAATGAGAAAAATATATTATTTTCTTTTCTGTTAAAAGAATAAGATCACCTTTATTTGTCCCACAATGGGAAAATTCCAGAGTTGCAAGTGTGTAGAAGCAGATTAGGCACAGTATAATAATAAAAAATGACAACTCTTATAATCTTAATAATAATAACACTCTTATTTACAGCAGTCATCTGGACAGCAATTATTGCACAGGGATGATTGACCATTACACAAGTCAAATGATTGTAATCAAAAATTGTGATGCTTTTTGATCAATTGTTTGAAATCTAATTAGGGTAAACAACAATAAAGAGCCAACTCCCTCCACATTTGGCAACAAATACATCCAATACAACAACTGATTTAAGTTGAATCTGGACAAAAAAAAACTTTCCAAATGAATCCAAGCAATTTTTTCTTTTTATTTTATTGTCACTTGTAGCACTACACGTTTTATCATCCCCGTTATATTAGACAATATATTCTGATACCCTTTCCTCAAATATCCAATTTTGAGATTTTTTTTCCCAATTCAAAATATATAATAATTTGTGTATTGATATGGCAACGGTGCTAATTGTTCACAACTCTGAAACCCATGGATCACGCACTCACACACAATAGGCCATAATCAGAATCTGGGGAATATAAAGTGCCAAATCCGACAGCAAAAGTGTACATCAAATAACATATTTGTGTTTTAAGAGTAATCTTTTATTTAGATAGGCTTTAGTAGGCATACAACGGAGGTCCAGGGGTTTTGCAAATTGGATTTCAGTGGTGAAGCCAAGGACTGGAGGGTTAGATGGGGTAAGGGAGAGGAAATGGAAGGAAAAGGTCTGCGCAGGAGGAGACAGACAAGGCTAGATAAACAATCCAGGGGCAGGGACATGAATGGCATTACAAAGTCAACATGGTCTCGAGGCAAGAGCTCAAAAAGACCTGATTACAAGCCATCAACCACATTACCACAATAAACCCTGATATCGAAATGAGAATAACAGTGCACCTTGGAACGTGTTTTCGGGGGAAAAAAAAAAGATACTTAAAATATTTAGAGGTAGTAAAATAGTATGTATTGGCATGAGTTGTTGTTTTTATAAATGGTGTTGTTTGGGAACCGTTAAGTAAATATTTTAATATTTGAATTATTGTATTTGTGTCCTTGTGAGAAATGGTTAAAAACAAAAAAGCGTAAAACCATATCACCTTAAATGCCCCAGAATAAGTTGAAATGCTGTATATATAGAACAATAACAATGATAATGTCGTATACTGGATTTCACAAAAGATTTACAGTGTGGGGTTGGGCAATAGCACTGCTTTACAACAGGAAGTATCTACACACAAGCTAAATTGATTTCAGATAGGGCTCTTAAGAAAATAGCTCTAACTCGAGTTTCCTTATTCAATTATATTCCAAATCCAAGTAAAATTTTTCAATAACTCCAAAATCTGCTGCAAAACCAAAGCAAGGAGCAGGCTTTTGTCATTAAAGACTCAATTCAATTTAGGAAGAAAAGGAAACCAGATTGTGTGGAGAACATGTCAGCATATTTGCAGTAGTTTTACTAAAGTCTACCAGCCGACAATGTTAGAAGCACCAAATACATACACTGCTATCAGTTATAGCTATTATTGATAATTATTTATATATATTTTGTAGAGGTTTGCAAAAAGGTAAAGGCGGTTTATCACGGGTTAATCCTACATGTTCAACTAGTGCAAGCTGGCATTGTGTCTTTGGGCTCTTCACCCACCTTGTATAATGTGCACATAAGTTATGATCAGAGGGACCGATGGCGTGAGTAGGCAGCATTGCTTTTGAATAGCTGCTCTATCCGAGGGCAGCTGTGATTAAATAAGTAACACCATAAACTGTGGAGTTATTAAATAATGCAAAAAATTTAAATAATATAATCATTACTCAATAGTGATTTAATGACATGCAATTTTATTATGTGAAATTTAAAAAAATACAAGAGGTAATTTTTGCTTCGTTTAAGAGGATGTCAACAGAACTGTACATGTGCTGACCACTGGGGACAGAAGTGAATACAGTGCAACAGCTACGGTAAACACACTTTGAAAGCACAAAGCTTTTTATGAACAAAATGCTGCATTAATGAGCCTTTATTGCTTCCTCTTCTGGGACATAAACTCATAATCAAAACAGAATAAATAAACTTGTTGGTTTCTTCCATCTCCAGCCTACAGTTCTGTCTGCTCTCCCTGCTATTCTCCCTGCTCCATGACTTCCTCTTTATTGCTGTAATTACAATCTGTCACAAATGACCCTTTTTTACGTGTTTGCATCCCTGACACCATCTTTCTGCATTATTGTCCATGCAGAAAGCACGCTATGAGCTGGGGATGACAGACTAGCTCCCCATTGGCTTCTTGTGCCTTAGGTAAGTGATGCGCGCTAATAGCCTTTCACCACAAATGACCGGGCTAGTGATGAAGTGTGTCTCTTTGTAATGGACTATCATATATCGGTTTACAGCCCTTTCCCGCAATTGCAAAAGAACACTCATGGCTGTCCCCGTTGTCAGGCAGCTGTTGTAAAAGAGCAGAAGACACAGTTCAAACAAGATTGCAATAGTAGCTAGGATTTTTACAGTACATTGACATGCTTCTCAAGTAGGCCATTATTCATTCATTCTTTACAGCCATAGGTGTTCTTTGGGACATCATGAATCATCACTCATGACTTTCATACAATGGAAAGTTTGATGAAATGTCTTGCCCAAAGATACAATAGTAATATCCGCGCTTATGAAAGTTAAAAATCCTCCAGTCAAGCTAGTGCTGAACAACCCAACCTCAGGAGATGGGTCCCTGGGCCCTGCACTGTGGCCCCCACTTCTCCGGCGGCAGTGAAGGATGGTTGAAATGCAGAGGACAAATTTCCCTACAATGACATAATAAGGATATATCTGTAAACTTTGGAGCAAAGACCCTGGGAAGTAATGAAATGATTGAAAATGATGTAAAAGCATGAAGAAGGAGAAAGAGGGCATTTTAAAATTTAGATCTCACTTGCAAAAGAGATTTTGAATCTCAGTGGGACCTCCTGCCTAAATAAAGGCATAAAACAAAACTTAATTTGTTCAGAGACAGTACAGTAACAGGATTGGATTGTCTGTCAGTGATACAGTGATACGGGATGTATCCAAATGAAAAAATGCAAGTGCTTTCCAAACATGAATCATTTTCTGCAATGAATAATTTATCATTTGTAATTTAATAAGCCCACAGAGGCTAAATAAACACAAGAAATCTCCAAAAACTATGACTAAAAGACTACTTACATGTCATTTTCCAGTGTTTTCAGATGTGTCTTCATGGTTGGGGGAAGTTTTCATGGTACACAGTCATTTATCATGTGACCACAGTATACAGTTTCCCCTTGCTGATTAAAGTTAGTCTGTTTAAATTGCAAATTTTCCTCAAATTGACTCACAGGCTTAAGACAATATCAACAGAAATTATCTGCCTGTTAAGCACATGTTTCCATTACTCAATCCCATAATTTTAGGCATATCCACTGCACCAGGTTTTAAAAGTACCCAGTTTTGAACCACAAGTGGAGAACATGTTTCAGAATGAGCTGTTAGTTCTGTCTAACAGTTGATTTCCGACAACATAGCTCCTAGATCATTTGAGCACTCAAACCCCTCCTCCACGTTAAGGTTGGAACTTATAGGTCGTCCATTTACAGCTATTTTGTTTGAGGTAAATGGCATACAATTTTATTTAAAAAATCTATATACATTGTTACTGTTACTTGCATGGTGACGCAATAAAAATAAGAAAAAACTATAATTCTTCAGAGCACTTTTTTCCAATCAAGGACGGTTTAGTTTGTTTTGTTGGGAAGTGCCTTACCTTCGTTCCAACTCCCAAAGAACTTGTACTTATGTTTACTGTGCAGTAGAACACTGAGAGGTGGAACGCTTTGGTTAAACACACATACATCTAGGCTTGTTTGGGGACATCTGTTTGTTATCGAGGATCTGGGGTCAGTGAGGTCGAGTGTTTGTAGTGGGCCACACGCTCACTGAGACATCAGGGTCAGGGCTCCAAAGAAGTCAATGACGTCTCCATTACATGATGCAGCATGACGTACACTTTGTAGAGACCTTTTATATTAGCTAGGTTGATTTGTGAGAAATTTGTGAAAAATAAAAAAATAATGATAATGTAATGTTTACAGTGTCCAGGGACTACTTGTGGATTCTTTACGCAGACCCGCACCTCACTTGGACCTGCGCCCACATTGGTCAAAGGTCAGTGTCACATGGTACATTCATTTTAATAACTTTGTTCATCTGGTCCCGAACAACACAACTGAACACTAATATGTGTATGACCACTTCCGAAAAGGAAATGACAGAATTAAGTGCAAAGCAGTGAGTGTGAAAATGCAGTGGGTAAGGAAATGCAAGAAACTGTGTCAAATATAAGAGAATAAAGAATGTTCAAACATGCATGAATCAAAATACAACTTGGAATGAGTTTAAGAGAAATCATTATGAGATGGTTAAACATTCTTTTTAAACACCATTTTCTTGTCGCATTTAATCAACAATAGATGTGTACTTACTTACCCTAAAAACTATAGGCTCACTATTCTACCAGTCGACTTGTTGTCATTGGTCATTGTGTCCTACTTCCCTGATGTGCCCTATAACCAGATGGTAGACAATGGTTGGTCCCTTTTGCAGAGCTGGGGGTGTGTGCAGTGCTCCTGTACCAGCTGGAAAGAGAAGTTATAACCTCCTGCTGCCATCAGCGCTCTGACCACCTCCTATCACCGAACTGCTGAGTGAACCAGTCACACAGAAAGTAGTTCACATAACCAAAGAACAACATTGGATGAAAGAGGATTTCAAAACTCTCTGGTATAGTTGAAGTGAAGACTTCAGTACTTTTTTTTTGACAATTTGCAAAGGAAAGCTATTTGTGGGACAAAAAATTACTGTAATCCGAACGTTGGAGATTCCGTCTTCGCTATTGATTTACTATTGTTGTGACGTTGGGCAAGACAGTTACACTTCCATCTGTCTGCCCCAGTGAAGCAGTGATACAGAGATCTTTTTGTTTGTGGTTTGCTACAAAAGTAGTTAAATACGTAATGTACCATTATTAAGTGACATGACTGGAATTTATTTAGTTAGTTTATCCTGAACTCTTGATTGTTACAATGTAAGTCAAGTTGATTCTTTTGCTTGGAAGCTACACATGTCTTATAAAGCTTGTTAAACCCCCTGGAACAGTCATCAAATAAACTTATAATACAGGTACACATATTGTATTTGCAAATGGTGTATGGTTGAGTTTATTTACTTACCTACCCAAATTTCAACATGTTATTTGTACTATTTTAGTGGTCCACTTAGCAAATGGAATAATTACCAATATTTATACAAAGACATGTCCAAGCTTAAATCCAAACCGTCTCAATTTGTCTGTGGGCTAAAGCTAATCAGACTGCTGTGGTAGCTACATTTCTGGTTGCAAAGCCCTTAATTGAGAGCAGGTTGGGGGCCATGCAAAGATGCTAATGCAGCCCCCACCTGAGCAGAGCAGTGTGGCGTGGCATGGAAAAGCCATTACAGCAGACAGAGACGGCTTTTTATTTGGAGAACTTAGCTCAGGTTCACATCAGGAACCAATTATCTTCAACTGGCGTACCCCCGAAAGCAGCAGCAACAGCAGCCACCATCATATCCAACAAACCCGCACGTCGTCATAGTCATTTCAGTTGAAGTCGTCCTATCTGTTTTATAGCACTGGCCTCTGTTTCCTCTCTTTCCGATGGAGCTCTATTCAGCAGAACTTGGTGGAACAGTCTTTCCTTCCTGTCTCCTCTCTATCTGCTTTCACTCTCCCTCCTCTCCACCCTTTTCCTGACCTTACCCAAATAGTTTCCCACCATTTTAGTTTTCTTCTGGGAAAACCTTTCACCTTCACTTTATCAGAATTGTTCCCTGACTGTTGCCTGAAAGTTGTTTTTATTAAAATACTTTGGTCACCATTCCAGGTCGCGTCTCTCTAGTCTAGTCCTTCGATTCTCCTTCGCTGGGAAAATCTAAACAAATAAACCACCAGGGTAAGGAAATTCTCAAGTCAGATGAGAGAATGAGGGTCCATAGGCTGGAACATGAGCACATGAGTCAACTTAGGTCCAGTCATAAACATATCTGGCTCTTCCATACTGACTGTTTTATTAGTAATGCTGATTCGTAAAAATAAAAAGAGCTATGATCCTTTCTTTATACCGCATCCAGTCTCTAATGTCCTGGTCAATTGTCTATTTAATTTGTGTCAATGTTTGTTTCAGCCTCTGCACATAAATGAGAATTGACAGGAACCAGACTAATTCCTAAAAGAATTAGGAAGGCTGGCTAGGACACCGCTGCCATAAAGCATTAGCCTAATGCACCACAATGAGAAAAAATCCATCTGTAACTGGTAAAGACTTCAATACAAACAACTGGTATTGACATTGTTATACAATTTCACCTACAAGTACTCCTCAATTATCCAACAGTTTCTTTTGTGAACAGCCCGCATTCTGAAATCACAGGTTTGGTGATGAGGCATATTGAAATGTGGCCACAGAAATGCATGTGGTCGGCGTGTCAGTAGCAGCTGCACATGTACGCTGTGGGCTGTGCCATGGCTGTGGCCGGGCCTGCCGCTGTGGTGCCATGTAAACACCAGGCTCAGTGGCACAGCTGTGGTCAACCTCACACTCTGAATGCTCTTTCTCCCTCCTCATGATGTTATGTTCTCTTTCACTAAATTTCATTCAGTCGTGTTTCCATATTACTAATCCTATTGTTTCTAAATTGTAAAGTTTAAGCAAAAACATGTGATTAGTGGTATGGCGATTAGTGGCCTCTAGTGGTACTGCAGTATAATGGGTGAGCTTGTTGAACTACTGACTTTTAACCATGTTGTAACATATCATCATCAATAACTTTGGCTAAAGTTGTGTTTATTTATTGTTATTGTCTGCACTGTTGCATCTGTCGTCCAGCGCATTTGTGAATATCGAGGATTCCTTATACATGAGTTCAGTTTCAGTGCCAGATGTCGTCTTGCACAGTACTGTTCCGACCTTGTTTAGTACAGCATCCAGTCTCTGGGGCAAAATGTTATATTTTAAACATTACTTTATATTATGATTCATTGTTTGAATCATTTGGAAATCAATACACACAGTTTTTGATTTTGTTTTTGTTTATTCCCTTTTCAATGTTCCAGGAGATGCAATGCCAGTGCCCTCTGCTGCATTTTTAAATACACTTTAGGCCATTTTTGAGACACATGGAACATTTCAAGTTGTATAAATGTCAGAGTATCCATTGTTTATGAAGCCAAAATAATGAATGATGTAACACTTTAGGCAGCTAACTATTGTGCATGTTGAAGTTATCTGTCCTCTGCATTTAACCCATCCTTTAATGAGTCTGGGGCAAACTTTCTGAATATGCCTTATCCATGTCAAGCGACTTCCTTACATTCAAGCTGACATAACAGCTAACAATGCTAACAAGGTGCTGAAGTAGAAATGTGATAGCCTGCTTTCCCCGGTTAGCCCAAGATCTCACTGAACAAATCAACTAACGCCTCCTAAAACTTCCACTGAAATACACCCATTTTATATTTAGCTAACAAAAGTGTCTGGGATAAGGTTATGCCAACATTGGCTAGAGTTAAAAAATCCCTGTATTCATTGTGTGACTTGTTTAGGATTTTCCTTCTTCTAACTTTCCCACATTTTACAGACTGCGCTCGGTGCTTAAGTTTAACCACAGAAGCACTGTCAGAAAGTGGATGGCAGTAGACATCAGTTTTGAGCATGTGCAGGCGACATGTTGCTCAAATTTGTACAAACATGCAAATTTGTGTGGTCACATCCTGTAGCGGAAAGCAGGTAAGCACATGGATGTCTGCTTTCAATCAGGCCAAACTGTAAGTAGAAGCCACTGTCAGACATTCTTGGATAAAAGGGTATTTGTTTTAATGGTGTTGAAGAGGATGTGGGGTTACCTCCTATTGTGACACTGTGCTGACACCGTGGTACTCAGTGGAACTGTGTGAACAACATCATGCTCTTAAAGCTCCAGGGTGAGGTCCATGAGAAGTCGACATCTCAGCAGGACAAGTCTGAAGCATGGGCCAAGATGCTGCATCAACAAAAGAGGAGCTTGTAGAAATCTTCTTTTTTTCATTATTATTATTTTATTTCATGGCAGAAGTATTTTTAAATGGGCCAAGATAACTATTGGTCAAGCAAAAAGGAATAATGGAGTTGGTGAGTTGTCATAAAAGCATAAATTACATGTCTCTTATCCCAGAAATATGGGATAGACTCCAAGGAGATGGAGTTGACATAAACAACCATTTACTCTCACAATATTTTTTGGGAGGCCGAGAGGCAAGCACTTTCATTGCTAGGAGTGGGAGATATGCCTAAAAGAGAAAAATAGGATGGTAATATGCAAGCCCCTTCAGATATATGTATATTACTTTGGTTTATTCCTTGTTTAAAGCTGGTTTTGACTTGGTGGTACTCAGAAGGCCAAATATTTTCTTACTGTGAAGTTTGAGTACCAGTGACGCAGACCTATAGCATTAAACAGAAAAGCATGGAATCACAATATGACCAATCCATCACCTAAATGTGTATCATCACTGGGGCCAGATCATGATTGGATTTTTGTGGATCTATTATGCACATATGGTTCTGCCCATACTCCTCCACAGGAAGAAGGTCCCAGGTTTGGTTCCCTGGATGGGGCCTTTCTTTGAGGAGTTGGTTGTTCTTCCGATGTCTGGTTGGGCACTCATTTCCCTCATCAATCCATAGTATATGCTCAATAGACTACGGTAATTCTCCAGCTAAGATAGTCCTTTTTTCCCCCTTTATTGATTTATTTCAGGCAGAGTGCATTTTAACCAACATTACATGCAAACATGCCAGAGTTAGCCAGAAGGTTATTTTACATCTATAGTCCAGAATCAGAATCAGAAAGGGGTTTATTGCCATTGTCAGTGAATAGACTGCACAAACTAGGAATTTGCTTTGGCATTAAGATGCAATATAGAACAATGAATAATAATTGTAGACGAATAATAATAGCCAAAAAATATGTCAAATTGGGCATGCATAAAATGTAGAAATTGCAAATAAAATAAAATTGTCCCTGGACAGATGTTAAAAGTCACGCTATACAAAGTAAAATTACAGTTGTAATAAGAATAAATTCATCACTCTAATATCGTAAATTAAACCCAAGGACCCACATGCAACAAACAATCAACAACAATAACAAAAGGCAAGAATCCAGCCGGGGGAAGCGGAAGGTTAATGCTGACAGCTTTGATTGTCGATGAGCCATTTTTTTAACAGGACTTTAAATCAGCGTATGTGTTAAGGTTTCTGTTGGCGATTGGTGTAGCATTCCAATCATGAGCAGCTCGGACAGAAAAGGTTGTTTGGCCAAACAGACTTTTTCTGAGAAGATGATGCAGTCGCCTCTCGCTGCTCCTCTGGTTCTATTGTGTTCAGAAATCCGAATGTTAATGAACTGTCTGAGTGGGGGAGATGATATGCTAGGAATGATTTTGTAAATGAGACACAGACGAGCATGTTAGACTGTTATTTCCCAGGTGAGTAGGTTGTGTTTTTGTTGTACTGGACAGTAGTGATATGAGTTGGGTTTATGGTAGAGAGATAGATAGAGATAAAACCTAGCTCACGATATGAAGACAAATGCAGGATTGGAGAAACCAGAGAACCCAAAGAGATAAGTGGTGGCAGGATTGTACCATCAATATTGTATTCCAAAGAACAAAATGTACAACTAATATTACTCACCCACTGGTGTCTTTGGTAGACTATTGAAGTTACAGCAGTTTTAGTTCATATAACTCAGACTCATTTTTCAGACTTTGAAAGACTGATAGCGATAGAGAAGTAACTCAGAAGTATCACATAAGAATCTTTCATCCTGCCTTCCACATAACAATATTGTCTATACCCTTTTCATCTGCCTGCCTCCACCCCTCCATATGTCTGCTATGGCTGTATCTATCTGCAGTATACTTAGTGTGATTTATAGGGACTGCGCGACTGTGGAGACTTTGGTTTGGGCTTTGATGTCTTCACAACCACCAGACCTTTGGTAACACTCGGCTCTCAGTTCTGCTGCCAGAATATTAAAAGAGCAAAGGAGCATCTGAGGGACGGGGATGGAGAGAAAGAGGACATAATGGAGATATAAGGGTCCTAAAAACAGAAGTGTAGCACAGGGGCAGGAGGAAGGGAGAGCCAAGAGCCAAGAGGAAGTGGTCCCAACCCAGAGTGGTAAAAGAAACCCTTGTTTGCTCCAACAAAGTCCCATTTGAGTGTGATGTAGTTTGTTGGTCAGTCTGTCACCTCAAAGTCATTCCCACAAATCCAGGTTTAGAAAAGCCACAGGATATCAACCACAATAGGAGCTTTGATAGTAAGGCCAAATAGAAAACCATAATCTAATATTAAAGGTTATATATATTTTAGTATAGAAAAAGTGGTACATCTGTCTGCAGAGTAAAAACAATACAATATATGTGAGCACTGATGTTGGTTAGCTGTCTAATGTCATATATATATATATATATATATATATATATATATATAGACACACACACAAATATATAAAATCTCAGTAAAGCAGAAGGAAATGATTGGAACAAAAGACAGGCTCCTTTTCAAGCAAAACTTTCTACCGGACTTTATACATTTTACTCAAAGTCCAAGGAACCAGGCTGGTGTTTCAGTCCATGAAACAAACAAAACAAAAACCTCATTAGGACACAAATGTTTTTGAAAGCAGCTGTCACTGTGTTGTTCCACACATCTGCTTATCCACTGTGCGGGGTGCATGTATACCCTATGTGTGTGACAGTCCTAGTGGCATGTAAAGAATGCTTAAGAATGAAGTGAACACACATACGCTTGTACCTTCACTTCAAAGCTCCGACTTTTAGCACCCCGCTTCAATCAGAGGTCACACGCCGAGGATCACCCACAGCCAGGCCGATGAACATGTCAGTCAGCCAAGCTCCTGTAGTTCTCCTGGAGCTCTCCATGGCCCCATGACGACAGAAGACACGGCCTGATTGAATGGAGCATATGTCCGAGTGTTTGTAGGTCACCAGGTCGGAGCGGGCTCTTTACTCTGTAGGTGGCATTTTTTTTTTGTCACCCCAAGCACAGCACAACGACATAACCTGCTGGCTCACGCATGTTTGGAGTCTATTAGGGATGTGTCGTAAGAATGTGATTAGACAGACAGACGGATACATAGTAAATTGTCATGTCTAGTACTTATTAACCTCCATTGGGCATTCCAAGCATTTTAAAGTGAGGGATAATTCTGAGTCACTCTTGTATAACATGTGGGAGACACTGGGGGAAAGCTTGGATGAGTGTCTTGCCCAATTACACAACAACATATTCACTAGCGGGAATGGTGATCAAACCAACAACCTACAAATACTCTACCAACTGAAAAACAATCTAGCCTTAAAAGCATTATATGTACGTTAAAGATGCCAAGTGAAACAATGAACTCAAAATTGTATGTTCAAATTGTCCCACGCCAACAACGTTTTTTCTTTGAGGAATCTTGATGTTGTTGTTTCCACTTTTCTAGCATTTGTTTTAAGGGAATCCATGCCAGAGATTGAAGGGATGATGAAAGGAACAATGATAAATGGAAAGATGTGATGTTTTATGATTATGATATGAAGCATGCAACAGTGTAGACATCCACAAGTGAGCATTTGAGTTGGAACACAGACAATCTTCAGATATGGAAACATAAATAGTCTACTTTGAACTAATGGCATTGTTAAATCCTATGTAATGAATGCCTTTAAGTTAGTGCAGGATGAGTGTCAAATATGTAAAATCCTGCCATCTTACAGTACAGTAGTTCTTAAAAATCTTGAGTTGTTCTATCTTGATATAAAAGGCCCCGGGGGTTACCATATGAATAAATATGAAATGAGATAATGTAATTGGACTGGAATGCATGAAAAGTATACGACAGATGCTTTCTTTGCAAAATACATTTCCTCCAGATTTGAGCCATGTGCTGCGCTCCATCACTGTCTCCGTCAGCTTCACTTCCTCTATCTGAAACTCCATCTGAAACTCAATCGGAGCTGTTTAGAACATTAGCCAGATCTGGATTAAAACTGAGACATGCTTAAACCATGATTATGCAGGGTACATAACAGGCGGTCTATATATTTGTCTGGTATTCTGAAATTCAGGAAAAAGAGAATTAAAACAAGTAAAAAGTTAATAATAATCTATATTGTAGGTTAAGTAAATAAAATACTACTACTACAACTACTAATAATAATAATAATAATAATGATAGTAAAAAATTTTTTTTTTATTGTTGTAATAGTTGTAATAATAATATCAGCAATGATGAAAATACATAAATAAATAAACTAGTTGTATTTTTAATTCCTCGAAACCTTGCCAAAATAGAAAAAAAGTGTTTTCTTTCATTTAACTTGCACCTATCAAGCAAACTTTTCAGTTATTGTATTAAAACAGTGTATTTATTCAAAGTGAGGTTTACAAATACTGTTCTTCAATATTAGGATTGACATAATGTTGAAGGGTCTAAAACTGCAACTGCTTTTTCTAGCCTCGGAGTGACAATCATTATAGAGTAAATAAATGTACATATTTAGAGAGGACCATCCTTGTTTATTGTTCCATTATAATATGTGGATGTACACGTGTTTGGTCTAACTGTCTCCACTCTGTGCATCCTTATTCCTGTCTGTCCCAGCAATGTTTGGAAAAGTAGTTTGTAACTGCTGTGTTTATTCCATTATATCAATAAATAAATACTCAACCACAATAATAGGGGTCTATCTTGTGCTTTCATTTGTAATCACATACTGTATACGTTGCACAACACACTAGCTTGGATCAGATGGAGCGTTAGTACTCAGCGGTCACTTTAGGCTCTCCTGTATGGAATACCAGGATGAAGCCTATGCAGAACACGGAAACTCCTCTGAAAGGCCCTGTCCACGAATTGAACCCAAAGTTAAAGCCATGTAGCCTTTAAAACAGGCTGTTTTCAAGCTAAGGCAAGGGTCTTCTATCGCCATATAAATTAAGCAATTCAAAATCCATGACTACACATTCTTGTGCGTTACATTAAAAACATGTTTTTGTTGTTTTTGTATGACAATGAAACTATTCTTTTAAGCAATCTATTAATTAGGCAGTACTTACTCACTTCTCATCCTAGTGGCACATCTGTGTATAGCGGTCCAGCATGGTAATATCCATTTACCAAACGAATATGAATGATATAATTTTAAGGGCAACATCTTACAACCTGTTGTTAAAATAAAAATCCATTGAAGATTACAATCTGTTTTATCACATCATACCACTTTTAGCTTTAAGTATTAACGCCCTACTTTTCATGGGAAGGAATCTTAAATTCAAGGAAAGGTAATCGGGGTAATTTGAATGCAGAGAATGTGAAGTAAAAACAATAGCGCACAGGCCATAGAGAAACACGATAGGGCCAACGGAAAGAATGCTGAGTCAAGGGAAGACATCCTATGAAACACATATTCAGTCCAAGACCAACAGGCTTGGCTGATAGAGAGACAACAGACACAAGTTAACACAAAGAAGGCTAGTTTAAAACCAAGGTAAACTCAAACTACAAATGCAGTATTTTGAGTTAACGTACAAAGCGCATTAATTTCCGTTGCACTATTAAAACAAGTTTACAACTTTAATCAGGGGTTCAATCGGGGGTCAAGAGAAATGCATACACTGTTTTTACCTCCTGTCAAATGTGTACACTCCCTGTCTGTGAGAGTGTGTGCGTGTGTGTGTGTGTGTTAGCTTATCACTGCCAAATGATCAGCACTGAAGCTAAGAATGTGAGATCTATTTGGCCATATTTTCATTTTTCTAATAAAAAAGGTGGGTGTATATTCTGCTTATCTGTGAGACTTACAGGAGACCCACACCCATGCTTATCCCCTAAACTGTACTTAAGGATGACGGCATAACAGAGTCAACCAGAAGATATATGGGTCTGGAAGAAGAGCTATGGTGATGTTGTGCACCCCTGTCTGCAATTGAGGTCATAGCCTTTTCCTTGGACACAAAGCTCAAACTTTATATTGTAGGGGATTTTTTTGAATATGCGTTTCAACAAAGTCTGAAATGGATAGTTTATTAAATATGATTATTAAATATAACTATTGTACTCTATTACCGACTACCATTTATCCAACCAACATTGTATATAAGATTTTTTTCTTAAGGTTTTGCCCGGTAAAATAAAATAAAATAAATTTAAAAAGTACAAAAAAGTACCAACCACTAAAAATAAGGTGCCAAGTTTAAATAAGGGACATAAAGCACATATTTCACAATCCTTCTATACACATGTATGTTGACATTGCAAAAGTGAAGGCGATGCAGTGGTTAAGGGTTTTGCAAAGGTGTGGTTGCTCCCCCCGTGGTATTGTGAGTTCGGGTCTCCATTTGCAGCATGTCTCTACCCTCTCTTCCCCCATCACACGCCACAATTGTACTACAACAACAACAACAACAACAAACAAGGAAAGGGAACATTGAACACAGGACTGTCACCTTCATTAATAGTAAATGGTTACATTTGTATAGCACTTTACATCAAGGAACCACACACATTCACACACACATTTCCACACCAGGCGAAGTGTCCTGCCCAAAGACACAATGATAGTACTCTTATGGGAGCTGGAATTGCACCACCAGCCTGTGGACCAGTGGATCTGACCACTCTACCAAGGTGATTATATTTTAGGAGCAGGTTTCGAACTGCCAGCTTTTGAGATCAGAGGACAAACACTCGACCAGCTAAATTACTGTCTCTATGAACTATTTTGAATGGTTATGATTAGCGGCAGTGAGACATACTGAAGCTGTTGACATATTAAACTGGTTAGAATTAAATAAAAACCTTTTGTTTTAAGACTTGAATAGCTTACGTGGACTGAGATCAAAGAGCTTTTGATCTTAATCCAGAGAAAAAGAAACATTGCATGAAACATATCAAATCACATTATTTGTCGGTGTAATCCCCCCTTCGTCCAGGAGTGTTCCATTGTAGATTTTTCTACAAATCACATTATTATTTTTTCTTATCCAACACATTTACCTTTATTTAATACTTGGTTTGCACGTTTGCTACATCTCATGTAAATACTCTGCTTCACTTTGGACAGCCATATGACTTCACAGTAACAAAATATTATCCAAACACTCCATTATACAGATTATTAGACCTGAAAATGCCTGCATTTGTGTTAACATAATTCACAGAAATCATGGAGGATGAAAGAGATTTGGTTCATTGTCATTTGCTGGTGATTGGATGTGAATGTTTGTTCAGTATCTCCCATCTCCTCGGGGCGATTGCATGGTCCGGTGTGTGCAGTATATGTGCATGGGGAACTGAGAAGGAAGTGGTGGAATTCTGTTCATTGGAGGTTTGTTTTCTCTACATATGATAGTTTATGTGTCCACAGTGTGCCCTAGAGTCAGGAGACCGCGGTAAATGGATCAAGCAGGTGTGAGCTTTTTATTACATTTTTATGATGGTTGTCAGTTCAATTCTTGGACATGTACGTGGTCCTTCTTTGTGGAGTTTGTATTTTCTCAATACACATTTAATCTTTCATTCAACCAGGAGTAATGGACAACCGCAGTGCAGCACCAGCAAACCAATCTCTAGATCTTGGGCCAAGAGCTTGGTGGCCTCCTAGATGTTTTATGGGTTAATGGGGAAATCAAAATCTCCTAAACATTGACAATCCTATTTTATCATGGACTTGTCTGCCTCCTACTTTCTACAGACGAGATTAAATAGACCAAACAGAACCAGAGAGAGAAAGACATTAGTTGTTAAGTTTCTAGACTATTCTGCATGGTTTTTGGATTGGTGCCTCATTGTGTCAACTGAAGGCCACTCTTCATCGGAAAAACTACTGCCAGATGAACACATGAACAATGTAATCTCCATAACGTTTAGCTTTGAAAAGGCACATTTCAGTATCTTAAACATAAATAATACACTCTTTGGATAAACTGAGAAGTCAAAAGGTGATTGAGAATAATTGTTTGTAACTGATCTTTGTTATCCGTCTGTTTTCTCATTCTGCTGTATCCACAAACATGTTTCAGTTTTCCATTTTGTGCCTTTGGCTGAGAGTCACCACACTGTGCATGACCTAATGTTTTGTACAAACAGTTCATAGTAATGGACCTCCTTGGCTCACGAAATTGAGATGCTTAGTCAGAATGGCGGCTAGATGAGAGGACATTTCATTTCAAAACTAAACTATGGATGGGTAACCTTTATACTATTAATAACCATCTTGAGTTCTGTCATTGAACAGCTGGAGACATGATCAAAGCCCCATAATATTAATTGATGTTTACCTTCAAACCGTAACTTAAAAATCAGTAGAGCCATCTGGACAATGTTTTTCAAATTGAGATGCTCTGGCTATCATGCAGAAGCCATTGTCAATCTGAAGGTTCTGGTCTGAGACAGAATTGATACTGATCAAAAGGGAGAAATATAATAAAAGGGGAGAAGTCCTGAAACTTGCTCTACACTTATTTACTTGTTAGACTGGTTTGTTACCAAAGACCACTCCTCAATGAATGGGGGATTATGTCCACCTGTAAATTGTTAAGTATTTGGTTTTGCACCTATTTTTGGTTTTGCTTTTTACATATTTCCACATGTTCCTCATTCTAGCCAGCAGGGGCTGTTTGACACTAAAAGCAAGCATTCAAAGAATTCTTGTTCTCCAAGGATGGAGAACAAGTAACATAAATGTACATGTCGTCACACTATCCCAGCATGCACCACCAACCTCCACGCTGACAGTGATGGTAGTGGATAATTCGTCATTGGCCGCTGAATTGATCTGAATTTACTAAACTCCAGATTGACAAGAGAAGTGGTATTCTGCGACTAAATGGACAAGAGAATCAAGCCTCACATTAACTAAGCTACAAATGTATTTCTGCATTCATTTGGATTTTACTTTAGGCAATGATTCAACCATTGTCTCATAACAATTCATTCATTCATTCATCTTTTACCGCATGTTCCCATTCTATCCTATCCCAGTGACTTTGGGCCTGAGCCATAAAGTAAAGTTAAACCAATTATTTTGAGATGTTTATTACACTGACATGAGTTAATTTAATGCTGTTTTTTACAATAGGTTACATGAGTAAGTACACAAAATGTTTTCATTATTTTATCAAGATCACACATCGAACACAGAAACAGTGCCTATTTAAAACTGAGTTTTACTGTTTTGAAACATGAAAAACAGACCGGGTTCATGTACCCATTTTTTTGCCTGTAATAAAGTCAAATCTATTTTGCCCTTGCACAGATATATTGTAAAAGCAGCTGTACCCAGTATAGATACTATATATTGAAAAGTGAACCCCAGCACTTTCTCTTCATCTAAATATAAAGTGTGTGCCGCTCGATTGGATAGCACATATGCCTGCTGTGTGGGACAGGCCGCAGTGCTGAGAGTTCGAATCTGGCTTTTGACAATTTGCAGCATGTCAATCCCAAGTCAAGTCTCACGTGCTAATGTTTGTTAGCTTAAAGATGGCAACACTTGTTCTGTTTTCACTTTTTAAAACAGTAAAAATCAGGCACAGGGTTTTAATAAAAAAGTATAGTTCCCACAAATATCTTCAGGGACATTTTTTATGATATTAAAAGGTGGAAAGTGAATCAGATTTTGCCAATTTAGGATGCAATCTGCGCAATCTAAACGCTTTAAACCTACTCTCGGACCAGGTGAGGGTTGCTAATGTTCGTTGCCATTCATTACCACAGTTTCTTCCCTGACGTAATGGCGTCCTCTACAAATGTTGTCACGTGGATGAAGGAGCTCTATAGATACAGCAGGTTCTGGAGAGTAGAGTGAGACAAAAAGCTAATTTTAGCATAAAAAAAACGTCTAGGTCATCATGCTATGAGGCACAAATGAAAAAGTGTTGCATATAAGTTGTAAAATGTGAATTACAAACGCTGAAGAGGCCAAATGTATTCAAAAAGGCTACGCTTATGCAAATGTCTCTGTCCAAAACGAAATCTAAACTATCCGTACTCACTACTGCCACCATTAAGTAGCACATCGAGCAGGAGACAGAGTAAACCTGGGACATAAAAGTGATTATTGGCCCAGAGGAAGGCAGCAGAGTGGAAAAGCAGAGTTTTGGAAAACACGACTTCCTGTGGAAACACTGATGTCACGCCGCGCTCTTTCACAGCCCCATGTGAACGCACACTCAGGCATTGTCAGTGTAAATCACATTTAGTCCCCCCCCCAGCCGCTATGTCAATGTCATTAACATGCCTCTATTAAATCGACTGTTTACAACTTCATTTTATGTGGTGTATTAAATGCTGTTTGTCAAGAGGAAAAGTTAAGTGCAATTTTAAAGCGTGAGAGCAGGAGGGGAGATTCTGTATTTTCTAAACTTATCAATCAATCAAACAATCAATTTATTTCTAAACTTAAGTGCCTTTGTCATTAAACTTAGAAGTTGTGTCCTTAGCCATTGCAACTATTGACACCACCAGTACGGGCCAACCTGACCCACATGATTTTAAGGTAAGCAAAATTATTGTAACAGCTAGGATGATATTAAAGTGTAGAACTGGTTATTGTGACCACATTAATTATGATTAATGATGAACCAATAAACCTTGAATCTGTGTTTGACCTTTTTGTTGTAAGTAAACTTAACAATTCATAATTAAACAATACCACTAGTGTGTTCAAGTGGTATTGTTGTGTAAATAAATTATATATAGGCTATTATTCTATTTAACTCTGTCAATATTAAACATAATAAACAGAAAAACAAGCTGAGATAACCACCAAACATGATATGTCTTTGGACATTAAATACTTACAGTATTTGGAACTTTGGTTGATTTGGAACTTAAAGTGCAAAATTAAAGTAAATTCAATTGCAAAAAGTAATTCAGGGTTGAATCTTATATGGAGTGAGAATTTTGAAGATTTGTTCTGAGGTACTAGTTCCAGCAAATGCCAAAAAGCCTGTGGGCCACTCTTGAAAGCTGAATCAGTATGACCACCATGTAGATCTTTACTTCAGCTTTCACCTGCACACACACACCACACACACATACACACATACACACACACACACACACACACACACACACCACACAAACGCACAAACTGATTTGGACTTTTAATGGTAGTTTTATGCCGGTTTTAGTATTTTGACATTTGCATTTGAAAACTAACCTCTTCCTCTAGAGTGCTGTGCTCTTCTTTTCTCTGCCACCTTGTTGCTATGATCTTCTTCAGGAGCCCAGCCAATGCTGGCTTTATCAGTTGTAGAGGTGTGTCTCGCATTTACAGAAACCATTTGACGAGCCTTTTGCACAATGATGCTGACAAAGTTTTCTTTTGAAGTGGTGATCAGTAAAATATGCCACATCCATCATTTTGAGTGCTTTTTCTGAATACCTAGAGTCAATGTCCTCTCCTATTGTTCTTTTCTTTTCTTTTATGAGTAGAGTGACATCATTGCTTTGGTTTGAGAATATTGAGTGATAGCCTGGACTCTGAGGCAAGTACATCACTGGCTAAGAGGACCAAGGTGCTCACACACTTGCTCCATGACAGTGATTTTAGTTTATTTTCAGCATCTACTCTATGCTCCCCTTCCTGTTAAAGTGGCACAAAAACTTCTAACCCGAAATTTAAAAAACTTGTACTATTTCAAGTCCAGTCATAATGTTTCAGAATCAGAATCAGAATCAGAAGGGGTTTATTGCCATTGTGAATGAACAAAATTCACAAAAATAGGAACTTGTCTCGGCATTAAGGTGCAACATAAAACACTGATCAATGATAAAAAAACAACATATATGAAATCAAAAAGGGCATGCATTAAGAAACAATTTGAAATTACTATAAAATAAAAATAAAATAGGCAATTTTTGAAGGCTAAGTGGCCACAACTGGCTTTAGAGCAGAAAGATCCCGCTAAACTTGAAACCTGAGATTTTAACCCAAAAATATCTTCATAATGTGAGCTCACAATATTGCCATTTAGCACAAGCATTCAACAATGTAACTAATAGCTCAAATAGCTTTGATAATATTCATATGCTAAATTGACTTTTTTGAGCTTTTAACCATGTTTTAACATGGTTAAAAACAATCAAAAACATACCTGGGGTAGCATTTAGCTTCATTGAGTAGTAGCTAGTTTGATGAATCCTGGTTAGAAAATCCTCTCACCTCAGAGCGTCAAAAATACTGTAACTGAAGTTTTCTTGATCTGTGACGTGGCTCTGAGAATCTTCTCTGCTGTTTTTAAGTCCATAAATCATCGCCAGACTCGATCTGTGAATTTCTCCCTTCTAATCACGATCAATACAACTGCATGCTGAGGCCTGGAAGTGAGAGACCAGCTTGAAACATGTGTTGAAATGTTTACCTTAAACTGTGTGTAATTCCCTCAGCAACCAGTAGATGTCACCAAAACTCAGCTAGTCCTGGACTAACAGCAGAGATCCAAATTGAATTTTGTTTGTTATTAAACATTTGTTTTAGTTGAAAACATGAGATGCCACACTAATTGTACTCAAGGGCATGTTTAAAGGCTAATAACAATACAAACAATACATTATATTTGCGGCAACAACAACAACAACAACAACAACAACAACAACAACAACAATGCAAGTACACTTAGGAGTGGGAAAGGCAATTGGACTATTTATTTATTTTGTATTTTTTTTATGCATTTTCCGCAATTTACTATGCTTCAGTTTCTCTTTTCAATGTCTAGACAATTTCGAATATATTTGTTCTTCCTTACCTATTTATACAAGAAACCACTATCGCTATCATCATCACACTAAACTAGAATCATTCTTGGAAGACCTGCTTTATATAATGTATGTACTGGCTTATGTTTCAACCGTCCACATCTGATCCATTTGCCTCATGGTTAAATCAAACATGTTGTTGCCAGTGGCTCGTGTACTGCTATTTGTGGCCACACTTTCTGGTCTCCTGTGATCGATCTCATACTTAGCTCTGATTTATGACTTGAATTGTGCATGACCTCTACAGTAATAATTTTACATTTCATTGCTCCAGCTGAATAGGTTCTTTTTTACTGCCTGACCAACCACCCCTGAAGCCGCATTGGTCAAATCATATATATTTAACCAAAAAATGGACTCATGCTGAAAGTCTTAGATAATGATTGATTTGAGAAACAGAAGATAAAAATAGACAATATGAGGAGTGATTTGGAGGACAGCCGTTATGCATGGTAGTTCCCCTACTGTAAGACGTCGGCCAACTAGATTTTCCATTTTGCTTTGTTTTTTCACCAACTTCACCACTCCAAAGTCCATGAACCCGCAGTCTTTCAGGGACCTGAAACGGCTGGTTTCCTTTTTTGATTCCCGGACTGTGTTGCCTTTTTCATTCTCCCATGTCCGTATGTAATTATGACAAATTATATAACTGCTATTTTTCTGTAGTTTTATTTTGACATCTGAATTATAGCTAAGAAAAGATAACAGACATAGTGTGTCAAGCATCGATTAAGTTTGCATGTTTTCATACAGAGAGCTTATTGTGTTTTTTTTAACTGAAATAATATACAAAAAATGTAGTCTGGCACGAATGATGATTTTTAGGGACTTATTGTCGATGATGAACACATTCATGGTATATAATTGCAACTTCTCCAAATTCAAAAAGTATGGTTCTCTGCTTGACTTGGTTCCATGTGAAAAACACAAATTCACTGTTCAGGAAGGGTTAGAACAGGCTCTACCTCCTGAGGAGACTGAGGTCTTTTACAGAGAGGGTTCACTCCTGAGGACGTCTCTACATCCTGCGGTGGCATCACACATCCTGTACGCTGTGGTCTGCTGGAGCAGCAGCATCTCGGAGAGCGTGAGGAAGAAGCGGGACAAGGCCATTAACAAGTCCAGCTCCGCCATGCACTGTTCTCTGGACTCAGTACAAGAGGTAGGAGAGAGAACGGTCTTGGCTGAACTTATATCTATTCTGTACCATGACGCCCAGTCTGCTCTGGGGAGCAGCGTCAGTAACAAACTGATCCACCCTTGCTGCGTGAAGGAGAGGCTCAGCATGTCTTTCCTTCCTGCTGCTGTCAGAGTATATAATGAACACTGCTAACAATTAGCCCTGTAAATGCCAGCCATCTGTAGTAATGAAGTGCAACACTATAAGATAATATGAATCATCCCTGTTACAAAACACTGAAGTCACAGTACTTTGCTTTATTCTATTGACACCACGAGTAAACAATAAAATAATAGCAATGTAGCCATTAGATTGAAATAACAGAAATGCTGTAATCTTCCACCAAATCTGACATCTCTCCCTTCCTTTGCTGTTGTTGGATTCCTTCAGTTTCACCAGGCGCCCTCCGTCCACACACTTTGACCTCAGAAATCGGTCTTTGCTTGTGTTTTCTCACTGTCTCGCTGTTCCCAAAACAATTTGACGCTTAACACACGTCACAAAGAAAATGTAACCTTCAGAGTGTGGTTTCACTAACATGACTCCCAGAAAGTGTGTTACAATTAGTATTAAAGGTGTAAGTGGTGAAATTTGATCTTTGGTTAATTGAGAGAAAATGTGATTCATATTTTGTCATATCTCCCAGCCCTAGAGTTTATAAAGCAGTATAAGCTGTACATATTTGAAGCAGAGACAAAAGGGCACCACATTTACTGAGGAGCATTTTCAAACTGTTTATGACAAAGTGACAAATAAGACAACTCTTCTTGCTTCTAAAGTTTTTAGACTTAAGCATGTTTGCAAATGATCTGAAGATTTAGTCATCTATTCTGATGTAATTTGCTAGTAGGGGCCATTTTAGGGGCCCTACAAAGTTAAAAACAGCCCTGATCCATTCAATACACCTTTCGTCACACCATCTGCTTCAGTCTGCCCTGGTTGAGTTTAAAAAAAAAAAAATCATATTCTTCCACATTTTCCCCTTTGGTATTGTGGATGCCAGGCAACTTCGGCCGTATAGATCCGTTAGCTTAAAAAACCTGTTCAAAATACTGTCACCAATAACCAGGCCTTGAGAGGAAAAAGATGGAAGCTTTTACCTTTTGAAATAATGTGTCATGTAAGCAAAGCCTGGTATTTCAATACAAACGGATTACCACTTCCATGCAAAAAGCATTCCCTTGTGTTGCCCTCTTTGTTGCTTGATCATCCTCAATAATAAATGAGAAAAATAGAAAGAAAAAGATTTGTCACTTTTCAAAATAGGTTGCGTTTAAGGGAGATCACAACATTTTAGAATCCCCATATTTAAAAACTGAGCTGGTTTGCAGGTCAAAATTGTATGATCAAATTTGCTGTTTAACTGTTTTGCAGATGTGTGTTCTGATTTATGATTCTCTGTCATTACTGGGCCTTTACACAAGCAACAAAAACAGGCACAGAGTTCAGCATCTTTTCTAGTTTGTGTCAATAAACAAAAGTGATTTTTTTTTTCTACAATGGCTGAAAGTGGTGCCATTATCCAACTTCCAACTGTGATTGTTGTCAGCAGAAAGTATTTTAAACGTGAGATTAATATGACAAGTTTGTGGAGCCAATTTAAAACAAATAAGGTTGATTGTTTGAGGATTTACATTTTAGATTTTTCTTTAAAAACATGAAATCTCCCATAGAGTTTAACAGGCCCTTGCCCACCATCTGAGATTCAAATTCTCAGGCTCCAACTGTTACATTAAGCCGATTTGAGCATAAATATCATCACTATTGGTAGCTGGTTGAGGAGGACTCTCTACTTTTATCATTATTATCACTACTATTTTTTTATGCTCACGGACGGGAAGAGAAACACAAGGAACCAGACAGAAACTTCATTCATTATAGCTTCACGAGGAATTTAATGTTTACCAAGAATTTTGGTTAACACAATGACTAAATGCATGCCAAAGTGTTTAGTAAACACTGAAATCACTATGACATGAACTTTTCATTAAAAAAAATGAAATATATATCTTTTTGACTGATCCAATCAGCCCCATGACTGCACTACTGTCCCTTCACTTATATATCCAAACATACGCCATTAGCTGTTTTGTTGCCTCTTTTCGAATGTAAACCAGTGTTCACATGTTTACCGCCTCTTGCTGACCTCATATCTGCATGTAGAAGCCGATGTGTAGCGTATGCTGAGCGGCTACAGGCTACGATTGTTCTGCTTGGGTGTTAGCTTTCGGCTCAGGAAGTGCACCGTCAGGTCAGGGAGGGGGATTCGGGCACGCTCAGCCTGCCCACATCTGTTCAAATACCACACAGAATCCAAGTCACACAGGAAACGAGCTGTGAGCAAGTGTGCACCCTATAGAATCTGCTCTTTGTGAGGATGATTTATAAAAAGTGACCTTTAGGTGTGTACAAGGCCTTTGCACAATAAGTAATAGAGGAAATATGGGGTGAACCTGCTGTGTGTAAATGGTATGAAGACAAAAGCGACTGACATTTTGTGTGGACGGTTGATCTAAAATAGTAGAACAATATGGAAGGAAGTGATCCAAAATTGTGGGGCTGATTGTGACTGTGATACCGGCACGGTGATTAATATAGGTATTCTCTACTTTATTTTTGATTGACTTTGTTTCTTTTGCTCGACAGCTGCTTGCCTGTAACAAACACAATTGGGATGAATAAATGATGACATTACACAAAATATTTGCCTGTATTAAAGATGCTCTATGTACTTTTTTCTGGTGTAGGGTCCGTAACCTGCTTGCCTCCATGAAGATGTTACAGTTTTGTTTGCAATGTTCCACAGTATGACACACACTTCATGGAGACATGGTCTTCAAGATGACACCACCATGCCAAGTTGCAGGTCAGATCTGTTAAGAGGCGAGCAGTCACAGTAAGAATGCAACCAAGGCATTTAGAAACACATTTCAGCACACTCCTAATGTATCGTTACATTCGTTTGCAGGATGGACCCAATTTCAATCATGCGTTGTTTCAGAGATACAGGAATGGGGGAAGAAAATGTGACTACATGCTCCCTATCCCATAAGTATTCAAGTATTCCATTATATATCCATATTCTCCCTTTGCTCATGTGACATGTCTGCGCCACAAGCCCAGTCTGCTGCTTTATGAGGTGCGATGCAGGCGTCAGATTGGAAAAGCCTGGCAATGGGGGGCCTGTTTTTCTCCAAACAAGCTACAATCCAGTCTTTGTAAAAGCTCTGGGAAAACACAACTGCAACTGAAAAACAGACATTTGTGGAATTGAGCTTATGTAGTTGAATGTGAGTTTGATTTATTACATTGCATTTATGTTAGAGAGCGTGGTCACTGCTGACTGGAGTTCTGTAGAGTAAAAAGACGCAGACAGCCACAGGAAAGCACTTTTTGAGTCACTGGTGAAATGGTCGTGAAAGTTGAAAAATGTGTCTGGTTCTAACACGCCCCACTCATTAAGAGACAATTAAAGTGTCTAAGGACAGAGTCAATGGGACAAACAGATTGAGAGGGAACAGAGACGGAGCCCAAAAACTGCAGCCTTTCAACATAAACAGCAAAATGAGGGTCAGGTTTCTGAATGACTTGTCCAGCCCACTTAGTCCCTTTTCTTGTGTTGAACTGGCAGAGAAGCAGTTGTTTGGGCACATGGTTCTCATCCAACTGTGTCTCCTATTTGGTTAAATCTGTCTGTCCCTAGCAGATATGTTCTTATGAATTTCATCGTAGAAATTGCTGCTTTTACATCAGGCCTTTTGCTGTCTTTTTGCTCTTTAAGTAACGCTAAATAATAGGGAAGTATTGATATATCGACATATATATATTCACTAAAATGTGGTTGTGGATACTGCTATGCAAATATGGATACTAATTAACATATGCAAATTGTCTTGTCAAAACTCCTTCATCAGCAGCTCATTGGACTGCTCTGTTGTCCTTTAGAGTCTATTTGAAACTGTTTTTATACATATCTTTACTGAAATGCAAATAAGGTTTGACCAGTATCGAAGTTTGTGGGTAATTGGTATAGAGAACAATTACCTACAAAATTGATATCGTATCGATGTCAGCCATTGGTGCCTACTCAACAACAAATATTCAGCAACGTATATTAACATATTGTGATCTGGGGAGGAGTCCAAAGAAAAGAAAATGAAGGCACACAAAGTCCAAATTTAAAAGTCCCATTTAGTCCAATGCAAATTTGTCGATTTTTGCAAGAACTTATTCAAGCATTCAAGCAAGAACTTATTCAAGCATTCAAGCAAGAACTTATTCAAGCATCAGTGATCTTTTGTCTAAAATTGAATATTTTTTCCCATTTCAACAAGGCTTGTCTAAGTATAATAAGGAAGTAGAAGATCAGACAAAACCTGATATGTATATATGTTTTGAATAAGCACTATTTTAAAAGCCACAAAAATAGATGCAAACGAATCACCAAATCCCCACAGTATTCTATTTATCATTGTGCTTTACAGTAACTCCACCCTGTTCTGCCACATTTATGGGACAATCTTCACATTCTGGGAAATATCCGAAGGAGCAGACAGGAGCCAGGCTCAGCGAAGGAAGCGGGGTAATTACTGACATTAAAAAGGGGAGAAAAGGGGCAAAGGAGCCACTTGGGACAGGGTGGGAGTTATTAATTCACTGCGCTACCTGAAATAATATTGTGTTTTGTGATGGTGTTGACAGAATGATGGGGTCCATGCAGAGTTCATTCATGCTTTGAGGAAGTTAGGGATTCGAAGTATAGAAAGCTGACTACTTCTATTTTCATGTCTTGTATAGCAGCAGGCTTTGTTGAAAAAATAATGTTAAGTGGAATTCTAAGTCTCACTTTGGGAATGAGACTAAAATGTGGAGATGGGGGGCCTCAATATTTGCTGAATGGGACATCGAGCAGACATGATGGGTGACTGGAATGGATTTGTGCTGCAAATATTCATCTTTGATTTATAAACTAGTTGATGAGTTATTATGAATCATTGCATTATTGCACGTAGTTGTTGATTTAAATATTATTTTTTCTTGTAGCCTCACCATATCTGAGAAAACAGCTCCCCTCTGTGGACATATGCTGAAATAAAAAAACATTCTTGAATTTTCTGGACATCCTGGGTCAGATTATAGTGTGAAGGATGTTGTGCTTTAGTTGTGCTTTAGTTTTCAGTCTGCATTACGCCCCCAGTTTGTGACCTATTCTGTAATTAGCACAACCATTTGGCTTGCACTAGATTGTGTATAAGATGTATTTGTTTTGTTTTTTTGTCAAACCATTAGACTTTTTTAATAAGTAATAAATGTATGGGTTAAAAATAAATAAATAAAATAAATTAAAAATAAAATAAAATAATAAATAATAAAATAAATAAAATAAAATAAAATATAATAAAATAAATAATAAATAAAATAAATAAAATAAATAAAATAAATAAAATAAATAAAAATAATAAAAAATGATAATGATACATGAACATATATGTTGTAAATGTTTTATAACATCGTCGGTATAAGCAAAATATGTTAGTATGTACAACACCATTGCACCAGTCTGTCAGGACGGTGGTTCCCAAAGTGGCGAAAACATGAGCAGAAGGGTCGCAATTTCAAGATAATGTCTTTTTTAATTGAAAACAGTCGCGCTTTAGAGAAACTGGGTCAGATAACACAATAAACTACTAAATAATAATGCAATTAAACTCATTTTAAATTGTTCAAAACTTGAAATTATAACAGAAATCCATTTAATTTTGCTGTGGGGGGTCACGAGTCATGGTTACCATGTATTTATGGAAGTCCGGCCTGACAAGTTTGTGGAACAATGTGAAAACCACACATCCGACAAACAGCTCCTCCAGCGGATTTACGGGTAACTCACAGAAAGTCCCAGAAAGTTCTAGATCACTTACATCACGTTATAAATCCAGGAACGCCCCGTCAGTGAGCTCAGTTGCGACTGAAACGAAGACGACGGGAAAAGACGAGAGGATGGAGGGACTCCGGGGTACCTTCTCCTCAGAGCTGGTGACAATGTGTTTTCACCAAATCCAAAACGACTGACTGTTTTCACCGGATGAAGAAGGATCATGGTTAGATATAAACATTTATACGATACATTTGTTCGATTTGTTTGGTACTATAAGTCTCATAATTATTCTAATCATTGTCATTCTTATATTATTATTTTATTTATTTATTTATTTTATTTATTATTTATTTTATTTATTTTATTATTATTTTTTATCTATTCTAGGTCTTTTATTATTTATTTTATTCAGCAATTTATTTTTCCCAGCAAATATGTGTTATTATAAGTCTATGATAGTTGCTTTTTGATTTATTTTGTGGTGTGCCAAACAAAACATTAACAACAATATGCAATACTAACTGGAACTTGGATATTACAGCGGGGAGTTTATAAGTCTTACAGTGATAAATGGTTCTATTTTGTATCTGTCACTGGAAATGTTGATGAAGTAAGAGCTAATATTGCATAAGTAGCTTAAGTAATGTAGAAGCCTATGTAAATTGTATATTGGTCACATATTGAATGGCTGAAGTGAGTCGTTTACACAAAGTGGAGCATTCACAAGTTACTAGAGTTAATCATTGGAAACGTTTGGGAAATTCCAGTCTCCTCCAGTCATGTGCTCTTATATCACTAGATGGCATAGTTTCCTTGTGTTTACCTAATAGACTAATAGAATCTAGAATAATACTGTAATTATAGCATTATACTGATTTAAGCCTCATATTTTGTCAACCAAAAGAGACTATAAAAGAGTATTAGTGTTTTAGGGTTTAAATGCAAGAATAACAGCAAACATAATAATTGTGATATCAAAAGTGACATTGACAACAACCAAGTCAATATTAACGAAACAACATGCAATGTGTATACAAAAAAAATAATCCAAAAACAAGAATGTACAAATGTTCAATATTCACATGTTACACAACTTTTACCATATCTGAACAGCTTTCCTAGTGGCGGCTTCTGGTACCTGGTTAGGAATGTCTTGAATTTCTAATGACAATTTTTTTATACAAGCAGACCCAACACACGTCTTCCCAAATCCTCTGATGACAACACCAGCAACAAAACATATTTCTAAGTTTCAAGTCCTATGCTTATGTGTATTTTGTTTCGCTTCATCAGGATGTGCTCATGGTGCAACGAGCAGCTCCAGTCCTACAGGAGCGGGACATGTCTGCAGTAAGATGGACACACACACACACACACCACACAACACACACAACACACACACACCACACACACAAACACAACACACACACACACACACACACACACACACACACACACACCACCACACACACAGGATGTCCAGAGTGACTGATGGAGGTGGAACTACTGCAAGGTAAGAACAGACTCTCTTTTGTTTAATAATGCGTATGGTTGGTGTATGTTCTTTTAAACCAACAGATTTCAGATTATGTAAGAGCGGGAAACAGTGTTGTGCTTTTACTTTTTGAACTAAAGGGTGTAAGTGAATCATTATTTTTTTTATTGTTGCTGTAATTCATATTTGGTTCATTTTCAGTACCACAGCAATGGTAAAACCGTTCTATTATACTGTTTTGTTTGCACATACTGGCGTCACTTTCTTTTAATTAAAATTGTCACTGTCAACAAACAATTGTTGTTTTTTCCAAACCTATAAAATGTGAAAGACACAGTTCTTCCCTAGCAGACTCATAAAGCAATTATTGGAAAGCTTCACAAAGTTTAGATCTCTTGCATTACTCGCTAAGAAACTTTATTTTTAAATAAATTGGGGTGCAAGGTGGCAGAGCGGTTAGAGCTCTCACCAGCCAATTCCTTGGGTTCAATTCCTGGGCAAATCATCACATCACTGATCTCTCTGGGTGGAGTCTGCATGTCTCCCGTTACCGTGGTTCTCTCCGGTTCTCCAGCTTCCTCCCACCGTCCAAAGACATTGCATATGTTAATCACATTTTAAGTCACTTCCACCCATAATGTTTAGCTATACAAACAACATATGTATGTACAAAGTGCCATTACACAAGGAGGTGGTTTTGCTATATTTAGTTAGCACTGAGTTTTCACCATGTATTTTCTTTTTTTTTTTTTAGATTACAAAGAGCTTTTGGCATGTGGAGTTGTGATGAAAGTGCAGGAGGCTAAATTGATGATGATGATGCATGTTTAATGTCAAGTCATATTCTTAATTGTTCATGTCAAAGTGTGCTGTATTGTTGCATTGTGGTGTTCATTTTAGTGGAACCTCTTTGTCTTTTCAGTCTAATCTCTTGTTGCAGTTTACAACACACAACATTCATCCAAGTCGCCCCAAAATGCTCAAACATGTCTCCCGTCCACTCAAACCCAAGTGGAAGTAAGAATGTTTTTTCTCTTTTCTCTATAATGGTAAACTGTGGTAGAATATTTGTTCTTATTTGATGTAACAGTGCCCTCTCCTGGATAAATCATGTTAAAAGTAGTCAACAAATGAGGCCTCCTCATGAAGTGTTGTAAGGCACTATCCAACAGAGGTTGTGTTGTACACTTTTTCTTTGTGTCATATTGTCTTATCTCCACTAGCTGTCACATTTCTTACCCAATCCATTCGACTAACGTATCTGTTTTGTATTGCGAACTCCCCTTACTGGCTTTTTTTTTTTTTAATGGGATTTGTTCCTTGGAGCTTGCGAGATGACAAAACATATCATCATAATTATCCAATTTTATTTAGAATTACAGTGTCAATTATTTTAAGGCGAAACACTACAGGCAAAAGCCATTCAAAAAAAATAAAAAAATCAGTTTGCTCTCAACATAAAGGCTTTCACGCGGAAACAACACAATTTTCCACAAGAAGACAAATGAACGTTGTTGGAGAAACTATATTTTCCAATCTGCTTCTACATATTTTTTTAATTATTTAATCTCCCATCCATGGGACATTGTAACTTCAAAAGGCATTTTAATTAAAAAACGCAAAGTAGCACCTACACACTTCAGACTTTACAATCTTGGACTTAACAAGATTTTGACTGAAGGATTTGTTATCTAATTCTGAACCTCATTTTATTTTTAATTTTACTTTATTAAGCTTGATTTTAAATCTAAAAAAAACCTAGGCAAAATATGAAATTTCAGGCCAATTTGTTTCTAATATGTCAACAAAATGAGTCAAGAAATGTAAACCTGTCTCTGTCCATTTTTCAGATTTAAAGGTCCCAAATGGGCGCAGTTTTTTCTCTAAGAAAACAATACATAATGAAAAACATTAATACTATTATTTTATTTTTTTTACATTTGAAAGCAAACTATAGGAGAAGTTTCAAATTGTCATCTTTAAATGTTTAAATGTAAGATTTTTTTATTTTTTTTTCATTCACCTGGAGTGTCTCGCCTTAATACTGCATGAATTAATTTTTATTGTCATGAACATCATAATGGTTTACAGCAGGCCTGTCCAAACTATGGCCCTTTCTTTCTTTCCTCAAGTCATGCATTTTATTTTTGATATGCTCCGTTGAGGTTCTAAGCCCTGAATAAATCTCTGGAGGCTTAGTCTAACCTGCGTTAAATGCACCCATTGAAATGATTCATTGTGCTGACCACTGTCTTAAACTCTTGATTGGCCCCTCGCTTTGCCTGCGACTCAGTGTTGCTGAAAAGTTTGGACATACCTGATTTATGGTTTGCAACTATTGTGTTTTTCTTCCACTATTTCACCTCATACTGCAATGCTCCCTGTTCATGGACACAACAGGGACACGTCAAAAAACATTGGCATCACCGTCACTTCTGAGAGCTCGCATTTTGCATGTTGAACTTGTCGTTGAACATTGAACAAAGTTTTATGCAATGTCCGGATAATGCACACATTCATCCCAAAAGTGTGTGTATGAATATTATGCTGTGACTACGATGTTTCTTAAAATGTCCCTTGTGTTTCTTTCAGTTTCGACTTTGATGCAGTAAATTCCAACCAGTTTCATAACAGCGGCAGACTAATATAATTTCAGAAGGTTCATTTCAGAAGTAAGGCAACATAATGATTTCTCTGCCATGCAATGGTTACGTTTGAGTAACACTTGTTGGGGTTTATGTTAACAGCGCCCTCTCCTGGACACAACATGCACATCACTCATATCGCTCCCTAGCGTCTTTCTTCCCAAAACAGTGGACAATAAACAAGACTGAGGCTGGTATAAGGGATGTCAAGCAACCCATGCCATGTGTTGAACAAGACTGTTATACTTCAGCCTCCAAGGGGCGCTTGAAGGTGCCCGATCCAGAAGAAATGCAAGCCCAATGGATGATATAGGTTACCTCTTAGTAATTCAATCAATATTTTTTCCCCCCCTGACTTTTAATCAAAGCACATGTGCATCCTTTTTCCAGTTGTCATTTTTCTGTACATTACATCTACATTTTGCATTTTGAGATTATTGTGACGGTATATAATGTGAGATGTCTCCACTAGATGGCATAGTTCTCCTACAAATGTCCATACAAGTGCAATTGAAACTCCAAACTTGCATCAGTTCAATACAGCTTTGTCACAATTGATCAAAGGAATAGCAGCAGGGGTCTTTTCGTGGTCTTGTCTTGTGGACCTTTTTTGTGTGTATACTTTCATCCACCATTATTGTGACAGCTACAGCCGTCGTGTGGTTATTTTATACTACCAAGCTCATTCTTAGTTAATTGGAAGGTAGTCTTGTGGTTTTGTTTTGTAGGCTTGGACTTTGTGTTTTTGTATGTTTTATTTTGGTAATTTAAACTCCAGATATCAAGATAACTGCCTTGTGGCTCAACTGCTCTTTCTCAATTAATATCAGATTCGATCCTTGAATGAAAATATACACATGTTGGATATCTGCCTGCACTTTTATTCTGAAATGTGTTTAGTTATGTGCAGATATGTAACTATTAAAGCAAATAGGTTTTGTTTGCAGAATTGTATCATTATAAAATAATGGCATTTCTTTGTAACTATAAAACATTTCTAAAAGTTAAAATTGTGTATAATTTACTCATTTGGTTCACGTTATTATGTATTTCAAATCATATTGATAGTGGGTGTTACAGTATATGGTATTTTCGCAACTGCTGAGTCTGTAAGTCCATTATTTTTGGTACAGTAACACATTTTTATCCCCAAATTCATCAATTTTACAAAAATAAGCTTTTTCAATGTGAGCTTTGTAACAGTGTTATTGTAAAACACAAAATTGACAACTAAATGAGAGCATTCAATCAAAGCATTTTAGATTAATTAAAATTTCTACCAGAAATATTAGTAATGCTAAATTTGTTCTGTGCGCTTTGCCGTGTCATAGCATCACCTCCAGATGTCACCGTTTCCCAGCTAATGCTTAAAGCTTGCCGTTCTGGTCCATTGCCCAAAATCCTTCCATCTAAATTTGCTTTGTCTATTTTTAGAGGCCCATATGCTTATCCTAATTCCACAGATAATTTAGTCATTAAAACACTAGTGCAATTTAAAATAAAGACATTAATGTACTCCACGTTTGGCTTAATCTGTTATACACGTGTTAAACGTGTGAGTCCGCTAGAATTTAGATTTAACATGAAAGGCAAGTGCGTGGACAAGTGGAAGGAAAGTAGGGCATTGCAATAAAGATGCAAGGATTTGAACCCACTCTTTTGGCTTTCGGCAGAGATTGCAGACTTCTGAAACGGCTGGGGTGATGAAACCTGCACTGCTGCGGGATATTGTGTCAAGAGCGTGTCAATATTTCTGACACATAAAGGGAATATTCCAGTTTTTTTTTTTTCTTTTTTTTTATATATATATTTTTGGAGGGGTGGGAGAAGTATGAATTTTTTGTAAAGCGTTCACCTCTGGATGAACTCGCAGTGGAAGCAGATACAAGTGAGGAGGAGGAGGAGGAGGAGGAGGAGGAGGGAGAGGAAGGCTGCAAACCTCAGCTTCTTCAGGCTTTGTTCTCTTCATGCCGCCTGTAAATAACACACATGCTGCAGTTTTCGCAATTGTATTAGTTCTACGCTTCGCCAAACTAAAATGATTTGGTACGAAGTTCAGTAGTGCGCTAAAACTGTTTGGTTTTTAGCTGAAAGTTGAGTGACCCAAATTCCAGTGCAGCTGACTTTACCCCAAATGTAATGTAAGTGTACTAAATATTTTCATTTTTTTTTTTTTTCTTCAAATGCATATAAGCTGAAGTTTTTGAGCATTTTTATATTAAAATTGTGAACTTATATTTGCAAGCTGTAATCATGTTGATGAAATGTTTAGAAAGTGCACCTTTTTAAAAAAAAAAAAAACAACTTTGACTTTTTGGATCAGATGGCATTTTTTGTTTATTTTTGCAAGCTGTCACTTTTTTTACTCGAAATATTTCAAGTTAAAGCTCCACCAAAACACTTGCCAATTAAAGTTATGCATTCAATTGACTAAACCAAATCATTGTAAATAAAATGCACGGAACGACAACATTTACACAAAAAAACAATAATTTAATCCAGAACTAAGGGTCTAAATGTGTGTTATATCTAAGACTAAATTTATGTAGAACTATCAAAGGACAAAACCATTCAGAACTATTCCAAAACTCAGACTAGATAAAAACTCATATTAAAGTACCACATAAAAGTATTACCCTTGAATATACTGGCTTCACTGAGTTTATCCATTATGCCATACTTTTGGCATATATTTATATGGAAAATGCAGCGCAGAGAGAAATGTTTTGTATGTGAAGTTATTTAAGAACACTGGCCTTTCTTTGCTCTGCTTTGGAATAGCTCATCATTCCAATATTCCAATCAATAAAATGGAACTGAGATTATAGTTTAGCAATCAGCAGGTTTTGGTTTACAATGGGGAAAAAAACAACTATCTGGTAATCAGTTAAGCAAATAATTTGAGCAACTATATCTATCTATTACTATAAGATAGCTATAATATATATATATATATATATATATATATATATATATTACACCAAGCTAAAGGTAAAAGCATACAAATAATACAATGTAATTTATGTTAGAATTCTGTTATTGTCAATTTTGCAAATACTTTATTTGAGTAGATAAGAATGTATTTAGTTCCAAGAGTTACCCTAAAATAATAAATACAGCAAGTAAGTTTCGGTAGTCTCACTGGATGCGTTTTAAGCACTTAAACCTTTGGGCACCACTACTTTTAATAACAACCTTCATTCTGATCAACACATGTAGGAAACCCTATTGAAAGCATGCGATCCCAATGGACAGCCTTGCATCTAAACATGTCCCTCAAGATGATGCCTTTTATTGCTTTATAATCCTGTCTTCCTTCCACCAAACATCTAAAAAACCTAGGCCTATATATTCTCCATCGTATCCGTATCATTGGATGTATCTGACGGCCACCACACTTCCACGCCACCAGTCGGCTCTTCTGCATGCACATATTCCTTTGACTCCACATCGCAGGCTGCTAATTGGCTGCTACCGAGCAAAGTATGCATATGTGTGTGTGTGTGTGTGTGTGTGTGTGTGCGCGCGTCTACTGCGGAGAGAAGACTTGCTACTTATAAATTCCCATCACGTCGCCAAAGCCTCGATTAAGACGTTGCTCTACTTTCCGAAACAGACAGACAGCGGGGGAGGGGGGCATAAGAGGAAGATGAGAGCGCAAAAGAGGAGGAAGAAGGGGCGAGGAGGTAGGATTGCAGGGGGTAAGAGAAGTAGAAATGGCGCAGTGCTCGTGGAGTTGATGATTTTCCTTTACCTGACTGCCTTATCGGGTTGACGGGGGGGTAACTTAGGACATTCCTCAAGGGGATGGAACTCCGCAGTGAGGCCAAGGCTGGAATCAAAATAGGGGGCTGCAGTGAAAGGAAAATGGTTTGTTGTGAGGAAGACTTGATGGAGTAACGAACAAAGATGTGATATTGGTGCTGATCTGATGCAAGGATTTCTGCTGTAGAGCAATGAGGTGTAATATTTATAAATGTGGAACCCAATGAAGATGAATGGCACACGTTTAAGAATATCTCAGTATGCAGTATGCGGGGGGGGGGGACACAAAGTCTAAAATCAAGTTTTTATGTAAAGGTATTAAATGTTTGAAGTTGCTGGATCATCAGTCAACATTCTTTTTGAGATTAGACTTTGATAAGAGTAGGACTTGCTGTGCCAAAGGTTTTTGCATACCACGACAGGACCACGACTTGCCTAGAACAAAAATATGACTTGACTAGGAGGATTTACATCAGCTAGGCAAAGGACTTGACAGAGAGATTGCAGTACCAGTTCAGAATCTACAACGTGCCTGGGATATGACTGAGACTTGATAAGGACCTGGCTTGGACGTAGCTGGATCTTGTACTTCAAGTAGGGCTAAGCAAAAAGACGTGAAGGCCCTGGCCTACTAGGGATTACTACAACATAGAAAAACTTGATGTACCGTCGGGGACTTACTTTGACTAGAGCTAAGAGAAGGACTTGACAAAGGATTTAGTGTGCCAGGAGTTCTTAAAACTTGGGACCAGGACATGACCAGGACATGACCAGGACATGACCAGGACATGACCAGGACATGACCAGGACATGACCAGGACTTGGCTTGCACCTGTCTGGAACTTGTGTAGGACTTTACGTTGTAGGGTATACTTCAACTAGGGCAAGGCAAAGGACAAGGCATTTACTGACTAGGGATTGCTAAAACACGACTAGGACAAGGCCAGGACATGACTGGGACATGATGAGGACTTGACGAGGACTTGATGTTGTAGGATTTATTTCATCCAGGGCTATGTGAAGGACTTGATAGAACTTAGTGAATTTAGAGTTACAACATGACATGGACTTGATGAGAACTTGGCTTGGAATAGACCAGGACCGGACAAGAAGTTGACAGGGACTGTGACTTTTACTTGACAAATTGTTAATAGTTTGTGAAAATGAAGAATTTCAGAGTCTGAAATAAGATTTTAAAAAGTAAAAAAACTTTTTGGCTGATAGTGGTATGCAAGTTGTGTATTCATTGTAATAAAACAGTCCAGGAGTGTTCCATTTTAGAAACAAATCATCTGTAGTCAAATCTGGTCCTGTGTTCTGTTTTTTTGGGAAACGAGACGTGTCATCTCTCCAAGAGTTTGACAATGACGCATGGATGAGAGACGAAACGTCTTGTTTAAAAAACAAACAAACAAAAAAACAGGGTCAGTTGACAACAACTTAATCTTTTTCTACAACTATTCATTAAAATGGCTAACATCCTCTGAAATGCACAAGATTACGTCAAATAGAATCCATTTTATTAAAAATCTCCTTGGGGAGCCATCAAAACCTCCATAATTAGGCTTGTATGTGGTTGACATAGTTGTCTACTTGCACTGGAACCTGGTAGTTTAATGCTGTTGTTTCAAAAACAGTTTATCTTTGGCTGTTAAGATGCTCTTAAACATATACACTTCATCTGTAAAGCACATCTAATGCACAGAAACAAGAAAATGAACGTATACATTTTAAACTTTTATTTTGAGGGTTTGTCTATAAAAATGTTCCCGAGCTGAAAATCAGCCCCATTCCGGCCCTGGTTGCAGAGAGCATAGTCAATAGCCTTTTGACCTGGTCAAATAAACGTCAATAAACAAATAGATTTTGTTGTGTTTTGTTAAAATGTAGGATCTGATCTTTCCGCACACAAATTCACACATTCAGTTCATATTTAACAAATATAATAACAAACACTCAGGTTTTTAAGACACTGAAATTACAATAAGAAAATTCAGCTCCACATAATCGCTAAACCACTGACATTTATTTAAAAGTTTACATTTCAATTGGGTACATTTAAACAACAAATGAAAACATAAGCATAAGGACAGTAGCAAACATGATCTCACAGACTACAAATCTGTATCCTTACTCTGACAATTCTCCAATATTTTGGAAGAAATATTTAATAATAGACTAGATAATTGTACGTAAGCACAGTATCAGGCAATCAGTATGATCAAAATCTGCAGGTGATGCATTTTAGTTTTTTCTTCAGGGGCATGAATGAATGGAAATGACCACTATGGCTTGACATTAACAAATGATCACTAACCCAAAAGAAAACTAAACTATATCTGAAAACAAAGCAATTGCTAACATGAATATTGAAATGTATGGGGTACAAATTGCTATTAATTTGTCAATGACAAAGCTACATTTCTATGGACATTTCTACAATCCTGGTGCATGTTTGAAAATAATTACTTTGTGTTTAGAAAAATGGCTAAAAACAATTGTTGTGTAGTCAGCATTTATTTTTCAATTAGTCAAGTCAAACTGTTTTCACTGTGCCTTTTAGCTAAACTATATTTACTATTTATAAATTGAGAGTATTTTTAATGTTATATTAAAATATAATCTTGACTCATTTAGAGTTAAGAATGGTGCAGTGTTTGCAAATGGTATTTGTTTTAAATAATGATAAACCGTTACTGAAAACCGTTACTGAAATTAAATCATTATTTAGTTGATTAGTCACTATTACCCAGATTATTTGCTGCAGCCCTAATCCAACATTAAAAACAGGGATGCGCCCTATTATGATTGCAAGATTGCTTTACAGACAAGACATGCAATATATAACATTACATAGTAATATGACAATCCATTCTACATGAATATTCGTCAACTTATGTCAAGGAACCATATTTGTCAAGAGACCATCTATTTGTGGAAGATGAAGACGTTTGAATTTAGTTGATCCCATTGAAACTCATTTGCACCGAGTCAATACAAAGACTCAAGAGGGAAAACTCAAAATTCAACCCAGATTGCTTATTGATGCTATTTATAAAGCAATAAACAATTGCTGATCTGGTTTGAAAAGTAAAACTCTAGGACATGCCTTAAACAGTTGTTGAATTCTACATGTAGCAAAGCACCATTTCATTCATGTGTTCTGTCTGTGAAGTCTGCATGTTCACCTTCCTCACATGGGCACTGTATGAGAAATGTTTCAGTCCGTGATTGTCACTGTGTTGTGTGCCCCATCTCACATAAAGATTGATTTATTTCAGCTCTGCGACCACTAAACCACAGACAGTGGGCCAAACTGACTGCTACTTTAGGAGAAGCAATCGTTCCGTTATACCTTCACAAAAGGGTGTCCCTGCATGAGTAGCAGAAATCTAACCATTTGTCATTACAAACTTGAACCATTTTATTTTATTACCGTTTGGCAAAGACACAAGACTTTACTATTACCATAGTCATTTACTTTGACAAGTCAAAGTAAATGACTATGATTAGAACATTTAAATGTCCAATTGTCAAGTCCTTTATGCTTGTGCTGTGCAACCGACATCACAGATACAATTTTATTTAACTCATTTCTGCAGCTGTTAAAATTCAACAATGTTTTCATAAATCATTCTTCTGTCTTGATACACTTTGGGTTTCATATCACATTTTATGATCTGCACATGTGCTCGAGGTGCACGTATAACCTAAGCTGTCATCTTCCTGTTTACACCTGGGCACCAAAGACACAGAATCCCCATCAATCATTTAACCGATTCTCCACAAAGCAACTGTGGCATCACCCAGAGACTAAACAAATGAAAATGACTTGGAAGACAGTAAAAAGCTTGCAGATTTGGAAAGGCAGTATTCTCAAATGGAGGGTGATGATAGCATGTGAACTTGTGCTTTATGTTTTAATGAAGCCATAGGAGACCACAGTGGACATTTCTAGGTCACAGATATAAGCGTGCATATTCAGAGATGCACAAACTGTGGAGATGGGAGGCAGACTGTGTGTTACATAATGGTGGCAGGGAGATGAAGTGGAGAGGAGACTGGCAGGTCGGTATAATCACACAGCTGTCTGTCACTCATTTGACTGGGGAGCAATGGGGATCTTCAGCTGCAAGTCCAGATGTCTTTTGTGTTGATGAATTCAATGCCAAATGCAGTGTTCATCGTGGATAGACAATCATGGAAGGAGGGAAGAAGCAGTTGTTTTGCGCCTGAGGCGCTATGTTTTTTTTTTGTTTTTTTTTCTTTTTAATTAAAAAGTATTTCGTCAGGTCTACGAAAGAGTCAAATGATCTTGATTAAGAATTGTGCTTATTTTTGGTCAACAGAAGTAACTGGTTTTGAATGTGCATGTTTGAATGTTTGATTCATAAACTCATGCATTATCATGCACAAACATGATTCATGCATGACTTAATGATACATTTATACATTAGTACACTATGGATCAGGAACCACTATGATTTTATGTTATTATTACTTCATTACTACTGTAATGAAAAAAAACATGGCAATCTTCAATACTACTATGAATACAAGTACGTCACAGTTTTGAAAACATTTGGACAAAAACTATTAATCATTATAAAGAGCATCATGAATCATCATGATTTAAAAAAAAATTTTGATGGTGATTGTGCCTCCACAAAGTTGTCCCCTGTTTAGTTTCATCGGATGGCACAATTGCAGCAAAAATATTACCCCAAAACAAATGGATCCTTAAGAATTAATATTTTTTTATGTTTTAAAAGCTTCAGTAATTTATGTTTTCTCAATTTATGTTTCAAATTAATAACATGGCCCCTGAACCGCTCAGTAAATGTATACAGAGACTGAACAGCAGCAGTGACAAGAGGCTCCTCAAACCAAAACCGTAAAATCCCACAGTGCAGGACGTCTCTTGGACAATCAACATTTTCCTATAAGAGTTTTACTGTGGAACTCACTACACACTGAAATTAACTACATTTCTGAGGATGAAATTGTCACCTCTAGACTTAAGTGCTGGCTGAAAGAAAATCCAGTCTGTACCCACCTGTAAGTGGTATGAAAATATGAGTGAGTGAATGTGTAAATTTACACAGATGTATTTATAACATGGACATTTGTTTTAATGTCTTTTGTATTTAACTGTAGACAGTGTAGAAAAGCCCCACCAGGGACAGGAGTTGAAAATTAGCAATTGCTCTAAGCCTTGTATGCATCGCATCAGCTACAAACTTAGTTTGTAACTGACTACCTTTTCTGATTCTTTAGATTTTGTTGCCGTAGGGGCTTTATTAGACAGGAGAGGACAGGGTGAAATGGGGAATGAAAGGGAAAGATATGCAGTAAATCATCTGAGTCAGGATTCGAACTCATGGCAAGTATGTTTAACAGATATCAATTTTGAATGTACATTTGAACATATATATATATATATATATATATATATATATATATATAAATAATATATATATATATTATATATATAATATATATATATATATATATCAATCCATGCATGGTAATGCATGAGTTTGTGTCTACTATTGTAAAACTTTATCTGATAATTTAGAGAAAAATATGAAATTCTCCCATTTTAAATAACTGTAGTTTGCAACAGGAAATTAAGCTTCAGCTTGTAATGAAAGGGAAGATCAAAATAGGCACAAACTGGCCTCTAAAGAGTTAATTGTCTATGGTAGTGAATGGAACATCTCACTAAATCCTTGTAATCAATTATAATGTTTCATAAAATAGTATTCATGGAGTTGTTGATGTGGCCCTGAACAAAAGCTTTTTTATTTAGGCTTTACTTTAAAATGTGTTATTGCCTTAGCGCAGGGGTGGCCAACTAGTCAGACTAAGAGCCACTTTTTTTTCTGTGTTACTGCAAAGAGCCACATCATACACATGGGTACACATGAACATCATCTTTTAATCATGTATGCATGCATACGCAGACCTCTGCTCAGCCAGATCTAATGAAAATAACCACACCAACATGATAATATCAGTAATTTTCAACAGTTAACATTGTGTGCACTGTCTCACACACAGACTCTCAGTTCAAGCAAGTCCACAAACAATAATAGAATAATTTTCAATAAAGGCATGGTCATGACACATGGGACAGCTCCTGAAGAGCCGCATGAAACTAGTTAAAGAGCCGCATGAGGCTCGCGAGCCGCGGGTTGGCCACCCCTGCCTTAGCGCTACTGTCCTGATGATAGAGGATAATAAAGTGTACCATATCCTTAACATTTCTTTCTGACTCCTGTGACAAAACTGCATCATAAAACGTCACTTAAAGTTTGAGTCAGTGAGGACTTGTGAGCTATGTTTTATAGGCTATAAAGTTATAGTTTAAAGTTTATAAACAAAAATAGTTTATTATTATTACAACTAAACATTTACAAGACTTGTCAATGAAATAAAATGGATGAGTATGGGAGTACAATAGAACAAAAAACAATGCAGCTATGTATAAACCAGGCTTGAACAAGTTCTAAACCAGGATTAGCGCCTACAGAATTGTGACATAAAGACGCCAACACTTCAGTAGTTCTTAACCATCGTCCAACCATGGCTAAATTAGAAGTCTCAGACCTCAGAATTTGTCAAATATTATTCATCTGTATGGACAACATCAGAACTAAACAAGTACTATGGGTATCATCATGATCAACCTTTAAAAAATGAGCACACACACCCAAGATGGTCTCTTCATGATCTCTTCTTCCAGCGAATGTCAAACGCCTCATTGCTTTCCCACATTGTCCTTTGCTGAGCCCAGACAGTGATCTCAAGGTGCTACTTTGTTTGTTTGATGAAGGATAATTAAAAAGGTAATGGAAACCGGCCTGCTTTCATCACTATCGATTTATCTGCTGCTGCTGGACACTCGCACGTCCGCACACAGTTCTGATGATTGCCCTAAGCCTCGGTCTTTAAGAGGAGACGTCTCATACTCCCACGTCAGCCATCAGCGGTCTTTCATGTTCTAATGGGAGCGTTTAACCTAATCCATAACGGCCCCTCGCTTTCCCTCACGCCTTTGCATGTTCTTCAGTATCAGGGGCAGAGCAGATCTATACGATGAGACCCTGTTTAGACGATTCTGTTTGATGTAAATACCAAACAGTAGACAAAGCCTTTGTAGAATGTTCAGCGTTTGAGCCTGTTGAAGAAAAATACAGTGATTTCTTTACAAATAGATTTTTAAAATGCTTATCCAGCGCATTTTTGTGACCTTTTTTTTTTTTGTGTGTGACTAATCCTGTCAGCTTGAACTTCACTGACAATTTTGTAATGCTCGTTTTGGCAAATACCTGACTTCAATAGTTACATAATGCTTGGCATACAACGCTGTGGCATTGGATTCAATACATAACAAGACTGTTCTTATACTGTAACTTAACATGTTGAGAAATCTTATCCGAGGCACTTATACTCTTCATCCTCTTACTTTATGTCTGTTTATCTTTTTTTCCTCCTCCTTTTCCATTTCCTGTGGGTCTTGCTGTCTAATTCTCATCTGTCTGTCTCCCTTCGGTTTTTTATCTTGTCTGTCTCTCCTCTGCATGTCTCTCTTCTGTCTGTCTCTTCTTCCCTGCCTGGCTCTCCTTTCCTCTGTCTCCCCTCTGTCTGTCTCTCTTCAGTCTGTTCCTCCTCTCTTTGTCTGTCTCCCCTTTCCTCTGTCCGTCTATCTTGTATGTCGCTCTCTCCTCTGTCTTTCCTTTGTCCGTCTGTTTCTCCTCTTTTCTGTCTGTCTCCACTTCCCTCTGTCCGTCTCTCATCTGCCTTTCTATCTCTTCTCTCCTGTCCTCTTCTCTCTCCCCCTCTCTTTCCCACCAGCACGTCTCCCTCTCTTGTCTCTCCTGTCCTGTCTGTCTCTCTCTACCCTGTCACTCCTCCTCTCTGTGTGTCCAAACTTTTCTGGCAGAAAGATGCTATGTAAATGAAAACGTCCAGGCACATTTTTTTTAACCCTATGTATAAGTCTTGGAGTCTTAATTTTTCATATAATTCATGCTATAAAATATAATGATCAAGGCGGGGATAGGGGGTAGGTGAAAACTGACATTTTCCTAACATTCAAGCCTCAAATACAGGGCAATATAGGATAACTGAAATATACGCGAATCAATCAATTATTAAAATTATGAAGGAAAACTAATTATTAAAAACTAACATTATTTTGGAATAGCTGCCCAGCTTGAAGTGAAAGGGCTCAAGAGAGGTTTGCCTGAAGTTCAGTGCTAAAGGACTCGCAGTAAGCATGGGTGATCACCTGAAAACACAGATGGCATTTCAAACATTTCAGTGACGAGCGTGGTTTGTACAAGTGAGACGAGTGGCACTTCAGTTCTGATTAGACCAAAGTGTTAATTATGTTGCAAAAATATATATTTCATGTTTCAACACAAGTAAAATAATATGGTTCTTTGGGCATTCTTGTTTCAATTCCTGTTGTCAAATTCCTGTTAGTGTGTTTGTGCCAAAGGTTTACACATACTTTGCCAACAGTCATCATCTGCCTCCAGCATCAGATGTCATGAGGGTGACAGAATAATCTTCAGGCTTTCAAGTGAACGGACTTACTGATGATCCTCTAGAGCAGTAGTCTTCACTGACTGACTACTTTGACATTTTATGATCTATTACTTTGTTCATCTGTGCCCAGGTATTTGGGGGTTGAAGGTACTGGAGAAAATGTTGATCTTTTAAAAGTATACCATGGGCATTAAGTTGTTTACTGACATTTCTACCCAGATATTGGAAAAACATAACAATAATAAGTTGGCAAAATGTGTTCATAACTGAAACATTTTATTAACATTTTACTGTAAATATTTTGCTTTTGAGTCTGTATTTAATAAACTATAGACAATTGTGATCAATTATTGATGCATTGATATTTTAATCATGTTTGGAAGAATTCACTTGGGAAAGGGGTGGTGTTATCTTCTGAGCTAAAAGTTAGAGAATGTGTTATGACCTAAATTTACAGTTACCTTGCTCAATTATATTTGCATATTTTCATCTTCAAACCAAATTTTGAATGTGTACCTGTGCAGATACTATCTATAAATATTGCGTAACTGTGTTGTGGAGCTCTTTTGTGCTTCTTTACTTCTTTGTATGTATCATTGTGTGTACATAAATGAAAAGCTCCAATAGCAACCACCCACAAATGAGCAACCTGTGGAGATTGCTGAAAGCTGACCACCTGCAAACAGCTGTTAATTAAATTTGACACCACCAGGCGTGACATTTTGTCAGATCAGACAGTGAGGCATATATAAACACGGTTTCTTCGATTTGAACTTTTTAATTGGCTTGGCAATAATGAAGTGACAATCAATAGGAGATTAAAACTAGGCACATATCTCTGAAAAAAAGTCCAGATATCTGGACAGACGTTTTAGACTGGACTGTGCTGAAGCTGAGATGCTCTGAGCTTCACAGGGAGGCAGCAGGGTTCTAGGGCTCTACCGAGAACCACTGTCACCATTTTGAAAACAGAGACCATATTTCTAAAATGCAAGTTAATGTCAAGTATGCCATAAGTATATGTTATATTAAATTTTTATTTCAGAAAAAAAAAAAGAACGAGATTGGGCCAAATATTACTTTATCCAGTTAAAGTTGGGCCTCAAAAAGATGAACAACCCCTGGTCTAATAAACAACTGACTGTTTTGAATCTTGGTGAAAAGTAACCATACTATGTACAAGACTACTAAAATAAATTAATTATTAAAAATCATTCTCCGAAAAATTGTTTGTTCCTTTTTTCTTTATTATTTATCCCAGATAAGATCAACTCAGCTCATTTGACCTTTTGCATAAAGCTTCAGCAGGCACATCTGAAGTAATTTCTAAATAAGCATTATCACAATGTATTTTTTTTTTCAAGACTCCATGCACCATGAATTAATTTTAAATGATAGAAAAGTGTCCTTGTTTGTGGTAGAGCAACTGGCCCTCAAAATGTCTGTGCACGTTTCTGGTGTAGAAGGATGGGTCAAATGCAGAGGACATACTCAATGAGAAAATTAAAAATCTTCAGCTTTAAGAATGTGATGAAAGCCATTTTTTTATTTTTTTTCCTTCTCAGCAAACATGTAGACACTATTGTACAATGTCATTATTTTCATTGAGGAATTTTTAAGTGGTATTGAGTGTCAAGCCTTTTGCTTTGTAATGAAATAAATGTTAGGACAACACTATTTACACACATTGTTGTAAGTTTTTCATAGTTTAATTGCAATCCAGCAAGATCATTATTTTTCAAATCTTTTTAATACATCTTTGAAAAAGCATAAAATGGTAATATGTTTAAGAAAAGTCAGAGAAGTATAACGTTCTCTACACAACCTAACCCCTCGGCCATCACGCAAGTGCACATGTGAATTTTAACCAGAGTCAACTATATTCCCGGCAAAAAACAATGTACGTATTGTCATACGTCATCCAGCATGCATGTTCTGTTTGCCTGTTCAAATTGCATTATTCAATTTAACATGAGACTGCAAGCTGCAACATGAAAACATCTGACATCCATGTGCCCCTTTTGTTCTTTACAGTGTTCTTTGTTTGTCTGTGAAGGTGTATGACAATGATTAGGTTTGATAGATGGTAGCGACCGATAATTGTGACAAGGACACAGCATTAACATTGAAGCAGGGACAATAGCATTGCCGCAGCTGCACGGCCACTTACATAATTCAAACGGGAGCGGATGGAAAAGCGGAAAAACAAACGGGAGACTGAGAAATGAGGAGACAGGAAGGAGGGAAGGAGTTTGGAGGGAGGAGGAGGATGTATGGAGCAATATATGAGCAGAAATGAGGCAAGAGGAGGGAGAGATGGATGAGATGGGCGGATGGGATGGTGGAGTGCAGGTTGGTGGGGCCGGGCAGGTAGAAAATGTAATGATTGGTGATTGCAACTAGAGGCTATGTCAGAATCGACAGAGAGCAACAAACCTTTCATAGTCATATTCAGTTTGTACCATTGTTTCCAAATATCACCCGTTGTAGCCTTCTTTTGTTCGTTTTTTTGCATGATCTTATGTACGCACTCTTTTACAATTGCACGGTGCTTTACTACTTTACTCTTTTACAATAGTTGGGTTCACGTTGACATTATATTATAATAGCGAGCCTATATTTTAAAATGAATTTAAAATTGAACTGGAGGGGAGAATTGGATTTTAGAATTTTTTTTTAACTGTCATAATGTAGATCATTCATTAATAATAATAATAATAATAATAATAATAATAATAATAATAATAATAATAATAATAATAATAATAATAATAATAATAATTGCTTGCAAACCGCTCAACTCATGTGTACCATCCATTAAATTGCTATAAATCCTTGGCAAAGATAATGAAGAAAAATTATTGGAATAGTTTATAATATTGATTATATGACTCACATTTGTTAATCAAATTATGAAAAATTACTGAATAATTATCAAAATAGCAATTATGGCTCAGTCTCAAAAGGCCTTAACCCTGTTAGATTGTAGCAAGTTAATTTGACCAGACAAATCACTGACATAAATGTAGGAACATATTTGCATTTTTCCCATTGTGTCATTCATTTTTGATTCTTAGACACAATCGCTTTAATAGTTAATACTTTCACATACATTTATTCCGCATGAGCAGTTGTGCACATCTGGAATGGACCACAGGGCCATCCCAGATCCCCCCTGCCCCCACACAGCCCTCTGTCTGTGGAGATGTAGCTATTAGGAGGAACACTACAGGGACTGGGATAATGCCGCTCATTGGCAGAGCACTGATGTGTAATCAACACTGTCTTTTAACAGCCATGAGCCTAAGTGCACCCAGAGGACCTGTTCACTGACCTGTAGGTGGAGGGTAAAATACAAGCTACATTTTAGTTGTATTGGTGTTGATTGTTTTTTAAGTTTGAATAATACAGGGCAGGCACTTCAAAATTGTATTAATTCATGCTAAATTGTGTGTCTGTTCCATTTTGTTACTAAAAGACAAACAAATCACCGCAAACACCTTCAGACCCTCTCCCCAATAAATACATTTTAAAAAGTTGGGGTGGGGGGGTGTATATGGAGTAGTTATTGTTTACACTCTAATATCTATCTTACAATGGTTCAATTACAAGTTTGTTTTTTGGTTTTTTTATTAAATAAAAATTCCTCACTTTAAAATAAATTAGACCGGCTTTAACAAAACTCAGATAATAGACTTTTTTAAATGACCACCTGGATCCCCAAGAATCTTAGAGTTTGATCAAAGATTATACGTTGCTTTTTTGTACTCTAACACATCTCATCATGTTTTATGGTAACGGGCTGTACATAATTTCTGAAACTGATTCTTAAGTGTTTTGTATCAATTACAGCCTCACACATTATTTGTCATTTTAAGTAACACAATGACTAGACTCGAACCAAATCAGGGCAAACATTCAATGGAAGACTGTGTCAGAGTGAAAATTATTTTTGCATGGCTTTTTAATACATATTGATTTCTAAAAAGTGTCCATATGAATAAACTTAGGAAACCTTTTCTATCGTAGGACTAATGCGTGTAATGTGTAAACATTTGAGCTGCAGGATCCCAGGATCGTCATGTATTTTTCTGCTTGATCCCTCATTTTCCTCAATACAATTAAACACCAAAAATATAAAGGAGGTTAAGATGTACAAATATGTCTCAACATATGCCATTACAAGGAAGTAAATAGGATGTAAATAACTGAAACCCAGAACAACTGAACAGGGTAAAACGCGTGCCTGTTGTGACTGAATAATTCATTGTGTGAAGGTCCAACTGCTGCGTGTTAACCAGACGCAAATATGGCCAGCCACAATAAATATGTGACTTTTGGACAATACAGTTCAAAGGTCCATCTCTCCTTTCCTATCTGATCTAATCACAATCTATTTTAAGTTTTTCTCCCTGCAAGTTCCGTCTTGTCAGCATGTGATAAAATATGCATGCTTTGGACTTTTCACCTCTTCAATTTTTATTCCTTGTATAAATCAAAGGGAAAGTGAGCCTTTTATGAAGGGAGCTCATCCATGTTTGATGTGCAGCCAGGAGGGAAACCCAGATAATAGCTTCTATCAGGGGCGTGGGGAGCGGAGTTGGGACTGAGGTGGAGTCGGATGGGTGCAGGGTGGGTGTCCTCAGTCCCGCAAAAAAATCATATGCATTAACGGACTCGCATGGAGGTCTATTATTGAGGAAATTGGACAATAAAGAGGGGTCTTATAATAAATTGTTTGAGTAAATACGTCGTTGGAGAGCTAAATACAATGACTTAGATGTGAATCATAATAATGGGGACGAATAAGGTCAAGTAAGAAATAGCTGTATTTTGGTATCCTTTTTTCAGCGTCAACAACTTGCCTGACCTTTTTCCTGTGCATCCTCTCCTTGAACCAACTAGTGGTGGTACAGGGGCATAGCAGTCAGCACTCAGCAAAATAATCCTTGGTTTTAATCCTGGAGGAGGGAATGCTTTCTGTTCTTATTTTAAATGTTCTCTCCTGTATGTTTCCTTCAGGGTGCTCCAAATTCCCCTATAAAACGTATAGGATCCCACTTCAGAGACTTGAGACCCACCAGAAAATTTGATTCAGAATGTCAGCATGATTGTTCTGGTTAAATAGAAAATGAAAATAAATAGGAAAAAAAAATAAAAATCTAAATAATTCAAGGTTCCCTTTCACTATAATCCATACATCTCTTCTTGTCCCTTTAGGCACCTCATCTATAAAGTTGACATATATACTCCTCATATACACATCCAAACCAAATAAATAAATAAATAAATACATATTTTAACTAAAAATAATAATAAATTAATACAAGCATAAATACAATTTGATATGATTCATGGCCTACAAAACGATATTATCATAATTTGGCCATACAGCAATATTGATACGATGCACATGATATTCTAAAATATACCACTATTTTAAAGTATATCATTTAAGTCTGTGTAATACCTCATTGGTCCAGGAATGTTCCCTCAAATGTCATCTGGACAATGTTTTCAAAATCCAGACATATTGGTCATTTTTCACATCATTCATTCATTTTATTTATTTATACAGGGAAAACCAAATGAGAAAAGTTTTCTTTGTCATGGGTACCCAGTTAAAACACAACACATTTGTTTATTGTTCGTTTGTTAGTTGTAAAGTTCGCCAAAAATTTTTTTTATATCCACAATCAAATGTTAATCCATGCTATACCAACTGATTTTCAGTTGTCGTCATTGTTGTTGTTTGATTATTAATACATTATTTTCTTTTGCAGATCAAGATCAAAGGTAGTGAACAAAATAAGAGACAGAAGTAAATTGAAATTAAAGGTACACAAGTAGAAGGCACAGATGTTTCCCAGTATTTAACCACCCTTGACTTAAACATTCTTCCCCAAATTCACCAGTCATTACCCTTTACTTACTTCCTGCAGCTCTTATCCATTCTGACACTTTTATATATTCAAACTTCTATTGATTTTCCCACCAGGCAGAATATAGAACACCGACTAAAATATCTCCAGGGCACCACTACTTTGAGAACAAGTGATCAAAGTGCAGACGTGATTTATCAAGAGGAGGATAGACGATCATCTTAAGGGGATGTCCTCAAAGTAACTCCACACTGTTTATAACTGTGTGTTCTTGGCTTGCTTTGCTAGAGGACAAAATCAATAGTCATTTGACAAACAGGACTTAATAAAAACTGCCTACAAATTCTGTTGAAGTGAAGGACAGGACAGCACAAGCACCCGATTCTTTTGTTGTATTAAACGTTTATGGAGGTGGATTATTTCTGTCAAAAGAACAAAGTTGCACAGTGAAAGGGCCGTCACTTTGAAGAAGCGATCCGAGTAAATGGTGATTTTATTGGGTTTTAATCTTCAAAAGGTTGAGAAACAGGAAATTTATATAGAATAGATTTAAGCACATTTTGAAATTAAGCCAAACATTTGGAAAGGGTTTGTTTATTTATTTTTAAGTAAAAAGGTTTATTTACCAACAATATAATTTTACCCGCCCCCAATCTTAAAAAAATAAAGGTCCATGCATATTGTGAATAATGAAATACAGCATATGCTATGAAAACCACCAATAGCTCAGGGGCCTCATTTCTAAAGCTTACTTGTGCACTCCGCAGTGCGCATTCCGTGGTATTTATAAAACTTTGCTTATCTCTACACAAACTGAGACCCTCCTGTAAACTCTGCGTTAAGTCTGGACAGATGGGGAAAAGACGACACTCGTGGAGAGGAGCATAAGTGAAGAGACTTTGAGGAAGTGTTAGGTTCAGGAAATCTTAAGCAAATATATCATTCTCAGTCCGCGCGCTGTGACCGCATCTGTCTGTGTCTGTGACAGAGAAGACCCTCTGATTCTGTGAGTGGATTACGGATCACGAGTGAGGTTTGGTTTAATGAAGCTCTGAAATAAGACGCAGATCCAACACATTCATTTGTCTTTATGCACTGCACGCTGGCGTTTTGATCGACTCAAATGATCCAACCCGACCTTGTGGACTACATGTAACCAAGATTTCGAACCAGACCCAGAATTCCCTTCATTAATTTGAAGTCAGCTGTTTAAATAAATGAAATAATGTCCGAGTCAGTCAACGCAGGCGTGCGCACTCACAGATGTAACAAAAGTTTTTACGTTTTCACACCCCACGATCCAGCCATATCTCACTGCTTTTGCTCTGTCAGGTAGGCCATCCATGTCAGTTGCGCGCTTACTGCCCCCTCATCTGACCATTCATACTTCCACGTGCATGTATTAATGTGTGGTCAAACCTCACACACATCTCATTCAAACATAAGAGTCTGAAGCACAACAAAACTAATATCTCCAAAATAGACTATAGAAGTGTAGGTGACTAAAACAATTTATTCTGTCATTCTGCCACTTTGCATGGCCCTGCATGGAGGTGTGGAGAGGGAGTGACGTGGGTTCACGGGCGCAGATTCCAGCAGCAGGTGGATCATCTATAAAGCACAAATTGCGTGGTGGGCAGAGTTGCATAAATCAGGGGTTTACGTGGTGTAAGCCTCTAGTGGTCACTTAGACTGTGCCCTTGCTCAGCAACATTTACACTCTCCTTTATAGATGAGGCCCTTGATCTGTAAACCAGCCAGCCAAGAGGGAGGCTCCCAACTCTTTCGATGGGAGTACCTGAATGTGGCCTTACCTGCTCGTCAATATCTGATCTCGTAAGTTCTCGTAAGATTACAGCAGACAGGGCATGGTTGGGACAGGGCATGGTTGGGACAGGGCATGGTTGGGACAGGGCATGGTTGGACAGGCATGGTTGGAACAGGAGGACATGGTTGGGACAGGACATGGTTGGGACAGGACATGGTTGGGACAGGGCATGGTTGGGACAGGGCATGGTTGGGACAGGGCATGGTTGGGACAGGACATGGTTGGGACAGGACATGGTTGGGACAGGACATGGTTAGTTCTTGGATGGGAGACCGGTGGAACACCAGGTGCCACAGTGGTGCGCTGGCGGAAATGTCCTTGTGTCCTTCGGCAAGACACTTCACCCACACTGCCTAGGAAAGTGCTTTGATTACACATTAATGATAAAAATAATAATGATTGGTCAAGGTTTCCGATATAATACCCAATATCCAATATAATAAAAATTAATACACATCTTAAATGAAGGGTTTACCAGAATGTCATACATTAAACATTATTTTATTTTTTAAATAAGCAAATCATAATGAATCTCCAATTTATCGACCAATTTAAACAAAAATGCAACCTCTTTGTGACACCCCCGATTTAATTTGTTTCTTTAAATTCCCAAATGGTACATGCAAATACAACATATTATACTTAAACATTAATGTACTCATTTTAAGTTGAAAGTTTGACCATTTTTGCTTCAACATTAATGACTATGGGCATTTTACTTTCTATTCAAATGCTATATCGTTGTCGCATGTTGTATTATCTTTGCTTTGTGTTGCCTGTTTTCTCTTTTTTATAGATCTAGACACAAGGCAAGTTCAAAACCAGGACTTCAGCTGCCAAATCCTGCTATTTTAACTTGGGTTTCGTAGTGCCATTATATGCATTTCTCCACTGTACAAAACTAACCATGACACATTTCTTCCAATTAGCGTTTCACCATCAGCATACCCTAGTGGGCTTTAAAACATAATGTGGCATTCTATTGCAATCCATTTAATGTAACCAACCTATTCACTGTAGGTTCCACGGCTTCAAAATTACTTTTCTTAATATGTGTCTTACACTCTTTTCCTGTTTGTGAATATGATTTAAGGTAAGCTCAGTCAGTGAAGAAAGAATTCATTATATATACATGATGCATTGCTCATGTTGCATACAGAAAATTCACCGGAGACAATGCTGAGAAAGAGGAATATATGTAATACTATGTGTCATTTTCCACGCGCACACAGGTGATCCATTGCAGTCATTAGGAGGTCTGTGCAAAGGATTGTGGGTATTAAGACAAATGGGGCAGTTTCCAGAACCAAATTCACAGTCATTAACTATGGATTATACAAATGTGCGCAAGGCATTTCCATATCGTTTACTGCCAGGCGTGGTATGGGGAATTATAGGACATCTAGTACACACGGCAAGGACGTTGGAGGCATATATCAAGTTGGAAATTGGAATGTGTTTTGCATGGTGTTCTCAGGATTACATTTGCTTATATATCGGAACACTGACAAAGTATTCACAAGGATGTAGTTTGTGAATATAAGAAGGATGTAGCGGCTGGGTAACAGCAATGCACTGTCAAAAAGCAAACATCCAGATGTAAGAACGTTATTTACTGTTTTGTTGGACATTGACTAAACCAGCATACTTGCACTTCTTTATCATTCTTCATCTTTTTGTTATCAAATAAGTAAATTGTACACATGTAAGATACTGTTACTTATTATTTGTAACTGAGAAGCATTGCTCTTATGATTATTTTAATCTTAAAAGATTACTAAAAACAAACAACATCACTTCGCACAGGTACGTTTGTGATAAACAGGCCAGTTCCAGTATTAGAAAGGAGTATGTTTATTATACAACTTTAGTTTAATTTAACATGTTCATAAATAGATCATTGTTTAGTTTAACTCAGCACATTCAAAGACAGTTTGTTGTTTGTTCCAGAAGAATTTGCTGGATTCCATCCCAGATGCCAGAGAAATCTTTATAGTCCTAAAACAGAACATGGTGTGATGAAAAAAACAAACAATTGGTGAGACAAGGCAAGACAGACAGCCGGTGGCCTAACCTTAACCCTTGATGGTGGGCACAGTCCTAAACTGTGATAGCCAGCCAGCAGAGTCTATGGAGCTTCATCGAGGGCCAACTGGCTCACCGCGGCACTAAATACATAAACAAAACCACTAAGGACAAAGATATAGATCCACATGCCACATATACTGTAACTCAAATGCAAGTAGACGATTCGTGATTCAACTTACTAATAGAAGTAAAAATTCTTATTAAGTAAATGCAACTGCATAAATATTACTGCACATCATTGTTTTGCCTTGGTTTGTTGTGCAGGTTAACTCTTTGAGTTAATAAGTTTCTTTTGCATCGTCCTTGATTCATGACGTCTGCTTAGTGAATAGATGGATCAGATAAATACACCCCGATTTGAAATAACATCACTAAGGTGTTAGTCAATCTAGATTTAGATTTGATATTTATTTCACAGACAAGGCTGTTTCTTCTTGGGGATTCTGCAAGAAGAGTCATGGCATCTCTATTTAGACTAAATTGAGAAGGCTCACAAAAGACTGGGCAGATTATGGAAACCCATAGGCAAACCTTTTATTCCCCAACGGGTTTATTTTCATTTACAGTTAAAAGTAATGAAACAAAAAAATTAAGCGCCGACAACCGGTCGTTACCATATTTGGTCTTACATTTTATTAGTGAAATGCAAAACATGTTTATGTCGCCTAAATAAGCATTTGAACACTTACTCCCCAATAGATTCCTGTAACATCCTTAAGTGCTCTAATAAGGCATATCAGTAGGTATTCAACTTTTAGACATTTTACATACATACACTTACGTTAAGGTTGTTGGCTTTGATTCAACATAATAATCAATCTGAATAGGGCAAATGTAAAGTAATATCAACCAACTGTGTTTTGGTGTCTTACAATTATTTCCACCAAGGAACCTTTACAAATATGTTTTACTCCAACCATCTCTTTGTGTTTGAAGAATGCCATTACAAGCCATTTCTGTCAACCTGATTCCCACAATCATAACAACATGTGTGACTCAAGCCCATTTGGAACACTGGTATACCCAACACGCCTCTACATATACATTCTCTCCCAGTGCACAGAGCTGTTCATGCATGACAGCGCTGATTATGAAGTATGCACAGCAGACTGCAGGCTAACACCCCCCCCACCCTCCACTCCTCATCCCTCTACGGGTAATGGCAAAATAATTATGTGAGCAGACAGCGCAGTGGGCAGCAGCACCTCTTCATTATGTTGCAACTGTGAGAAGCCTAACGAACTCCAGATACTGCTTTGACATTGCCCCCCTTCAAATCCTCTGCACTTTTGGCTTTCTATGTAATATTTCTGCACTTATTAAACACTTTGCAAGGTGCATTAGCGCTAACGACTGTGCTATGAGGGCAGTGTGACCTCCTGTGGAAGAACTATGGCATTTTGATGGTACAGGCAGAGATAGAGTGGGGTTTTCCCAGCTCATTGTCATGGTGAAAGAGCATATACACTCAAAGTAGTGGGGTGTAATTGATTAAATATTTCTGTGATAAAAATCCAAGCACAATTCTTCAAGGGAGTTATAGTGGGACCAAAAAAATGTTTATGTTGATAACTTTAAGAAAGATATTTGTGATTCGTGATGTGATTTCATACATGCTGAAGACTGCAAATTTGCTCTTAGAAAACATAACTTACAAGTCATGTTTTTGAGATTTTAGTTTGCAAAAACACCAAAAATATGCTATCCTAAATAGGCCAATTGCTAGGACTGATAGATGGCGCTGTTTTAAAAAAAAGGCCACTTATGTAAAGTGGCATTTTTACCACTAGTTGGAGTCATGAGCTACAGACACAATACAATTGATATAGTAGGATTAAAACATTATTATTTGGCTGTCAAATAGTTCGTTAAAAGACAATATGTCTTATAACCATCAACTATCTAAAAAGCATCTCAAAGTATACATTATAGAACTACTGCAACATGTAGCTATCTATTTAGGATACTGTTATATATCATTTAGATTTATGTCATAAATAAATCTATTATGTTAATATTTAACCGTCAATTTGAGATCAAAGTACAAAGTACGTGCTATGTCCCAGAATTGTCATACAATTCCATTACATGGAACCTTGAGCATCGGAACAATACTTTCTAATATTTTCCTAATTGCATGTTATTTTTTCCTAGTCTCGTCAATGTACTCCCTCGTTCCATGGTACAGACGGTTTCAAAGGTCTGGACATTATTTTTTATAGTCTCAGTTATTACCACACTTGCATCAAAGTACTTGAGTAATTAATATATGTATGAGTTGTTAATGGGTGTGTGTAATGTTGTCAGGCTTTGTCTGTTTAGTTTTGTGTTCTTTTATATCATTGTGAAACTAGGTAGACTATCCAATGACTCAATTTGAATCAATACTTGTGTTGTTTGAAAATGGAATCCATGGTCTGTAACTGTTTTAAATTAACAAGTATTGTCATTGTTTTAATCTGATGTTATGACTCAGCTGTCCTGTTGTCTTAGCCAGAGATTTGTAATCGCAATGGGACTTTCCTGGTTAAATAAAGGATACTAAATAGAGGAATTAAATTTGTAGAAAATATATAACTTAAACTGTCATTTGAACCCAATGCACTTGAAATGCTTGATAATGATTCTGATACTACACTGATAAGAAAAGCATGATTTTCTTAGATAAAATATTGCAATTTTAAACACACACTAATTTCACTTTAATTCTACACATGGCCTGAGATAGATCCAGACCAAAACCAAAACTATTCAGAAAAAGTCATGTCAAGTATTAGTATGTGGGTTTTATAAATTTGACAATCCTGGTAGTAGCACGTTTGTGAAGCCAATCCCTAACAAAATGTCTAGGTATTTCTTTCATAAACAGGAACACGCCTGTATAGGCCCTTGCCCACTCAATTATGAGCATATTTTAGAATGTCATGAACACAACCTTTTCAGACCCGTGTTAATTTTGACTGCAATAACAGATGATCAATGCGCTATATTTGACACAATCTGAGACTAGAACTAAAAATACACTAAATGGAACTAAATAAAAATGTGTTGACAAAACAAATATTAAATTGAGAGATGGGATTCTATGATATTGCTTTGAAATAAGAAAGAAAACCAACTGGACCATTTGTAGCAATTCCATAGCCTGACATAACTCATTATACTTGAGAAATGGCAGTTGGAGTTCACAATGTGCACAAAGTCCTATATTCTTCACATTAATATCCACTATTATTCCATTGTGTCTAGGGTTAACTGCTCTCCTCACCTTGTCCGACCTTGGACACACGTTCATGCACACATAACGCACACATACATGCCATTGCTCCAGTGGGATTTCACATTAGGGACATTCCAGTTCGTATGATTGAGCGCATGGAATAAAGGACCTTGGAATAACATCTGGGCAGTGACACACTCGCCCCCCGGCTCGTTTCTTTGTAGGAGGGAGACAGATAGAGTGTCTAAAACTCACACAATGACACTCCAGATGGTATACCCCTGGTCTAATATGTCTTTTCTCCAAGCACCTCTCATAGAAGACCTCCTGGATCACAGCAGAATGGATAAGACTATTTACCAGAAGCTTATGTGGTCTGGGTCAGACCTGCAGTCATGGTTTTAATGGAGGCTAAGAGAGGCTGCTACTTATCTACCCCAATGCACCTTGAGTCCACATCTGCATGCCAAATGAATTTGGGGAGGCTACGTAGACTGCTAGAAAATTGGCAGAAGTATGTTGAAATATAGATTTGCAAATGTATAATGAATTAATGGCTATAGCAAAAAGTGCTATTTGTAGTTGTCAGATGGTAGAAGGTGCTAATGTCTGAAAGAGGGGCAGGAGCTAATATTCCTATCAGTTATGATATCAGTTAGTTTTCATGAGAAATACCCACAAGAAAACTAACTATGTTGAACTTAAAGGACACATATTCTTTTTTTTTTTTTTGCATAGTGTGTCTTAACCATGTATAACATTGTTCCCTCATCAAAAACATACCTGCATGCATACCCATGCATGCTAGTTTGATGAATCCTGTCAGAAAGTCTTCTCTCTCTGAGCGTGAAAAAACACTCCATTTGTGACAGCTCAGCAATCTTCTGCGCTATTTTTAAGCCATAACTCATCGCTAGACTCGCTAGACTTGCCTAGACATTTTCATGTCAAATCAATGATCATTACAGCGTGGCTGTTAACTCCCTCTGCAGCCAGTAGATGGAACCCTAGCGTGGGAAAAGCCAGATTGACATGAATATTTTTTTTAACCTTTCTTTGAGATTGTAGAAAAAGATTCAGTTGTAGTCATCTGGACTCTTTTTTAGAAGAACAAAAGTTTCAACTCTCATCCAAGAGCATTCTCAATCTGTGAATCGAGTCTGGGAACTCAGGTTTTATATCCTTCTCTGTAAAACTCTGCCCACAGGGCAGACCTCCTGATAAAGGGAGCGGGGGGAGTTTTGGTTTTCACTTGAGACTAATCCATTTTTACTAACAGCCCTGAGATGGGCCAACCACATCCTACTGTACACTGACTTTCGCTCCCTCCTCACAGGGACTCAGTGAGTCACTCCTGGACAATGAGGGATTACACCACAGTTTCTTCTTGAAATGCCAAATTAAAAAATTTAAGCAACTTCTACCACCACAATCACTAGATCCCAAACAGGTTTGCAACCGGACTATTCCAGGTCAAAACTGGTCTAATATGGCACTGTTCCATTGTTGCCAACGTTCCTAACATGGTATAACCCAAAGGAGGACAAAAATATGGATGCAATTGACTGGAATCAAGCCAACAGTATTGCAGATGACCTCCCACAACAGTTTGAGAACCACTGGATTATGTGAGTGTCAATGTCCAATATCTACCTTTATTATTTGTAGTGGTCATTTTTCCTTTTATCCCTATCCCACATGTACATTAGGGCGAATAATGTCAGCGTCGTCTGAAACCCTGCAATAAAGTGGAATAATATGTGACAATTGAGATTTGTGGTGCTGCTAATACACAGATGTGTTGTGTGTGTTGCCAATTCTCTAAAAGTATGTTGTTACTGGCAAATACTTGCAAATACTGACAAACAGCCGACAGCCACGAGCATCAATTTATTTCCTCATTCAAATGATTTTACATGCTACATTGAGTATATTACACCCAAAATAATACCACTGGGATTTAACAAAACGGCAAACATGCCTCCACACAGAACAGCCAATATAATGGATTATTTAACGTTATGACTAAATGAATGATACAAATATTGTTTTGAATGTGAATAAAAGGAAACAACACACAGCTTATCTTATGGTATCTCTGAGGAGGCTAACAAATTAGAACAAAACAATCAAGAGGGAGGAGAGGGTGACCCCATGAAGATTGTAATTACCTTGTAACTGTCACTGGCCCTCCAGGAGCAGGTGGAGTGTGCTTTTAATAGCTACCTTTGCACTACAGACTCTAGGGGAATGAAGTTGGTTTAATTGCAGCTACAGAAAACCTCTGTTTTTTATGGTTAATGAGTTGGTGCAATTCATACCCATACTGTATACCTGGACATTTGCAATCCAATGCTTAAGTGCTGAAAGAAGCTATTTGGTGATATTGTTTTTATGATGTAATGTAATATAAAACGATACATTTCCAAAACTGTCAAGAACTCATATGTATGTATGAATGTATGTATGTATGTATGTATATCTGTGTGTGTGTGTGTGTGTGTGTGTGTATGTATATATGTGTGTGTCTATCTATCTATCTATCTATCGCAGAGCAGGCTTGTAACATATCTGCAATGTCCTTCTGTAAAAGGGGAAATTGAAGACAACATGTTTTATTTATAAGTTTTTTCTTCCTAAATTTACAAACCAGTCCATCTACCAATAAAAATGCACCTGCATAAAGAAAATAATCCGCATCTTAACTATAAGACCAAAAACAAAACAAAAACTTTAAATCCATGTAAATTACTGTATAAAAACTTGTTGATATAATGTGAACCTATATTTCCATGAACTAATATGTAGTCAGAGAGGTATGGGTTCAGGCACAAACACTGACAGCTAAGGTGTCTATGAAGGTCACTGCCAATGATTAAGACGCCATATCTGCAATGAATTAAGAATGACCCCTGGGACACATGGACCACTGACACCTTTCAGGAGAAAATTAGTTTATTGTGCCTTGGGACATTTGACTTAGACTGACACAGGGATGCATTTGTGGAAGGCCAGACAGTTAAGTGCAGAGAGCCAGACATAAAACCAGTTAGGGAAATTCAATTCAGTCACAAAATATCAATAAGTTATTAGAGGCATTTTTATTTTCATGTAATTGTCTTGCCCTAGGGCTGCTTGTGGTCGAGCACATGTGCCTGGCATGGGGAGCGGGCCGCAGCTTTGTCTAAACTATTTGCTGCAATGTCTTTTCCCAGTCCAATCCCCATTTCACACTGCACTGTCCTGTCCTGTCAAATGAAGCCTACAGGCCAAAAAACCCTTAAAAAATATTAAAACAAATTGCTCAAATTGCAAATGTTACAAAAATAAAAAGGCTTAAAAAAATCGCTAATCTAAGAAAAAATAAGGTTTTCATAAATTGCCAAAACATTTGAATTTCTATTTTAAGAATACTTATTGCATTATACTGCTTATATGGTGTGCTTGACTATTTTTTCAGTATTAATAGTGAGTTACATTGTAAAGAGTTGAGTTTTATCAGTTTTTACACTGAAAATTATTTAATGAGAATACCTATTGCGAGAATACCTTTTGCGTTTGACCCTTCTTTTGTCAAGATCAGTTGTGACCACGGTTCAAAAAACGGATTCAAAACCAGCGCAAAGCATGAAATGTCCTATTTTTTTTATTTCACCTTCTTACAGAATGTGTCTTCAATAATCACCTTAGGCAATTCTGGCAGAGGATTCCCCCAAAGAGCTGAATGATTCGATTCAACATAACAATCAAATACAGCCGTACAGTCCGGTTATGATATTTACATATAAATAATGTAGCAATGCCAAAAGAGGTCATTTTCCCTCTGATTCAAGGTTATTTGAAACTTGGAAGGAAATTCAGCATTAGTGGTGTGCTACTCCAAAGCGGTAAAAACTACAATATGGTTAAAGCACGTCATGGTTTTAGAAATATTGGAGCAAAAACTATTCTATAGGCATATTACATTTACAATTTCTATTTATTGATTTTGACAAGGAAACATTTTGTAAATGAGGTTTATTAGCAAGAAGCACGCAACCACAAAATATTCGAATAACAATTATTTAATTATATGAGATGGACTCAGGGTGGGGGATCAGTCTTGGCAATCTGCCCCACCGGCTAAGGACCCTCAAAGGAATGAGTCAAGAAAGGATTAGAGCGCTGCGGACAACGCTGATGTTTTGGTCCAATTGGACCGAGGACTGGAATGCCCAGCTTGGCTGCGGAGAAAGCGGGACCAATGCAAAAGAGTGAATCGAATAGTGTCCTGATGATATGCCAGAGAAGGGTCTCGCGAAAGTAAACATTAAAACAACTCTGGACGGCATTGCCTGTTGCAATGAGGAAGATGGACTCGTTGGCATTGAATTGTAGGCCCGGCGTGAGGCGATAGATTCAGTCGGGTTCAAACGGCTGAGGAAGGACTCCAAGAGGAATTAATAAAGGAAAGGACACAGTTGCAAGGATCCACTGATTCTCCATATCGTGAATGTGTGTGAGTGTGAGGAACAAGGTCCAACAACGTGGAATGAACGGATGGGTCTAATTAACTCAAAGAAGCGAATTCCTAACGCTGGAGGAACCAGAAGGCGGCAAGCGAGAACATGCTCTTGATTGTTAGGTCGGGTAGTATGTATTCAGCGTTTGAAAAGGTTAGAGATTAGAGGCAGATGCTTAGGGGACGAGCAGGGTTTCTTCTTGCGTAAAACTATGTGCGTGACGATGGGAGGTTATGGAACCTGGATCTATGGAAGACGATGGAACCGGAGAGGGGTGCATGTTGGAGTTTGGTAAAGTGTGATAATACATCCACTGACCCTGGTCAGAGGACTCCTCATCTCCTCACACAGCTCTTCCATCAGCGCAGGGAAAAGGCACAGCAAGCCAAGCAGAGTGCAGTCGGTCTAGTTGTGTTCTGTTCGGTCTAGTTGTATGCTAGACAAGATGAACCTAGAGGAACCTTTCTCCTGTCAGCGGCTTTGGCTCCACGCTGCACCGGAGCTCTGCCTGCAGAGATTACACAGGGATCTGCAGTGGCACCGCTAACTCCACCACACTTAGACCTTCATTTTTAGCTGACAGGACATTAGTCTATTTAGTAGATTATTAGATTTTTGCCATTCCACTTTAGCCTCATAAAACAGCTGCCAGTAATTCTGCTGCGGCCATTATCTTAAAATAGTGTAGATGCTTTCTGCCTTGTCACTTGTTGGTTATAAGTGAAGTTTAAATGACAGGCAGAGACGGCTCAATGTCATTACCACACGTATTGACAGCCTGCCGACAACTCAATGAAGCCACAAGAGGGGGCTCCAGAAAAACGCATACCATAGGTCTATCAGCCAAGCTTTGAACTAAACATTCATAAATATATTAATATAAATAAAAACCATATACACGAAAAGTATTATTTTTCTTAATTTTAAAAGCAAAGCAGAAGGTATGAAGTGGCAGTAATCTGTTTATGGGGAACAGGAGCGCGACTACTTCAGTCTGTGTTTAACCGGAAGTTAAACTGAGAATTTGAGACACTGAACATTTTTACACATCATTTTTTTTGCACTGAATAAAAAAACCGTGTATTGTAACATTGTATTTTCATGCACTAAAAATTAAAGCACTGTACCAACTGAATATTAAAGCATTGTATTATTTCCCTTTGATTCGTCACACATTGTAAAAAATTTGCATCATATCCATAATCAATTAATATTTTTACTTGATTGGATGTTAAAAGAGAAAAACATTTCACGTAATTCAAATGCAAAACAATTGATGATATAAATTCAGTGGAAAATAAAAGCTTTGGTAATAAAAACACAAAATAGCCTTCATAAGAAACCTTAGTTAACATGGCAAATGACAAACCTGTCATCAAAATTCTTCAAAAGGCACTTAGCAATAGAACTAAGACCAAAAACCCATACCAAAAAGCCATATTAATGAATGTGCAAAGAATATTTAAAAATCCACATTATACAGGCCAGTAAATTAACAGTCAGATTTAATTACCAGCTGTCCCAGTCTGCAGCTCTTGCACATTTTGGACACTAAAGAAGACAAGAGATCACACAATAGCACAGACTGCTGACATCAGCAGCAGATCTCACTGTGTCTGACAGACCAATCATTGCCAGGGCTTGCATCATCAGCTTCTGTAACAGCAGGTTTTTTAGAGGCCTCGCATCTTGTTATCAGCACAACACAGAAATGAATGCTCTGCCACTGTACCAGAAAGCGCTAAATAGAGACATGGTTATTGTGAATAAGTGAGGATCAAGACATGTTTCCAAGCCTAGACGTTTATTTTGTTTATTTCTTAAGCTGTTTTCCACCATATTCCTTATCACATATCAGTTTGATACTTCTCCAGTTTACTCACATAAATGAAAGAACAAACTGTATTACAAGTTGTATGCCATGTTTTCATATGGAATAAGGCATTTCATGTGTGAAAATGGAAAACATTGCACATATTTGAGACTTTCAAATCTAAAAAGTTGACCGATCCAGGTTTAAATTTCTTCAATATGGATTTTGGATATTGTATTTAGGTTTTGAGTAAACTAGATCTGACTGAAAATTGGGATGAACAATAAAACAATATTCTAAACTTAACATACTGTAATAAATCATACTTTGAATTAGATGTCAACAAATCATTCAGTCAAAAACTTGTTGAGAACACGATTAGAAAGTTTGGCGAATGTAGGTGCTACTGTAAGGTGCAACATAAAACAATGAATAATAATAATAATAATAATAATAATAATAATAATAATAATAATAATAATAATAATAATAATAATAATAATAATAATAATAATAATAGCAACGTCTAAAGGGTCAAATGTGTGATGCATCAATTGAGAATTTACTAATGAAATAAGGTAAATAAACTTAGTCTCGGTATGTACAGATATTTACACACAAATTTATAGATGGTCGGAAATAGTGCAGAAAGTGAATAGTGTTGGTTGAATAATTGTTAAAGTGGCCGGTGTTAAGTGTTCATGAGTCCAACGGCACAAGGGAACAAAACTGTTCTTGTGGCGGGAAGTTCTGGTCCGGATGGACCGTAGCCTCCTGTCTGAGGGGAGTGGCTCAAATAGTCCATGTCCAGGGTGAGGAGGGTCAGCAAGCCGACATACTCGTCCCAGAGCCCTGGAGACGTGCAAGTCCTGCAGAGATGGAAGTCTGCAGCCGATTGCAACATTGTGAAGAAGGCTCATCAGCGTCTTTTCTTTTTGCGCAAACTTACAAACCAAAAATTCTAATATTCTGCTGAACTTTTATCGCTGCACCATTGCTAAAAGCTTTTTCCCACAAGCCGTCAGTAGCTTGAGCATTGCACTTTAACTCTTAGGTTCTAGCACTTTACTTGATTTTATTCTTGTCTTAAATAATTATTATAGTAACTTGCATTATTAATTGATCTTTTTAGCTTGTTACTTTCACAGTGTCAAATCTTTTCATGGTACATTTAGTGTTTTGTATATTTATATTCATTGTTTGTTTGTATGTTGTTTCTGATTCTGGGCTTTTTTTGCACATGTTTTTCCAAATGTGGTTTTCAACTACAAATGGCAACTAACCTGATTGACTGACTGATTGAATTACCTCTCAGCAGAACGCACGATGCGCTGTAGTCTGTTTGTCCCTGGCTGTGCTCCAGCGTACCACATGGTGATGGAGGAGGCGAGGGTGGTAGGTGGTAGGGATGCAAGTGTATTAAATGACATAATAAAAACAAAAAGTAGCATATTGGACCATTTTGTTGTTTCCACATTAAACCCTATATTTGAGAGAGCAAACAAACACATATAAAATAAATGGCTTTGCCTGCAGTGCCTCGCTTAAATTTGTGTTCATCCCTGCTCTAAATGTCCAAACACAGGTCAAACCTCTTCTTTTTTTTTATATTTAGATTCAATTGTATCAGCATTTTAACCTGCTAAACGATGCCCTTTCAAATTTCAATTGTTTTATGGACAGTTGATCCAAAGTAATTTTCCCATACTCCTCCACTCTGTTCTTTCTCATCATTTGTATGCATTCTTTTTTGTGGCTAACTTCTGCTCAAGTTACCTGGAAGCTATAACATTAGCAATTCGTAATTCCGGTGGATCGATAACTAATCACACAGTTCTATTTTAACTACTAATAAAGCCAGTTGCCATTACTATTAAGCATTTAATGTTTGCGATTTAAGCCACAGCAGAGAAAATAATGAAATCCATCAACCACTAAACTGATGTGCCTTTATTTTGTGTGTTGTTGAGTAAAAGGCTGCTACATGAAGTTCAGGTTCAAGCAGCCAACTTAGATCTATAAACCAAAAGCCTATTCCTTACATGATCGGAAACAGCAAGAACTCATCAGTGAGTAGTTAATGGTGCAACTGGAACAGATCTGCCTAGTTCAATCTTTTTCAGATGATAAAAGGTCCTCTTATTGTCATTATTAGACTTGTTTAGACACCATGTGCGTTCTTGGAAATAGCTCAATGCCAAGAAAAAAAGGTAAAACAAAGTCATAATGCAGCTAATAACAATGGTAACGATCATAAAAATGGTAACAAATACAAAATAAAATAGAATTTCCCATTGGATGATAAAGGTTCTCTTATCTTCAATAAAAACAGACAAAGAAAACACCGAATGGCAGAATAGAGTGTATAGAAAAAGGTTGGAAAAAAAACACACAACAAAAACAAAACAGTAAGAGCTTCAGTAATATAATTAGAATGAAATAAAAACACAACTCCATGTATATTTTGATGGTGCACAACATCCGTTAAAAGATAAAAAACATATTATTTTAAGTGTAAAAGGTCCAACATTTTGAATTGAACAACAATTTAAGAGACAAGAGTTAAACCTCATGCAGGTGCACTCGTAATTACCGTCCGCATTTGGTGTATCTTCAACATCCAATTGAATGATCACTCAATTAACTCATTTTTAAATATTTATTACAAAATATAAATCTTCATTAACACGCTAACAAAAAACATCAACACAACATAATACGTGACAGTCTCAAAGACAAACCAATAGCACATCAATAGTTATGTATTTCCACTGTGCTTTTGATGAAATCACAAAACAGTTTATCTCCAAACTTATGTGTTATCAAACCCATAGAATGCTTTGAGCTGAGAGAAGCCTACAATGCTGAATAGAACTTTACATGGAAATTATAGCAACGGAAGCTGCACATTTATGTTCGAAAGAGTAGGTAATTGATCAATTAATATTTGTCTATGATTGTTTCCATGGTGAATTTCTTGTATTTATTTTTTAACAACATTATTTGTAAAATGTCTAAAATCCACTCCTGTAAGTCTATTTTCTTGTTTGATGTTCATGGCATGCGCGTACCCAACTTGTTTTTTTGCTCAGAAATATTGCTTTATACAATTACTAGAGTCCTTACAAACCTGCAAGAAGATACTAAGTAAGTATTAAATGAAATTCATCTGTGTTTGTCTGAGTTTTTTTCTTTTTTATGGTTATACAAATGCTTTACTTGTAAATAATGAAAATTACAATTGGAAACTTTACTGCAAGTTTGATGGAACTCCAGTTGTTGGCGTAAGTTGAAGTCAGGAGATGAAGACAGGAGTACACGTCTTTTGCTGGTTTTTTGTGCTCTTTTGCTTCAGTTTGACCGCAGTACTGTGAAATGGTCTGAAAAGGTTTAACCAGTACAAAACTGCACTATACTATCTTTTTAATGATCAGTAATATATTTGTCAAACCCTGTGCTCACCTTCAGAATTCTTGTATTTGTGCCACAGAAAATGTGCTCTTTATTTGCTTTCAAAGAACGATACACCCTCAATTTTCAATGCTTGTGCTTAGCTGTTAAAAGGTGACTTGTAACAGACCATGAATAATTACACTGCAAACAATTCATAGAAAAGAAACACAGCCAGTTTAGCCAGTTTCGTCAAATAAAAGGGCAACTTAGTTCTGCGAAAGTGCAAATTAAAATAGTTCCAACATTGTCTGACATTCTTGTTATTGCCTCAAGGTATCATAGACAAAGAAAATAAATTATAAATTTAAGTTTGGGGCAAAATTGGGATGTAGAATTTGGCAGGGGGAGTAAGTGAGGTGCTCACAGAGGCACTTTAAGGTGTACTCATAACCGATCATACAGGCCCGGTTACAGATAAAGTGGTTCTAAAAACGAAAAATGCCAATATCACAAAATCTGGGAAAAAATTCAAAATACTGTAAACTTTATCGAACATCAGTGATATTCTTGATTACAAATATGAGCAAATAAAAGCACCCAGTAAAAAGCCGTCCAACTTTCCATGCTCGCGTAAAAGGTTGCCCTGCCGACGCATTTGCACCATTCATTCATTATGACTTGATATTCCCATTTCCACAATTCAGTACGAACTATAAAGGGTCTGTACCTGACTTGTGGTCAAATGTAAAGCAGCTATTTTTTTTTTTTTTTTTTTTTAAACAAGTATATAAATAAGACTGAATGATATTGCCTATACATTTTGTTGGATGAGAACCACGAGGAAGCAGCTACCGGGGGCAAACAATTGTATCCAATCCGAGACGTTGTTGGTCGAGAATCATGTGGAAACAAATGCTTGCAACATTTCCAAACAGATCTGTCATGTTTCTCCATCATGGTTCAACAGAGTGACTGAAGGGACTAAGTGGGCGGGGCTATTGGTTAATTCTGAAACCTGTTCTTCGCTCATGGTTCAAAATCGAGTACAGAGTACAGACCCTTTAATCTTCCAATGTGTAGACTAAAACAACTTTTCATTCAGACATAAAGTTAATTTAGGTCCTGGTTACACAATGTTATTCTTAAAAGCCAATTAAGTAGATTCCATCAAAAAAAACAATGTAATCACTAGTTGTAGCTCAAATTGCTAATATTTTTGTCAGTTTTAGTGCCCACAATTCTTGCAAAAAATGTATCTAGATTCTAATATTGTATTACATTTCCATGCATGCTTTTTTTTTTCTTTGTTAGTGATATTTTGCCTTCACATTGTAAGTCTCCAGGACATTGAGGTTGCCACGTTTAAAAACACAAAATCAACTGTTTCCAAATTTTAGAACTGAAAGTACACATTTGAATATTTAAGTCTGACTATTTAAAAGTGCAACACATCTCTCCAACCCCATTTAACCTTACATTCCTCAAGTGTGCTATTCGTGCTTTCATACAGTCATGTCAGTGTCCATCTGTCCCTCTTTTCCTTACAAAACTAACTGTACAATCTCAGTACTTCTGGCTGTAGGAGAATAATGTGGAAAATTAATAAATGCCATTTGCAATGAATATTATATATGTAGGTATCTATCGTCATGTTCTGTAATGTGATGAAAGTAGTGAACATGGCTAGTTCAGTTTAAGTAGCAATATACACAAAGTTACAAAAGTTAAGCAGGGTAAGCTTGTTGACATCATTGTATACCTTGCTTCATATGATTAAAAATTGATAAATCCACTTAGATTATTTTTGGCGACATCCACACAAGTCATTTAAAAGGAAAATATATATTTTTTTAAAATGATTTGACGTTACGTTACTAAGAGACCAAATTGCTTTATTGCTTTTTGGCTAAATGTCACAAGAGACAAGAGGCAATATAACGCATTTTAAAATAGTGCATTTATTTGTTCCAGCCTTGCATGAAAGTGGCCAATTCGAAAGAAAAAAAGTGATTTGGAGTTATTTCTTATAGATAAAAATATGTGTGGATGTAACTTTAGCATCTATCACAAAACGCTAGGATCCCTTGCCCTGAAATTGCAAATCGCCAAGGTACATGAAATATCTTTTAGATTATTATTTACCATTGTGTTAAGCTCTAAAATGGCTAAGCAAATGGTCTAAAGGAATAAAGAATGCTCCCTGCTTTAAATATATATTACACTATATACACAAAAGACATATAGGCCGAGCTGCTCAGTAGTCTGAGATAATAGTATGATTCAACAGAAACACTTTACATTACCCATTTTCAAAAGTAGTACAAATAAATGAATGATTATCAAGTTGATATTGCCTTCATGTTTTCCAGCAGCTTGAAGAAAGCGTGAGGTTGTTTGGGTTGTGGCAAAAGTGTTGGTGGTTTGGACAAAGTTGTTGGTTTTCTGAAATACCTGAAGTTTGTGAATTCACTATGAAGATGCTAGTGCACATATGAATGAAGGCTGCATTGGTGTCCTTTAGTCTGTTATCATCCATTATAATAGAACAGGTCCTTCGATTACAATTTATGTGGCATCTCGTGGCCAAACATTACAGTCGGAGTGTACCACTGGGACTATCCAACGTCGGAAATAATTTGACATTCCCCAAAAATTAAAAGTTGTCATTTGTCGGGTAATGAGTGCGCTGGTTGGATCTGGGTTATGACGGTGCAGGGAAGCGTCTTGCTGAGTGAGATGACTTCAGACGCTAGCGTGGCCTTTTTATAGTGTGGAAGTTTGAAATCCATAAGAAGCATTGCTTTGGGGGAATTCCTCCAGACTTTTTGAAGCGTTTACTGTACATCGGATGTGGTTGGATGTTTTCTACAGTCTGGAAAATCAGAGTTTGTTCCTGTCACATTCGGAGATTATTCTTAAATGACTGAATTTCAGTACGTGAGGGCGGATGGGATATGTAGGCATTGTCTTAGACGTTCCACAATACATTCAAGAAAAAAAATAAATGGTATGCAGATTGTAGCTGCTTCAACACAGACGACACACATTTGTTTTAAATTGTATAGCTGGTATTGGTAAAATGCCTTTGCCTATCATTTGCCAATCATTCCTCAATCAAAATTATAATCCAATATAGCTGTTTCAACTCTTGAACAAACGTAAAAATTGTTATACCGTAATTGTATCAAGTCCTCTGACTTGCCTATTAACTCATGTATGGGACTGCTTCTGTGGTGGCCCATGCAATATCACAACGGTCTCTTGCTATACACTTTTTTTATTGCTGCATTTTTAACTTTATGGGTTAATTTAAACAGATTTCTGATTGCAAATTTAAATAAGTCTCTTAAGTCTATTATTTGGATTTTCAACTTCTGGTAAGGTATATTCAAGTAGGAAATTTTCCCTAATTTTTCCCGCATTTGACCAATCCTTCTGTGCTACTAGAGCAACCAGTCAGTAGTAGTGGTCGCCCAGTCCAACTTGACAATTCCTTTTGGTTTGGTTCTGGTTTGATTACAGTTTAGTCCCGATGTAGACTTGGTTTGGTCCATTCTAGTTCAGGTTTAGGTCAGGGTCTAGTTGCGGTTTACTCCAAATTTGGATATGGTGTGTGTGATTGCAGCCTTAGAAGAATGTGCTCATTGTAAAAGTCAAGCTCCAACCCATACTACTTTTAGATAACAAAATTAGATACTGTATCTCTTGTTTTATCAGGAGGTCCCGCCCTGTGGGCAGGGCTTTCACAGAGTAGGATATAAACCGGAGTTCTCAGACTAGTTTCACAGATTGAGAATGACTCTTGGATGAGAGTCGAAACGAGTCCAGATGACAACAACTGAATTTTTTCAACAATGGAACGCTCTTGGACGAATGAGGGATTACACCGACATACTGTACTGTATTTTCACTTGACTGCATCATATTTCAAGCCTTACTGTTGCGACATAGTATGAAGAAATATTGAAAAAACCTGAAACTAAATTATGCTATAAATATGTTTTCTTGTGGTCTGAGATGAGATGAATACCCTGCCTGAGAAAGGTGTCCGTGCAGCGGTTTTAACATCCTGAGGCAGGCGTTCACAGTTCATTCAGCCTGCGGTGCGGACCTCCTGTTTGTGTTCCAGCCGGAAAAAAAAGGGCTGGAACTGTCAAAATTCAGTGTTTAGACTTTGTTTGAATAGAATCTCATCAGTGCAGAGACGCAAAGATCTCAGAAAAGTACACAAAATGCAACAACATGAATGATAAAAATGTCTTGTTAAGTTTTCATGACATTGTCCACAGTCATCTTGCCTTCAATAGCACCAACATGTTTGGTTCAAGTGCTTCAATGTCCCTTAGTTCCATAGACCGACCAACTAATCAACCAACCAAATGCTTGCCTCCACAATCAGAGCCACAACATTGGATTTCCATGTCCATAGAAAGTGCTTGTTAAGCCGCTCTAGGTCCAACAGCAGATTCCGTGTCTCGTAGGTCCATTCTATACGTGTGTTTATGAGTGTCTGTACAATAGAATACTATGGGCAGATCTTGACAGTTGAGCTGGCACTGTTCATATGGACTCTCATTTCTTGGATGCTAGTGATGATTTTCTTCTGATGTCCAGCAAGGTTTACCCCAACCCGCCGTAAATCCCTACAGAAGAAAACAGGGGAAACGGGTTACACATGGTCAATCAATTTAGGTTAGAGTAGCAGTTAAATGCAAAATAACATAATAATGCATAGTAAGAGCTGTTTCTAGCGTTGTGAGGTTCCAAGGCTCGATGCTCTTTTGGCTGGCTATAAATTGCCAAAATTGTACTCCAGGTTCTTATATGAACCGGGTCAGCCAAAACGACAGGGTTAAACTGTTTTAAGCAAAAGAACAAGAGATAAACATGTTACTTTTGGGGGGTGATGGGGGAAGCCATATGCATCCATAGAGCCTGCTTCAGTTCTCTAATGTTTATTTGTTAAATATTTATGGAATTTAAAGACAAAACTGAAAAAAAGTTAATTTTACCAATTGCAAATTAATGTGAATTTCACTAATTAGAAACAAAGAAAACGCCACTGAATCCTGCTGTTGTAGCAACCGACAGCTGGTGTTCTGCTTAATCAATTCATTGTCATGCCTACACCACAGTATGCAATGGTTGAGAGGTGAAAGCTTTATCATATCAACTACAACCATGATTCTAACAAACATTATATTTTGCTACTTACTCTGATGTCATCTGGGCCACAGTCTCCAGTGATGAGTACCCTCCCTCTTCAAAAAGCTCTGTGTATCGGCCCATCTTTATAGAGTCCAGCCAATCGCCCACTGTCTGGGTCCTGCTCGAGCAGTCTCCTTCTACGCTGGCATGCTCCACTAATAGGTTAGACACCCTGTAAACCACAAAAACATGAACAAATATTACTAAAACACCTTTAAAATCCATTGTGTTCACAACACTACACAAATCTTCAACTTTGTTACTAAATAGTGCTATTACTAATGTTATTGTGAGTATTTTAATTATTTTTTCTACATTAATACTACAAGACAGGGACACCACTGGATCAAACTACTACTTCAATAATTACTGCTACAATAACTACCTATCACTATTACAACCCCTTTTACTGCTATCTGATCCTACTATCCACAAACAAAGCAATTTGCCTCGTCAAGTTTTTCACAATCGCTAATAGCTTTTATAATTCCATCATGTGTCATGGATCTGGAAATATTAAACACCTATTTAAATCATTCACTTCAAAGAAGGGCATTGTTATTCCATTACAGTCCAATAAATGCCACACAGTTAAAAGGCTCAAATGTCGAGATAATTTGCAGATAACCCACAGTTTTAATTAGAAAGAAAGAGTCAAAAAGAATTCTGTGTCTATCTCTTCAGCCATTCCACTTCATTCTGATTTTTATTACATAACAGTGGAAGATTTAGTGCAAACTCCATTTATACTTCCTCTGAATGATGATGGGTCTATTAACTGGCAGCAATAGCTTTAATTCACTTAAGGCCCATGCGAGTCAATTAATGTCTGTATTCGAACTATAGGAGAAGAAATTAGTTAGTTAAACTGTACTATTTTTCTAACATAGGCCTGCTTGTAATACATCAGAGCATGTTGACTCTGAGAGGCATGCTACAATACCCATAATGTAACACTGTGATAATAAATGACATATTATTAAAACATAATACTGTATCATGTGCCTATATTGAAAAAAAAGTATGCAAGCAAAACCTACTTCAGGAGCATTCAACCATATTATAATTGTTTTCCCTTCACATTAAACCACCAGGTATTCATGCATATTTAAGTAATGAAGTCGAGCATAAATTCAGCCTGGAAGACCTAACTCTATCCCATCTACGTCCACGTTCACCAGTACTCATCTGCTCTTCAGCCTACATCAATGCACCTGAGTGCATGGGACACCTCATCTGCATCCAATCAGCACCAGTCTGTCCTATTTAAACCCTCATGCAGTTGGCCTCCCCATCTCCTCCTCTGCATCCCATAAACTCACCGTCCCCTCTACCCTCCCCGGGGGGAGAGAACCCCTAATATACATTTAACCTGTCCATCATCACAATGTTTTCTTTCTTGTTGTTCTTGATCAATATTGCGATTCACTAGCAGGGACCACGCCACAACAATGGAATATAAGAGAATGTTTATTGATAATGGGTAATCAGCCCAGCCGATTCAGAACCCCCCCTTCCTTTAGATGGTGATGTGTAAAAGTGAAGATGATGGGGTCGAGAGAGCAGAGACAACCAGAGATGCTGGGATAAGCCTGTACGTAGGGCTTCTGGGTAATTGGAGGTGTAGTTAAAGACTGGAGGCGTGGTTGTAGGAGGAGGAGTAGTTGGTGGTCCACCTCCTGAACATCAGTCAATGATTAACAATGATTAACTACATTTTAAAATGTAAAAAAAAATATGATCCACAGGTGTTGCAGATTAGAACTATATAGCAGACAAAAGCAAAATATAACTATTTTTGGGCAAAATATGTGTTTTCTTATTGTCACCACTGCTACTATTGAATTAAGTAGGCAAAAGTTACAATAAGACTTCAGACTGATACAATCCAGATTTGTGTTTTTGTTTGTCCTGAACAGTGAAGTGTCTTTGAGTGTCATGAAAAGTACTATAAAGTGTATTATTGTTGCCATGCAATTATATCTTAAACAAAGTATTATAGCTTTTGAAAAGCCAAAAGACCTCAAAATGTCATGTATATTTTTGTTCATCCTTTTTGACATCCTTCGGTCATTGTCCTTTTAATAATACTATTTTGCCAAACCAAAACAACATCTACTTCACGTGTGTGTGAATTCAAATCTGGTCAACGTTACCTATGTGATGAGTTGACCAGCTTCTTTAGTGAACTGGGGTTGCGGATGAACTTGTCCAACAGGCAGACTATCTCATCGAACTTGGGCCGGTTGGTGCGTTCGCGCTGCCAACAATCCATCATGAGGTGGTACAGAGCCTCGGGGCAGTCCATGGGCCCGGGCAAACGGTAGCTCTCCTCCACTGCCTTTATGACCTGCCAGCCACGCAGACAAAAAATACAACAGACAAACACAGGTGAGAGCTGGACATAAACTGGACTAAGTACCTCTCAGAGAGTAGCTGTAACTTCATCCATCTTCAGGAAAAAACAGTTAGAAGAAGAGAGGAATAGCTTGCTTTTATCAGTAGTAAATGGGCAAGCTATATTTACTGTTAAAAAGGGTGAGGTGGATGGTTTATCTCCTTAAGTCTAGATACTAACCCTGGCAAGGTCAAAACGAGGAGCATTGTGCATTGATGTAGCATTAATCGGTAACAAAACCACAAAGAGATATTGCTTGCAAAGACTGACTGTGCAAGGTATTAAGTTCCCCTTAGAATTCTAGTTATATTCTGGGTAAATCTGAGGTGACACTGTGGCAAAGTGGAGAGGGTTCTTGCCTCATAGCAAGCAGTTCGCTGGTTCAACTCTTCAGCCTTTCTGTGCAGAGTTTGCACGCAGTGCGTAGCCACTCATGCAAACTCTGCATTCTCGTTAATTCACGAGTCTATTCTCGTAGTGCTCTACATTTTTTTAGGGGGGGGAGTTGGCCCTTATGTGATAATTTTGAAGTAACATTTTATATAATCCATTTATATATTTTTTTTATTTTTTCCCCCCAAAATAGTTTCAAAATGAGAAATTATTTTACTACAGACATGTAATCCATCAGCAAAATTAAGAATGTGATAATAGCAGTATCACAGTAAGAATAAACTACTATAAATGTGTGTTTTATCAGCGAAATTTCCCAGTATAAACATAACAAATTTACATTGAACACCCATTTATCGTAATGTCACTCATTTGTGTAATATGGTAGATTGTGTTCTTGTTGTACTGTAAAGTAGTATGTCTATCCAGCCAGAATATTTCAGTTGAGAGATCTGTTGTGTAAAGCTGTTGCAGGTTTGTACAGAAGACGTTTTGTTTGTCACATTCTCAGCTCCTCAACACCACTGATATTGTCAGCATCTGCCAGAGTCAAGTGCCTGGAGGAGAACTCTGAATCGCGGCGGTTCAGTCGCCTCTGGGCAGTTGTTCTCTATCTGACCTCAACCTCCAACCGTCAAATCAGCAAGACTTAACCAAAAATACCCAAATCATCAAAACATACCCTGATGCTTCATTTGTTCATTTGCTTTGCCGCAGTGCTGTTTTAATCATCGCCACGACTTACACAGAAACGCTTCTTTTGGCACTGTGAAAATTGTTAGATGAATAATGAATAAATCTCGGGTCGCCGAGTTTAAATCCTGCAAGCTCCCCGGTCCCAGCCTAGTTCTGCCAGTGCGAGACACAGAAGGGAATTGATTTGTTGAGTTCATGACAGCTTTACTTGTGTCAAAATCCACACAAAAGACAGAATGCGCAATGCAACTCACACCCAAAGAGGGAGGGGAAAGACGGCAAATCAAATTACTGCTGCGATGAGTGGAAGAAGGCGGCGGGAGTGGAGATCACAAGAGGAGCAGAGGCTAGAGGAAGAGGTTCAAAAAGATTGGTAAGGGATGAGCGTGTTCTGTTAAGGGTCAGGAGTGTCAAACTAAAAATATTTGGCACTGAGACGACTGTGTGTGGTCCATTGTCAGAAAATCATAAACTTGTAACGTTGCAGGCTGTTCCCATATTTGCTTTCAGTTTTGTATGACTTTATTTTTCTCAATATAGATTAAGAAATGCCTATTTTTATTTTTATTGTATAGTAATTTTAAATTGTTTCTTAATGCATGCCCTTTTTGATTGATTGATATATATTGTTGTTTTATTATTGCTCAGTGTTTTATGTTGCACCTTAGGGCCGAGACAAGTTCCTATGTTTGTGAATTTTGTTCATTGACAATGGCAATAAACTCTTTCTGAGCTGATCTGATCTAAATAACAACAACAACAACACATTTTATATTGCATGATTGTGGCATTCTGTTGGTTGGAGAGTAAATCATTGTTCAAATTAAAATGCCGGCATGTTTTTTCTTTGAGCATAAAGAGCCAAACTTTGAAAGAGATACAGCTGTTTTCCTATTTTAAATGAGAAATTATATATACCTTTAAATAAAATATAATTTATCTTTGTCTGAAATGAATATATGCATCTAAAGAGAGCCAAATGGTTATAGTAGTGCAGACTGCAAGAGCAAAATGATTGCGAGTGCAGGAATCTTTGCACAGTGGCTGTTGAGACATGATGAGTTAATTTGCAAAAACGGATAACTCTGTTTTGAACACAAAAAAATGGAAAAAGAAAATGACACAACAGCAGTTATTATCAATGGAAGTAAAGTTGGGTAGATATAAAAAATAGAAATAACTAAAATAGATATAGCTTTTGAAAAAGACTGCACAAACATTAATCGACTTTTCGTTCTTATTGCCGTTTCAAACTAATCTTTGCATGACTTTCCTTTTCCTTTCGTTAAGTACCTGTATGTTCTGTTTTATGTAAAGCATAATCTAGCCATTTAGTCAGGTTAGATTCTAGTTTTCATTCATTTCATATTTATTTAAATATATATTATGCCAAACATACTACAAAATGAATTCAGCATCCGGCACATGAGAGGCGACAGTGGTTGTATTTTGTACTTTCTGGCTTTATTGTATAATTACCGTTTTGTAGAAACCCTGCAAGTTCCACAATTTTGGGGCAAATACATATACTTATCTAGCAATACAAATATTTTAGTATAAGACACAGGTCACTTATAGGTGGACTCCGGTTCGGACCCAAGCGCAGTGTTGTCTTGACCCGAACCTCTGACACGAAACTTTGGAGTCAACAGCATAAGCCCCTCATTCACAGAGAACGAGCTCGTACAGCCTCCACGTGTGTTCGTGATGAGCAGCTTCTAAGACATTGTTTCAAATGAACTGGGAGTTTGAGTCTTTCCTTTGTGTTCCCTCTCATTCTCTCTCGACCCAAACCCACGAGCCCGCTGCCACCGCTGCCACCGCTTTTACATTACAGAAGATCAGTCGTGAAGAAGCGCTGCGCTGGCCGAGTTCGCTTTGCAACACTTAAGGACCGTAAGAGGACCGTAAATGCTTTTGCATGAAACGCCAAATAGCCAATCACATCGCTGCATTGTTTTGCGCAGTCCAGTGTGTGATGTTCTGATCAGCACAAAAGCAGAATTCTGAGCCGCATCTCATGACAGCTTTATATTCTACCTCAAATCAACTTTTAAAAGATAAATAAAACGTTTCAATTTATTTTAATACCATTAAATGGTATTACACTATTTGTTATAAAATATTATTAACTGGTAAATTGTGAAAATGCTTACTCTTTATGTAAGTTATAATATAATAATACATATTACAATATGAAAGTGGCATAAAAGAAACGCTGTGACGTTCGGGACCTCGGCGTGGGGAAATGTTCTCAAACTGGACCCTGGTGAAAGTTTATTCGTGACCCCTATTATTAGTAGTTACAGTTGTGTGATCAGAATATGTACCTCTATACGGCAGTAGAGGAAATGCACTTCACTTGTGCTTTACTACAATGACTCAACCCATTCAATATTAGAGAGAATGACTCCTAAGTGAATGAGCTTGCATAAAACGAGAAGAAGACATTTTGCGAGACAATCTTAAGCTCAGAGCAGGAGGGGGGGGGGGCTTACAGCGAGGCAGGGTGAGCTGGTGCACTGGCTCTGCTCTGCACAGATCAGAGAAAATCCAGCATAACGCTTTCAATTAAACATCAAACGCCAGCTCTCCTCTTTCCTCTCATCCTCCGCCTGCTCATCTCCAGACTGCTGCGAGACAGACTGCCTAATAACCACAGGCAGGAGAGGGGGCGTGGGGGGAGGGGTGTGGGGGGCGTCGGGGTCAGTGCTGGGCTGAGTGTGCATATGTGCATGTGCCTGTGGGTGGGGAGGCTCAAGTGTGCGCCAAACGAAACTTCAACTCCATTTCACAGTGTTAGGGTAGGGAAGCAAGAAAGTAAGTCATCATTCTTTCACCAGTGAGTTGGGAACTTGGCTTAAGTGGGGACTGCTAAAGCAATTTGAAGGCAAGGTGGCACTTAAAAGTAGATTCCTAGTGTTAATGCTTGATTTTTTGACAACTGAAATATTTGTTGTGAAGTCTACTTGTTTACACCATGCTGCACACAATTATAAATATGACACATCTTCCAGAAATCAAAGTTTTTAAGGTGCACAATGTACATTTTCATGCCAACTGAGTCTATTTTTGACATATTACTTTCACATAGTTTGCTTTGAATGCTAACAAAGATTTAAAAAAAAACTAATGTCGATTCAGGCAATTAAAAAACAGCCGGATTAACTGATTTTATGTTTACATATTGTGACAAAACACTTTGCAGCTCTATTGAATTTCCTAAAACAATTCTGTGCAGAGTTTGCATGTTTCTCTGCGCGTCAGGGTGGGTTTACTCTGGGCACTAGAGGTAAAATCTTTCAGCTAAGGTCCTGACCAAGCCGAGCACACAAAGATCTGCTACTGACAGGATGCTCCAGCAGCACTGAAAGATGGGTCAAATGCAGAGGGCAAATTTCCCATAAGGGACAATAAAAGTCTACCTTAAGGAACGGTCAGGTGTCATACGGGGGCGGAAAATTGTTTTTGCTTTTAAATGTAGTCCCATTTTAATCTTTCTTAAATGTCTTTTGTTAAGTGTAAATGTGTAAATGTTTTTATGAAGGTTGGATCAGGTCGCCCTTGAAAAAGAAGTTACGATCTCACTGAGTTTTTACCTTGTTAAATAAAGAGCAATTACAATAAACATATGAAATTGATTTTAGAGAAAAACATACTAAATAAAATATGACAGAGCGCTATTGCATTTCCACCAGACTACCTTAAAAATAACATTATGGCATGGTTAAAAGTAAAATAAAAATGTAAATACAGTATGTCCATAAGAGGACCATATGTTTGATATAATCCGCCTTTTAAAAGGAATTGAAAACAAGTAACATATTCTTATCAACGTCATCAAAAAGCACTATTTTACATTTTCATGAATTGCATTGACTATATTTACATTTGTTTGTATACATCTTAATATACATATAATATACATGTAATACATCTTATTGATATTATGAGAGAGAAACATTTTACTTTACACACCACAAAGAACTTGGTCTTTTCAGAGGAAAATGCACTGAAAGTCTGTTATTCCTGGTGATTATTCAATAATGAACACACACTAAACCCAACTCGGAGTCCAATTTCTGCAAATAGCCACCACCATCTCAGATTCACACAGCATGTAACCTTCCAACAATTAGACTAATGAACCACTGGCTGCACTTCTGGGCTGGTTTTATTCTTTGATTGTGCAGAAGTGTGCAAATGAGCCTGATACGAAGCCATTTCCAACTTACGTCCTGGTTGGACATCTCCCAGTAGGGCCGCTCCCCGTAGGACATCACCTCCCACATGACGATGCCGTAACTCCACACGTCACTGGCAGAGGTGAACTTTCGGTACGCGATGGCTTCAGGAGCGGTCCAGCGGATGGGGATCTTGCCACCCTGTGAAAAAAAATACTAATAAGTGGAAAATATATATGTATTGGAGAGCTGGTCATTAATTAGCTGGAATTTCAGTGCTTGAATAATTAGCCTAGCCATAATCATAATGAGAGAAGATAGTGGGTTTGTGTTTTAATATTTTATGATGATAACACATTTTTTGTACTCCTTTTCACAAAAAAATTTTGTTGTTGAAATTTTAGTTATTTCTGAATTTTCTGCAAACTTGGTTTTAAAAGTTGGCAGTCTTAGAATGGTAGGACATCATGGACATTTTGAATATAACTTAAATGAGTATTTGGCTTGCATTTGAAAACATGTTTAGCAATAGTCAATTCTCTTTAAATACTTTAAGACTGTCTGATCTAAACACCCGTAGTAGAAATATCAAGGAAAAGTACAAAATATAATTTTAGACCTGTTTTAGTCTTATCCTTTGCTGTGTTTATAGCCTAAATTTAGGGCTGATAAAGTCCGGGTTTAGATTTAGTGGAACTCTGAATTCCAAATATTATCTTTGGTTGTACTTGGTGTGAAACGCTTCAGAACCACTGCTGTAGATTCAGATTCAGACATAGACCATTTGGATAGAACAAAAGACAATGTAATGCCCTTTTCTGTTAGATATTTGAACATGCTTAAAATCTAACAAAGTAATATGATTGTGATGGGTTTGAAAAGCTATGTGTTTTAATTCTTTAAAAGTTGAATATTTTAACTTAGTTTAACTTATTATGTCTATTAGTATATGGTATTGTAATTTCATTTTATAATAAGTGTGACAATATAAAACAGTCTCCAGTTAAGGACCAGAAAAAAGCCTCAAACAAAGGACCCCACAAAGCTAGAAATAGCCCTGGAATTAAAGTATGGCAAGCTTCATATAACAAAAAGAAGAAAAAAAACTTACGTGCGCAGCTTATATTGTGAAACATTAGCAGTCTTTATACATGGAGATAAAGAAATATGACGTATACTTCCTCATGCACAATTACACTAATGAGGACCAATTCAGCAGCACATTAATGACAGCCAATTCTACTTTCTTTCACCAACCACCAAACCCCCTGTCCTAACTGTCGGGGGGCTGCAAATCCCCTACGTCTTTTGCCTCGCCTTCATAATCAAGCTTTCATTTTAAGAGATAGAACCAGTTCACGGGATGACTGCTGAGCATGGAAGGAACCTGCGGTTTCCGTGAATGAGTGGTGAAATCAGCTTGATGCAGTATTGACGAAAATAGGTGGCAGGATATCTTAGGCCTTGATTATTTGAAGGGTGAGAATGACTGCTCCGTCAAGGAGGAGAAAGTCAGGAGGAAAGGAGAAGCGTGAAGGGTGACTGACAACTCCTCCAGTGCCAAGACAGAGCTCGCCCGGGTGCTAATTGAATGTTGTGGAGACTGAACGGACTGCTAATTGGACCGTCTCCTGTCGGAAGAGGGGTTGACGGGATGACTCTCAGGCCGGGAAGCAACTTCATTTAAAAATCTACTGCTGCTGTGCTGTGATTGTGTCTTTTTACAGTGTGGACTCCCTTGCAGAATTTGATAGTGATAGTTGGTAGCACACAGAAAATAGACACCCAAATTGCAACACGGTTTTTGGTAACATTTTATTTCCATGCCAAGTGTAGTTCTTGTCAAAACAAACCTAAAACTGTGAAATTTATGAGCTCTTGTACCAGTTTTGTGTGGTTCCGCTGGTACTCAAAATGGTAACAAGCAGAGGCACGAGGCTCACGAGGAATAGTGAAGAACACAACTGACAATTTCTTGAACAGTTGTACTTTATTTTGTTTGATTTGAGTGCAGTCTTCATGTTCACGGTTCCTTTGGGCTACTCCTTATTTAACTAATTGAGTCATGATTTGTTCTGTTTTATTTTCTAAGCGCAACACCAGATTGCAGTCATTTAAGTGACTGAAAATCCTGTTTAATACAAATGTAAACTTCTTTAGTCCTAATTTTGAAAACCTTGTGTGGAATTCTAACTAAAAGTATTTGTACGGACAAAACACAAACTTCCACAAACTTCTCAGGAAGTACTGACGTGCAAAGTTCAGGGTTTTTGGACTGGAATGCTTATTTCCACTTGAAGATGACCTTTTCTAGATCACAAACATGAGTACATGACTTTCCATGTCAAGTGTCATTTTTGTACTTATTTTTGTACATTTTTGCACGCTTTATAAATGAGACCTCTGGACTTTGTCATTCTTGGAAAGACTAATATTTTCATAATAAGTCAATTGAACATTTTAGACTGATGTCAGTTTCTGGACAACTACATAATTTAAAAATGGGGTTTGGATAAAATGGCCAAAGCACAATTCTACAAAGAAAATAGCTCTTACGGTCTGATTCTATCTATCGCTGATCTACAGCAAGTAAATGTTCAGTCTCTTTTGACACTATGGAGGTGTCTCCATATGTGCGATCACAAATGTCCCAAGACGCACATACTTGCCATGGAATAATGTCTAGATTAATGTAGGTGTCAATTTGTTAGGCATGTGCGTGTCAAAGATGTAGAATACAGTATGTGGAGAGGACAGTAAATATCCTACTTATTCCAACTGACTCAAACTAAAGTCATAAATCATTACCAAAATGAATAAAGGTGTCATATCAATGTCATATCAATCACATAATTTCATTTTAAACGGCGTATGTCTTACCCTTGTGGTGTACGCTGCCTCTGCCTCATCCTCCAGGACTCGAGAAAGTCCAAAATCAGACACTTTACAAACTAGGTTCCCATTGACCAGGATGTTCCGCGCAGCAAGATCGCGGTGCACGTAGCCCATGTCCGACAGGTACCTGGAGGTTCCAGAAAGAGAACAGCATTAGCTAACAGCTGATGTCCGGATGGTGTGTTTAAACACAGGCTGGAAGCTCGTACACATACCTCATTCCAGATGCAATCCCACGCATCATCCCCACCAGCTGGATCACAGTAAACTGTCCATCATTTTTCTAACAGGGACAAAAACAGAAGAGTTAATCAGGCTGAAAAGAGACACACATTTGTACAATCAAATATACGATACTATACAAAATCAAATGTTTTGTCACTTTCCATTTATAATTTTGATAGGTCAACATAAAGTGTGACAGAAATGTAGTACTACAAGAACGTTCTATTTGTTTAAAAAGCTGTTTCGAATAAGTGTTAAATGAAATACAAAATTAGAAAACACAAAGTGAAATGTATTACTGGTATACTTTTCAGCATTAAGTGCAACCATCCTCTACAGGAAATAAAGTGATGTTCTGAAACTGAAATGTTTATGGTGGTCATGTTGTCCAAAAAAAAGAAGCAATAACCAGATTTAGGGCAGGGACAAAAAGTCCTAATGGTTTCACTGCCACTGCTTAACTGACGATTTGATTATTTTGAACAGGATTAGATTGAAATGCATTTAATTACGGTAAAATAAGACAACTGCTTGCTCAGTGTATGCAATACCCAAAACAATAAAACGCCAAATTTATTGACGAATTAGGCTTTTCATAATCCACACATTTTAAAGAATCAAACAACAACATGCAACAAAAAATACCCATATTTCCAACATCTTTTGTTCTGTCCGACTTCATCTGGTATTGCTCATTGCTTTCCCTTCACTGTACTCGCTCTACAAATGCTCCTGCGGTCATGTCTCATTTTTATGTCCACATGAGTGCTTGTCGGTGCTCCCTGCTCACAGCGGAGCAGTCAGGGAATCCCCAAACCAGGATAAAGAACTCCTCAAATCCTGCCCAGGGCCGGTTCATTGCTCCTGTGCTGCCGTGAGCTTTACACCATTTCACAAAACGCTGGTCTCTGGTGGAGAGTGCAGCCAAGTCAGCCAACCCCCTGGAGCAAGCGCACCCGCCTCCTCACTCCACACTACTCAAAACCAGACTTAACCTTCAAGCCTCATCTGCCTGCACTGCCAGCGTACAGGAAAGACAAAGCCAGCGCGAGTTGTAACAATAGAACGTGCTGAATTCATGCAATTTCTTCACAACTTCCTTTAAAGATTTTAACAATCCCATCAGAGATAATACCAACTCATTTGATGGGATCACATAATTACATTGTTGTGCAAAATTTGGCTTTCACTTTCAGGCAAATCCTACAGATATTGGAGTAATTACGGCAAACCACCAGGATTTTGAGAAAAAACTAAGCAAATATACAACAACACACACACATGCACACATATACACACAGACACACACAAAATAACAAATAACAACAACCACAAATATTTAGTCAACAGATACAATTTAGCTATAATGCTAACTCATGCTAACTCTGCATATTTATGTTGAAGCTGCTGCTGGCACATGGATTAATATGTACTGTCCTAAATCAAATAAACAAATAAATTGTCCTGAATTTGGATTCAGGGGGGGTCTTTTTGTTTTAGTTTTCATTATCATCATAATTTAGTACTTCATAATAGAATGTGTGAGCTGGTTTCACTGAGGGGTTTTCACTGTATTTTATAAACAAAGAGTGAGAATCGTATGAACATTGTCTGTGCTTTTAAGTGTAGTTTCTTAAATGTCTTTATTATTGTTGTGTGCTGCAAGTTTAACACTCAGGTCCAGGTCATCCTTGAAAAAGAGGTTCTGATCTCAGTGGGTTTTTACCTGGTTAAAAAAAGATTGATAAATAAATAGCTTATACATAGAAATTTGAAATGCCATGTGTTTTTTTCCCTTAGCCTTGTATAAACTCATCTTATTTTTATTTTATAGTTTTTACTTTTGTTTCTTTTTTCACAACTATTATATACCTCTCCATTTGCCATCTGTTGCTTTGTGTTTTAGCTAAATTAAATTACATTCACAAGACACGCGCAATTTTAGAATCCCTTTTTCTGAAAAAGTTCTTGGTCCTGTAAGTCACCCATGAACCACTTGAACAGTGATATCTCGTACATGTAAGATTGCATCAGCAGCACATACTTGACTCCATTTCCAGGCCTCTTACAAGTGAAATGAGACGTTCGGCCTCAGGTATAAGTGATGAGCGTGCCTTTAAGTGCACTGTCCAGAGCAGTGACAGCTAATCTACCAGCCCGGCTTCTGTGCTCCTCTCAAGGCTGCGTCATTTATCCTGGCCCCAGTACACCAGTCATCCATGTAATTGCTTCAGTCTGCTGCCCTGTCCTGCCATGCCTGCTGGTGTCCCTCCTAGGCCATGGTACAGGATTACTCCCCCTGGGGCATAAACTATCGACAAATCAGCAGCAGCAACCAACCACAAGCCAAGCAAATCTGGTTCTAGACACTTTTATTCTATTTTGGCAATAATCTGTCCACATCCACTGAATTAACACATGCATATTCCAGGGTAGCAGAAAACTAATGCAAGAGTTCAAATGCAAACTGAAAAAAAGTGGAAGTTGATGTAATCACTCATTCGTCCAGGATTGGTTCATGCTAGAAAAGGTTTATTTATGCCTTTGCTTAATGAGATCTGAATAAAGAAAGCTAAATATTTGTTTATAATTGATACTGATAGAAAGAAAAGGTTTGAAAGATTGTAGAAATCAAGATGTTTTTTTCCCATCCAAACGTGATTTTCAATCATATGGTTTGAGCAGCTAGCATGTATACTTTCCTCAGGTCGCATTGTTTTCAAATATATAAGCCTCACTGACCCAAGCTTGTAAACAAACAACTCCTTTGAAACCTTTTCTACCATTTTTCAGGGTATTTTCTAGTGCAGTTTAAGACTTCATAGAGCTGTACTTTAGTTGGTGTTGTCATTTTGAGCAGGTGTTCAGCCATGATTATGAAATGAACAATAATAGCTGCCAAATAAACTGGCCTTGATAGCAAAACTAAGCGCATAATAAGCATTGCAAATAAGAATCATTGGAATCATTAGAATAAAGCAGATGAACTACACTGTCGTTCTTTGAAAACAAAATAAACGCATGTACGTTCTGGTGCACATTGTAGCGCGACCATAATTATAGCAAAGTGCACAATGGCTGTGGTTTTGAGAAAAAAGAATGGGGTTTGATCCAAAACCATTGAATTTTTTGGTCGAGTCCAATATGCCTGTTGTTTCAGGGGAATATAATACCCTATTGTAAATAATAGTGTAGGTGTAAGTATTGAAATGTCAACCATACTTGCCTTAAGGTATCATACATTTAACAGTAGTATGTGGTAGATGTAGCCTAAGGACAGTTCTTTGCAGCATTATTTTATACCTACTTATAGATAAAGGAACTATTTTTATGCGAGGCAATGTTTAATATTAAGAATACCTAGTTTTAGAATAAATGGATATTTCGTAAGCTTACACCACAATGTTATTTTACACTCACCTTTCCAATGCAATGTTTCTTATGGTTTTCATCATGTAATTGAGTTGTCTGACTATCGCTTGTATCATAGCAGCTTATTTATGTCTTCTCTTCATTTGCTGTGTGCTACTGTGTAGAGGATTTAGTCATCCTCATGTTATTTTCCAGGTTGGATTTAGTCACCAACACAATGTAATTTAGTTTGAATCAGTGAACCAACACACAAGGAGAACGTTGATGAAATACTTGGCAAGCCAGTTGTTTTGACAAGTGGTACAGCTCTAATCCAGGTGCCTTGAACAATCCAAATGACAATATTATTTATGCTAGTTTTAAGTTTTTCCTTGGTGTAATTTAAGTTTTTTTTTTGTAAAGACATTCAGAATACCTGTTTTGAGTGCGTTCATAGCTAATAAAAGATGGCAGTACCTTTAGAAAAGTGTCCAGTGATCCATTCTCCATGTATTCTGTAATGATCATCACTGGCTTGCCTGAGAGGAAACAAAGTGGAAAATTACCAAACCGGTATATAAAAACAAACTATTATATATTTATAAAGATATTTCACTTATACTTCAATGCAGAATGATTAACTCAAGTGTTTTTTCTTAGTTTGCTTTTAGCATTATTTTTACTGTAGCACTTTGTGCAAATTTGTTGTATGCCTCAAATGTATCATGAGAAATAAATAAATAAATTAAATAATGAGTAATATGAAAGTCAGACTCAAACTATATAAAAAATCAGTTGAAAAAGTCTTACTCTTGGTGACCACTCCCTCCAGTCGGATGATGTTGGGGTGGTTGAACTGGCCCATGATTGACGCCTCCCACAGGAAGTCCCGCCTTTGCTGCTCGGTGTAGCCTGCCTTCAAAGTCTTGATGGCCACCTGGATCTCTCTTTTTCCAGGCAGCCTCAGTGGTCCGCAGCACACCTCGCCAAATTCACCTACACAAATAAGAGTTACCGTTTTAGCACAGAGACAGAAAGTAAAAGTATTTTTTAAAAGTTTAGTTTTCTTTCCTGAAGAGTGATTTAAGAAAATCATCTGTAACTTATTTTAACGTCAAACTGAAAAATGTCTTTGTTATTGCAGTAATCTGTTTAGTTAGCTGGTTATTGCTTTATTTAACACCATATGTTTTCGTTGTTTGACTGAATACGTCCTTCAAGTATGTGACACCGAAATGTAGCAATATAATTTCACTGAGAAAGAGAACAAGAGAATAAGCTAGATGATACACGCAATTACTGGCAAATGGCGTGGCACCTCCGTATTGCCAGGTTATATGTAAGAACCTGCCTGTCGGAACAGCCACATTTCCACGCATTGGAACAAACGATAATGTATTCTGTGAGGCATTATGCGTGCCACATCTAACATGTGAACACTCTGGCATCAGCGTTTCTATTTCCATAAGAGCCACACCGGCATAATGAGCCCACTCACCTGCCCCGATGATGCGCTCTATGGAGATGAAGGAAACGTCTATCTCCTGTGTGAACTCGTGCACTGCCTGGTTTGGGTCTTCGTAAGTCAGTGGGTCGATGTAGGTGCGCACCCCGGGGAATTTAACTGATGAGACACACACAAAATGTCTAATAGCATTAAGATGGTGTTAAGATAGCATTTACCTAGGAATTAAAAAAGGATTAGGTGGTGGATGAGTGGTATTTGTGTATGGTAATAAGGCTGAGATCTGCACCAATCAGTGTTTGAAGTTAGGTAGTCATTTTGTTCTTTGTCAAGCAGTGTTAAAAGAGACATATTATTAGCCTACTCAGAGTTGTATTTTGAGTAATCTTGTATTGTTCAGCAGTCAAGGCTTGAGTGCTCAGAATGTTTTCACCTACCCCATATCCCCGCCCACTGCTCTGTACTTACTGCACCTAATTCTTTAAAAATTCAGACTCTGAACCATACATAGATTGCACTACAAGAGTTCTGATTTGAGTCCTAGAAACCTTTTTTCACTTCCTGGTCTTTTTTTTTTTTTTTTTTTTTTTTTTTTAGTTCCAGTCCCTATTTGATACACGTTCAGACATAGTAGGAACTACGGACTGGAGCCTCACTTCAGGGATTTTTCTTTAGCTCTCGCTCTGGGCAAGGTACTTTTCCTGTCAGTCACAAGCCCCATGTACAACACTGACTTTGTTGGAAAATAGTTTTTGTTCATTTTCAGACTAGTGCTGCCCAGTAGTCGAGTGGTTAAGGCGGCAGCACATATGCCATGCCGCAGAGTCATTAGCTTGAATCCCGGCTCTGACAATTTTCTCCTCCCCATTCCATGCTGTCCTGTCTAATAAAGCCTTTTTGGCCCTAAAATAATTTTCAGACTAAAAGTATCTTTATTGATCCACAAGAGAAATTCTTTGGATGCACTAGCTAACTGTGAATCATTGTGTTTTGGTGTGAATTTCATGGTTTGTTTGAGCTTTTTGTCCATCACATGCTTTTTTTGTGCATTTTTTCCTATCCCAACTAAATTCAATATCTAAATGTTCCACACTATACAGTTAATAATGGTAAAGCCAGTTAGACCCTGTTTCAGCCTCTGTTACAGTGTGAATGCGAGCAAGTGGGACAGGGAGGTTTCTCTGACGTAATAGGGACTGAGGGATTATAGGGACGCAGTTCTTGGTACTGTTATGTGCGAAAACACCTTATTACACTTGAAATAGAGTCCATGTCTAGCTATGGCATAGATATCTTAATGTAAGATTCCCTTTAATACAAATAAGCTTTCACCTCAGATAGATTTCTTTTTGTCTCAAACTGATTCATCAAGCTAATTACCCCAAATGGAAGACATCATTCACATCACCTTTTATGTCTCCAATAAAAATTTTCTTTGGAGGCAGGAATCATGACATAAATCATTTTTCATGACTGGTGTGAAGCAAATGCAGCCGTCTCGCACAGCCAACTCTGGTGCCAACAGATGGGGAGCAGGACACAAAGCCAAATTGTGTGGCCAAATATATTAAGCTGTCACGGCCTATAAATCTTCATTGCTTTGTGCGCCTTTTGCCAAAATGTCTGCCGAGAAGCCGATCTGTAGCTGTGTCATTCAAAATAAATGGCTCCAAGTATGGGACATTGTTAGCGACACGCACAGGTGAGGATTGAACAAATTGACAAAGACGTGGCCACTAAGTGAACCCGGAAAGTGGTGTGAACTTCAAGTGAACTTTATGGGTGAAATCGGTTTCTAAACTTACTGTGACCGTTGTGGAAGTGCATCTTCTCCTCGTCGGGGTCCTGTTTGGCTTTGCTATATCCACAGCGCCTGGAGGACAGAAAATACAAATGGGGAGATGTTACGCTATAAACAGTCTGGTTCGAGTTTGCATATTTTGAAACATTTTGTACATTAACAACACTGCCTACAAAACCTATCAAAGCAACCAGAAAGATCAGCAGTATAGTGAGGGCAGTTTGACAAAAAGAAACAAATCTGAGCTGATCCTGTGAATATATGCTATTTAGGTGATCATCTTTTTTTGCTACAGTACTTTTCTGTTTAGTGCCAGAGCAGATTTAACCAATCACAATGGAATAAAAACTCTTAGTAAAAGAATATGGCTTTAGTTACCTCCCACAGGTGATATGTAGATACTAAGTGTAAATGAATCATGATAAAATTGAAACCTTAAACAAGGCTAAAACATTTTTGGGGGTATAATGGTCCATTCCTAAAGTGTTATATATATGTATATATATGTATATATTTTAATATAACAAAAAACAAAACAAAACAAAACGAAGAACATGACAAAGAGAAAGAACATTCAAACTAAGCAAATGGCATTAAAACATAGTCCTAAGTATGTAGTCCGGCCTATTTGCCCCAATTAGTCCAAATTCTGTCAAATGTGTCCTGTTCAAATCTGTGTGCATTTTTTAAATTCTTATTTTTGCCCAGTCCTTGGGTTCAGTTTGCGTCATCCATTTTTTCTTCTTCCCTGTAGCTAGACATCTCCAAAGGTATCAATTTATTGTGTCCATGACAGGTGTTTTGAGGCCACGATAGAAAGTTCTGAAGCCAAGTGGAACACCAATACTGAAAACAGTTTGCTGTTAATCTCAGTCCAATATTACTGAACCACAGGACATTTTCAAAACACATGAGAAGCCTTTCTCAAAGTCTTAAGAAACATGAGCCCCATACACATCATACATTTCAACACCACTCCCCGACATTATAAATTCACTGTTAATACAGTCATGTAATTTATCATTTTTTATTTTATTTTTCTACAAATAAAATGTTTCACTTACACAACAGCGGTAATGAATCTGACAATACAGTTCAAGCTAAAGTAATTACCCTCTCATATTTAATGCTTTATACACTTCAAATCAGTTTCCAACAATACAACAGAGGCTCTACTTTAAGCATTTAGCTAACCTTTACGACACAAGAGACTGTTTGGTTTTTCAATAAAGCCAATGTGTTCAGTGTTGATTTCTGGTGTGTTTTGTGGGAAGTAAACTATTGACGAAAAATGAAAAAAGTGAAGGCTAGAGAAGTCTATTGTTTATCATGCATTATATTTTCCGAAGGTTATGTCCACACGTTCTGATTTGTTCGTTGCATGTCTCTACGAGGGGGAAACAAAGCTATCAGTATATTTTCACATAGATATTCTGTACTTTGCTAATGCAGTAAAACTATTTGGAAGAATACTTCTGCTTCACTACATAACACATTCATGAAAAAAAATATATAACCTGGTTCTAGGATGCAATTAGATCTTTTTATTTGGATAGTTAATGGATATGAAATTGCCTAATGAAACAAATGGTCTCCCACCCTAAAAATAAAAAAATAAAAACAGTTACTGATTGATGTGAAAACACTGAATACACTTACCCCCCAAATTACAATTATGCATTTCAAATATTGAAAAATTAGGACCAGTTCAATAGCAATTAACAATTCCAGACAAAATATGCTGCGTTTTTAAAAGATCTACAAAATCACAAGAAAAAGTCCTGTTACCAAAACCCATGGATATTTCCCCGTATCTACTCAATTCCAGCAAAAATATTTCTAGAAACAGCACATATAAATACAATAAATCCGGGAGGCTGCGTATCCCAGAGGCCACAGCCCAACCACAACTTGCTGGAAAGTCATGCCTGTTTGTGTGTGTGTTCCGTAAGCACTGCCCGATGTCAATATTTAGACAAGCCGCATCAGCGATAATCACAGATGACCCTGATTAAACAGCGGGATTGATTTTTACACTTGATCCTATTCGCAAATAAAAATCCTCCCACGTTTGTAGAGGTCATGTCCAAGTCTAGTCCATGTCTGTGTTCAGAATAATGGCTAGAGGGGTAGAATTTGGGCAACTGGGTGGGGGTTCTGCGCCTGTGTGTGTGGCTGCAGTTGCCGGGAGGTATTTAATTTACCGGATCTGTTGAGTCAAGGGCTTTTCAGATCGGTAGCCGCATTGCCGATCATCCAACTTCCTGCTAACCCTTGCACATGAGTTGTTCCAGGGGGCTGTTTTTGGAAGTGTATGCATGCGTGGGTAGATTTTGAGGGGGTGGTAGTACACTGGATTTGGGCATGGGGGAAGGGAGTAGTGGGGGTCTGTGTCCTAAATACTCCACTGGAAAATTTGGCTTTTGCAAGATCACTCCTCCCCCATGCACAACTGAAATAGTGACTGGTTAAGCTGGATTCTGCTCCTCTCTGCAGTTAGCGCTTTATATGATTATGCAGCTCCTGAAGTGCATATTCACTGTAACGGGCAATGCATTATTCACAAAAGTGAAAGTGGGATAATTGCTATAGGGGAGAAGAGTTCATAAATAAAGGAAAAAACTGGCAATCTATAAATATTGGCTAAATTATAGAAAGCACAATTAACAACTAACATCATCTCTAATGAAATGTGTAATGATTTCTAATGATTTTATCAAAAGTGGAATTAGCTTGTTCCTGTCTCTCTTGGTTCAACCTCTAAAACTGGAGTGAAAGTAAAGTGCATTTGGTTAATCAGAATCACTCCTATCATGTAGTACAGGACAGGGGTGGTCAAACTATGGCCAAATGCAGCCCTAAGTAGGGTGGTCAAAAGTATCATAAATCAGATACTAATTGATACTAAAACTACCATCGAAACTAAACACTAATTTGAAGTATTGAAAGAAACGAATTTTGGCCTTTCTAGAACAGAACTAGTACACAAAGCCCATTATTTTGTGTCTCTTTTAAACCTTTAACCAAAATAAGAGCAATTTGAATTACCATCGCTGTATCAACATTGGTATTATGAATCGAGTATTTTCTTTTGTATTGAAATCAAGTTTGAAATTTTAGTTGGTCCTTAAGCTTGGCCCAAATGAAGATAAACGGTTCTTTGATAATCTTGCATCATAACCTCAACAACAAACATCGAGGTGTGATACAGACCAAACATTAGTGTTATACAAGCCTTACTTATGGTGTAGTGGCTCAGTCAAACCTCCTGTAAGTTGAATGATTCACTTCCAACAGTCTGTGGCCTTCCACATTGTGTATGCTTCAATATGGAACCTTCTGTGAAAAATGTGTACACTCCTGGTACAGGCTTATTATTAAAACATCCTCTAAAAGAATACATTGAAAAGAAAATAGCTTGTGAAGAAGAGTATGGCTTGTAGTAATTAATGATTGGTTTAAAAGCAGCTTTTACTACTCAAAGATAATGTTTGTTGTAGAGTAGATTTAGCACGAACGCCTATATAGCACGGCAAGTGAGTGCTGTTGGACGTGTTGATGATTCAATGATTCAATTGAAAATATGTATGAGGATCTATTTTGGTACAGTTACATATGATGTTCTAAATGGTAGACTCGTTATTAGGGCTGCAACGATTACTCGAGTAAATCGAATAATTCGATTACAAAAAAGCTTTGATTATTATTTTATTGCTTCGATGATTCGTTTAATTTACATATTTTATCAAAAACACGTGAATCTGCGGCGCGCGGAACGACTTGTGGCGCTTTTGTTTAACACGGAGCTTGTTTCCGCACTGACGAAGGCGCAACAGGAAGAGAGCGGCGCGTTTTAAACTCACGAGTGCGACTCATGGATGTATTAGAGTTTTGATGAGTGAAAGAGCCATGGCTCTATTATAATAATCCTGAGCTGCAACTCTAAACACCGCATCTAGCTCCGCCCACCCCAGCCCCCGCTCCTTCGCCATGCCACCGCGGACCCCCACGCTCCCCCCGCGCTCCCCCACTCAACAACTCTGCTTCCCAGTCACAGTCGTACTTTTAAACAGCCAATGCACATGGAAACAGCACGGAGGACCGCGGTTATGTTAGAATAATCTGTTGTGAAACAGAAAGTCAGAGACGCGGAGGCCAAAGTTACAAAACGGCAAAACGCAAAATGCAGAGCTCAAAACACCAGGACCACTGGTCCCACCGAACATAACGTTACAAATGTCTTATTTGTAAGTGATGTGACAGAGCTACTGTAACTGTTTACAGTCTATTACAAGTTAATTAAGTCCTTTATATATATTATTCTTTGTGTACAAACAGAACAGTTTGGACTGAAGTGAAATGTTGTCATTTTGGGGACACATTTATATGAAATTAAGAATGTGTTATTTTAAGGAGAAATTCCTTATTTTGTATTTGTTTATTACTATGAACTATAACGTCTATCTAAAAAATAATTTAATATGCGTTTAAATGGTTTACTGAATGTACAAAAAAATTAACCGATTACTCGATTAATCGAAGGAAAGAATCGATAGATTACTCGATTACTAAAATAATCGATAGCTGCAGCCCTACTCGTTATGTACTAAATTTGAATTCAACTGCCGTTCAAGCGGTTCATTTCCACAGAAAAAAGTGAGTTTTGCAGTCACACCAACTGAGCCACAGGTGTAACACACACAGCAGAACCCAATTACATTTTTTTCTATCCAATTCAGGCACAATCAAATATTTTTAGCATTTCATCCTAACCATCTGTGTTTTCCAATGACCATTCTGTGCGTTGGCGTCCCTCCACGCTCTACACCTGCCTATTCAAACACATAGACCTCCTCCGCAGCTCCTGTTTATGGATGATGTGTGTATTTACTGACTTACCGTCCACTGAGTAGGAAGCCAGCCACCACTGCCAGGAGGACCAGAGCCAGTGTGATGGCCACAGCGACGATAGAGGCCTGGGCGCGCTCGCTGGTGGCTGTCACTGCCAAGAAAACAAGCACACACACTTTTAGATCATAATACAAATGAGACACTGGGCACACCTGGCGAGTAGTGCAGACCAGAGGCAGGTGGGAGTCACAAGTTTGAGCAGTATTGTTGTGTAATACTTCCCTTTTCCCGTAAGGCATTTCATTTGACTTATTTTGATTATTAAATGTTCAGTAAAGTACATTTAGTTAGTTTTACAACAGTGACAAGAATAAATTCAGCATTTATTGCACCCTTCAACATGATTAGCTCCTATCATTTGTATTGTGTTGATTAAATTGCGAGCTTATGAGAAAATACCGGATTTAAAGATGCTATATTCACAAACAGGCTGGGCTTTATTGCTTTATTGAGAGTTTCATATCTCTCTCCTCCTCCATCTTCCTATCCCTTGTCCAGCTTTTTCACTTAGTTGTACTCACAGTAAGGGCTGGTCTGGAATTCAAAACGTCGACTAAATGCGCCATAGCCTGCTGAGGTCCTGGCTCGCACCTGTAATGAAGTAAATATCACAATCACATATAAAGCCAGTTGTCAGTTAAGTCAGAAATGTGAACTGTATCACTTGCCCAAAGTGATTTGTTAACTCTGCCTTGGAATCAGCGTTTAAATATGTGTTACCTCAATACTACAAGTCTACTTGGATTCCCATATGTGTCGACATTTGCATAAATAACATTTGATCCCCCTTAAAATAATTTGATAAATCTGCATTTACATTGTGTAGCTTACCTAAAATGTATACTTTACTATGGTATAACAATAGCAAAAATGTGTCTTCCAATAGGGTCTCACATTAATGTAGTACTATTAGTACCGTCTTAATAATAATGTCCAGTGCTGAAAAATATTATTAGTGAATTTTATTTATTTATTTTTTTACAGCATGTCTCTATTCTACTACTACTACAACTCAGAATCAGAATCAGAATCAGAATCGAAAGAGTTTATTGCCATTGTCAATGAACAAAATTCAAAAAACATAGGAACTTGTCTCGGCCTTAAGGTGCAACATAAAACACTGAGTAATAATAAAACAAACATACTACTAATAAAACAACTACTACTACTACTACAGTTTTATATAGTGCTTTTCTAGAGACAAAAATACGCTTTGTAGATATAAACTTGCTTAAAGCCCCCAGTTGCTAAATGGAAAAAGACTGAGATGAATTTAATGAAGACTTGGTAACAATAAACTGTTACCAATTCTTTTTTTAAGAGGAGTTTTTCACCCATTTTGACCAACAAAAAACTGCTTACAGTCCAAAGAAAGATATTGCACCAAACCTCACCTGGAAGATGTAAACAGAGGAGGGCTTGAGGCCTTCCACCACCATCTCTGTCTCCTTCGACTTAATTATGGTGTAGCTGGAGTCCTGTTCCTGCGGGAAGACAATACAGAAGGGATATAGCACACATTGTTTCAGCGCCAAATACTTTTCTATCTGCTTTACCTGCAGGGTTCGTGCATGTGCATGTGAGTCTTTGTGTGTCTAGGTATCATCTTCCAGACAGTAACCACAGGAGATTTAAACGCAGCTAAATGTCCCTCCATTAGCCTGGAGCCATTAGCCAACCACTGACCACAAAACCTCTCTTCTGCTTTGGATACCTTTATTCTGACCTTCCCCCGAAAAAGACCACATCAGGGTATGAAAGGGAAGGGCGCCGGAAAAGCATGAGCTCAAAAGAATCAAATTGCCGGCTCTGCTTTTAAAGAATGGATTAGAAAATAACTAGTGCATCAAATAGTCATTAGGAGGTGTAGTTTTTCCTCTATGGATTTGGTTTGAATGGTCTTTATTTCAGGGGCAGAATGTGCAGTCTTATTACTCTCCACTGCCCAATTTAAAATAGATAAAGTTTGGAACACATATACAGTAAGTACAATAATGGCAACATGCACGGTCAGCAGGTTGAGGAAAATGGAATGTAAAGTAGTTTGCATACCGTACACTTTCAAGAAGTTCAAAAGCCCATGTTTTTTCGATAATATTGGTTCTACTGTTATATTTTCCTCAAAGTTATTCTATTAAGTGGCAAAGTGAGATAGTAGGTATTTCTGGCAACATTTGGTGCAGACAGCAAAGTATAAACGCTTACTTGTTGTCCAAAACATCTTCATTGATATTTGTGCAACGTGTGAAATGTAAATTTAAGTTGTATTTTTCAGTCTAAAGTTATGTCAAATCATGTCTCGTACAGAACATAATTTGGGCCCATTTAGCATTGAAACAGTATAGTTCTAATTAGAACATGCAAGCAGCTATGGTAGCCCTGAAAAGGGGAAACAAATTTTCCAATGAAAGTGACAGATACGGATGATCTTTTGTTATCTGCAGTTCTTGAATGGTTCATTCCATTGGGTTTATTCTCTGTGCTGTATTTTAAAACACAACTTTAATGTAACCTGGAAAGTGATGATTGGATTTTTTATTTAATGAATAAAAAAAAATAAAAAAAATAGTCACACTATGCAAAAAAGCACAGCAAGTCATTTCCACTAAAATAGAAAGTGTTCTTTTAATCAAACAAAGAATAAACAAAACAGAATTTAACTCATGTGAATTAGCTTGTAGATATATGTGTAAGTGATTGTAACACTTTACCTTTTCAAAGTACTTGATCTCATACTCGAGGATAATGCCGTTGGGGCGGTCCGGCTCGGCCCAGGACAGAGAGATGCTGCTTTTCCCGGTGTGGCCCTTCCGCACCACGCTCACTGGAGACGGAGCTGCAACACACATACACACAATCACTGCAGATACAACATCACTCGACTAAAAGAGATATGAAAGAGCAAAAAGACAAATGAGGAGTGGTGGAAAGAGTACTGAAAAAAGTACAGTTGCATGACTAAAATGTACTCAGTTACAAGATGTCACAATGTTGCTTGAGTGTCATTTTAGTGTCATTTTAGTTTTGTCTTTTATACATGACTTAACTAAATCAAACAATGAATTCAATTGTTTTTAAACTAGAATCTGAATCATCTGTGAGCTCTAGCCAATCAGAGCAGGTGCTGCAATAAACTTTTGCGTGTTTGTAGATTTAGATAGGAACAGATACAGCAGAGAAACCGTAGATTGGAACAATTGGGACGTCTGCTGTCCTCAGTAACTCCTGTGATTTTAAATATAACTGCAACATGGCTAGAATAGTACTGAATTACAAGTACAATCAAAAAAGTACAATTACCGCAAATATGTGCTCAATCACTATAACTTGTGTTACCTTTGTTAGTTTCTTTTCAAATGAGTCAAATGCAATTAACAGTTTACTGAATGGATAACTTATATCGCCTGAATTTACTTTCAGAGTGATCAGATATCACTAATGAAATTGAGAGGGATTAAGTGATGGATTAGGAAAATGATCAGAAAAACAGGAATATATTAAAAGGCTGAGGGTTGTTGCTGCAGTGGGGATGGAGGAGAAAATAGTGTCTACAAAACGTGCCAGTAAATTATGTGGTTGAGGTTCAACAATGACACTACAAGTGAATCGACTGTAAAATTAACAATAACTTGGATTTATATTCATATTTATATTCACATAGCCACCGCTGCACTGGGGTAGACTGACGGAAGTGAGGCTGCCAATCTGCAACATCTGCCCACCGTCCTTACAAAGGTATGATGGGTGACAACAACAATATGCACTGGTCCCAGATACACAACATACTGTATGTCTTTCTCAAATCTACTGTGGACTTAAGTGTTGCTTGAGAGAAAATTGTCTCACAACATAAAACAGGTGACTAAATGTAGGAACAACAAGGAAAACAGTCTTCCGGCTTACATTTATGCATCATTTTAATAGCCTGCAACTGTAAAAATCTGTTAAATTATGCCACTTCACAACTTGCATAACATCCTCATTAGCTGTGATTAAACAGGAGAAATGTAGGGAGTTGTAAACGCAGTGGGGGCACTGGTTTGATGACACCTCTCGCTTTGATGAGTACACACAGGCAGCTAATTGTTTGTCGAAATGAGTCTGATGTTGTATATGAAATATTCAAGTCATTATTGTGCATCAAAGCGACAGAAATGACAAAAACTGTAACATCTGGAACACGGGTTTGATATGAAATTTGCAAAGGGGTATTGTGGTACGCTGTAATAATAATAATCTATTATTGAGAGCGACCAAATGTTTTGGTTTCCTTAGTTAATATCCTGTTTTGATCACAGACTGGAGATGCAATTTTAATAATACAGTGTGCAATAACAATGGAAGCCATGTCCAAAATGAATAATGATAATATTATTGGTAATGAGGCAGCTTTGAGAGTCTGACTTGTTTGTTTCCACTGTTGGCTCTTGGTAATATTAAGACGTTGTCGTTTAAGTTGTAGGTTAGGTTTGCCAATGTGTTATACAAAATAAATAAATAAATAAACTTTCTTCAGAATGCTTTTCTGTGTTATTGTATAATTATTTCAAAGATATGATGCAAGGTTTTTAAGACACAAAAAATACAAAATACATTACTTAAATTACATAATAGTGACCCTGCATATTGTATCAGCTTTTTTCATTTAAATATTTTATGTTAAAGGGATGCATTTATTTAAATGCATTGGATCAACGTAATACACACAATATATTTAAATAGCATCACATTTTTGAGTGTGGATGTACTTCATTATAATAAAATGATTAAACCAATGCAAATATCATGCTTTTTAATTTTTCCCCCCGCCCACCTGGCCTGCTTGTTGTAACTTGGCTTAAAACATCTGAATGTGCCTGTGCCTAATTAAACCATGCTTTACACATTTGCCACTGAGTCACAGTTGGCACAGAATCCCTTGGTGTCAGTGGCAAAACACATGGTTTTGTCACTGGACCAAGTGGAAAACAAAACTGTCAGCTCGTAATTTATGTTAAAGCTGCACAATGTTGTACAAGTAATTCCATAATTACTAAAAAAATGCACACTCCCGTTTTACACTTACATTTTCTAATTTCCCCCAAGACATTTGCAAACCTGTTATTAACTTTATAGCAAATTACAAGTGTGCTAACTACACTGGAGCAATTACTTCCACAATCTGCTGAAAATGTAATCTAAACTAGGAAAGTGTAATGCAAACTGCTAAGTAAAGTTTTTTCAATCTCAATGTCTAATAAATTGTTAGTTTGTCATATTAAAAGGCCTTGATAATTGGATTTCATAAACATAAACAATACAGACTTCATATTGTTGCCATTTAATATACAAATAGTCAACTTTACTTCCCCAAAGAAAGTAAAAAATCTGCTCCAAACCACATACCTTTACTTCTTGATTAAATATAGTAATTCAGACACACAAGTGGTTTCTGTACAGAATAAAATTATTGAAATAATGAAATTAGGAAAGGCAGTAGAAGTGTCTTGCCCAAGGACACAACATACAGGCAATGAGTTTCAATTAAAACTTCAAAAAAATGTCTTTCAATATTACAAACATGAAACAGTGCTATTTAACATAGAAATAGTCAAAATTCTTCCTCCAAATTCTGAACAGCATTTGAAACTACTCGGTCTCTTTTCAAAATTATCAAAGAGTTTTTGCTTCCTTTTTCAATTTCCCCAAAATCATTGCCGTTTTTTCGTTTTCTCTGATGGTAAAGCATTGAAGTTCTGAAGTCATGCACTCTATAACTGCGCCTTCTTTTCTACCCACATAGTTGTAAGTCAAACTGTTAGCCCATCTCTCAACGGGACAATTGAAGAGTCCCTGACACATAAAGAGCTTTTAACCAGGCAAAACGCTCCCCCAGGCACCATCTTCCCCCCCGCGTGTGTGTGTGAGCGCACTCGTGTATCCACCATCACAGTTTGGGTTTCAATAGGCTCAGCAGCGGACTACGGGGAATAAATCACGGCTTCCAAACAGAGTAACAGTATCCTGAGTGGCGGGCCGTGCAGAAAGTGTTATCCGCGACATCTTAAAAGCCTGAAAGCAGACACCCAATCACACTCAATGTTAAAGCGATGGAGAAAATGGTGGCACTGACCAGAAAAGGGCCTTTTTCCCAGCAGCTTAACAGGTAACAAAACACCAGCACGCACCATAAGAGCTGCGAGGTTTATCCATCAAATCCTCCCGGAATGGACCCAGTGCAGCGTGGAATCAAAAATTCTGAAAGGAATCCAAGGATCGTGTGGCAAAGAGTCCAACAATGAGTAGAGGACGGGTTATTGAAGGCAGTTTTGAGGCATAGTTTCAAATTGTATGCGGTGAGTGGTGGTGGTCGGACGAACTGATGGAGCAGATTGGCCGATATATTTCCACCACTGCGTATGGAGTAAATGCACAGTATACCGTAGAGATGCTTGTCACGCCAGTAAAATGTCAAATACAAATGTAAGGCATTTATTATTTTCTTTGGTACCTATCCCTTACATCAGAGATGACCTTATGTCATGTCAAAGGCTCCATTCTCATCTTTGCACTGTATTTCCTTCCTTGTATATAGCCTTGGTATATTTTGACATATTTTATTTACTTTTATTCTATTCTACTATTCTACATACACTTATCTTTACCTTATTTGAAACAGCTTACTTAAATAATTTGTTAATTTGTATGGTTAATGTGTGGTTAATATATTGCAATGTGTGAGCTACTGTGTCCAAGTGTGTTAATCTAACCCAAAGTCTAAGTCATAATACAACATATAGTGAACTTGCTGATACATAATATTAATATTCCATTGGTCATTTTAAATATTTTAGATTTGTCGACTCAATTTGGACTTAAATGCAATTTGAAATGTCTTCAAACTTGAATGAAAAGGGGGGGGGAGAAATATATACACACACACACACACACACACACTGTACGTATAGTATATCTTAAGAAGTTAGGATGTCAGAATTTGAGATTTCTAAGATGTTATTAGAGTAGAGTAGAGTAGAGAATCATTTTAGAAGCAGCAAAATAAACTTGAATACCTTTACACTTCTTCAGTCCTGATTGCTCTAAGCAGCTTTGTCACCATAACACATCAGAATCAGAATCAGAATCAGAAAGAGTTTATTGCCATTGTCAATGAACAAAATTCACAAACATAGGAACTTGTCTCGGCCTTAAGGTGCAACATAAAACACTGAGCGATAATAAAACAACATATATTCAATCAAAAAAGGGCATGCATTAAGAAACAATTTAAAATTACTATACAATTAAAAAAAAAATAGGCATTTCTATGTACACAAGAGTTATAGTAAGATTTACAGTTTGAGTGCAGAAAGTGACAGTGCAGTGAGTGGTTGAATATTTGCAGTTAAAGTGACAGGTGTTTTGAAGTGTTCATGAGTCCAACAGGCAGAGGGAAAGAAACTATTCTTGTGGCGGGAGGTTCTGGTCCGGATGGACCGTAGCCTCCTGCCTGAGGGGAGTGGTTCAAATAGACCATGTCCAGGGTGAGAAGGGTCAGCTGTGATCCGACCTGCTCGTCCCAGAGCCCTGGAGACGTACAGGTCCTGCAGAGATGGAAGTCTGCAGCCGATCACCTTCTCAGCAGAACGCACAATGCGCTGTAGTCTCTGTTTGTCCCTGGCTGTGGCTCCAGCGTACCACACGGTGATGGAGGAGGTGAGGATGGACTCAATGATGGCCGTGTAGAACTGCACCATCATCTGCGCTGGCAGCTTGGCTTTCCTCAGCTGCCGCAGAAAGTAAGTACATCCTCTGCTGGGCCTTCTTGATGAGGGAGCTGATGGAGGGCTCCCACTTGAGGTCCTGGGTGATGGTGGTGCCCAGGAAGCGGAAGGAGTCCACGGTGGTGATGGGGGAGTCTGTCATGATGAGGGGGGGCTGGGGGGCTGTGGCTTTCCTGAAGTCCACGATCATCTCCACTGTCTTCTGGGCGTTGAACTCCAGGTTGTTACCGCTGCACCAGGACACCAGCCGGTCCACCTCCCTCCTGTAGACAGACTCATCCCCGTCCGAGATGAGCCCGATGAGGGTGGTGTCGTCCGCAAACTTGATGAGTTTTACGGAGTCGTGGCTGGAGGTGCAGCAGTTTGTGTACAGGGAGAAGAGCAGAGGGGAAAGTACACAGCCCTGTGGAGCTCCTGTGCTGATAGTCCGAGTGTCTGAGACATTCTTCCCCAGCCGCACGCACTGCCTCCGATCCGTCAGGAAGTCAGTGATCCACCTGCAGGTGGAGTCAGGCACGTTGAGCTGGGAGAGCTTGTCCTGGAGCAGAGCAGGGAGGATGGTGTTGAAAGCAGAGCTGAAGTCCACAAACAGGATCCTGGCGTAGGTTCCCGGGGAGTCCAGATGCTGCAGGATGAAGTGGAGTGCCAGGTTGATGGTGTCGTCTACAGACCTGTTGGCTCTGTAGGCGAACTGCAGGGGGTCCAGCAGGGAGGAGGTGAAGGACTTGAGGTGGGGCAAGACCAGGCGTTCAAATGACTTCATGACTACAGACGTCAGTGCCACAGGCCTGTAGTCATTAAGTCCAGTGATCCGGGGCTTCTTGGGGACAGGGACAATGATGGCAGACTTGAAGCAGGCTGGGACATGGCATGACCCCAGGGAGGTGTTAAAAATGTCTGTGAAGACGGGGGTTAACTCTCCTGCGCAATGTCTTAATGTAGCGGCAGAGACGCCGTCTGGTCCAGCAGCTTTTCGGATTTTTGTGAACATCCTGTTCCTGAACTGAGAGGGTGGTGGGGGAGGTGGGGGCGACCAGGTTTGGGTTGGCGGAGGTGGCCACCGTGGGGGAGGGGGTGGTCACATCAAACCTGGAGTAGAAGGTGTTAAGTTGCTCAGCCAGTTTTCGATTGTCTGCAGCAGGGGGGGAAATCGAAAACTGGCTGAGCAACTTAACATAGAAAGTAACATTAGAAAGTATTTGGTTTTCCAAATACTACAAGGATCAAGACTAAATCCGGACTAAAATGGTCAAAACCAGGACAGTTTAATCATCAAACCAGTTTAAAATAAGACAACACTAATACTAAACAACAAGGATCAGATTGAAACAACAAACAGAAAGAATCACTAAAGGTTTTCATTCGTTTTTGTCAGTGACGGTGTTCACTTTTCCATTAAAAATAGCAATTTCTTCTCACAATTGGCGGAACATTAAAATTAGACTGCCACTGAAATCACACTTGAAACTCTCACTCAACTTTTAATGACTTGGCATTACTTTAAACCAATCTCTCCAACATGCCATTAACTGAAAATTTGGTGACTCAACAACAACACAATTTCGGTGTCATATGTGTTTTTCACGTTGACATTTATGAATAAAATTACCGTTCCATTCCTTTTACCACTGTTGACACATTTTGTTGGAAAAAGTTTCACCCCTCTTTGTTGCTAATACCCTCGTGTAAAAACCCAAAGGAATCGTTGATGTTACATTAGACAAAATCCGCCCTCGCTCCCATTTAAAAGCATTAACACTGGTTTGACAGACAAGACAAATATCACCTCGAGCGCGCCACCTCTTCCCTTTGTGTAACTTTCTCAAAGCCCTAAAAGCCCACTAATATATTCATCACTTCTTTGGAGTTGTCTTTTTCGCTTGTCTCTCCGCGACACCTAAAGAAGCACAGCCGGGTGCACCTCTCCTCTCCTCTCGCACGTCCCTCCTAACTCTAAACAAAAGCTTTCTTTCAAACTCCGACAGACTGAAGATGTACGCCCGCTGTGAGAAGGGGAGGTGACGGAGGGATGGGAGGGGTGATGAAGAGTGGGCTTTCGACATAAAGACAAAGTGAGAGGGAGACATGACACCAGCAACACTCTGGGTTTAGAAGCGTGGTGTCGACAATAACACTTTGGCTCAGACATTTTTAGTATGTGTTGTACTGTATCTGATAAGGAAAAACAAAGGGCTACAACAATAGGTATTTGCGGCTTAATAATGTATGTATTGATTTATTTACAGTACTAGAAGGAAATTGAAGAATTATGTACAGTATACATATGCTTTGAATTGAAAATGTGATTAGATTTGCCTTCATTTCATTTATTTTAAATGAAGAGTTAACTAACACACACAGACACAACTAAAAGCATGCTGGAAGATTAAATGTAACTACTTAAGTATTAAAATAATCACTTACTGTATATACTGTAAAATAGGGATCACATTGTTGTCTTTTGAGATGCAATATTTGAAAAATAAACAAAATATTGAAAAAGGTAAGGGCTGAGAAATAAATACAAATCTGAATCTTGCAGTGTAATTTGAAAAGCGATGTTTTGGCTCTTGCGCTGTTAGTTTTAGAGTCCGTTCACGTTTTGTGCAGAGCTTGAACCTCAATCAAGACATTTACTGACATATTCCTGATGGGTTTTTATAACATCGTCTGGAAATTTTCATCAAGATCATTGAAATAATGTATATTAAGATAATATTTTTTTCAATATTGCCCACCACTTGTCTAAATGACAGGTTGCTGGTTTTGCCCACATCCCTCCTTTGAAATAAGTTTATGACTTGACAGGCTTTGTGCCGTTTTGATGGGAATAAGCTGTTTACTAAGATGAAATCTACACATGTTGAATTATACAAATATAGTAATTTCTCTTTCAGGTGTATAGCTTGTCTCATAAGATAACATTGTAAGTCTTATGCCGCAGAGCTGGGGGGCAATCAAGATAAAGAAGATTCATATTCCAACACAGAGACGGTGTCTATCAATATTATAAAGTGAATGGATTTTGCCTGCAGGCTCTTTTTGTTCTGTTCTTCTCCATTAATCTGCGACCATAAAGTGATCCATTTCATGTATGGAGAGGTCGTGAAAACAGAATGGCCATCCGCAGTGGCACTGGCCCCTGATAAGAACAACCTCGTAACAATGACTAACATAAGCTGCTCGAGCCGGTATCTGTCAGCACCATCAGCCAAATCAATACTGCGTTCCAATATCTGCTTTATTATCATTTAACTATCCCCAGAGAATGACAGAAGCAGCGCTCGGAGGCACGATGGAGGGGAGATAAGAGACGCTAAGAGAGATTGCTTTATTAAAGTTGTAACATAGCAGAGACAGGCCTTTCAAACACTAAGATTGCAGCTCAAACTAACCACTCAGAAGCGCCACTCTGTTCAAGCAAATCACTTTTGTTTTGTGATAGTGAAATTACAGTACATACATGTCTAGAATTACATGTGTGTTTTTATGATTTCCACATTTCAAGTGTATTGTAGTTAGTGTAGGAGTAATGAGTAAGAACAGCAGGAGAATAACAAATATGCAATCAAAATGAAAGATAAAACACTACTTATTAACTTTCAAATAATGATAAATAATAATTCAACTGGAATATCAGAATATACTTTTAAATTGAGTTGAGAATAGAGAATATTACAATTACTGCACTTCAGAAAATTCATGTAGGACAAGCAAGGGCACAAAACATCCCTAAACATCCAGCAGCAGCCCAGCAGTGGCAGTTTCCATGTGAACTTGACACAATCCAATCTACAGAATTTGATTGTGGGTATGTACGTTTATGTGTGCGTATTGTAGACTTGTGCTGATGACTGTTTTTCCAGTTAGTCTTTCCTGGTTAGACTTAAAGGTTAGGTCCACAAAAAACAAAAAAGCAAAAACAACAAAAACCTACCTACCTGTACTTTTGGGCATGAAAGCAATAAACCATGATAATCACACATTTATTCCGCCAAATCAGCATCATTTTTCAGTTTCCAACACATTACAGTCAGCAACAGTGTAACCGCACCATAATAAAGTACGGCTGCGTTAATACTTTTGTGATCTGTGCAGGAGAATTGTACTGTATCGGTAACTGCCACTGCTGGGTTGACGTTGTATGTACTTGGTATTGATAGTGCGATTGATTTTGTGATTGGAATACGTGTCTTTGTGTCCATTGCTTGTCCAACAAACAACAAACAAAACAAGGAGGCAATAAAGGATAATCTAATCTAACACTTGTCCTGGTTTGGTTCTAGTTCGAGCTCAGTTTATTATATCCTGACGTAGAGTTGATTTGATCCTGTTCTACTTCAGATTTAGTTACAAATGTAGTCCCTGTTTTGGCGCTATTTTGAAGTACCATAGTGTGTATTCAAGTATGAGCCCACCTTAAGTATGGAAAGAAAACAGGAGTGAATGGGAATACTATTCTAAAGTACTAATAGAACAAAAAATACAGTATATTTTGAACATGTAGATTTATTGATAAGCATAAATGTATTGGACTTTTGCATAGGCCTAATTGTTTTGTTTTGTGATGCCAATACTGAGAAGCCATTTAACCATTAATTTGATTATTCTTGCCTTTAAAATGTTCCACAAATATTCCACGACGTCTCACACATATTGCAACAACAACAAAAAAGAATTACAGGGCCAATGGATTCCTGAAAGTCCACAGTCTCTCCTCCGTCTATACTCCCTCTTACACCTGGATGATTATGATGTTTTCTTTCAATCGGCCAAATATAGAGCCGCCCACCTCCTGCTATTGTACGCTCCATTAACACCATCTCTGCTCCTTTCACAACCTCTCCAATACCATTCAACACAGTTATTTTTAAAATTCTGCATAGTTTTCCCAAACTGGAGATAACTAGCCACTTAGTCTAATAATCCGTGAACTAATGTATCATGACTCATTTGATTAATAGCCAGCAAGATGTACATTTATGCTACATTTACTATGGACGGCAAATGAGCAAACATGCAGAGATAATAGAGCTCAGTTATTGCAACGGAGAATGGGATTGAAATTGCATCACATTCTGTAATGATATTCACTAGTGTGACTATTTCATCAAAAGTAAAGCGTACTGTGAAAAAGCCATGACATGTTCTACAACACTTGGATGAGTAACTGTACTTGGCTGAAACACATTTGCAATGTTTTGATTTTGTTCACTGACAATGGTAATAAAGTGTTTGGATAGTTTTGTTTAAGTCCACACATAATGTTTTTTCTTCAAACGAAAAAACACATTTAAATCAGATCTGACATTATGGCTAAGCTAATGGAGACATGTTCTGTCAAATTGACTTGTTGAACATGATCTCTCCCTCTTTGTTTTTTTTCATTCAGCCACGTGTAAGTAAGTTTAGTGTGATTGTCTTACAGGTGTAAACCATTGGCTTTTCTCTATTTCAGAAGGTCAAATACTCTTACTACGAACCCTACTCTTCAGAAGACAGGCACCAGACACACATTTGTTCATTTGAAAGTGCAATAAAAACAATCCATTTCTATCTTGTGCATACAAAACACTGTTGTTGCCGGGAAACAGTGCATGGACTTCAGTGAAGCAGTTCAAATAAAGCGAAGACAATAGCAACTAATTAGCAATTTATGTTTGGTAGTGAAAATAATTTCATCCCGAAAATGAACAGCTAAAAATGTGCGGATTTTAAAAACACAAAGATATATTTCCTCGAGAAAAAAAGGGGTACCAGTTCATGACATCAGCAGGTGAATCAGAATGTTTTGAGCTCTGGAGCTTATGGCAAAGTGATTATAAAGAAACGAAACAAAAAGCAACTCCAAGAATGTTTTTCAAAAGACATACATTCACTCATGGTGGAGCAACATTACAGCAAGGTCAAAAGAATCAGAATCAGAAAAGGTTTATCGCCATTGTCAATGAACAGAATTCACAAACATAGGAACTTGTTTTGGCATTAAGGTGCAACATAAAACACTGAGCAATAATAAAAACAACATACCAGTATATAAATTTACCGTTGTAGTGCAGAAAGTGACAGTGCAGTGAGTGATGAATAGTTGCAGTTAAAGTGGCAGGTGTTTAGAAGTGTTCATGAATCCAACGGCAGAGGGAAAGAAACCATTCTTGTGGGGAGTGGTTCAAATAGTCCATGTCCAGGGTGAGAAGGGTGGAAGATCACCTTCTCAGCAGAACGCACAATGCGCTGTAGTGTCTGTTTTTGTCCCTGGCTGTGGCGCCAGCGTACCACACGGTTATACACAGTGAAAAGAGCTAAATATTTAAATGCTATTACAAAACACTACAATTACAACCACTGCACTCCTTCTATCATTCCCTCAATTAGATTCTCAGCATCAATATCTCACCCCCTCTCCCCAAAACTCTCGTTCTGTTTTTCGCCACTACACTTTCTTATTATTCAGCCCAGGCTTCACACGGACGCTGTGAAATCACCTATTTCACAGCTTCCTTATCATCAGTGACATTTCCTACACATCAAAAAGTTGCACGCTACAAGTCTTCTCTTCTCGTCTTGTCCAATTCTAAAGTTTCTGTGTTTTATGTCTGCACGCTTTGGCTTCTCTAGAGAAGAAAAAAATAGGAATTTAATTGCCTTAAACATGAAATAGGAATGAAGGATGCTTAGAAGGGTGCTCAAGGTCCTCCTCTGGTGATTGCAAGTGCCGCAATATAAAGGCCTTGTAATATCGCTCATTACACTTTATGGAGGCAGGATTATGGATTCAAATCATTAGTGTGATTACTTCGAGAGCAATGTCTCCGATAGGGCAGGAGAGCAGTAAAGTTTGATCACAGCATAGGTCAAGTTAACCAACAAGGATAGAGGTTATAGCGATGGTGCAAAACAAGCTCTGCATTAGTGGTTTTCAAACTGTGGTCCAGGTACCTCTGGTGGTGCGTGAGCTTTTTCGGATGATATGCAGATTTCTCTGTCGATCTGGTATTGTGTGATTTAGAGTCATTTTGATACACATTTTGAATTAGTTAATCCTTGTTTAGAACTATATAAATTGTCTATATCCGAATACCAGTTTTAGTCTTAGATTAGACCTGGTATAATCCTGGTTTATATTTGGTGGTACTCACTAGGTCAAGTATTTTATTTAACTTAGGGTGTGTTAGATTTCGTTTCATTTTACTGTTTTAATGTTTATATATATGTAAAAACTAAAGAAATAGCATACTGTATTCTGATTTCTGAACTTTAAAATGAAACATATTATAGTGTAAAAAGACAGCTTTGTGTTTTTTAATTTTTTGTTTTTTGTTCTGCATTCATTTATCGCTGATTGATGAAAGAAAGATAGATACATTGCACATGCACCTAGTGAGCAGTACTTCTAGTTTGCCCACTAATTCCTTGCAGTTTGAAGCCCTAAATGACATGATCAAGTACTTTGGTTTTAGAAAAGTATTCTGAGACCGCCAAACGAAAGCGTAACTGTATCGAAATACGCATATGAAGTTAACTGCTCCTTGTTGCAAATGTTCTAATTCACTTTGGGTGTTTTAGAGTCCCCAATAGTCTCTATGGACATTGATTGACAACAAAGAAAACTTTTGGGAATAAAACTGCCTCACGTTTATAGATCAAATGTAGCTGCCAGTGTCTACCTGGATTATTGGATTTCCATTTAGAGAGCGTTTATGAATCTATGCTGACCTTTAGCCTGAGTTCATTCTGAATCTGTTTTTCTTTGGTCTGTCAAAACATGCTCGAGGCTGTAAGGTTGCAGCGGGATGTTTAGCAGGGTTGGCCGAGGTGAGGTACTATACATTGCAAGGAAAAGTAACTATAAGCAGCAGATACAAATTCTTTGTTTAGACTAGCATTATAAATTGTTTGGTTGTGGTGCTGACATAATGCGTTTAGGTCACTCTTCCAAATAACATTTTAACAACACAATTGAGTTGTTACGTAATGATGTCATACTTCTGTGTTCAGTGTAACTTCAGCATTACATCGTAGAACACAAGTTGTTAATTATGTTTTAATTAATTTATGCCCCCATTTATCCTGTCTGTTTTCTGTTTTACGCTTGGAACATTATGACTCGTGATGTCACACTTTGAAACTTCATAGAAATTGTAAAGTTCTGTCTAAGGGTACACTTTAACTTTTAATTGTTGTGCCATGTTGATATAATAATGTAAATAAACCATGCTAACATTGTCCTCCATTGCTAGTCCCAAAGACTCATCAAGGTTGCAAGATTGTCGAACGTCAATGTTAAGTAAAGTAAGATACCAGTGCCAGTTTGTAAAGAACACTTACTGTCTGACTCTTCCAATCCATGTAATCTAACCTAATCCTAATCTCCATTTGGTCCACCGACTGGCCTTGTTTAATCCCGTTCTAACTGCAGTAAACCTGACGTGAGTGGTGTAGTCTGAGCTAATCCACTCAGTCTGGTGACAGATACAGCGACAACACTGGCAGCGTCGTGCACTGTCAGACGCCATCTGCCTGCTGTACACACACTAATGAGGTAATATTAAGGCCTAAATATTTGTATAATGTCTAAATAGACCTTACATCTACTACTACTACTACTACTACTACTACTACTACTACTACTACTACTACTACTTTTGTTACTTGAGTAAAAGTGAGTAAAAACTGAAGATAAAAACAATTACTCAAGTAAACTTAGCACATGAGAACAGTTAAAGCGTTACATGTGGTTATGCTGATCTTTCAACCGTAGCAATTTCTTAAAATATGTATGATCTTGACTTCAAAACATTTACGCAGAATGACCATGAAGGTGCAAAAAAGAACCCCTCAAATTGTATGAAAAGTACTTTCCTTTTTTGAGTCCAGTAAAAAAAAAAATGCCGTGGAATGGAAAGCACAGATACTTGCTCTCAAAAATAGTAAAGTAGAAGTAAAAAGACAAATTACTTAAATTAAGTACGATACCGATTTTTACTCCTGCTACTGTTATTACTGCAACTATTACTTCAGATACTATTACTACTACTACTACTACTAATAACAATAACTTTACTGCTTTGCTATTGCAGTTATTACTACTTCTACTAACAATATAGTCACTCTCTTTCCAAATACCCATTTACCCATCCGCTTGTCGACCAGTAACACCCACTCTTCTTGAATATTGTTTTCCCTCTAACCTCCAAGCCTCAGGGGGAGAAAGACGTTAATCTCATATTTTTCTCATTTTACTGCACTGTGGGCTTCCCATTTCATTACGCACACATAAAATAAAACACACTGTAGTAAACATAAAACAGTCTCCCAAGGTACGCGTGCATTTCTATCTCCATTATGACCCATCCCACTAAGTATTCATTATTTACAGCTATGGGGAGTAGAGTCTCCCAAGTTCACTGCTATCTTTAATGGGAGGCCACCAGGCAGCTGAGTGATGAGATTTCAAGCACTGTTTAGTGGTATTGTTAACTGTGCTTGGAAACTAAACAGTCAAATGACACAAACTAAGCTTTCTTATAACTAAAATGTGCTCAATCTAATAAATCCTCAGTGAAATGAAATCTGTTAAATGAAAAAGTGAATGTATTAAGTGTAATTTTGTGTTGGTAAAACCTGTGTTTTAATTGAGTATGTAGTTCCTCATTGTGTAATTAAAAAATGAAAGTGTCTTATGTGCATTTAAGAGATGATACATGAGAGAATAAATGTTTGTTGGACCATATTTGCATTTGGAAAGGCTTGTTTGGAATGAAGAGCAACTAAATGAGAGCAAAAACTATATCTGAAGACAACAGACTACTGCTAATTAATCATATACAAACCTATAGGAGGAATCAGATGAGTATGAACAGGCAGAGGTGGATTTAGAGTTCCATTACCAACAATACAGTGTTAATGTATACTTCATTGTACATCAAACCGCTGTATTTCACTCATCCTTCAATTCCATTTGGGTACTGAATGATGAAACCTCTCACACGTAGTAAGCCATTGCAGTACCCAGGGACCCATTTCCGGATCTTGAGCCAGATTTGACCAGGATTATCTTTGACTTGGGGGAACTGGAGGAAGCCCACTCCACACTAGTGTCAGGATACTAACATTTTAAACTACATTTTGATGCTAAGGAATATACTCGATTCTGGATAATGGTATCGATGCTATAAATGCTCTTTTTTAAGTCAAGGGTTTAGACCAGGGCTATTTAACATCAGGCCAGGGGGCCAAATTAGGCCCTCCAAGTGATTTAATACGGCCCACAACCCATCTTCCAAATATTTAAACAAAACCAAAAATCTTGTTTACGGATTTATTTCTGGGTTAGCCCTACTTTAGTCCGGGTTTGGTCTGGTTTATTCCCTGTTTAACTCAGCTTTAGACTTGTTTTGATTCAGGGATGGTCCTGGTTCAGACTTTGTTGGTACTAGTCTAGTTCTAGTTTAATTCTGGTTCAGTACTGGATGGGCAATTTTACAAAGCAATGTTTATTATTTCTCACAGAAATCTAATCTATTAGTAGTTATTTTATTGTATTAACTACATTTATTGAAATAATGTTGAAGATATTTTGTGCGACGCCTTGGCCCTCCTTGGCCCTCCAAAAAAACAGTTGAATAGCCCTGGTTTAGACAATTACCTGACATTTTGAACACAAAATAATATCACTTTCTTTATTAAACACTGTGGTCTTATACTAGTTCTGATAAAGCCCAAGGTCATTTTATAACTGTTTATGAAAGGGCAACTTTTGTTCTGTTAATGTGATTTTTTAATTTATTTTTTAGGATCAATCCTAGATCTAGTTTAGTGCATCTAGTTTTGATACTGGTTTTAGTATTGATTTGATACTTTGACAAGCCTACCCTGCACAAAAAGGTCCCAGCCTTCTCAGGAATAGAACCCAGCACCTTATTGCTGTGAGGCATGAAGTAACTGTAACAAGAACTCTAATCAATGAAAAACTCACACACGTCAAAATAACTGAAGCTGTTTTAATCCAACATTCTCTATTAATCTATTTGACTACTTATATTTTTGCTGCAAATGCCACCTCAAAAGTTTCATTTTACCCAAATCTGCTACAAATAGCTCCTCTCCAGCCAATGCAAAAACACTTGTCCCATTAATCATTGTTGTCAGGCCTGCAGAATAGCACTTGCTGCCACTCGCACGCACACAATCTCCAAATCATCAGCGTTAGTTTATTTCCCGCTTACCATGTTGATCCAAATGTGCCGTCTAATTGAGGAGCCCAAGCTGCTTTTTCAATGAAAATATCTCCATGATAAAACAAAAGAGCCTTTCACTTCACGTCTCCCTCCCTCACCGTGGGGATGGTGCTTGAGTGAAAATTAATACAGCGACAGATTTGTTGGACAAATTCTTGATGATAATATGATCATCTGGCGTCTTTGTTACTGAACTATTATATACACACCAACGATATGACACGAATGGTTGTCTAAGGCAGTTTCAATAAGAAACTGACAAGCATGACAGTATAAAAAGCAAGTCATAACTGCAAAAATTAAAACGGCTTTAATGAAGTGTTGTTTTGTCTAATAATAGCAAATAGCATTAGATTTATAGTATGAAAATAAACATTCGAAATCAGCGTGGTGTACCATTCCTTCGACCTGAACACTACACACATTTGTACAGGCAAAAAGACAGCATCCAGTGCTGGTAGTGAACCACTAGGGGATGGTGAACATCTCTACCAAACAAGCCACGATCTCTATGTTGTTTTTCTAATAGCTTTGATTATTTGACTTATCAGAACTTTTCAGAATTTTGAAGACACTCTGTAAACTTGTCCAGACACAGTACACACCTTAGGGCAACGACCTCTTAAATTTTAAACAGTATTTATCTCTAGACAAAGGTCAGACAAGTTACAGGTCAAGTTGAGAAGTGACCCGACTCATAATAAGAAAACATGTTTCAAGATATTTGTGTAGAAACCCTAACCCCAATGCACGGAACAAAGGCAAACACGTTTAATGTCATTTTGTGGAAAATTTCAGTCAAAGCAATACATCTCCATTAAGTGAAGCTGATGAAGGATCTTGCACCAGGAGAGTTACCTTGTTTACCGTTTGAATTCCAGCAGTAGGGATGACGTTTCCTACTTTGCACTGCTAAGATTTAATAATGAATCATAAACTCTTGGCTAATGAAAACACAACAGCACTGCTTATGACAATGTGAACTGGCAAGTGCAACACCGTAATCCCTACCTGCCTGGTTGGTTGTCACGTTGAGCGTCACATACTGCCTGGCATGATCTGTGGCCAGGTCCGTCACGCCGTTGACAGCCTCCAGAAGGAAGCTGTAGTTGGTGTGCGACTGCAGATCGGCCACCATGACCGAGGTGTTGGACAGGCCCGAGCGTCGAGGCAGGAAGCGCACGTTAGGCCCGCACTCCTCCAAGCCCCGCCCCTCCGGTAGTACCCGCCTGCACACGATGTTGTAGCGCACATCCTTCCTGCCTCCGGTCTCCATGGGGACGGACCACTCCAGGAAGACGCTGGTCTCGTTGACGTTAGAGATGGCGTTGCGGGGGGCTGATGGGGGGCCTGGACATAGATGTTAGATAATGAGTATTCTCAAAACAAAAGTCATGTCATGTGTATATATAATATAATATATTAAATGAAAATGTTAAAATATGATTAATAATGTAAAGAGAGTGCACAACTACGTTTTAGGATTTGTATTTCAGACATTCAAAGTCCTTTCATTTTCAATTATTTAAAAAGTAAGCAGGCCAAAATCAAATTGATGCTAAAAACAATAGCTACTTGTACCAGAATTGATTAAAGCGAGTTTAGCACTTCCTGGATTAGCACTTGATGACATTATTTGGTGAGACCAAACATTTGAGTTCTTGAGAAGGACACAGCCTAAATATGCCGGATTAGTCAAACGTGCACAACCGGAACAAGGCAAAATTCCAGTGTTTTTGATGAGGATGCCACATTATGGTTAAAATATTTAAAATAATTTATGACCTTTAAATATAACCACATACCTAGAATTGAGGAAAAACTGTTACTGTTTGAGGCTTGTGTGTTTCAATAGACAATTATAATACTTAAAAGCAGTATGGTCGTAAAAAGAGACATGGTCATTCTCATTGAAAACTCAACAATCACTCTGACTGCATAAAGTAATGAAGGATTATTGTTAGCAAAATAAATATCAAATCAAGTCTTGATTATATGCCATTTTTGTCCACATAAATCTGACATAACTAACATAAAATGTGGTTGTATATTTGGTGGCACAAAATCTGCAGCATTTGCAAATCGACACATTTCTTCGGCAGCCAAATCTGCGTGTGGTGTCATACTGTGCCCGCAACTGTGCCGTCCTCCCACAAAATCGTCGTGTGGTGCCAGTTTGCCTTTTTACAAGTGAATTTGAGCTTTACAATTTGCAATTCTGCTGTTCATCTTCCTCTTGTTATCATTAGATGTCGCAAGGGGCTAGATCCTTTCCCAGCAACTACAGGCTTTAGACAGATCCTTGCAGTCCCTATCCATTGGCAAAATAGCACAGTTGCCATAGCAATTGACAATTCATGTATTCAAAATAATAAATAAATAATAAATAAAACAGGAAGTTCAAAAACTTTGTTCGGAGTTATGTCCCAATAGTTGATATTGAAATCATGGCGCTATATCTTTTTAACTGACACAAATTAGGGATTGGAAATTTGCCACCACACTTTGAAGATATTTTAACAATAAAGAAATTAATAATAATAACAATTTAATTTTTTTATGTTTGTATGTTGATTTATTTTATTTTTTTACTGACAGAAAATACTTTAAACTGTGTGCCAGAGTTTGTTTCATACGATTAGGCACAGTAAATACAGAGATGTTAACAACAAACCAGGTCCGAACATCTCTATTTTGTACAATAAAAAGGCAAATTCCACCATAGAATTTAACATTAAAGCCTTAATAATACAGCTCTTTCCAAATAAATTGATTGAGCATAAGAACTAAATGAATAACGTGCAAATATGTTATTTCCCCTTACGTGTGCAGGCCATAGAGGGTGGATCCGACTCTATCTTGTGGTATCCATCCTCACAGCTGCAGGATGTGGCCCCGGGTTGCCTGGCCACACTGTGGGGTGGACACTTACTGCACGCCAGGGCCTCCAGCATCGAGCGGTAGAATCCAGGCTTACACACTGAAAACAGAGAGAAAAAGAGAGGTGAGGGGTTGGACATGGGCAGTGTGAAGATGGACACAGAATACACAATAATTCAGTGAGAAGAAACTCAACTTTGAAAACAAACATATTTAAGATGTAATTTGCGGTGCCCCGTTTTGACACAGTACATTCAATTACATTAAAAGATACTGTTACAAGTCAGGTCTGTAGAGGTCTGTTTTCAGCAATAAGAATGCCTCTAAATTAATATATTATTATGTTGTTAGAAATATTACACAAGGTCAAACCCAGGACCAGAACAAAGCTTTATTTTGATTTCATTAAGAGCTATTCAGGATCAGGTAAATGTATTTATACCCACGGATAGAATTGGTTTGGAGTTGGAGATGGCTTTCAAACATACATTATACAGACAATGAAAACGGACTTAAGATCTTAGATTATATGAAAACAAAAGGAAAGTGCCCCAGTGCTGATAAAAAAACCAAAAAACATGCATAAAACCATTAAAAAGAGCACGTTACAGTTATTAAAAGAATCACATGTCACCCACTTTATGGGGAAAACACATCTCAAACCCAAGTTGCAGAAAATGTAGACAAAAATATATATATTATCTTGATGAAAAGCCACACACTATGGTTTCTATGTTTATAGCTGAAAATGAAACAACAACCATTTTGCAACATATTGTGCAGCTCACGAGGAGACCATCACAGCAAGTGGACACAGGGCGTGGGAAGAGTGGAAAAACAGGACAGCGTGGAGTCTTTGAAAAAAAAAAAAACAGGTCATGTTCCTAGCGGTGGAGTATTCCCTGGGTGGTTGTGGTTGTTTGGATCCTTTTAATCAGAGATGCTGCAGTAGTTCTTGGTGAAAAAGCATTTGCCATCTATTACGGGATGGCAATTTTACATGTTATCTTTTGCGCTCTTTTCAAGTCTGATTCTGTCTCCCTCCAGGGATTACCACCTGTGCAAGCCACTGTTTATTCAATTCATTTTATCTAAAGGCAAACAAGTGTGTGCTTTGTAGTGATGGACATTTTGGGAAATTGTTCTTTGCTTTGTTTTCTTAAGATTACAGAGACTTTATATTGCTCAGTTGAAAGCAATGGAATAATCGGTTCTCCTCAAAGGCATTTTACTAATACTAACACTCACAAAACAATAGCAATTTTCCCCTTATTTGTAATGGTAACTGGAAGTTGAGTGGTTATACTCATCATTTTAGACTAGGGAAATAAAGAGAGAACTTGAGATCATACACTCAATCATCCTATGATGGTGGTTTATGCAAAAGCACTTATGCCAGGCTCTATGCAGCTGGCCTCGTGAGATCGATTGGGCCAAATAATCCTTAACCCTTTGTGCTACCCTTAAAGATAGCGCACGGCTTGAAAACGTTTGTTCATGTTCTGGAGGTGGGAGGCATTCTACTGTAGATGCCTGTGGGTCATTCAGACCCGAAGATAGTGCGAGGGCTATACAAAAATAACAATAATAATAAATAACAATTCCTACGCACATACTTTCTTAATTCTGAACCCCACTTCAGAAATAGATCATGATTGTACTCTATTTAGAGGAAAGTAATGAAAAAAATAAAAGGCTAGTGTGCCAGTGTTATCTTCCCACTACTTTTCACTTCTATTATTACGTCAATCTTGTGTGCATCTACAAAAAACTAACGGAAACAAAAATAGCTTACATTCCCTATCACAATTTACTAAAGGAAAATCATTAGATCTACATCCTGACAGATTTTTATAGCATCTTACTTTTATTCTTTTTTTTATGGTCATAATTGCACTTTCAACATGTGGAGTGCAATAAGAGGTCTGAGTTATGACCTCAACTGGAACTCAGCTCGAAGATACACAATGTAACTTTTCTGCAGGGTCTACCACCTGTTTGTCTATTTTGAGATATTATTGATTTTGCCTGGAGTGTGTTAAACCTGTCCCATCTCCATGAAGACAATTGTTTTCTAAAAAAAACAAAAAAAAAACAAAAAAGAACAAGACAGAGCATCTGTCAATGTTTGCTTCACTATGAGCTTCACTATCAGCTAATATGATATCAACCTTTGTATACAATTTTGTACATACAATGTTTTATGGTCTCTGTACACACAGATAAATAACTAACTAAACTCAATAAATAGAATGCACAATAGATAAGTTATATAATGGAACACTCTGGGCAAATGAATAACCCCATGAAGACAAACAGGTAGCCAACACAGAGAGTAACCTGACGCATCTTTAACTCATTAACATTTGAATTCCTACCATGTAACAGTCACCTTTACCTAAACCATAATCCCTGGAGATGTATTCAGTTCCGTGGAGTTACTAACCATGCTATTCCAAACCTGCCTTTCTCCACCCACACAGCCCTATGCAGACATCTGAACTGAGGAGGAAAGGCAGACAGCAGGTGACACACTCCGCATGCTAACACATCAACCATCTCTATCGTCATGACAACGGCCCCAAGCCAACCAATCATTGTCATATTATCATGGTATCATTTTCCTCTGGATTTTGACTCTGCACCCAAACATATCTTATACAATAAACTAAGAATCCTAACGAGATGACTGATATAGAATACGTTATAAAATACTCAGGGGAAAGATAGAATGGCCATTGGAAGGATTTGAAAAAGGGGAGAGCGTTTAGTGGCAATGTCCTCTTGAGGATGTAAAGCTGTGCACTGGCATTTTTTAATGTGGCAGTAAAAAAACGTGATTCGACTACAGATGTGATTTACACCTGATAATTAAAGTTCACCTATGAGAACACGCACACAATGGATGGAGGGGAAAGAGGGAGATAAAAAGACAAATGGAGGACTGGTGGAATGGTGATTGAAGGGCAGATGTGCAGGGGAATGGACCAGAGGAAAATCTGAAAAAGGAACGGAACTATAAATGAGAGAGAGGGCGAAGGAATGTTACTAGATTTAATCTTATTCACACACTTTACACATATATACGTGTAAAGGTATTGACCCTTAATTTAGAGGGTTTTTTGTACTTAAAAAACAAAACAATAGAGAGCAATATAGTTGCCCAAATTATCAAAATGGCAAAAGATTGGACTGGAATACAGACATAGGAGATCGGATTGTGTCCATACATCTTCAGTCAATAATGTTTGCTTTTTGAGGTTTGATCCCGATCTCAATTCAAGTTATTACATCGCGCTCACTTTTTCCTCTTTTTACTACGAATCAGCACTTCCATTGTGTTAGCATTTCCGGTTGGGCACGAATTCTGTTCACTTAAGCAGAGAATCTGTGTAAAATGTGTACTAAAAAGTCAACAATGCACCTTGTTGTTGCGTTTCTGACTCACAGATAAATCATAGTGCGCTAAATAACTGAACTCAAATCGTATTTTCCCTCAAACCTGTCAGACCACTCTTGTCCCAGTCTACATGCATGTAATAAAATCAATTAGGTACAGACAAGGGGCTACAACACACATTCAAACACATGTCTGTCTTTTTCTCACCTCGAACAGCTGAGTGCTTCTCCTAGTCTGCTCTTAGTCTTTATCTGACTACACTCTTACATGCAACATTAATACGAGAACACACAGACTTCTCCAGATGTGTTATTGGGATCTTTAAAAGGTTGAACCCGCAATATTCCGCAATCGTAGTTGCCGGGTTTAAATTCATTTTGAAAAATCTTCTTAAATTGGACAGTTATAGATTTCCTGGCATGTGTTTGCGCAGTGACTGGTATTTGGCTAAATTGGGACCAAGGCTTATATACAGTTACAAAAAACACTGCATTTGGATATTGATCATTGCTCACTTCTTGACATTTCTGTTGCTGTAAATATTGCCATAATAAAACTAAAACGAGAAAAGCCACAGACGGGGGAAGGAGTGTTAGCGTGTTTTTAGTCTTGGTCTGTGGTGGCTTTGATTCACCTTGACAGAACCTTGGTCCTTTGTCACGCAACATTAGGTCTGAAAAATGCCCCCTCTGCCCTGGATCCATGCGCCTCGTCCCTGCCCCATACAGACAGAGGAGTTTATGAGCTATGTTCACCGTAGGAAGCCACACGCACCTAATTACTTTGACTTTGTAGGGGGAGATGGCACGATATTCTCACACAGACTAAAAAGAGTGAAATATTAACAACAAATTATGACAGGATGTTACACGAGTAGAATAATTTATTTGAGTACTATCAGTGTTTGACCATATTGAAAGTATTTGTTATTCTATCCGTGCAAAAGCTTGTTATGATGTGGGCAGTAACTACATTAGGAGATGGTGCAAAATAAACACAAACAAAGAAAGAAAATAAGATTAAAAATAACAAAAACAGAATAAATACAAAGAAAATCTACAAATGACTCTAATTATGTCTTCAACCATATCTTTTGAGACAATGTGCGGATATTGCGGATGGTAATGCATTTGATAATATCCGCGCTCAACCAAGCACATACACCCGTGTTAGCTTCCAGGGTTAAGTTTATAACCATCAGCGTATAGGCAAAAAAGAGAGATTTGTTCAAAGAATGTAGCCTTTCCGATACATATTCAGAGTGAAAAAGAATGCATTCATAAATAACTTTTGGGGAAACGTTACAATTTCATTTGCTTTCATTTAATTTTGGTTTACTCTTGTACGTATTGGAGGGTCTTCTCGCTTGAAAGGGTCTTATTGCATGCCTGAAACCTCATGTTTTTATTATGTGTGTTGCTGCATGTTTGTGTATTGGCTGAAATGAAATGCAACAGTGAAACCGGCAAAACACATTTTCAAATTCTGCACCATGTCAACAAATCTCTGCTTGGAGCCTTATGAAGAATACAATATTATTTCACGTAATTGGTTGGATTTGGAACTTGGACTTTATTGAACTACTTTCCATGTTTTTGTTTTCCATGTACGCAAGCAAGAACAAAACAATCTACTGACTTCTATAGTATTACGTTCTTCTATATGTGAATAAAAAAGGTTAGTAGGACATACCTGACCTATTCCTTTGTCTGGTCCTTGTCTGCGGCGCGTGTGCTTGCATATAGATTTATAGCCTTGTCTGGTGTCTACCTCAGCCTCCTAACCCCCCACGGTCGAATCAATAAAAATTGGTCGGCATGCCATTACACACTCAGATGCTCACTTGCACAACATTTTTTGAATGAGCTAGAGATAAAAAAAAAAAATCATTTTATGTTCTCTGGAATGAGACTCGAATCAAAATGTGAAACAGGGTGTTTCACTCCTTCATTATGTTTAGCTCTTCAGCAACATTTTGAGAAAAAGGAAGCTGTTAGGGATTTGGGACTATTTGTTGGACAGCATAATGTGTCCTGGGGCCAGGCCCTTCACTATGTATGAAATAAAATAAAACAACATAAAATAACAAACTAGCACCTGATGTAGAGTGAATTAATGATGCAATGTACAGTTTTTAACCTGCCTTTGTTTACCTGCAGCTACGTTTCAGGTGAGACTCCTCCCTGAGGGCAGGGCTTAGTCAGCTCAGAGCAGCATGCAGGCTATTTTCTCAGACCAGCTCCTTAGATAGAATGTGACTTTCGGATGGAAGTTGACACATCTTGATTTGTAAAACTGCAATGGTCACTCCAGGAATAATGAAGGATTACACCTTATACTTAAACAGACTTGATTAATTTAATTTAGACAGTACTTTTCTGGACACTCAAAGATGTTTTATATTGCATCATTATAATACAACGGACAGAACTGTTAATGATGTTTTGATTCTGTTGTCGTTATTAAATGCAGCTTTTTTTGGGGGAAATTTTGTTCCACTCAACTGCAACGTCTCATACGGAACTGAAATGTTTTTGATTGTGCCCACTAGAGCTTGGAGGCTGGATGCAGTGCACTTGTGGTTTATTTATAGTTATGCCGCTGGACTCTGCTGGTTCCCTGTAGACCCCCGTCCATCACAGCGGTGTGGGCCGAGAGGGACACCATGACAGCCTGTTAGTGTGGCTCCCTGTCTGTGTTGGCCTGGGTCGCACTAGTTTGATGTTACTTCTCTTGCTGCTCTAGGTAACTCCACTGCTGGTTCTGATGAAGAACATGAGTGGGAATGCACAGAGCTTCAAATTGTGTTCAGAAAGAGGGCGATTGAGTTCAAGACAGACATTGCAAGTCTATGTTGTTGGATGTTTCAGCAAGATAGTGATCACAAGATTGGGGAATGGAACAAAACAACTCACCAATTTATTAGCCAATGTACAGATTGACAGACCAAAAAAAAAAACGTTAACATCCTGCACCAAGGGCACCTCCAGCTCGGTCATTATCCTTGTGTCTATGACCTGCCCTGACGAATTAAAAACCTTTCAATGGAACTGAACAGCAATACTACAGTCTATTCTACACTTATTTATTTTTCACATAATAAATACAGCTTATATAAAATAAAATGACATAACACAAAAATGTGATGGAATGTGATAGAAACCTATATAACTATTATGATTATACTACACAAATGTTTTATGATTATTATTTACAGTTTATTTCATATATAACATGATTTATATTTACTGAGCAATATTTCTTCAGATACTTTTTACTGTTTGGTATTGATATTTTCATTTTGTCACAATTACACATTACATGGTTTTGCACCACAAGATTTACCATGTTTTATTGTAAGAACAAAGGTACATAATTGATTCATATTAATGTCATGAAGAATTAATACGATGTATTTTGGCGGGCTATAAGCCGCTACTTTTGTCAGATGTTTTGAGCCATGCGGCTTATTTAGAGGCTGCGGCTTTTCTGTGGTTTTTTTCTTTCACCGCTAGGGCGAACTAACCGAATTAGAATCAAAACTACAGAAAAGTTAAGCAAAAGAAGCAGATGTTGTTTTTTTTCAGCTAGCAAATAGACCGGACGACAAATTACCAACTATAAATTATTTCAAATTTTGCCCGCATCATTATGGAACCAAACGAAAGAAGTTCGTACGAAGCAAGTTTTAAGCTGAAGGCCATCGATCTTGCTAGGAAACCGCGCGCTGCACGCAAGCTTAACATCAATGAATGTACGGTGAGACGCTGGCGGGGACGGAGGGGAGATTCATGCGATGCCAAAGTCAAGGAAAGAGTTCTGCGGCTATACAAAAGGTGCGGCCTATGTATTGTTTTATTATCGTTTTTTTAAAAATAGAGCAAATGCGGCTTATATAGGGGAGCGGCTAAAAGTCCCGGAATAGCGGTAATTGCAATTTCAAAGAAATGCTCCTAACATACGTGACTAATAATCATATCATGATTAACTGATTATGTAATCATTGACTAAACATATTGGCAATAAACCAAAACAAAGAAACAAAAAACCAATGCTGTACATTTCATTAAAAGTATACGGCTTTCTGGGATCTATAGAAAAAAGGGTGCAATCACGTAAAATTAACGGGCAGGTAGACTGATTCTGAATCCAAGTGTTAAAAACACCAGTAAAATCTTAATGCTCCTTTTTCTCTTTTTTGGTTTGGATAGTTAGCAAGATAAAAAATAAAAGGAGAAGGAACTAAGAGAATGACACTCATTGTCAACAACAAAAAACATTGTACAGCAGACTTGAAACTGATACCACGGACCGCTCCTGGATGAATGAGGTATTAAATTGACACTAAAAGGTGGAATGATTACAGTACTTAATACAATAGATATATCACTATGTCAAAAGGCATTTGACATATGCCTTTTTTTCCATTCCTGAGGATGTTGAATAAAGAAACACATCCGAACACATTCCACTGGCAATCGGATGACATGTTTTTATTAAGAACTATGTGACACTTTTCTTCTGGAAGTCGCAAATCACAAGCCTGTTTTAAGCATCTGTAATTAAAAAAGTGTAAATTGGCGCGGCAAGAAATCCCTCACATGTCACCTCAACACAAGTCACCCACTAATAAGCCTCTACACAGATGTTCAATATTTATCATCATTCATTCGGCCTCATTTCCACTTAAATAGATTATCCACGGAGCATAGACGCAGCAAATACAAGATTACGTTTGCAAATTAGATGCCTGTATTGTGAGAAGTGACATGGTGGTATGACTACTAATGACTAAACGGCTAAATCATGCGGTATGTGCGAGTGTAGGCCGTCAATTATGGGCCCAACGATGTCACTGTGTACAGGCTGATAAGGGCAGGGAGGTCAGAGGTGTCCAAGGAGGCAGCGGAGATAACTTAATAAGGCTGAATCATGGAGGAAAGAACAACAAGTAAGAAGAACGTATGCTTGGATGGTGATCAGAGCTGAATGGACTTGCCCAAGTAATGGAGTTTCACAATGTATAGTGAAACAGGATTGAAGTTAGAAGTAGGCATACGAGAAAATGTAGTACACGCTTTCCATCATAAACCTGAATGTAAATCCTATTTGTAGATCATGGCCCGATATTATATTTGGATTCTGTGTATCTGCCAAAGCCCAACACCAGAAGAAACAAAACTACGTAAACATTCCATAAACAAACTGTTCGACTATGCTGAGCTGATTATTATGACCAATATAACAAACTATTATTCATCTTTTACAGTAATTAGTTTTAATTTATTTTTGTAAAGCCAAAAATCACAACAGCCTCGCAGGGCTTTCCAAAAGTGTTGGTTTTGCCAGCTGAATGTTTACGATATGAAACAATGAAGCAGTCATCGGTCAATAACTGAAAGCAGATTTACCAATGTTCACAAGCGTTAAGCAAATATAGAGCTGTCCCAGAGCGTCCTTCAACCTTTCTTTGGCAAGGAAAAAAAAAAAAAAAAAAACCCTCTAACTATGCAATAGCAAACCAGTTGACCGGTGGGCTTTAAACTCAAGCTATGGCCATTCACTGAGCTGTTTATTGAAAAAAAAGTGTCCTTGATAAATTACTTATGTTGTCATAGTAATGTTATGGTTTAGAAGAGCATAAAGGCAAATATGTGTACAATGTAAGTTTGTTTTTGATTTATTTAAACAAAACCCCAAAGTTAGGTACTATAGATATAAAAAAAATCGATACCGCAATTATTTTTGGAGATATGAAATATTTGAATATAAAGCATAGCATAGTGTATTCTAAATATAAAAAAATTAGAAATTGCCTCAAAAAGAGACTGAACACATCATATGATTTGCTAAAATATAATCTGAATATTGTTATGGAGGAAAGAAAAATATATTGAGATATTCATTTTTGTCAATGTTGCCCACTCCTCGGTAATACATATAAGCTTTATAATTAAATCATATTAAATTTAAATAAAGCTATGACGCACAAATAGAAGTCTATCTTTACAATGTTTATCAAAGCCCTAATGGAATTAAAGATCTGTAGAATGCAAGCTGTGGTGGGGGTTTCCCATCTTCATAAATCCTCTGAAGCACAAAAGCTGCCGTAAAAAGGGAAGGTGGTGGTTGACTTTGAACAAGGTCCTTAACCAGACACAAAGAAAGTGCTGGTGGTCAGCGTTTTAGAGTGACTTTGAGGAGGACGTCTAGTAATGGAGTAACCAGCCCATTGGTCAGTTACTAGACTGCACCAGCTGGGACCAAGGGAAGCCAGAATATTAACTATAAATATAATTAATGAAATATTATGAACATTTAGCGATATGAACTATGACAAAATTATTTAACCGTGTATCCAATTCCCTTTTGTACTGATTAATATGTAGTGAAAAAGATAAATAATAATTAATTGTATTACATTTCCCATGAATTTCTGCCTTTTGGCTTATCAAAAAGTTAAATTTGGTCAATTCAAGGCACTTCTAATTCACACACAAGGACTTTCATACGCCAGTGTACACCACTGTCGCTTGTTGAACAAAAATCAATAACACACACACAATAATGTATGACAATCTGGAGACACATTGGTAACATGACAGTCCTTCACGTGAGAGCACTTAACATAAAAAAAAATTAAACAGTCTTTGCCCGTCTATTGTTTTAAAGATTGGATAAATGGATGAGAAAAGGCATCAGGCATGAAAAAATCAAAAGGGTACTGCACCCAAAGGCATATAATGGTGTGACATTTAAGACAACAAAGAAAATTCCATCAAAACTGTGATTAATTGCATGATACAAGACTCAATTATGACTCTCTCATGAGTAGAGTAGTACTCTTGAATCACACAAGTGTATAAGCAATTTAAAAACACTGCAAGCCATCCATGAACAACAAATATTTTAATATATTCAAGGAATCTGTCAAAAGGAATTCAAAGATAATGTTATGCCAAGCTTTTTTTTTTTTTTTTTTTTTTTTTTTTTTTTTTTGCTGGTGGTTATTTTCTTCTGACTTGAAATATCTAACCTGCTTGGGAATATTGTTGCCAATGTTTGTAGCTGTTCTTGTGCTTTTATGAATATTATGGAAATGTGAATGGAAATTGTTTACCTGAATTATAAATCAAAATCCAATCTCTTCAAACTCCTCTGCTGGATCAGGTGCTACGGGTGTTTAATTGTTTTAGAGCGGCGCACACTTTTACTGCAGTGCGATTTGTAATTGTTAAAGCGAGCCCACTAAAACACTTCATTTGTCATTGTGCACACAGCCTGTATGTTTGTATGTGCAGTTGGTGGTACTAGACATTGCGAGTGTGTGGGTGTGTGCGATAGCTGCCCTTGGGCTAGGCTGTCTTTCTGATGCCACGCGCCTCTTAACGCGCCGCACAAAGGCTAATAGGTAATTAATATGCAATACTCAGTAATATGCCCGGCTATCTGAGCGTCTGTGAGTAGGGTTAATAGGTAATTAATATGCAGCGCACACATGGCGTCCCAGGCAATTAGGGATGCAGTGGTGTCCGCCAATGCAGCCTAACGAGCACGCCTTTTAATTGGAAACATTTCATTGTAAACATGTTGATTTATATGACTGGCTGTCATTTGGAGGGATTAGGGAGGCTAATGACTAAAGCATAGAAATGTGTCAAAGGAAATGAGAAAAAGAGGGAGGCTTAAGGATATACTGCTAATGCCCAGCACCGGAATCAATAAAAGGGTACATAATTTATACATAAGACAATGCAATGTTTTCTTGGACAGCAATTCTAACATATTTGCTGCAACAGGTGGAAAAAGGCAATGACTATTCAAATAGAGTAATAATATTAACGCTTTAGTCTTATGTTGCGCATACTCTGTGATAGTAAGCAGTCTGTGGCCATCTGCCCTTCTGATCCTGACCACCACCACTCACTCACTCACACGACTACTACTACTTCATACTAGGCCTAAGGATACAACAGTAGAGCCCCATCACCGTGGCACCTGGTATCTCCAATATTCTCCCATCCCAGTGCTAGCCGGCTCAACTCTGCTTAGTTTCCGAGATCACATAAGCTTGGATAATGACAAGGTATGGCCACAAGTAAACATTGACAAGTAAAAAACTACTGCTACAACTACAACTACTTATATGCAATTCCCAGACAATTTAGAAAATAAATACTTTAGATAGATTGGTATGTTTTTCTACTTGAAGCTAATATGGTTTATTAAACCCTATACGGATGGGATAATTTTTTACTAGAGACCCCAGGTAAATTGTAATAATTATGAACGTGTTCTGTGAAAATGTCCATAAAATTTGCCCGTGTGTTGAAGCTTATATTGATTCAAAATGTCTCTACATCTATATTAGGTTCCAAATTTGAAATTATAATAAAATTAAATTTCAAATTATATTGGAAACTTCCCAAACCCAATTGTCATTTTTTTTCTCCAAATAAAAAGTAAAAAACACGAAAACAAACTGCAGTAAAGACACAACCTCATTATTGTAGCAGCCGAGGGAGAGAAGCTCTGGCAGAATCATAAGAAACATGATCGTGTGGATGTCATTCTGATTGCAACAACGGGGTAAAGAATGATGTCTCATGCTAACGTACAGATAACACTACATAACGCTAAAAACAAGCCGAAACTTGCTGAAAATAGAAGAAAAGCTCGCAACATAGATTAATTAAAAGATATATGAAAGGTAAGAAGTGAATTCGCAGACGTCGTGGAGTCATTTCAACCTTGCAGACGTCCCCATGTAAAATCCGCAAATACATAAATAAATAATGGTATTGATTAACTAGATAATTATTTGTTTTGCATCAATACAGACAGTCTTATTTTTTTCTTTTGTACAGTGCAACCTGGGACAAGCAACCTTCCCAATTTCCCCAAATCCCGCCCCTAACAATACTTTCTCAATCTCCCCTCTTGCACTCATTTATTTGTCCCAGTTCACATGAAAATAAACATTAAAAGGAGAAACCCACAAATACTAGGTCTGCATTTCAATACAATGCTTGTGTTGTTAATAGATACCATTGTGAGCTAATAAACCAGGCAAGGCAATGCAGTAAATATCCTGTTCCTGTATTTGTCCCACTGCGCCGCACTGGTTGGGAAGTGTGTGTCAATTTGGATGTGTGCGACCTGTGTTAAACATCCTGCGTTGTTGTTCATTTTGTTTTCATTTACTTATGTTTTGCGTAGATGAGGCCAATTGTGCGAGCCGGTTGGTATTTGGCTACAGTTTTGTGTGAATGCAAAGACAAGCAGATGATTACACAAGCAAAATATACAATCAGCTCAATAGGGTTTTCCTGTCTGCTGGATGACAGGGAAGCTCATTGTTCGAATATTCTCACAATCGGACCTAAGCTTGATGTCTATACAGCCAAAATAGAAATGATTCACAATGTGTTGATTGGAATCCTGCGACACATTAAAATTAAATGGGTTTTAGTGTATTAGCTTTTTGCTGTCACAGAATTCATACAGCATAGTGCGTACTGCAGCTATGAGGAAATCCCAGGACATCAGTGCAATTGAAAAAGTGCAACTACAGCAAATGCGGCTCAGAATATATATAAGGAGTGGGGTTTCTGATATGATCGTTTTATGACAGTGTCAAATTGTTTTCGCTTACTTTTGTCGCCGCAAGCAATAATGGCGAATTACTTGGTGTTATCAGTAAAATAATAATAATTTTGTTCTATTTTATTTAAATTTAGACAGGATAGCTTAGCGTGAAATGGGGATGAGAAAGAAGGGAGGACAGGCAGTAAATTGTCAGAGCTGAACTCACGGCACTGCATAATGTACCAGGGGACAAATTGTTGGACCTATTACCTTCAATGAGCATTAAGACGAGCATGTTTCCCTTATAATATGACTATTTATGTCTATGTAAAATTTGGACATCAAACCATGACTTTACTAAACCAGGACAACAACAGGGCCAAACCAAGTTTACATCAAGACTAAACTGGGTTCAAACCAGGACCAGTGTGAACGCACCCTTGCTTGTTTGTAACTGTGATCTGGACTTTTGACCCTTGACTCCTGATTCAGTGCCAACTGTATCCACTTTCTGGACTTCAAAGATAAAACACAATACTTTACGACTGTTATTGGAGGCATTTTATTGATGAATGGATAACTAAAGATAAAGAAGTGTGCAATAGTAAACTCTCTAAAAAAAAAATGTAAATGTTTTTAAAGGTATTCTAAAGCTGTATGTGTGATTGTTTTTTTCTCACACAATAAAATGTCATGAGAATGGTATGAGAAGTCACATAAATTGATTGAATTGCAATGAATAATAAAGTATATGTCTCAATTGTTCTGCAACCTCTGACGCAATGGTACCCATCGTCCTCTGGCACATGGATTTGCACATCTTGTTCTGAAGAAACCCACAATAAAGCAGCCGCGTTGACCTACATTCTCGCAGTCATGGCAGGCATGTATGGTTACATCACCCATATAAGATCAAACACAGAAAGTCTCCCAGAAATCCCAATTCTATAGGATTTCCTATAGTCCCATGAATGAGACTTACTTAGAGTACCAGTCAATTTGAGTTATATTTGAGTCTATGGAACGGAAGACAGTCAGGATAGAAAACAGCATCAGCATCACAGTAATCTGCGAAATGTTAGGGGAAATCTGTTTTTTGTTTTGTGTAAATAGGTCAGTGGTGGTAAATCGGAGTAGTAGAACGATTTGGTAAAAGCCAGTCTTCCGGACAAGTTGAAAATTTACCATTAGTATATCATTTTTTCCCCCGTTGATTTTTATTCGGTGGCAAACAGGTGACCTAAATATTAAATTACAAACAAGAGAATAATTAATCATCCCGTCTGGTTCCTATTGATCATACTTTTTTGGCTTCAAAATCAATGAAAGAGCAATCAACACATTGATCTCCAGTAGAGACATTGAGGTCAAGAACAAAAATAATAGCTTTACAGGTTAATTTGAAGGTAGCCATTCATTCTTCAACAACCATCTGTTTGGAAGCATGTCTTGTATCATTGCAAATATTAGTACATGATCTCATCCAAGAGCACTATCATGTGACCTAAATGCATTTGAAGTACCCATGAGTTGCAGAATGCCCCTTCCCAGCCGCCTGCCCTCTGGAGACTACCAGGCTTTCATGTAGCGCTGTATGAAGCACTTGATTAATATTTTACAAACTGCAGGCATGAGTGTGCGTCTGCATGCTTTTTGTGAGAAATCTGGTCATTACGTCAAAACAGAGGTCAATGGGAGCGTTAAAGTTCAGTTTTTTGGGGTTGAGTTTTAGCGGCATTGAGGATTAAGAGGTTGCTAGACAATAATATCTATAGGCTCAAGGAGGGACTTTTGGCTTGAACGTGTTTAGCAAGTGGTGGGAGATGGGGTGCAAGGAAGGAGCACTTCTGGGAAAGTCTGTTTACCCAACAAGCACTCAGGAAGCACTTTATGGTGTCATGACAGTACTGTCATAAGGGGATGAAGGCGGTGACGGAGAGAGGACGTTAGATCGCATAGCAGTAAGAAGGAGTAGACTCCAGTGAAGGTGCTTACTGCATAAATTACTTTTAAAAAAAGGTCACTGTCAGTAATGTTTTGTTATTTTGGCTTTGATTCATTGTTTCAAGATGGGAAACTAACTGGAAAGATTTATCCCAAAAACTCAGGGCCTTAAGTGGTCTATGCATATCCTTGATAATGGCCGGCACAAATAGCACAACTTAACAAAAATAAAACTGGAATTATCAATGTTGTGGAAAGGCACCCATATTTTACTAATTTACTAATAATAATAATAATAATAATAATAATAATAATAATAATAATAATAATAATAATAATAATAATAATAATAATAATAATAATAATAATAATAATAATAATAATAATAATAATAATACATAAAGTCAAAATAGTGTTCAAATAGTATGTTAATGCGACCAGAAGACCCATCATATATAGGTATTATTTATATAACTAGACCCATTAGGTTTGACCAGGAAAGGAGTAGAAGGTGTCCAAACAAATTAAGCAAGCAGCAGTAGCAATAGAAGCTGTCGGCTCCTTTGGAAAGGACCAAGAAAGATGAATGGCGCTCCCGATTTTCAAACTAAATCCAGTCAATTCATATTCCAGCACAAGATGGAAACAGAACGGCTCCCTGCTCCTTACAGCCCGCCGTCTCCTGGGCAATCCAAGGATGACAGATCTTCTATTTCTGTAAGGATTTATTTAATGCTGTTAAACCCTAAAAGATAACAGTTGCAAGAAGCACAGATTAATATTAGATCTTGGGGGTTGGCTGAATTCTAATATGGAGCTCTCAAAAGTTTAGGCTGCGCTCATTTTAAGAAGTTACGACGATGCAAAATCATATTTTAATAATCCCAGAACATTACATTTACCCCTCTGCAAAGTAGCACAGCAATGATGAAAATCAATTTCCATTTATTATAGGAAGTAGGAAAAAGTTCATTTTTTAAATAACATGTAATATTAGTTAGCCATACATGTATTCTTTGGAAGATGCAGGTGTATTGTTATCATTTTAAGAGCTCTGGAAAAATACATTCATAACATAAAAATGTAATTTTCACATTAAACTATTGGGGTGTGTCTTCTGAACAGCTTCAAGTATTGCTGTAGTTGCCTGCAAGGTCTAGAATGATAGCTCTGTATATTTGCCTGGTCACCATTTTCGTCTCTGATTTCTGATGGGAGTGATTGACAGGCTGATTAGCCAATCAGGGACATGCATGCTCCGTTCTATCAATACAAATAGGGCTGCTTATGAGGAATGAAGAAAAGGCAAACTATCACATGAACTGACAAAACATTGCCGATTTATGCAGAATCAATGAGTGAAGCTCAAAGCGCAGTTGGTCTGAGGAGAGCGTGACTTTGTTCTAAATGATAGATGACTAATGAGCTCATTCGTTTCATATATATATATTAGTTTCAGAAATAAACAAATCTGATTGCACGGTACTCTTTGAGGTGCAACTGGATATCGGGCCCTTGACATCACATTAAGTCAAATGTTATCCCAGAAATACTACTATAAACATGTTTACACCCAGGGCTTGTGACCCCTAAATGTTTGCAATCCTGTTTTCATCCACATTGAGACATGTCCATGCATCCATGCCAGTGACTTTATCGCCCTTGTCACCACACCATCAGCCCACCAGCCTCTCTCTGCCACTCACAAGCCCTCACTCCCCTGTGGGCTGGACTGGAGAGAGCTCTTCTTCACTTTACCATGGTACACGGAGACACTTTGTGATGGCTTCCGCAGCCCTGTGACCAGATCGACTTTGACATATGCTGCAGTGACGTGTGACAGGCAGCCAAACACACACATGAACATCAAGGGAACCGGGCCGCAGAAACATAGTATCATCAGGGGAGATCCAAGCGCTCCCTGGGCATGCTCAGATGACAGCAGCCCAGTAGAACGTCCCTCAGCCCGGGCACACTTCATTACCGTTGGGTTAAGTGACGACACTGATTGCCTTTAAATTTGACAATCTAATTTCCTTTAGGAGTGTTGTCATTTTTGATCTTCTCATACAGAGGCAGATAAAAACGGCAAACTTGTTAATTTCAATGAAGATGTTAAAGGGGGGTTAGGGTTTTACAAAATGTTAATATTCCTGACAAAAATTCTATATTTTTATCTATTTACCGGCAGTATGTATTTATTTTTTGGTAATCCAACAAAAATATGCTGAAATGTATCTTTTAATATAATAAATGTGTATCAGACAAATGTTTCCGTTTCATTTTATTTTTAAATCAGCTTTTGTTGTGTTCTGAATTTGAATATTACAATTTTGCATCTTCAAATTAACATTCACAATATTATTCATACTTTGATATATTACCCATCTCTAAATGGTGGATATTCCTTTAAGACAGCTTGACCCAAATATGTAAATAGTAATTTTGCAGTCTTATAAGTAATAATATATGAGAAAGCAGTAAAGATGGCAGTAAAAATGTGCACAGCAAACCTTTTTTTCATATTGATTAAAACTGTATATTGTTGGTTGTTGGACATTTTACTGACATTTATTCCACACACTTAAATACAGGGCTAGCAGTCCTCTGTGTTATTAGCAGTAAAGCCTCATTAGAGCCAAAATAGTTATAATGGCTATAATGTGCATTATCTTTAGCAATCTCAAGAATGTCACAAAGCCATGAGTACACTGGCCTTCTGAGTGTTTTTAATTATGACATGTTTTTGTTCTACATAATCTTAATTCTTCTTCACAGGGAAACCTTGTTCAGCTTCCCTGCTTTTTATGTTCTGTGAAAAACAAATGTACACAATAATTTTGTGCTATTTCGGACTATGAAAATTAAGAATAAAACCACTGATAATAATAATAATAATAATAATAATAATAATAATAATAATAATAATAATAATAATAATAATAATAATAATTGTTGATGCCAGTCTCATACATGTAACCAAGATACATTGCTTAAAATTATTAAGTATATCATTTTATAGGTTTATGACTTTATGTCCTCAACTCCTCCCCCTTTTCCATTCACCCCAATATTGCCCATCTCCCCAAGTCCTTTCTTGATGTGCATTTCATCGCAGCCCGAAACTCTACTTCAAAGCGGTCGATCTGCTCTCATCCGCCGCCATTATCCCCCATTATTCAATCTCCCTCACATGGCATTTAGCCGATCATTTCAACATCCCATTTACCTACAATTCCATCAACACTTCATCCGATTTAGCCAATTTCCTTTTTTATTGTGTGATGAATTGAACCCTATTTGCTCACTGAAGTACAATGTGGCGTCCTCATTCTAAGATTCTCATGCTATTGTCACCACAGTGCACTCAGCTCATGTGCAGCGGCCGTTATATCCGCGGAGGTACCAATCCCAGCCACCACTCCATTCATTATTTACACTATTTATGCTTTTAACCATGTGCTCAGCTTTTTCCTCCTGCAGAAGTAAGCCTGTGACCCACATCACTTAAGCGGGCATTACATCACTGCAGTATTTGGGCAGCCGCTGAATAACTAGTACTATTTGGATGCAGTTAATAAATGGATGTGTATTAATCGGGGAAAGGTTTATTTCCATGGAAACAGAAGATGCAGATTTACATATTCTTGTCAGACAATTGAACAAGCATTTGCAAAGAAAGATGGGGACAAAAAGTGGGTTTTAATATGATTGATATGATTTATGTCGAGTAAAACTGAAATAAGCAGTACAAGAAGTTGCCCACTAGTTAAAGGATGAGTTCAATTCTGAGGACACATTTCCTTATAGGTTAGAAAAAAAATAATACAAAACACTTGACTAACTGTTAGGGATGCACAATATATCATAATCTAATCGAAATTGCAATTTGAGTTGACACAATTATTTAGATAATAGAATTTTCTCCGGAAAAAAACAATATATCATGTATTTGTATGGAAAATGTAGTTTAGACATTTACAAACAGGTCATTCTGAACAAGCTTAGCCCCAGGTGCTGCACTGTGGCACTCACTGCTCCTCAGGAGGATGGGACATGTTTATCAGTTCATATATCAGTCTTCTCATCAAGGCTTCTAATCAGATATATATATTTTTTTAAAATAATCTAGCTCTACAAATAGTGATATATTAATGCGGAAAACTTCTTCGATCTGGCTTAACTCTTTCAATGTTACATCAGACACATACCTTATAGAGTGTGGGGAGCAACTATCATGTGATTTCTTAAACTTTTTTTTCTCTCTCCATCAAACCATATTTATTTTCTGTGCCAACACTCTTCCTTTCTGTGGCCTAAGCAGAATAAACTTGTGACTTCTGCAGGATTTGATTTGTCAAGGGCCACCACCGCCTCTCGTTGGAATTATTCAAAAAAAAAAATTTTAAAACATTTCTATTGTACACTAAAACAAATTACACTGCTACACAAATTACCAGCTCCCCCCCTTAGTCAAACCCCCATTCAACTCAGGTCTAACGCTAATGTTCCAGTCGATTTATTTTGTAAAACCATTCATTTTGGGGTCACATCTGCCTCTAACCCCCTCCCCCCCACTCCCATGTACAGCTCTCCATCCATCTGCCCACAGGCCGCTCTCACATCTCCTCCGATCGCTATCACTGCCCTGGAACAACAGACATCCATCTCCCTGTCTCCTTCCCTCACAACCGCCGCGTCAACCGTTCAATTTGTCTTTAGTCTTCTGTACTTGCACCATCACTCCTCTTTCCTCCAATCTATCCATTTATCCTTTCTCCTCTAAATTCTGCGCCTCCCTGCACTCACTTTACTCTGGAGTCTTGAAGCTAACGTTGCGGAAAGCTGACAACAATTATTTAAAGTGTGCAGTCATTGAAACATATAAAAGGTGAAAATATAACTCTGTAGGTATATGTGTCCTAAGGTAGCCTAACAAAAGGGGCTTCCACTCTGTGCATTTTGACTTTCTGACTACTTTTTATACAGACAATTGGCTTAAAGTGTCTGGTTGAAGGACACAATGGCAGTTTGCAATGATGGGGAAACAGAGATTGATTCATCAACCTGCGGGTTAATGGTGAAATTATCTTTCTCCTGAGCTACTGCCAATCTAAATTTAGATTTAAAAGGGAATATTTAATCATTTGCAGTTTTGAATTTTGACATTTTTTTTAGGATAAAACTGGTTCAGCAAAAGTTACCAAGTACCACCTAAGATAATATTTGGCTTTTTTAGAACCACCAGATCTAAACTTTGACTAAAATGGCTTATTAATATAATTATTATGTAAAAAAGACTAAACAATTGATAAAGGTAGTTATAAATAATTAATAATCCAAAGAAGGAAAAAAACCTTAAGGTTAAGGTATACATCATTGTCCCCATAGGGAAATTTGTCCTCTGCATTTGACCCATCCTTCAATGTTGCTGGAGCAACCTGTCCACCACCCAGACACCAGGAGAAGCATGCAAACAAAAGTCCAGGAGTTGAACACCTGACCTTCTTGGTCTGGGGCCAGAGTGCTAGCCACTCTGCCACCATGCTGACAAATTAATAGATCAGCACTTGAGGAACAATGTGTAACAGCATATATATTCTGTGTAGCACCAACAATAAGCATAGAAAGCTTTTTTTCTCAAAACCAAGAATTCTCAACAAGACGTGTGTCATTTAATATACAAATCCTTCAATTCCTTGCAAATGCTGGTGAACAAGAACAAAACAGGGTGGTGAGGATGTTGCATGATTTCAATGTTTTAAATCTTTGATGTTCATTTGACTTCAATAAATTTTAATAGAAAAACTGACATACAATGGCTTAGGCTTTAACGTATGTTGTAATCAAACTGGAATCAGCGTCACCAAAGCCTCAGCTGACGACAAAGAACCACACAAAACATGTCATAACAAAATCAATTCAAAAAAATTCACCTGCACAAAAGTGGGTCACAATGAAATGACCAGGAATAAATGTGCCTCCCACAGTCACACCGGTTGGAAGACTCAGCTCCGGTGTGCACTAAACACTCAATTATGGCGTTTTCTAACAATGTGAAGAAGGGAATGACAATAAAGGGAATACAAAGTGGTACAAAAAAGACAAAGCGGATGGAAAATGGGAGAAACGAGGGAAGACTGGGCACGGCAGACAAAGCAGTAGCAAAAGATTGAGGAGGCGCAGTGATGTACAAACGTGAGGGAAGCTCAAAGACAAAGAAGAAAGAGCCGTCCAGAAAAAAAACAAAAAACTGTCCTACATTCGCAAAGACTGGGTTAAATCATGCTCTAGCAGTTTGCAAACAGCACCAACTTTGACAGACCCAACGGACTTGAACAAGGGTTTTACCAGAGCAGTATATTATGTCATGTATTTCAATTTGTAAGAATATAAGTTTATTCCCAACAGAATTTGGTTTTTTTAATACAATTTTAAATTAATGTCAGTACATTGTGACTATAATGTCTCAAAACCTTCATCCTTGGCCTTGAATGTAGATTTTAATTGTATTCATTTCAGCAGATGAGGGGTTTAAAATACAAGTATTCCACATTTTAAGACAATGAATTACATTCATACATTCAATTAAATAAATAACAAAATAAACAAATACAATAAATGTAATTATTGTATGTTCATCCAAAGAAAATAATTATGTTTTATGATTAAGAATTGTTAATTTAAAATAACATATTGAAATGGAAAAAGGTGACATTTTAAATAGGGTAAGCATTTCATATTTTGAGCGTTGGTCAGGAGTAGGGATATCAAAAGCAACACCACAATTTGATGAGTATTCACTATCACTGAGATCATGACAAAACAACCGCGAAATCTTTTCATACACAACACTGATGATTCCTCAAGTTTGTCAACAGCTTTATGAAATCAAACTTTCTGAATGACAAAATAAAGTTAATGGGACAAAAACAGCCAGCTATATAAAGCAGTGGATTTAATTAAAAAGACAAAATGTTGCTTCAATAAATGTCATCAGTATTCTTTTTTAGGTCAAACGATTACATTGTGACCTGAATGATCACGATTATCGATGAACCGAATAAGCTTGACATCCCAATCAGGAGAATTTGCTTAACTCAAACCTTGCTGTAATGTTACAAACAGCTGTAGCATGTTATGTTTTCATCTCCTTCTCCCTTAACATAATTTTCTACCTTGCATAAACGGCACATATCCATAACCACGGTAAATGCACTGTACATGTGTGTGCTACTATCTGGGGACAAAAAAAAAACATTTACCGTACTTGTATGCGCTCTGTACCGGCAACCGGCTGAGACTGAGACAGCGCTTGTAATTGAACTAAACTTTAGCAGCCGCGAAGAAGATTATTAAATCCTCCTCGTCAGATGTTTTAATGGCACACTTTCAAATGCGAATGGCGAGCAACACTAAAGCAGAGACACTGAATGCGTAATGCGGCACCAGACCTCCTTTTTCTGCTGCTCGGAAGCACATTTTGAACACTCCACATGAGGAAGTGTTTGCAGAGAGCACATACGGTTCCAAAGCGGAGAGAGGAAGCCCTGTGTACACCGTTTCAAAGGGTTGTCAGTTAAGAAGGCTCATCTACATTTGCAAAGGGAAAAACCATCTTCCTGCGATTTTAATTGCTGGCGTGCATTCAATCAAATCAATGTTTTTCTAAGGCTTGAAATGTGTTGGAGTTAAGCAGAGACACTACATATGTTTTCTTTCCTTTCTCTTTATATTTATGTATTTATTTACTATGTTGTACCAGTTGGCTTGATCACATTGATAATAAAGAAAATATATTTTGTTTTATACGTGGTTATATATATCATAAAGTGTAATTTCCTCATTATACAAATATTATCACTTAAAAAAACCTTTCCAAACTAAAATGTATAATACTTTATACAAAGGCTTAATAATAATGTGTATTTATATGCAAAACAGCTACAAATTAGTCACCCCTTTGTGAGACTGTGTGACCTGGTCAGGTTTTATTACCGCTTCACTGATGTAACAGCAGCCTTTTGTCAATACTGGGACAAATGTTCGCTCTCAATGCCTAGGGTACGCTCATTTTGTTCAAGCTAATTTCAAGCAGTGTTTTTTTGTTGAATGTGCTCCTTGCGTCAAATAGATACAAACGCTTTAGCATGACACCTACTGCCCTGGGAGTGCGCTACAAATTTAGCGCAAATTGGCATTTGCCCTTTTCCCTGCTACAAAATGTATTTACTGGATGTTGCTAAGGCTGACAGGAAGCATCCTAGTGAAAATTTCTTCCTGGTTGTTGTCAACATTTGTTTGAAAGATGTCACCAAGGTAGACAAAAACCAGGAAGAAAATGTCTCTTGTTGAAGGTGCAACACAGATTAGGTAGTAATTAAAGGTCTGCTATATTTTTCTGGTGGGGGTCTGCTACCAGCTCGTCTTCATGGATATGTAATTGCTTAGCCTGGAATTTTCTGCAGTGTGACATTAAACTTGTCTATTTTGCATGTATTCTATTACAGAAACTAACATGACACTTATTGAGATGTGGTTGCCAATCTACTCCAACACCATACCGCCACTCACGACATACACAACGGCAAGGTGGGTCAAGGCCGACGCATAGCAGAATCACGGCTCAAAAGGACTTTAGCACAACGTTTGGGGCACTGTAAATGTGAGTTTTCTCTGCAGATTACTGGCAAAGTGAGAGAGGCGAGAGGCAGCGTGCGGAGAGGAAAAGCGGTGGTTTAAGCAGGTTATTAATGAGTTCAGCGAGACAGGAGTTTTCCGTGCACGGAGAGAAGCAGGAGAGGAGCCGGTGATTTCCCTGCCTCCGCTGCAGCATCTCATCCCTTTCCTCAAACTTTACAGCAGTCAAAGAGCCCCGTGCCCACAGAATATAATGCAGGGTGCTTTTTTGCTGCGTGTCAAAGCGTCTCAGCGTGCGTTGGCTCAAGGACACAGTGACATTAGGCATTCTGTTGTGTTCGTTAAGTTGTTAATAAAATGTGCTCTACAAAGGTGGTTTGGAGTTGGGATTGAAACACCAATCTTCTGGTAAAAACAGACAAACAGACAGACAGACATAAACCCTCAACTGCCCCAATACTGCAACTGAAACTGCACCACAATATCAAACACTAAAATAAAACAATTGAATAGCGAAAAAAATACAGAATAGGCTATAATGCCTAATAACGTCAATTACTCAAACTGTGACAAAGTCCAAAGTAAGTAGTGTGTTTTTTAGAAGCGACTTAAATACTTTGAAACCAGTTAAAAAAAAAATGAACCAGAAATATCTTGGATCAAGTCAAAGCGAGCCGTTTTAACATAAGTCATTTTAGCAGGGTACGCCATATCCACTATACAGAATCTGCCATGGACCAACTGTCACCAAGCTGACATTTCCATTCTCCATGACAGAAGACAATACAGTAAAGTCCCTCAAAAGTGTAGTCCAGAGTAAGTTGTCAGCTCCTTGTGCCCTGTCAGCTCAGAGTCTCAGTGAAGCAGTGTGGGTGATGGTGCAGTGATGGCAGTGACTGGAGGCAGGTCACTGGTCCTCCAACACACATCTGCTAATGATGTCCCTGCAGAGGATGTCCTGGTGATGGGTACAGACTGCTCAGGCTTCATGTTCTGTGGCTAACCACAATGCTGTGTCGCTGATTAAAATCAAGTAATAACAGAGAAGACGGCTGCAGGGGAACTGAGGGTGGATGATGATTTTGGGACAAGAGGAGTAATATAGTGTCTAATGCAGAGATTGTCAACCCTTGTCACAGAGTAGAAAAAATGAAATGGTGAAGATACTCTTTTAGCTGTGAAAAACTGCAGTACACTTTGCCCGGCAAAATTGACGCACTGCACTACACTGCAGAAGTAATTTTACATTCTGTTTACAACTCGGAGATAACTTTTAAATTGTGTGAAGTTATGTGGCATTGCTAGTTAAAGTAAGTAATTATACATGTTTTTCTGAGGTTTAAAAGTGTTGTATTTTGTCATTGTGAGTCACTTGCATGCTCCCTGCAGACAGCTAATCACTGCACAAACCAATTTCTTTGTGGGTGAACCGGTTTATCCAGCATTTATGAGGTCAAAATGGCCTCCCGTTCCCAAAGAAATGACCTCTTCCACCGTCAGGCACCTACAGCAGAGCACAGACTCAATTCAATGAACACGTAGCTTGTTGTTGTGTGAAAGAGGCCAGTCCAATTGTAAAACATTGCAATAAGATAAGCAATGAATTGGATCATTTCCTTCTATGTTTCTAGTCTGTTCTTACAACGCACCATCTCTACAAATCACGTGAAACCCATGTACACAACAAATGAAAAAACATCTTTAGCAATGAATAAATTCTTTCGCAACAAGGTCTAAAGCATTGACACATCCCGTGTATGTACTATCAGTGGTCAGTAAAGTCTTATTTTTTACAAGCAAAATTATTCATGTGCATACATCCAGTCGTGTTAAGTAGGCCTTCATTTCTGTTTACCCATGTGGAGTGACACTTGATTAGCGATAGCCAGAAGATCAGACTTTGTGAACAAATGACACCGAAGATTCAAGAGCTCGCAAATAATCAGACGTTCCATTTTTGCATGCGGCGGATCAATCTCGCTGCAAAACCTCCGCTCTCTTTCAAATGCCACTCAAAGCTTGTATGGGTTGCACAAACACAGACTAGAAATGAGGTCATTTAGAGGCAGACTGAAGAGGAGAGAGCTGGCATTGCCCATGGTGGATGCCGGTGATATGAGAATATACTCGGGCCAGAGGACTAGGCCAGCTTCAGAGTGGCAAAGTGCTGCAGGGCCGGGGGGAAAATCCGCTACAAGGCTAAAAACACAGGCGCCCACTGAGTTACTCTTACAAAGGGAATAAACAGGAGGCAGGAGCGCACTCAAGCACGCAGCACTAAAAACAAACACGCTGCTATACCAAAATAAACAAGACGGGCGCAGGAAGTGAAACGCACACAGAGGCAAACGTGGATGTGTGCAGAGAGAGGAAAGTCAAAGCAAAGTATAGAAAAAGCAACCCAGTCTCCCACATCAAAATAATGTAGTGTCTACGGAAACTAACGATAGAACCATAGGGAGAATTCATACAATGTGTACTTATGCATTGACATTCAAAGTGCTAATATAGTGCTTAATACTAATATAATTGTTTTTATAAAAAAAAATACACATTATGTGTCTACTCAAGCGATTTCAAATATTAACAGTATGTATTTTTAATTTTTGTATATATATATATATATATGTGTGTCTGTGTGTGCAAAGGCTTTTAGCTTCCAAGGATCACAATAGAACAATTTAATAAGTGTAACCAATTTATGGAAGTTCAATTACTTAATGAAAATAAGCTAAAAGCTATACTTAAAAAAATTTGAAGATGATGTAAGTTGTATTAAGTTGTTTTAAATTATACTTGCAATAAACAAATAATAAAATAAAATAATGATCTTGTGTGTAACTAATGATCACTGAATTTGTAATTTTTGTATTAATTGCAGTAACTAAGATGAAACAATAGATTTTATTTTTATAATTATATTTATAGAATGGAAAAAAAGTGCCTGTCCTTTATCTGTTAAGTGTACTACATGTAACATTACAGACAGAAAACACCTTACCATGACATAACCCTTTGAGCTCCTCGAATCCGGGCTGGCACACACACTTCCCGATGGGCACTAGCCACTCCCCCTCCGTGCTGCAGTGCATTCTGGGAGGCTCGTACAGCGGCAGTGAGTTATTGACACAGTGCCCCACCACCTCCACCAGCTGCGACGCCTCCGAACCAGGGATGGTGTCTGGAAACTCCGCCAAACTCTTCACCAAAAATGGACACCTCTTATAGAACACTCTCACGGACACTAGCGCTATACATGCTCCCAAATCCTGGAACGCTAGGTAGACGCCTTTCTTTTGTTAGCGGACCAAGATCTCGAACTTCCGTGTTCAATTTCATCACCCGATCGCCAAGGTCTAGCTCGGTGAAGCTTTCATCCGCTGCTATGGTGTCTATCTTGATATATCGACTTTCCTTTAGAGCCCAATCTTCTTCGTCCGTTATTTCGACCTCGTCTCGCAATGCACCCTCCTCGTCATCATCGCCGTTAGTTTCGTAGTAGTACATGTTGAAAGTTTCTTTGCAGGTTCCCACGCCGCCTGGTAAGCTATTGCAGTCTCTCAACGTGAACTTGAGCTCTATGAAGACTCTTTGGGCCCCCTCGGTCAGGATCCAGTTGGTGTGGAGCCAGTTGTTTTCTGGTTCTGCTCCATGACGCGGCACACTTGGTACGTATGGATGGGAGCGTAGTCCTCGTCCACCTCGCCAATCTCCTCCCACTGTGGAAAGTGAGAAATAGAAGAGATTTAGGACAAAACACCATCAGCGCTGGATTCAGCTCATGTGTCTTGGATCTTGGATAAGATATGGCGGTCATTTCATATAAAGTGCTGGACACAGAGATGAAGCAGACTCATGACAGAAAATAACCTTCCACACTGAGAACACACACACTGAAGAGATGCAGAGGACATGTGAACATAAGTTTCTGCTAACAGTTTTACAATGTCAAATGAGAATATTTTTAGACGTTTATATTTTCTGCCAGGCTAATAAGGTGAGCTGAGATTCAGAGGACTGAGCTAAAGGCAAGGCAAGTTTATTTGTAGAGCACAATTCGTACACAAGGCAATTCAAAGTGCTTCACACAACAGGAAAAAATGCATTAAAATCACAAAGACATGGCAGAAATCACAATCTTAGTTCAAGACATAAAAGAGAAGAGTGCAAAGAAAAGCATTTCAGTCATATGCACAGCCAAACAAAACAGTTTTTAGTTTAGATTTGAACACTGCCAGAGTAGCGGACTGTCTCACATCCTCAGGAAGACTGTTCCAGATTTTAGCTGCATAAAACTGAAACGCACATTCCCCATGTTTAGTCCTGACTCTGGGCACCAGCAGGAGGCCGGTCCCTGAGGTCCTCAGAGTCCGAGATGGTTCATATGGCACTAACATGTCCGAGATGTACTTTGGTGCTATAGATGTACTTTGGTCTCCTGTTCACTTAGCTTTAGGGAAGGTGTTGTTATTTAACAATATAATTACACATATTTTACTGTGACATTTCCATTCACTAATTCACCAATATAAGAATAATTTAAGTTGTAATACGCAGATAACAAATTAGTAAATACCAGACAAACCCACACATATCTTGACATGAAGTTAACAAAACTTCCAGTTAAAATAAAGCTGACTGATTCGACATCAAAACTAACATATCCCAGCTCTTGTATCTGCCAGCGCATCATCACACCACCCATAACACCCTTCTCTATAAGGAGCAAGAAGCGTGGAAATCTGGTGAGAATGAGCTCCAGCAAGACATTTTAAACAGCTTAACACTGGCACCTACGTATGTGTGGCTACAGATAGCAGAATAATCCTCTTCACTTCCACTTTATTTCCTCCTACAGCAACAGGCACAAAAGGAATACCATATTGTTAAATGACATATTTGTATTTAGTGTGAATGAGGGTTGGTGTACTTATCTAAGGAAGAAAAGGATTAGTGTGCACATGTGTGTTATCAGCGAATGCCAACATGTCTAAAATAAGCGTTGTGCATATATGTAAATGATGCAGCCAGGCTAGTGTGTTCCAATAGTTGTGTGTGAGTTAGACAGCAGCATTAATTCCCTCCGCAGGTCTCACGGGATGCGGCTATTATCTGCATCACTAGCACTCTCCCATGGCTAATACAGGCGCTTCATCATGTCATCCTAATATGGCCACAGGGAGCAGACTATGATCTGGTGTTATAGCTTAATAGCCCATATTAATCAATCCTAGCTGTGGCCGTTGTGCACAAGCTTTTGTCTTAGTCTTCTCAGTGCTTCTTTTCTGTCTTTTTCTCCATCTGTTTCTTTTGTTCTGCCCCCCTTTCCACTTGTTTGTCTCTGCCTTAGTTTGAGGCTTTTGTTTAAAGGGTTATCGCAACGTTTTGGGTGCACTTGGGAATCAAAGCTGCTTTGTCAACAGTTAATGCGTAGTTTATGTCAGCAAGTCTGTATTTTGTTCCAAGTACAAAATTGTTCTAACTTATCAACTCATGCCAGCCTATTGTTGCCTGTTTGCTGTCTCACAATGTATTGTTTATTAAATGTGCTACTGTAATGGCATAAATTCATATAAAATGTATTTTATTTAGTGGTGCCATAGCAGACATGGGTCCAGTTTACTCCATAAACTAAAAACAGACATAAAAGGTAAAATTCCCAGCTAGGTACTCCTGATCAAGATCATGGATCAAGATCTAGAGAAGGTTACTGCACTACTCTCAGCCTCAGCTCCTGACAGGTATCCCCAACGGCATTGAAGGACTTTCTACGGAGACAGTATACCTTCAATTCAAACTCTGACCTGAAAGTAGAATGGAGTTACTTTGGGTTTTTGTTATGGCCATAAGGGTGCAAAGAAAACTGTGATTATTCCTTGCTTGTTTTGATTTATAAAGTCTGCAGTCTGTATTAATGCAATGAGAAGGGATTATTTTTTTCAACCATAAGAAACAAGTCGGTGTAATCCCTCATTCGTCCTGGAGTGTTCCATTGTAGAGAAAGATTCAGTTGTAGTCATCTGGACTCAGATATTTATCCTACTCTGAGTAGCCCCTGCCCACCGGGCAAAGAGAGAGTTAAAAAAAGAGAACCCCTCTTTAAACAGAAATAGAGGTTTAAGGTACAACCTACCGGTCGTGTATAATAGTGTTTTGAAGCCATCGAGAGGGAAATGCCAAGGCCATTCTGATGCTAATCGAGTACTCAATGAGGAGGGATCGAAAGTCAGTTTACAATAGAATTTGATGGCCATTACAGGGCCTGTTGGGATACAAAGAAGAGGTAGTCTCAAGTGCAACTGTAAACACCCTTTATCAGGAGGTTCCTGCCCTGTATGCAGTGCCTACTCAGAGTAGGATAAATATCTGAGTTCCCAGGCTTGATCCGCAGATTGAGAATGTTATGATATTCAATGTAAATTAGTCACTTTACCAGATGAACTTTAAAGCATCTGCAATGCTCATAACAAGTAAATGTTCTTGGTTCCTATAAGCTGTGATGGTTCCCAGACTCGGGCCCAGTCAGTCCCAGTGCAGACAGTAAGCCTCTTATTGGTTAGATCACACAGATCCAACAGCCGGCTCCAGCTTTACTCAGCTTAACCAGCACACACCCACACACTCCATGACTGTGAACTTTCAACAGACGACCCTCTTTGCTTTTGCATGGGACCAAATGGTGCGAAATACAAGCACAGTTTCGAGACGCACCAAGTTTGATTTACATAATGCCATACAAACATTCGACAACAGGTTTTCATTGGATTTTCAAACAGAAAAAGTGATTGAGAAAAGAACAACGGGTCAAAAAAGCAGTGTCATCCGACTGTCTTATGGAGTGTATTGAGTAACCTTATTTGTTTGACTCACCACTGTGACAAGGGGTTTGTATGGCAGCTTTCCTAGAATCCCCAGCAGTTTAAATGCCTGTTTCATGGGACGTTAGACATGGCATAAAGTATGTGTGAGCTTTATAGAGGTCACAGCCAGAGCGTGGAGTTTACAGAACACTGCAATGACACAAAATGGAATGCCAAGCCAACATATTATTGTAACAACGTTGTGTCATATGAATTTACATTTTTGCAAACAATAATCATATGATATTAATTTCATCTATTGGAAATGTGGTTAAATGACTGCAAATTGACTTGCTAAGGTACATACCATAGCAACAATTGTGAACAGGATACAAACTGTGCTGACAGCAAATTTTCCTGTCCTTGTCCCTGGATGGATGTAACGATGGCTGGCAGGCTGTATACAGTGAGACTGCAAACTATAACCAAGTTCCCCATGGAAAAGGTCAACAGCACAAGAGACAAGACTATAATTTGGAGTTCCTTGTACACGTTGCCAACCAGTTTCCGTTTTTTTAAAATGTCAATCTACTGATCGGCCGAGAAAATCGGATCACGGATTGTCTATACAGATAACTGCGTATTCAAACATATGTGAGTCTTGCATTTTGAAAGCAATCTTCTGTCTTTTTTTTTGACAGAAAGTGCTTGTAAAACCAAAATGACTGTAATTAAATTAGTAAACTTGAATTTGTCTCATGTCGTGTTTTCTTTCTTCATATATCTAATTCTCCCAGAAGTGATGACATGCTGAAGTTGCATATATCTTTCATATAAACCTTGTATCCTGTACCTACTGTATCAATGTGCAGCTAAACTAAATGTAAGAATACAACTGCATTGTTGTTTCCTCTTGCTAAAACGCAACACCGCTCAACCCCGGCTTCTCCTATATGAACTTTGCTGAACCGGCGTCCTGGGCACCCTTATGGCTGCTCGTTACACTGCATTTGTTTTCCCCCTGCTGTTCTATGTCTGTGTATGAGAGAGAGAAGGAGGGAGAGACAGAGAGGGCAAGAGAAAGATGAGAGAAAGAGGTGGAAGATAGAGAACCAGTCTGCGTACAGCTGCACATTTGTCACCGCCGTCAGTGTACCCCCTGTGGCTTCTGCTGAGTGCCCTCCTGGCTCTAACTCTATAAAGCTGTCTCCAACTTATTATTACCAGCCATTACCGCTGACCGACATGACACTGTAATAGAACTGTCCTTCTCTGCCCCTTAGCCCAACAGGAGCCCACCATCCCTCCTTCTCTACCTACACTCACCTGTACCCCACCATTCAGTTTTCACCTTGACTGCAAAAACAAGAAATAAACATTTACAGGATTTGCTGATACATAATCAGACTATACACTGACTTGCTTAAATGGATTGAGGGCCTATTGATTTAAACTTTCATGACAATTTCTACTGTGGCTTAAAATGATCAAATTAGCACATAACAAATTATATGTTAGCCTGATGTTTTTCGATTAAATGTTTTGATTTGATTAATATTAATATTATTTTACATTATGATTAGTAAAATCATTTGTTATTCTCTGTGACAATAATTTCACAGACAATAATACAACAATAAAACAAGTTTACAGCAAATTACAATTATTAACAGGTCAGAACAGGAATACTTGTATTTAATTATAATGCAGTGGTTACATCAAGGGTCATTCTAATTTTTCAGCAGAATTGAGTCCCAATTTTTCTTTTTTAAGATTTACAGTTTGGTTTGACACATATGCCGATGTGCCATTTCGCCTTACCCACTGAAAAAAAGTCAACCAAGTCTCATCAACTAAATACATCTGAACTGATTAATTCAACTCACGATAAGTCATTCTTGATGATTTTTTTTTAGCAGTGTTCCACATTCCCGGTTCCTATACATTTCCAATCCCACATTGTGTGTCAGTCTTGTGTCCTCCATACAGTAATTATCCAGGTTTGTCTCCTAACCTAGAAAACTCCAGCATGTCTCCTGCTTTCATCACTGAGATATCCCCTCCCCCATTTACACCACCCAATGCCCTTGATTTCGACTGCTGGATTTAAACTCCTCCCACCTCAATGGTACCAACAAATTCTGCTCTTATGTTTCAGTGAAAGAAGCAAAACCGATTTTACACAACTCTATCGACCTTATAAACTCCATGTCGTTTTAAGGTCCTCTAGTAATTTTTTCAGGTGGAGCATCCTGCCACCACATTTTCTCCTTGGCGATTTGATTATTTTTGCCTCAAAGTTGCAAGATTACAAGCATTTGATGCCACCAGACCAAGTGGAACATTATAGACAATACAATAACGTTCCAGTTTTTGAAATGAAAGGGTGAAGAAAAATGAAATGCATCTCTTAATGCCATTGTCTTGTCATTGTTCTGCAGATCTAAATACTTACTGTACATTCAATTCAATTCAATTCAATTCAGTTTATTTTTGTAACGTCCAAAATCACAACAGTAGTTGCATCGAGGGGCTCCAGTGAAAAAACAGAATAAAAACAGAATAAACAATGTTCACAGGGACTTGGTAATGTCCCAGCATCCCGTGTCCTTAGACAGATGTCCCAAGTTCCCCTGTCCTTAGACCCTCCTTCTCGGCCAGGGAAAAACTACCAAACCTCTTTGGGGAAATGTAGAAACCTGGAGAAGTTCCACAGTGAAGGCACACACTGCCACATTGCTGCAGACATAATCAAAATACAAAAGACAGACATCATCAAAATACTTACTGTTTTGGCGCATTTTATAATGATAAAATAATGACACAAAATGATCTTGTCTGAACTTTCTATGATGACTGAATGATAATCAGCAGTGCCATTTGGACGGAGATGTTTTGCCAAATGTCCTCATGTTGACAGAAGGGAGAGAATATAAATTAATCAAATGTCACAAACTGGTCCATGACTTGAAAGATGCTGATCATTATCATATAATTGTTTTAACATTTTGGAATCCAAAACTAAATGATTTGATTGGTGGACGCAACAAGCCTTTCTGCGTGGAGGTGGCTCGTAAGCTTGCACGGTTTCCACGTCACCCAAAACATGACCAATTAACTGTTCCTCTAACTACGTACTCCTGATCAAAATCCTGCTCCAAGATCTGGAGAAAGTTCTTCAGATGCTACTTTTCAATTGCTGTAAATCTTGACAGTTATAATTTAATCAATTTCATTCTGCACATCTGACCTGCTTGTCTCCATGGAGTGAGATGGGTTTAATGCCATATTGTGGAACATTTTAGGCAAAGCAATGAATTCACCATGGAAACAAGCAGGTAACATACCCCCCAGCATCTCATAGATTTAACTGCTCAACAAACCATTTTTCCGCCATGTACCCTTCATCAAAAACAACAGTTCGGACACAAATTCATGTTTTTCCTTGTCTACTTTTTGCACAAACGAAAATCTGTTTCACTTCACAACATGAGGTGACAGGATTCTTCAGGTCACAGAAGTCCTTTTTTTTGGCTTTTTTTTTGCTTTCAATCAACTGCACATGATTACCAGAAACACTTCAACCGTAGGACTTGGCAACAGCTGAAGATTGCAAAGTTTAAAAAAAAAAAAAACCTTCCTAACAGTGGAAAGTCCAACTATAAATTTATATTCGTTTCCAGAGAGTATGTTGCAAAATGTTCTTATTTTGTTCTGCTTGGGGACAATCTCAAGGTCATCCATCAGATTTCACAGCTAATTAAATGCTGTGAGTTGAGTTTGGAAGTTCAAAGCATATGGAATTCTAGAGGGGATCCAAAGGTAAAGGGTTGAAGCGACGATTGGTCTTGTCAGATGAAACACGAAATAGATGAGACGTGAAGAGAGAATGAGGAGTTAGACAAATGTTACGGGACAAAGAAAAATGGGGATGGGGGAGCAGGGGATGTAGATGAGAGGGAGCGAGAAAGAGAGGAGGCTGGGGGAGGAAAATGTAAACAAGTCGTACGGAACATGATGTCAGGAAGAAAACATCAACTTGAATTACTGTAAAAGAATGAATAGTGGAGCTGGGAAGGCAACAAGACTGAATTGTTCTGGCCACTGGAACAATTACCTAACAAACTATAACAGAAATGCAGTTCTAAACTTGGATTTTGTCAGTGATTATGGTAAAGGAAATTTGCATTTAAGATCACTGACTGTTTTTTAATGATATCTTGGACAAAGCCTAGTTCCACAGTAGATTTAATGTATGTAACTTTCGGAGGTTGTTGTACTGTGATTTTAAGAAGAACGTTGATGTAAAGATAAAGATATAATTTCATGTTGGCTCACTGTCAATGCAAGCAATCGTTGCTTTAATAAGCTTTAATAAGCTTTAATAAGCTTTAATAAGAAAAAATCAGCGCTCAACCAAGAATAATTAAATAACCCAGGCTGCTTCCTTCCAACCTGTTTTCCTCCTCTTTCCCTCTGTTGATCAAATTCATTTTCACACTATATTCACAAATGTACTTTTTTGGAGGGTGTCATCCAAATTTGTCCAGCCACCTTTTAATTCAGACCATTGAAAACCTGGGACAAACCCTCCCTCACTTTGCATTGTCTGGTATCGCAATGAATTTCCAACAATAAGGATGGAGGTTGTTAAACAGTAATAAATGCAGACTTTGGCACCAGTAAATTACCAAGTTGGCAGACACGCAGACACGGGTATATCATTCTTGGTGTTAACAATGGTAGTGATGAGGACGTTGCAAAGAATTTTAATAACCAGTAACGACAGCATCTCATATTTAAAAACGTAATAATAGACTTTTCCTTTTTGGCGTTTGGCGTCCTGAATGGGAATTTATCATTTAAATTAACCGTAACTGTTAACTGTTAATCAGACGCAAGGTCGTAATGAGGTCCTTACAGTGTTATCACGTTCTTTTATTCTGAATGTGTTATTTATGCCGCTGCTACGCCCATAATCACGTCTTCATTAATATGATTGCACATATGAATGCTTTTGTCAGCACTATCTCCCCATCTCCACGCACAACCACAATGGGAATGATTTGAATACACTGCGCTGAAAACTGCCGTGGTCAGCACAAACGGGTCCGATGTGTCTATTTGCATATTTGCCGGCACAAGTTGTTACTCCCGGAGATTTATTATTATTATTTTTTTCCCCCAAGTGCATCAAATGGATCTGCAAATGAAAAACCTGACGCAAATGCATTATCAGCTTCACAGAGGTCAAATAGTTCTTCAAAAAGGTACGCATTAGTTTATATACGAATTATGGAAGCAAGACTTTTTCAATTATTGATCTTAAAATTATTTGCAGGGTTATTTATAATTATGTGTAGTTTTGAATAGGAATTGCAATATGAATAACTGCAATTATAAAATGGCAAAATTGCAATTATTTACAGTAGATTCAAACACAATAGTCAGTTTTGTATGTGTGAAAAAAAAGGATTTCCCTGTAGTCTAGACCTTTACAAAACATGTTCTAAAATGCATTTGATTCTGGTATTAGTTTATCAAGATGTACCAATTACCAAAATATAGTGATATAGTCTCGTCAAAAGTGTCACAATAATATCGTGGGCGATCACAATATATCCTATTATAAGCTCCTTGTTTTGTATTCATTGTTTTGTTGCAGCAACAGCTAAAAAAAAGATAAGGAACTACGTAGACCATGATTCAGTGCCACATTTCAGTGCAGAAAGAAATAACTGTTTTAGCACGTTTATATCTTATTTCTTTGGAATATAACAGTAAGGATTCGCACAAATGCTTGTCAAGGCATTTTTAAAGGAAAAGGTAGTATTTATATTTATACAATTCTATTATAGCCCTGTTGGTTTAGCAGTTCATATTTCAGTCTTCTATCTAATGCTAATGCTTACGGAAGTGTTGAAAATGTGCACTGTGAACTGAATTTTGATTTGAAAACAGGTCATAGCGTGTATTTAACTTTTTCTACAAATGTTCAGCCCTTCTACAAATGTGCAAATTGTCTAAAGAAATATTGAAAAGTAGACTTTTTCAATTATTTATCTTAAAATACACTTTACGTCATTTTTTAGTTCCTAATTAGCTATCACCTTGGGAAAACCGCAGAATTAAATTTTTGGCCTGAGCGTAATATATTCCACAGTGACTTTCAATATCTTATTCATGAATTCAATTTACCTTGATAATGAACTGGGACTTCCTGAAAATGTAATGACCTTTAACCTTGATAAAACAAACGAGGAACCTGCACTTGACCAGGGGAGTGATTTATCATGGACGCAGCGTATGTTACTTGAGAAAGGTTATATTATGAGTTATGGATGAACTGGCACATGTGCGTCAGGATGGTACTTACCCCATTCTTTGGATAAGCCACCCACCCAAGGTCTCCCATCACAGACCGCGAGTCCAGGAGGTTCACTGTAAGCAGAGCAAAATGGCAACAACTTAATGTTTTGAATGACAAATACAGTAACTAAGGGTTTAACATTTTTCTCTCACATTGTATAAATTACATATATTTTTTGTCAGAAATATGCACAAAGAAAATACACAAGTTAAAGATATGATCTGGTCTAAAAAAAAAAACGTATAAAATGAAAGTCCAACCGCGTGACTTCTCAACTCAAAAATGATTCCAAAATAAATAAATAAAATGTCATGGCATAAAATGTGGCCCTCTCTATGGAGATTCTTCCAGTGTATGCAACTTTCTGTCTCTATTCGCACCAAATGCACCATCTCAACTCCGCAAACTGTGGAACGCGCTGTCCTTGCACCTTAGACAGGCCCAGTCACTTTCTGCTTTTAAATTAGCTCTTTAAACTCATCTTTTTTCATCTCTGTTTACTTCTATAGTGAACTTTTTTTTTTTTTTTATCTATTTTTTGCATTCCTGTGTTGCTGTTTACTTCTATAGTGAACTTTTTTTTTTTTTTTATCTATTTTTTGCATTCCTGTGTTTTGTATTACTGTTGTGTACGGATCTCTGGTCAACTCTGTTGTTTTTAAAGTGCAATAGAAATAAAGTTGAATTGGATTGGATCTCCATAATCTTTGGTGCAGCCCATAAATCTTACTAGTCAAAAATTATTTGACTAGTAATTTTCGTAAATACTACATGCAAAAACTTGTTTGCAATGACGTTTTCCTTTATATACCTTGTAAAGTCAGCAATTATATATGTTTAATTATGATTTGTATTATTTTTCACTGTACTTTTCCGATAAACTTCCCCATCCATTGAATGTATTCCTCAGTGACATTTGGACGTGCATTTCAACAATCTGCATGAAATGTCTTTTTTTCCAACATTTGTATTTTACTCCTAAACACAATTGTTGCACTACAATCTCAAGTACTACACTTTTCCCTCCTCAGTCCAGCATTAAGAGCTCAAACAGATCTATTACAAGACATTTCTCTCAGTCTGACGGCAAAAGGCTGCCAAGTCCTATTACCTGACCAGTGCAAAGAACCACATGCTTCTGCAGCCTGCGCCAGCACAAATGACACATGAACACTCACGGCTTTCTCAAAACTATTGTCTCTGACAGTTATGGCAATAAATGTCTCTTGTAGGCAAACTGCAATCCATTTTAAACCTTTTCTGCGCTGTCAATACAACCACAGCAGTTTGTTCCTATTGTTTTAGTGTGGAAAATCAAATGACCCAGCAAATCAAATCAGAGCACTCTAATTATGTGTGTATTGCAAATTTATGTTAACGTGATTTATCTCGTGGATCAATAATGTTGGTGTTTTAAAGCAAAGGAAGGATGTTTTAATTATTGTGTTATTATTTTTTATTTTGTAAGATAAATGTGTAATGAATCAGCCTGGAAAGTCTGTGGGTCAGAAAGTCTCTAAAACTAAGATCCAAAATGACCCACATCAAACCAAAAAATGTAAGAATGGGATTGTAGAATGCAAAAGAAAAGTCGTACTGCTGTAATAAACCTGGTTACTCTCAACATGGCGGTTCCATAAATATTCAGACATTTGGTTGTGATGCAGTAGAAGTGCACGGAGGCGCTGGTAATGTCAGCAGAATGTGATATCAAAGACGTCACGGCTCCAAATGATGAGCCGTTGACTGTGTTCACTTTTGAAAGTCGCTTGGTCATAAACTTGAACTAGTCTTTTGTCAGTGTCAGAGTTCACTAGCTTTAATCTTATCTACACAGTTGTTTGGGTCACAAGGATATCAGTGGGGATGGCAATAAACAATAAATGTGAAATGCTGTTGCCAGACAACACTTGATCACAGTTTATTCCTGATATAGGGCATGTTCGTTCAGGCTGATTGGTCTGGAGGAATCAGTGTACTTCAGGAGAAAGCGAGTTGGATTGAAACAATAAAATTATGGCAGATTTTTATAAATATTTAATTAAATCTGAAGTTCAGAGCAAAAACTTTTCCTGACTCTGGAGCAGCGACTTTGACAGGTTATTTTGTTTGATATCAGAATCAGAATCAGAAAAGGTTTATTACCATTGTCACTGAACATAGTTTGCAAACATAGGAACTTGACTCGGATTTAAGGTGCAACATAAACCAATGAATAATAAAATAATAATAATAGCAACGTCTATAGCAGGGGTCGGCAACTGGTGACTCCGGAGCCGCATGCGGCTCTTTAGCGCCCTCCTAGTGGCTCCCTGGAGCTTTTTCAAAAATGTATGAAAATAGAATTAAATGGGGGTATATATTTGTTGTTTTAATATGGTTTCTGTAGGAGGACAAACATGACGCAAACATTCTTAACGTTTTCCAATGTTATAAAAACTTTTTATAATAAATATTACATTTCAACATTTTCTGAAGAGTTGCGTCATAGCCCTCCCTGTGACACACGTTTCAGCGCGGTGCACATGGGCGGCACAGTGCCGGGCAGGTGGCGGTTGTAAACAAACCGGAACAAAAGATAGCTGATACAGAACAGATAAGTAAAGGATTGTGCGATTTCAGCACTTCTGGAGAAATTACAGGAGCAAAGATAGATTTAAGAAGTAGATTGCATCTCCAAACTCCACTACTGCTGCTAGATTTGTAGCAACCCGGAGATAATAAAGCGTGGAAAACCGTTCACAAATGGTGAGTATATGAAGGATTCTGATTTCTTTATTGTATTTCTATATTTTCATCAATGCAATACAACATAATACATTCACATTATAATGAAAGTTAAACTTAAAGCACCAAATATTGTATAGCAGAGTAGTCACCTGGTGCGTCATCTCTCCAGGCTGCGCTGCACGGAAAATAAACATTTCATCAGGAATGCTCATCATGCATTTTTAGCCAAGTCATTTTGATAGTAGCCTATAATAGCTAATATACACTTACAGCCTTCATATAGACTTCATATACTTCAAGACTTCATATAAGTCTTATATAAGGCTTTTATTTTTTTGCGGCTCCAGACGGATTTGTTTTTTTTTCTTTTTGGTCCGAAATGGCTCTTTGAACATCTAAGGTTGCCGACCCCTGGTCTGTGGAGTCAAATGTTGATAAAATGTTACAGTCATATGTTAGCACCAAATGTAAAAAATAAATGTTCCCTCAACTGTCTTCTTGTCTGTGGTCTAATTTCCCTTGTTACGTGTGCACGTTTATTTGTGTTTGATAGACCTCTGATTTCAAATGGACCAGATGTGCGCTTGCTTGGGGCTTGATATGACGCTCACCTCAAATGAAGCGCACCAGAGTTCACTATAATCGAATCAAGTATTAACACATCTATCCTGGATTAGTTATGGTCACGTCCTGGTTAAGATCCAGGTTAAGTCCCAAATCTTGTGTTAACATAATCATGCCATGGCGAGAATCTTTTCAATCTGCAGTTATCTGGCAGGGGTGATAAATAATGTCAGAACAAATAATAAACAAAGAGCAATATCAATGAATCTCCATTTCGATAAATCATGCGGTCACTTTTGAAGCTTAAAAAAAAAGTGTTGTTTATTTTCTACTATTACTCATTGCAATATATTATGGATGATGCCATAATTAATGTATAGACCCCTATGTTTTAAAGTATTTATAAAGGAACAACTGCATGATGACCTCATTGCAAGTTACTGTCCATGGGCCAACTTGCATCTCCATCAAAGTTATATCACACTCCCTTTAATATATAATTTATTTAGTCATAAACATAATCACTTTAGTTACTCTATTTCAGTAAGACAAGTCTCAATTGAACTTAAAGGTTAATGTTTTTTAAACAAACCATGTAGAAAAAATGGCATTAGTGGTTCCTCTATAGAACATCAGAAACAATGGTAACGTTGTGTTTATAATGTTACACAAATGAATGCATTTTGAACATTGATAACAGTATTGAAACAATAATGTCAACAGGAACAATATAGTGTACAGTGCCGGATCCGTGCAGTAAACCAGAGGCAGTCCTTCTCTCTTCACCGGCTTCACCGTCTGCTTTGCTCTGCTGAGAATAATAAAAGATGTTCCTAGGAGGCGATTAGACGGCTAATTAGGCCATAAAGCACAGATAAGTGAAGCTGAACTAGATCACACGACATGGCGAGTAGCGCGCTCTCCAAGGATCAGACCACAAGCTTGTTTCAGCCTGACTTTCAATCACACACATCAGGACTATTATTCAAGAGGGGCCCAGGAGTGTAATGACATTATCTTTAGGATAGCACTGAAAAACAGGCTACTCAAACTTTCTTTAACAGACTGAGGTAAAATATTGTTCATTGAATACAAGACTAACCCAAGCAAGGGGAGAACAAACTCTCAAAGTGGAAATCCTAACCCTTACAACTACAGCAAAATAAAAAAAAAAAGAATTGATTAGGGCAAGACTAGACTAAACTAGAAATTAAAAAAACAACAACGTTATTGTTGCGATAAAATGTGACAGAAGACGATGTAAGTGTCCCTTGTCCACTGTCCATTCTGTGCACTGCACAGCAGAAAAGTGTCCAAGTTACAACCCAAGCGCCTTACACAATTAATTACCTCACAGTAGGATTAATCCAAGCATTTAACACAGCAAATCCACAAGTAAAAGACACTGCAGTGGAAAACCTTTTAAATTTAGAGTTAACAATATGAAACGTTAGAAGTAGTTACAAAAATGGAAGTAAAAGATATATTACGATGTTTTTTCTTAAAATAATGTTTTCACATAACGTACATTTTGTGTGTAAGAAATGCAAAAATTGCTCATATTTGGGACGTATGAATCTGAAAGACGGATAGAACCAGCTTTGAATTTCCAGATGGATCTTACTAGAAATAAAAAGTCAATGTTAAAACTTAACTAAATAATCATAAATATGGTTTAAAATTAGATAGCAATAAATCCCTCTGAACTTTGATGTGTGCAGGTGCTATAAAGGGCTGATCTTTATGGCCCCATGAGTGAAATTGGTGCCCCATATAAATCTATGGATACAAGTTGATTAAATGAAATAATAAAAGCATCTTTAGGTGCAAATTGATATATATATATGTTGTTTGTTCTTTTATTTTCAAATACATAACAGTAACAATAGTGAGGACAACAAGAACAAAAACCAAAAGACAGACAAACAACACGACATTAGCCAAATAGAGGGACAAACAGTCTAGAAACTTCAGAGTGGGGATTGTATGTGTCTGTGTGCGTGCGTGGTGTGTGGCGTGTGTGTCTGTACTGTGTGCGTGTGTATGTTGTGTTGCATGTACAGTATGTGTGTGGGTGTGTACGTGGATGTACGTGTGTTTTGTATGTTTGTGTATGTTTGTTGTGCATCATGTTCGTGCGTGGTTACATAACCATATATTGTCGTACATGTAGATAGTCATATTTTTTAAAATAGCAATCATTATATACCACTATCCATTGTCATTGCAAATATATATATATATATATATATGAACACACAATATACATATACATACCAGACATAATACATGTCATCTACATTGATAATCTCTCCTCACATCATTTCTGCCCCTTAATTTATCTTTGTTGTTTATTTTTTTCTGTGTCATGTAAGTGTCTAAAGTGCATTAAAAGAAAGAGGACATTTTACAAGTGTCTCCACTTGGGACAGAGACGCTGTCCCAAGGAAACCACCTCTCGTCGGTACTACCAGCCTGAGTGTGTTTCGGTGTATGTACATTTCCTGTGGTGTATAAAAACACAAAAAATGATGGGGGGGTTAGTATTCTGAGGACAACAGTTTGATTGTTTAATTGGTATGTTTAAGGAGCAAACTGACTTGACTCTTTGGTCAAGGTTTTGAGCCATACACTTTTATGAGTATAATACGTATATAATAAGCATAATAAGTTCCATGGTATTTTCTTGGACTTCTATTGCACACTTTGGTCATTCCACGGCCCTAACAGGATTAAGGAACAGATTGACCTCACTGTCCCTATAATATAATCTTAAACTGGAAGCATCTACCTCGTGCTCCGGTAAATTCCAACATAAACCATAGCATTTCCAAACCCCCTTTTTAGTCCCATTGTATCTGTACCACGAGAACTGATTATAGAGTTGAAATGATTCACTCTGGGCATAATAGCCTCCTTCGAATACACAACTACCGTCATTTAGTGTCATTTATCCAACGTAGCAAATCTACAATCATTCCGTCTTGCGAAAATAAATGGGATTTGGAACTCTTTGGTAGCATAAACTCCTCATTACCGCCATTATAAATCAAATAAAATAACAACTGCTAAAACAATTGCGGGACATCTGGCGCGGCGGTGATACGCACAAAAACTGATGGATTTGAATAAGAATAGATGAGCTTGGAGAGAGGGGATTTGTCAAGTATAATGTGTGTGTCACGTCGTCCTCAGAAAGGTGACTCAGGAGGGACTTTTTTTTTCTTTTTTTTTTTCTTGATTATAAAGTTTATGCCAAGTTAATCCAGTTTTGGAAGTAATTTTTGGGGGGTTTCTTCCTGTAATCTGGAGAAGGGTTCATAAACGTTTCCCTGCGGTTGTTCACTGCTTCTCCCAGTTTGTCCCAGCAGCATTGAAGGTGGACATATTATGAATATATCGCTAATATAATAATAATAATAATAATAATAATAATATGTGAATGCTGTTTTGAAGATATGCAAAAACACTTCCAAAATAAGGGTGTAAAGTGATATATCGCTTCACTTATGGGTCATTTTGCATGAAGAGAAAAAATATATATTTACAGGGAAGGCAACGTTTTGGAAACTAGGCCTTCATCAGGCACGTGGGTAAGTTTACAGTAATTTCACATTTGTCTCACACTTAAACCTCAACTAATACATTTGAAAGACATTTTGGTCCATATTGCCTAGACCTAGACAGTAAACATAAACTAGTATTCTTTAAACACCTGGGAATGGGATCAAAAGGGATGTCAAATGTAATACTTATATTCCATGTAAATATCAAAATCATAGCAATCTAATTCTGACCGAGTAAACTTCTGCCATTTTTCAAATGGATGGGCGACATTGACAAAATTGAATGCCTCTACGTTTAAGGGGATAACATCGATAACCTGTAGATGTCTTGTTTGAGGTTCTAATATCCCTGTTTGGAAGATTACGTGGGACAGATTACATTACTTATTATAGAAAAAAAGAATTCTAATTTCCAAACAACAATCACCCTGTTATGACTGACTAATTTATTGTGCAGCCCTTTCTAATTGTCAAAGATTAACCTCATTTAACATAACCATCATTTTAATCAAGAGGTCCACAATTATTCCCGTCTCAGTAAAGTTTTTTTGAGTGTGTTTTAAATGGCAATGATTATTTATTTTCAATGTTAAATGTCCTTTTTGTTGTTGTTATTAATAAGACTGACAAAATAAAATAAAATTTAAATTTGTAATCGATCAGTAAAACAATTATCATCCATTCATACCATATCGCCCAGCCTGTAAACTGCCATCTCAAATCTTTCATTATAAAACTCCTCTTGGTCTTCCTCTAGCCTCACTGTTTTGCGTCATGAATAAGCATCATGCTCCTTCCTCTGTCCTCCGACACTTCACTGTTCCACTTGGCTCTCTCTTATCCAAACCAATTCTGTCTTGCTGAGATATGACTCTGAGCTGTGCCTCGGAAAATTATGAAAAATGGGTCAATAGTTTCAATTACAATAGGCCAACAAGAGAATAAAGCCTATTTTAATTATGGTCATCGGTCTCTTTTGCAATTATCAGAACAATCGTGTCATTTTCTCATGCACTGCAAATGAATCTGATGGCTGTCATTTTGTTTTGTTAGAAGTTCATAGGTTTTCAGTCAAGGTTAATGACCATGAAGAAATATTTTAGTGTAATTTGTAGTGATTAAGTATAAGGTTAAAATCTACTTCAACTGGAGAGACCAGAGTTAAACCGTAAACAGTGTTGATAATGTATTATGTGCAGGTCTTGCAGTGCATGTCACAGACCTTAGTAAAGATAATTGACCTCACAAGGAACAGATTTTGGATTAATTTGGATGACCCTTTGAAGAAAAGTTGAGAAACTTTGCCCTTTTTTGGTCAATTAAGAAAAACACAGGAGGCTGAAGCATGTTTAAAACCATGTAGCGGACAGTGCTCATTCATGTATATGTGCAATTTCTAAAAAGTATCATGACTTCACTATGCTTTACCCAGTAAGCCATTGCCAAGGTAATTAACTTACACAATTTGAGCCAAGTTAAGCTGTGACAAATCATGCAATCAAAGAGTAAAGAAACTAATTTCTTTTTTGGCGTAACGTTTGCACTTTTTCTGTAAATTCAGAAAAACACAAAAAGCGAAAGCACGTTTGAGGTCATTGTGAACATTGATGATTTTCTTCAAAGTATTTGTGCAATTGCATGGGAACGTTTATTAAATCATAAGGAAACAGTTACACATTTTTCAGCAATCTAAAAATGGTTAAGTCAGTCATTACTAAGGAATAAAGGTTTGTGCCACATTTAAGCTGTTACAAATCGTGTAAAGACTAATTTTTGGCATTCAGTGTTGATGTCACAAAATTTAAAGTAAAGAGAATCAATATTTGAAATTATTGTTAAAGAAGACATATTATTGTGTCTGCAGCACAGTATAACCTATGACACCCAGGGATCATTATTTAATATATTTTAAAAAGTTTAATCGCAAAATTGATTTAAATGATGATGATTGCAACAGAGGTTTTAACTAATTAATAAATTTAATCAAAAATTCCATGTCATCACAAAATTAGAAAATATTTTAAAAAACTGACAACGCAGCAAGTAAAGATTAGTGGTCATGAGGGATAGGGGAAAACGGGAATATATTACAAGCAGGAATAAAGATGACTCAAACATACATGGATAACTCTAAATACTTCCGAGTGGATAAATGAAAATGGAAAACAATGATAACATGGTTAAATCTCTTAAAAGTTGACTATGCATAATACTTTTTAATAAGAATGAGACAAATATTGACCCTTATTACTCATATTAGTGACATCCTGCAAATTTCTACAACCACACCACACATTAGCATGTAAATTGCCACCTCACCTGAACATTACAAGCCTATTATACTTCATGGGGTCGATACTGCATGACTACCAATATGCATCACAGAACTGAATGCGTACTGCTCCACACAAAATGCACTGCACTCTCGCAACCAGCTTTCCCTCTCCACACATGTTGGCACGCACTCCTCTCAGACCTGCAGACCACACACTGGGATGTCTGTGAGTGAATCTAAACTTTAGGAATAAACCTGCCAACTGGGGAAAGCTCAGGTTGATAAATGTCTTCTCTTCCCTGTGCAGCGTTGTCTAATAGCCCCAACAATGGCATTCATTGTGGCTATTAACATGCTTGTCAGGGTGTGGACAATGGCGTGGGAAACATGCTCTGAAATCTCACTCGAAAATCATTTATCAATTTATTTAAGACATTTTAAACTGTGTGTAGATGCAACTACATGTGTGTATGAAAATAATGACATTCAACTAAAACATGCTGATTAGCAAGCAAACCAATTTACTATGGAAATGACGTTAGAACAAGCATTATCAATATTTCAGTGGCCCAACGTTGGCTCACGACCCACCAATTGAGAAACCTTCAACAACTTTTTATGATGAAAACAATACACTTGTTAAACATTTCACAGTGTTCGGTAACGGGCTGATTTGAAGATTAATAATAAGCACAAACCTGTCGAGCACTCTGGGATTATAACATGAATACACCTTTGCTGAATTAAAATGAACCATTTTAATTCTGTGTCTTAGTACACATAAAGACACAGAATTAGTGGTCTTAGTACACATAAAGTGTTTCTGAGCTGGTAGTTAAAATGTCTTAGTACACATAAAGTGTGTACTAAGTAGTAGTTAAAATGTCTTAGTACACATAAAGTGTACTAAGACATTTTAACTACCAGCTCAGACAAGTGCAACTCATAAGATTATTAATTTACAGTGTAAAGAATCCCGACTATCTCACAGAATAGAATAATAGAAGAATAATTATTTAACTATAGGGTCGGGTCCCATTTGTTTCACACAAGCAACGCCATGTAACTTTTGGCATTTTAATATTTTAATTTGTGATCTGATTTTTGTTTTTCCTCTCTTCCAAGTTTAGATTTGTTATTATCAACGTCCCTCACTTTCTGCACTACAACTGTAAATTGTACTGTAAACACTGTGTACATATAAGCCTATTTTTATTTTTATCATATAGTAGATTTCTATTGTTTAACGCATGCCCTTTTGGTTCATATATGTTGTTTTATCATTGGTCATTGTTTTATGTTGCACCGATCCACCAAAGCAAGTTCCTATGTTTGTCAATTCTGCTCATTGGCAATGGTAATAAACCTTTTTCTCAATCTGATTTCTGATTCTGAATAAAAGACAGTTTTCATAACAAATCTAAATGTGTCTAATTTGATTTCCACCCATATTCAACCAACCATAGATTATGGTAATGTTTGAGGGGGAATATATCACAGCTGCAACAATAGCATAGATTCAGAAGACACAAAGAGGATCAGATCACCATATGCTTTCACTTGGAGGAAGGTTGGTATGGTTGGCTACTTTCGTTTATTGGTAAAAGACAACGACCTTCACATATGAAGTAGATTTGTCCGACATTAGTTTTATCACTCTCTCGCAGCATCGGTCAGTGCCATGTGGTCACCACAGGACGCTCCACATGAGGACAAGTGGAGAGGTTCAGGGCTGATTGCAGCGCATTGCGCGTCTGTGTTCGCATCCAAGTCCTCAGGGAACCGGTATGGACAGACGTGCTTTTCTTTGAAGCCCTCTTTAGGCTACATTTTTATTTGACACTGGGCACAACTGTCATAAAATACATATCTTTTTCATTTTAACCGTTTTCAATGGTGCCATGGAACAGCAACCAGAGAATAAAACAGACCCACGACAGTCAAAAGCGCAACCTGTCCTAAAAAACCACTAAGTGCCAGAGCGCGTCTCTCACCTTCATTCGCGGGGATGCCCCACGCTCCGAGCGCCGCCAGACTCCAAATCCACACCACCAGTCCAACGCTGCAACTCCATGAACGGGAACACATGGTGCCTCCGAACAAACAGCACCGGTCAAGGGGCAGGGACGTCCTAAAGAGCCGTTGTTTGGGTCAGCGCAAAGCCGTGTGCCGTGGTGCCATGTGGATCGCTGTACGTGCGCACGGAGAGACGGGAGCTCATCGTATGCTGCGGGTACAGCATAGAATGAGCCGCTCCAGATTTGGGGACGCGGGCGGAGCGCGGGGGGAGGGGGGCGGGGTCAAGTGAGCAGTCCGTCCAATTGGAGAATCTCTACAGGTGAAGCCCACTCTTTGCCCGTCAAGTCTGGTTTGTCCTAAAGAAAAGCTATTGCGCCTGAGTTTTATGTGTAACGTCATTATCGCGTGGTGGCCATTAAGAGCAGCGCGTTTCATGTCTGCGCCGGTGAGACGGGCTAATTGGATTTGTGATGGAGTGTACTGCGCCTGTCACTGAGAAGCTGGTTCCAGATGCCATGCACTGCAATTAACTCCTGTCACACAGCTGTTTGCTCCTGTGGGCATCAGATTACACAGACATATAACATTATTGCATTTTCTTTATGTAAACCAATTTAAATGGGGTCTGGAGCATGTTCTATTATAGAGTAAATCAGCTTTCACTTTAACTCTATAGTGTGTTGGCTGGCTAATAGAAAATGCGATGACCCTATGAAACAGAAATGTATAATATAGTCAAAACATTAAGTTTAGTTGGCTCTAGGCCTGGCTCTGGTTCTGGGTCCAGAGGCAGGGGTCTGCTATAGGCAAGCAACTGACATCTAATTCATACATCAAATATAGCCTACTTTTTAAATTGATCATAAGATAAAGTCAGCGTTTGGTGAGATTATTATTTTCTGCTTTTTTCTGTCTTTTTTCGCCTGAGTCTGTGCTCGCTATTATCCAATCATCTTGGTTCAGTGTGTAGCTCCTTCTTAGATAAAGTGGACGTAGAGCCAAAGATGACTCGACCTCTTTGGAAGTTACTACATTTCAGAGTTTGTTTTGGATTGATTAAACGGCCCAGTATTCATTTGAAACTAATCTGCTCCAGAGTAAACCAGTGGCAACATGGCTTATGTGCAAAAAACAACCTTAACTGTAAAATAGCCTAACTTTAGTCATGGATGATTTGACAAATTATAACTCCAGATTGGATATTATTTATTCATTAGTGATTATTTCTTGTAAAATATATCTTGTGTTATTTTATGGTTGCGTTTTTTTGTTTCCAGTTCTAGGTTACGTTACCTAAACGCTGTAAATTCTGTCTGTTTTAACTGGACCAATGCCCAGAAGTGGGCGGCAAGCACCTGAGAATGCCTCCAGCTCCGGTTACTCAGTAACTCTTCTTTAGGGTAGACCACTTGGGGAAGTGATCTGTCTGGCCGCCCCATCAAGAGGTAGCTCGGAGTCACTGGCTCAGCATCGCTGACGTCAGAGGGCACACATCCTAGTGGTTTGGAGTTTACGATGTCCCCCATCTCCACTAGGGCAGTGCGGAGGACTTCTTCCGGTTGGGGTTGGGCTCCAACCGTCATGTAGGGTGCCGTCTTGGGGACAGTACGTTGTGATCTCCATCTGCAACGCTCCGGGCAGGTTCGTTGGAAAAGTAGAACTTCTCAGCCTCTCAAGATCCAAGACCAGCTGATGGAGATTGGAATAGGCAAGATCTTCAGAACGACGAAGACACCCACCTACTCGAATGACCTCACTCGCCTGGTCGAACTCGGGAGAGAGGGCAATAAAGCGAATGCTGCGGCTGACAAATCAGCCGGACCTGAAAAGGCGGGACTCGTCCGAGAAGCTCTCGTGCTGAGCCCTTCTCAGTACACAGTTTGCAGAGTTTCCGTAAGGTACACTGCTGCCTGATGTGGGTGGGCACAGCACCAGCACTGCTTGTTGGTCTTTAACCAGTCCGCCAGCTGCTCGTGGCTAAGCTTGGCGATGTCTGGACACTGACTTAGGTAGTGGCTATGGTTGTCGCAATAGGCACAGTAAGGCTGCGGCTTAGCTTGGTTGGATTTATCACCTGCTGGCGCAGGTGGACCTTCTCCACCATGAAGGAAGGTGATGGAACGCCTCCTTGCTCTGGTATCGGGTTTCTTGCTCGTGTTCTTGGACGAGGACAGTCCGACGTAGTCCTGACACATGGTTTCTGCCTCCAACCCTTCGGCCAGGTCGTCGAGGGTGCGTGTATTCCCGGGCGGTTGAACACGTGCCGGCGGAACATGGCTCTGGTCTTGTCGGGTAGCTTGCTCAGGAGTCGAGTCACGTGAGAGCCGCATTGGAGTTCAACCGCACCGTCCTGGCCCTGGGTCTTCAGGATGCCTACGAGTGACTGAACTTCAATGGCAAATCCTGCAAACGGGCCTGCGTCCCTCCAAGCAAACGTCCGAGGTATCCATCACCACTTTGATCCTTCCTAAGGCCAGCTGGTGGGGCTGGCCCAGTCTCTTGGTCAGGGCCCTCATAGTGCTGCTATAAGGGGTAGCTGAGTGGCTGTATGCCTCATCTATCTTCTTCGCATCCTTCAACTGTAAATGATCCAACTGGATCCGTTACTTGAAGGTCTCCAGAACTCTCCGGGGTCTAGGAGGTCCTCTAGTGCCATCTTCATATGGACAAACTCCACGGAAGCGTCGGGATGTTAGTGTCGAGGGCCCTTGTAGGTCTCTGGAGCCGTCCGTCAGTCAGGGGGGTTCCTTGGCTTGTGGTGTCCTCCCTGATTGTGGGGGCGAGGGTGAAGAGCGAGGCCATCCTGACAGTAGAGCGTCCCTAGAACTTGGCTCTGCACGGGATAGAGGAAGCTGGAGCTGGTACCCGGACTGCGGCGTGGTCGCCAGTGGTCGGCCCTGCAGGGGGGAGAGGACGCCCGATGTGGTACCCTGTCGGCAGGTGTTCTCCGGGTGGTGTCCCTGGAGGCCATGTCGGAGTCGCTGGGGTGATTAGGAAACATAGGCTTGTGATCGCCTGTAGGGAATATATCCGCCTCTCACACCCCTCCGCAGGTTCTGCAACTGATTGATCATTATAGCGGAGCGCCAGTCCTGGGCTTTGTCTGGGTTCCGGTCCCTCTTGGCCTGAGTCCTCCTCCCTCTTCGGCCAGCACAGGAGGGAGTGAAGAGGGTTTGGAACCTGTGCACCAACCGCGAGTGTGTCATGGGAGCGGGCACTGGACACCAAGTTTGCGGGGCTGGAGGGTTCGAAAGCACAGGTTCGGATCCCTGCTGGGGATAGTTCCACCCCTCCTCAGTCTCCAATGCCCTCTCCAGATCCTGCAGCTGATTGAGAATAGACCCGGCGCCTAAACCTAGGCTCGGGCTGGGGTCCAGTCCGTCCGCCCGGTTCATTCTGCAGGGAACCGCAGTCCGTTTGAGCTTGGGTTGGAGTCCCATTCCGCCTTGATCTCGACCCGCCTGGGAGGAGGTGGTACCCAGTCCGGGTGGGGGGGCCTACCCTGGCTTGCGGGCTCGATCTTCGATGCACGTTACAATGTCATAAAGAATAGGGATGTCACTAGGCATGTCATGCAAAACATAAAGGAAAGGAATGCAGGTGACATTGTAAAGCATGCGGGTCTTACAGGCGTAAAGGAAAGGAATACATGTTACATCATAAAGCACGGTTATCATGGCAAGGCGGGATCACCCACTACTGGATGCTCCACTAACTAGTGATGGGTAGATGATACGTCAAGGTGGTGTGTAACACATTCCCGATACTGTGTTTGGTGCCCTCTTTTGTGCCATCTGGTGGTCTAAAAAAGAGTAGGGCTACTGCTTCTTAAGCAGACGTGTTAACACAACACTGCGTATGTTCATTCAAAAATGTTGAAAACTGAGTCAGAATATGTTCTGAGGAGCAACAAATAAGAGACAACTAAGTAAGAAGGTCACTCAATCTTGTAATTAAAACAAATAATTGCCTATTGTACAATAAAGTAGGCTCTAATACAAGAGTGACTCGAAATTAATATAAAAAATAATTGAAAAATAGAGGCTTTGCAGAGGTTACTTTTGTGAAAGATCACAAGTAACACCTCAAAGAGGAATGCAAATATCACCAGTGAACCACAAAAAGTCAAAAAGTAGAAAAATGTTTCTACTTCAGGATCGCGTCACAGGCCGCGTTTGCTCATCAATATGCGACAAGCTGTTTTCCACGGCCACTACTTTCGCTTGTCGCTGACAGAGGGAGACTGGCGATGCTCGCACTGTCGCACAGGTTCTATTGGAAATGAATGGGGAAGGAGCGACGTCGCTCCCTGTGTGTTTGCAGCTTCAGCAGCGCTTCTGACAAGAGCAACACCAAATGACATAGTAGATGTGTTGTCACGTGACTTTTCTTAAAGTGACACACAAAGTGACAGCTCGACACAGGCGTCACTTTCAGAGCTCGACATGTGTCAGCGCCTTGACTCGTTTGCCTATCACTACAGCTAACTACAAAACACATGGGAACACAGAAAATTACGGAGCCTTTTGACATATCATACTCATTCATACTTTTATTCTATTTTTATTCAATTTTATATAATTATTATTGTTTATTTTGTCAAACATTGTTTTAATCGTTTTCATTTAAAATATTCTATTCTCATACTTATTATTATTCTCATACGCTGTTTCCAATACTACAAGTTCATCATCAGGGTCCCATCGACACAAAGACGTGCATAGATCGGTATACCTCATATTTATCAATACTTACATTGTACTTGGGCCCAGATTTCCCTCATGTATATTGGCTAATCCTCCAACAAGTTACTCCGATCGCACTGACTTAAAGACAGTATCAGAATCGGAAAGGTTATTGCCATTTCATTGAACACATTCGCAAAACAAAGCAACTTGTCTCAGCGTTAAAGTGCAACAAAACCATTGAATAATAAAATAATAGCAACGTCTATATAGTCAAATATGGCATGCAGAAATTAAGAATTACAAACAAATTAAGGTTAAAAAAAAAATACAGATATTTACACAAACATTTACAGATGGTCAGAAATAGTGCAGAGTGGCAGTGTGTGATTGTTATGGTTGAGTATGTATTAAAGTGGCAGGTGTTAAGTGTTCATAAGTCCAACAGCAGAGGGAAGAAACTGCTGCTTGTGGCGGGAGGTCTGGGTCTGGATGTAGCCTCCTGCCTGAGGGGAGTGGTTCAAACAGACCATGTCCAGGGTGAGAAGGGTCAGCTGTGATCCGACCTGCTCGTCCCAGAGCCCTGGAGTCGTACAGGTCCTGCAGAGATGGAAGTCTGAAGCCGATCACCTTCTCAGCAGAGCGCACAATGCACCGTGCCGGGGTCCCAAGCAGAATCAAAGGCACAGAATAATCAAATTGACAAAAAGTTGCACGCAAAAGAAATTGGTTTGTCTATACATTTGGTTTGCTAGATTGTATGGTGACTTAACATTGTTTCATCACCAGATTTGCAAGGGTTTTTCATCATACTTTTGCTAAATATGATTTGGAGAAAGTTAAGGAAAAGGGTCAAGCTCTGTGTGGGCGTACTGCTCTGACTAAAATGCAAATGAAAATGCTCCAGGAAAGTCTGAAAACATCTTGGCACAAAGTGAAACGTTCTTTGCTTTTTCCAAAGGTGACCACCGGGCTGTTTGACTAAGATCCCCTGTTCAGTGTTATTTTCGGGGTGTGAAGACTATCATATCCACACCCCCTCTTCATGCACAATCTGGCATGTACTGTCGATACTGTGCCAATCGAGACTTGAGCTGTGAAACATAATTTTATCTTTGTCTTTACCACACTGAGTCAGTACATCTACATAATTATTCGAGAAAAACTGCTTTATTCTGGTTATTTAAAATGTTGCATTTATTTTTTGCTTTACTCCGTCCATTTTTGATTTATAATATAATTTGGGAAATTGTTCTCACAATTATATATCAAGGCAATTTTCAGTTCAGATGACATTAAAACGTTTCAACTGATTACATTATAAAGATGAAGAAAAGAAACAGCCTTTCATGCAATTATAAAAAAGCTAAAATATTTTTTTTATTAAAAATCACAACCTCACCAACTGGAATGAGTGTGTATTTTGTATACTGTGTACCCTTTAATACATTTATTTAAAAAACCTCAAAAAAGAAAGCTAGGTTTTTATTATTGATTCTTTAATGACAAGATGTTTTTGGAATCTTTTTTGGATATTCTCTTGCCATTTCTTCGTATTTTGTAATTTTTTCTGCCCAGTAGTCAAAACTGCACAGGCGAGACCAAAGCATAAGTGAGAACAGAGTGTACAGAGAGCCAGAGAAGACCTCAGGCATCTTACTACTGGAGCACCATACAGTACTGCAGTTTTGAGGGTAATCCTTAGAGACACTTGCATTTCCACTGTGCAATGTGAATAAGAGATTTAAAACGTTATTGCGAATTTATATGAATGTGTTCAAATTCACTCCAAAAGAAAGAAGGGGATCAGGCCTCCTCGTTTATTGCTGTAATTAACGTAAAATAAACTATAACAGGAAGTACAGCTACAACAGCTATAGGGTAGAAAGTTTCCAACAGATCCTCAAATCTTTATGGCTCAATGTGTTTGCATGTTCTAACCGTGCCTGGGTGGATGTCTGGGTAAGGAGCACATACTGTATTATGCTTAATTTGATTGTCCTTTAAACATGCTCTTGAGAACCTCTGCTTTGGCATCTCATGTTAAAATAATGTATACTGAAAGCATACATTACCTTATGTATGCAAAGCGTTCTCTCATCAGAAGAATCAGAAAGGGGATTATTGCCATTGTCAATGAACAAACTTCACAGGCATAGGAACTTGTCTCGGCATCAGGATTTGTCTTAGCACACTAATGACCGAGAGGGAATTACCATGGGTAAATAAACAAAATTTAGCTTACCTCAACTTGCTAATGTAAGAACGCAGATGCAAGGAATAGCATATGAGACCCCCAGAGCTCCACATGATATCACAAATGTGGTCAATTTGGAACCATGTGCTTTGTGAGGCTCAGAGGGGAGGAAACATCCAACATGTGAATGAAGCTAAATACAACTCCATGTATCTTTTGGATGAGGGAACAATGTATATGGTATTGCATCAAGTAGGTATTGGGATGAGGCGAGTACTTTTTACCTTGACTCCATTACATCTGAAAGACAGATAATACTTTCAACTCTACTATAATTCTTAAAAGGGCTCCAAGTACAAAGTACTTTTATTAGAGGAGTTTTACACATCCCAATTAATTATGTGAAGCTCACTGTAGAGGCTTGATTTGTGTAGAACTGTTGTTACAGACTCACGACACAGAAGGTTTCCCCCTGTAAGTGTTGGGGGTGCAATGTCATTTATGCAATGTTGTGTCTTAGCTCTAATAAATAACAAACTATCTGCTAATTGAATTCCTTTATCCAGTACCATTATATTATTGATCTTTATTTAAACAGGAAAGTTCCTCTGAAATATAGCAGTGGAGTCCTGGCTCCAGAGGGGAGAAGCCTATTGCACATGTTTATAGCGGTAGGGGAAACCGGATGACCCGGAGGAAGCCTTACGCAGACACAGGGAAAAATGCAAACTCCACATGCCGCCCAGCATTATTTGAAGCCGCAATTGAAAATTATTTGTAAAAAAGTACATTCGATACTTAAGTAGATACAGCGAATACTTCCGTACTTTAACTTATGTAAGTAATAATTTCACTTGCGTTACTTTGACTTATTTACTTCTTTTTCAAGTATTTGACCTGGTGTATACATCTGCTTGTATGTCCATCTAGGACATGGAGTTTATAATTTAAATCAGTTGGTCAAACAGATCACATGACACTTCTGAGGATAAAAACAGAGGTCTGTTTATATGAAACCATAGTGTAATTATCAGAAGACCCAATGAACCTAGTCGGCCTAAGCACCTGGGAAATTGAAAATATCAAGGATTTCCTTTGTAAGGACATAGGACTTATCTGGGAAGTAAATTGGAAGTTCCACAAAAACAAATACTGTAATTACTTTAGATCTTCAATGTAAGTACGCAGAAGTATAGCAGAAGTTACTGGAATTAGCACTGTAACTTTCTGAAAGTGAGCCACTGTCACCATATTCACACAAAATATTGTCAATAGCCGCCCTGTTGTCTCTCCCTTCACTCCCCCATTGGTTTTTTGTTAAATTGAAAGCGCATGCATTTTGTCTTGGCGCTATTTTCTGCCTCTCTCTGCATGGTGCATTTAGATTCTTTGATCTGCTTAGGTGTTATTCCCGTGGCTTTACCCTGTCGTCACCTCCCACACTACTCATGTACACTTATACACAAATAGATTGATTCAAAACACACTCGTCCAACTCCCAATTTCATTCCAGCCTCCCAGAAAAGATCCATGTTCACACTTTGCCACTGTGGAATTGGACATTTCTACCTACTTTTCAACAACATTTACAGTCAAAGTCGAAAATGTGTTGCCAAAGCGGTTGATTCCATATAGACGTTTAAGAGTCTGACAGTGGGTAAGGAGGTGGTTCTGGGATGCCACAAACTGTCCATAGCTCAAAACCATTCAAAGTCCCAGTGAAGTACAATCTCATGATAGCAGGAGACAATTCTAGCTCCTCGGGCCACTTTAAGATTTGATACTAGTGTGGCATGGAGAGGTTTTAAATAGTTAACTTTTTTGAGGATGGTTCGTGATAAACAATGCCACTCTATTAAAATAGAAACATCATGAATTCAAAAACATTGTCCAAAAACAGTTGATATATTCAGCCCTGTTATATATATATATTTTTAAATCGCCACCAATCTGCCACCAATATGGTTTATATTCTTTACATTTCTGAACAGTGCAAAATGTATATAATAATGTAATGTTTAATAATAAAATTTATTGATTCATTTATTATACATTTGACCAAAATTTCCTCTTGTATCATTATCTTGTGGACCCCATCTCGATTTTTGTGTTATCTCGTGTCACCTCTATAAGTGCTCCGCTATTTAAGATGCTAAACTCTGATCCATATTTACCTTTTTCTTTTCACTATATCAATATTTCATTATATACTGTACGTGTTTTGTTTTAGTTTTGTTTATTAAATGTATTTTCTTGTATAGTCAATGTAAAATAAGTCTTATATGATGATCTAATTCATAAGTATGAATGTGAACAAAGTATAACATGGAAACAAATTAACAACCAAAAGTGTTACATTTTTTGAGACCTGAGATGTGATGATTGCTCACTGGTCTGGTGTCAGCCCATTCATGACAGTGGGATGAAACAAGGTCATAAGGGGTCATAGGTCATGGATATAAGCTCTCGGGTTTAAACACATGTGCCTTACCTATTTGTGTGAGTTAATGAAGTAGATCTACTCAATACATATCATTTTGATATCTCTGTCCTTTGTTCAGTATTCTATGAATAGGTTAAATGAGGTTTTATTGTTGCGCCATTGTTTTTAGAACCATTAAAAAGATTCTAAACAACAGAAAATTCATAGGACTACCTTCGTGTGTATTTTTTGGGTTAAATTGTTTATGATTTATGTATTTAACAATTTATTGATTGATTTTGTTTGGTCCTTGCTTTTTGTATGTAACATGAACTCATTTTATTCTGACAACCAACCACATTATTTGCTCTGTAGCTCTATACATACACCCAAACTGATTGTAGCTATTTTGATGTATGCTTAAAAACAGTTTGCAAAAATAACAAAACAGATGATGATTACGGAACCCCACGCAAGGTTTTTCGCTTCATAATGTATAATGCATGTAATATGTAAAAAGGCTAAATGCTTCGAATAACTCAAAAATTCTGCTTGCTTCCTCAGGGGAATAATGACCTCAGGCTAGCATAACCACCATACCCCTCCCAAAATGCACGCACTCCCCCCCCATTCCCAAAATAATCAGCTTTGGGGCCTATCCAGCTGGCTTCTGCTGCAAGGAACACTGGGATTTGCTGAAATTCCCAGACAATATTGAGACACGGAGCTGGGCATTGCAGCGTGGTGATAATGAATACTGGTCAGACAGCATTTGGGTTGCACAACAGTGTGTACTTATTAGGCTAAGACCGAATAGCAGCTTTCTCTTGTATTAACATGTCCAATTAGAGGGAATAATTAACTGACAAAAAGCAGGAAAAAAAATACAGCAACATTGTCTGAATTGTTTTGAGTTAATGTTAAACAAACCCTGTTTCCGTTAAAATGGAAGAAATTGAAAATGAAATATTTCAACTGCCTATAGAATTATTTTAGGTACATTAAGGCATGGGTGATGTTCAGCAATAGTCCCTGTTACTAAATATACGAATAACTATAACTATTCTGGCAGATTGCATGAGATCCCAAATCATTGCATGCATTAAAGCAAAACAAAACACTCTAAATGAATTCATGCATAGGCCATCCACACAACGACAGTGCAAAATGGTGAGACAGGAATCAACCCACCAATGTTCAGGCTGGTGGGCAACGCTCCTTCTGAGTCACTGCCGTCCAGTTGTGCTGATGTAACAACGGTAACAGGTAAATGTATTTTGGCTCAAAGAAAAAAGAGCATAAAGGCTTAGCAATATAAAATGTAATATTTCCTACAACACCCATGTCTACGCTATTTGGAGCTCCAAATAGTTGAATCACAATTCTCTATATGGCCTCTTGCTTGTTTGAATGCAGGGATACAGTATGTTAATTTAGCTCAATTCGAACTCCACAGGTCACAGTGATCTCGACCCCTAAACAATAACCTTTTTACCACCAGGTCTGTGATGTCAACATTCAAAACTGCGTTGATATGAAACAGGCCCTATAGTCATTGATTAAACCCAGGGTTAAAATCAGGTTTGAACTCTCATAATTGGCTGTGAATACACAAAGGCCTCATTTGGAAGAGGTTTGGGACACAAGTGATTAGTTCCCAGGAGAAAAGTGAAATGTTAAATGTCCACATGCATGTCTTCAGAAGTCTTGCTTTGGTAAACAATTCCATAAAGACACAATAGCAACGATTAATGTATGAATAATGAATAAAGTGCAAGTGTGTTCAAATAAGGCTACAGAAACATACAATATAACCTTCACACAGACTCTTAAGTATATTTTGTTTATTATTTTACCCATGATATTAAAGGACCTGATATTTTGTATGTAATAAAGTTATAATAATAATAATAATAATAATAATACTTAACACTTTTATATTGCTTTGCAGGACACTCAAAGACGCCGCACAGTTCAAGACAGACAAAAACACAAACCAAAGAAGTAAAGTTTTACTCCTATACAGTATATAACAGTACATGGTTAAACCAGTTCTTATGGTGAAAATGAGACCTCTGTGTGCTGTTAAACTTCACTCTGACCTCTGAAAGTTGTAAAAAAGCGCTTACTTTTCACAGTGAATAATTTGGATGCTCAGAAGGCATAAGGTAAGCAATACATTCACAGCAAACTGTTTAAAATAAACCAGTGCTGTTTTTCACATTTTAAAAAGGTAAACATCCAGTAGGCCGACAGCACCTTTTAATTCATTAGTGATACAACTACAAAACATGTACCGCGCAAATAGACTGTGTGGACATTATTTTCTTTAATTACATTTCAGACAGAATAAATGCATAAGTAACAGCAGAAGCCTTGGTCCAACATTTCCTATGATCTTGCTCTATATAAAAAATGTGAAAATCCCAGAGCTCTTAAACAAAACATATATATCAGCAGGAATAACTTGTACAATATGTGGGAAACGGGAAGATAGTTGCGGGTGTTTTCTTGAACTTTTTAAGAAGTCATATGTTGGAAATGAATAAAAAAATTTAATCAGAGTATCAGGCTTCTCTTTACAACTACAACTACTTGCATTGCATTTCCTATTTTCTACAACAAAATGGACAATTCATCTACTAGTAATAAGGGTATAGTTAGTAGAATGCGGTGTGGAGCTGAAGGTCAGGAGGCCTAGCGAAAGACCAAAAAGCCTTCGCTCAACCTTAATCATCATAATCCGTGATCTGACAATAATCAGGATCTTGCTGTGGCGGACGATCTTGTTTTACACCTCTGGCAGGTTCAACCATGCCGGACAGGTCGAGGGGGAGAAGGCAGACGAAGATCAAATGCTGGTCCCCCAGGTTGCGTGAACGGCCAACACCCCTTAAGCATAAAAAGAAAATGTTACAGAAAAAAACGAACACTTGCTACCCAATCAATGCCAGGTGTCCAACTTTGGTGACCAACATGGGTGAAAGCTGCCAGGAAACCCAAAAGCCGATTGGGCACATAGTTAACCTAAAATGGCAGACCAACATTGGCTGCTGGAGAGTAAGAACAATGAGAGATACCACAACAGACAGGCATAGGTCAGGAAAGGACCAATCCAGTGAGGGCGGAGTGGCCTTGATGATGAGCTCCAAAGCAAAATGTGCCTTAATGGAATGGACTCCAGTAAGCAAACGAATAATGAAAAGCAAAATTGTATTCAAAATGTAATACTTCAACTAATGGTGCAGAAAAAAGCAGAAAAGATTATTTTTGTAATACCCTGTAAGAGGCCAAAGATAAATAGGAACAATAGTCTCAATCCAGACCTGCTGTCTGCTCTTTTCCACACCAAAAAACACTGCTTTACTGCTCTGATTACCATTAGCTCAGGTTTAAAACTTTATGCTAAATGCTTTATGCGGTTTGATGCTAAATTAAAAATTCAGCATCAAACAGGTAAAGTGTTGTGTAAAAGACTAACAAAATGATATGGAAAAACTACCTTGAGTTTATTGTTCATGTCTACTTGTTTTAACTTTTACAAACATTTTGGAAGCAGTACTTCAAACAACATTTTTAGCCATGTAGTTTTACTTGAGTACAATTTTCCAGTGCTCTTTCCACCACTTATAGCAAGTAGATGAAGAGTCCATGAGCAGAAACATCTCATCTATAGCAATTTAGTAACTTTCAAAATACTGCAGCCCCATATCAGACTGATGCATCATAAGTATGGGTAATGAGGATGCGATCCAGCCTGTTTATCACAAGTCAGAAGTGTTTTTGCTAAGTAGACCGGGGATTTTGTGCTGTAATTAAAACGCCTTTCACCCACTTTCATTGTTTACCATCAACTCCATTAGTTCTCAAAAAAGTTTGAGCTGTATTAACTTCAAACTCTATTTCAAATGCAGTGGCCTTTTTGTGACCCTGAAATGTGGAGCTCTTGTTTTTAGGCTTATTGAGAGAAGGCACACAAAAACACACTCATGCACACACACACACACACACACGCACACGCACACAGCCCCTGGGCATCGTTAAGCCCTGCTTAGCTGCTCAGTGAGGCTGCCAGGCACTGCGCCCCGTTTTCACACTGTTTTGGCTGCACCCTTCTGCACACTGCTCCAAATCCTACGGCTTGCTTTTCACACACTTATCTCCACACTCAGGACCTGCACCAGTTAGATGTCTCCTAAAGCTGCTATGCTAAGTCCTGGACAACTTATTTAAGAGCAACCCACGGAGATAAAGAAGACTGGGATATGTGTCAGAAACAATAGTCCGGGTCTCGAAGTGGAAATGGTTTTATAAACTGGAACTGTGGGACTGGAAAAAATCAAGGGTATTAGATTTGTGGATAAGCAATTATATTATTACTTAGCTGTATTCCTTAATGAACAAGAGAGAGCAATGTTTGATAGCAACCCATTAAAGAGCTGTTTGTAACTTTTCTGGTTGAGGGTACATCATCTGCATGGCAGAGGTTTAGCACAGACCATGGGTACAAACATCTTGGTGGTCCCACACTACATTCTCTATTATGCAAAATGCACATTACAGACTCTGTGAGAGCCCTGCACCCTTTAACTCTAAACTTAGGCCTCATACATTTCTGTTTCAGTTATTTTATATTTGTATTGTGTGTTAGCGCATAGATGTATTGTGGGTTTTCAATCAACAATTTTAATAAATGCATGTCCATGACATGGTTGCATGAATTTTCCGCATGTATCTCAAAACAAAGTCGGATGGTTCTAATTCTGCAGTGAGCCTTTCTATGTGGAGCGAGCTTTTTCTGGGTTTCTCCCATCAACCTGAAACTTAAAATCGGAGTACTGAACAAGATTTGGCCTTTCCAGGGCATTTAGAAATAATGTAACTTCTTAGACATAGTGGGTTTAGTGGTGTCTCCAGGGAGACAAGCCGGTGCTGCCACAGCTCAGATCTGTGGATTTACAATATGATGGCATGTTTTTAACAAAAGTTTAATAAATGCTAGGTTGATTCTTTTCATACCTTACCTTGGAACATTCTAGGCCATAACATATCTTTGGAGACTGGTAGCGTATCTCTCAACCATAAAATTTTAAAAAATGTACCTTTATAACTCCACAGACCCAAAACCTGAGTCAGAGTAAAAATTGCAACAATAAGATTATGTGTCACTCCTAAAATGGCAAACAAACATGCAAATGACAATGTAAAGGGGAGCTCGCCGATCATATGCCAACCATTTGCCCACCCTCCTCATTACACAAATGCAAAAATTCTTTAGAGGTGGTCTTAAATTGGTTTAAGAATGATAAATATAGTCATTCCGCCTACAAACAATCAAAACCCCTATGAACAATTCCCATTTGACGTTGCATTTCATTATCAACAGTTACATTTACAAGACAAAAAAACATCAGCCAAGACCCTTGACTTTAATGAGTAGTTGTCAGCGCCATCACACTGATTATTGATGTCATCTGAGCATGTATTATCCTGCGCAGTGGGCAGTGTGTGGGCCTGAATTATTCCAAACTCTTTCCATACAAACTTTGATCTTCTGTAAGACATTCAGAACAGAGAACAAAAAAAAATAAAAAAAAATCCCACGTGTCTCATGTCAAACCCTCAATTTACCAACCATCTTCCAACCTTTTACCACTTAATATTTATGCAAAGGCATCTGTTTAACAATCTAGCCAGTGCGCCGTCCTTCCTTGCAGCAGAAAAGGCTCTTGTCAATTTCCCGAGACAGCGTCTGTGGTCTAATTACACTGAAGTGAACTTGGAGGAGAAACAAGAGCACTCCGGAATTTTTATTATCCCGAAATTTTGGAGTTATATAACCTCTCTCTCTCCCCCCATCTCCACTCAACTCTTTTTTCAATTGATTGCCTCTGTATCCCAATGGCACACATGCATTTTTGTCGGTTCTATCGTCTTTGTCTCATCTCCCTTCCATTACTGCAGAATTTCTGTCAGACTGTTTTCTCTCATCATGAACAGTGAGGTGTCTTCTCTTCCCCCACATTTGTGATATATTTGTGGCATGAATTGTTTGGATTTGTATTCCAAAAGATGTTTGGATGTGATGGGGATTGGGTGAGATTGATGGTAGTCATATAACAGTGCTAGATGATGTGTTATTGCCTCGGACTCTTTACCCTCATCTTCTCTGTGTTGGAGTATACTTTTGTAGACTTTTTAATTATAACATTGCAAGTCTTTGACGAGCACCTGATTTAAAAAAAAATAAATGATATCACTGAACCCGAAAGTGCTCCCAATAGGTGTCCTTAGATTTGATATTTAGTTTTAACTTTATTTTAACCTTAATTGGTATGGCCACGGTTCTAATTCCTCATCATTCTGAAACCCATCATCACCTCGTTATTTCATCACAAGTGCCAACTGTATGTCCTTTTTCTGAAGCGCTCTCTACCTTTGTTCTAAAATATGACCTACTGTAAATGAGAACAATGTTACATTCATCTCCACTTTTTGAGCCTTGCATTACACTGTTGTGTCTGTGGCATCTTATATTATGCAAATGTGACCAAGGAGTGGACAGGTTTCTGTCATTGGGCACATCTTCCGCTTATCTTGTATTTGAGTACATTCAGCATTCCCTATTCATAAGTTTAAATCACATTCATTTTTAACTGCTGTGGACGCCCTTCTTATTAACAACATTTACCGTCATTTGTTTTATTTTTGTATTGACCAATTTCGGTTCCTTTTAAAGATAATGTTAGGAGATGTGATTATCTATCTATCTGCAAGTCTCAGGGTTCAGCCAACAACCGAAACATGTCAACAAAGTTATCACATCTAAACCCATATGGAATAAACTAGACTAACTAGACTAATGCAGCCAACATTAGTCTAGTCTAGTTTATTCACTGACAATGGCAATAAACCTTTGATTCTGAGGCTGAGTCATGGGTTTCAGCTTCCTGTGTATTAGCGCCATTTTCACACTTTAAATTGGAATATTTAGTTTGGAATTGTTGCAACAGTGACATTTTTGTTATCACTCTAAAACCCATGGCTATCTGTGTATACAATAGCAGTAAAAATATGAATGTATTATGCTATAATATATAAAGGTATTTTTACAAAATGTAAAAGAACTCCAGGAAATGCAATAACTAATAGTATATTGTACACTGTCTCTTTCTAAATTTTTACATGTTTGCCACATTATTTGGATTTATCATTCCCTGATAAGCACAAATTGTTATTAATAATAGACTGTGCTGACAGCCATCAAACTATTCAACTCAAATAATTTTTATATTGTCCAAAATCACAACAGCAGACTACAAAACATTTCGGGAGAAAGTAGAAACCTCAGGGATAACCCCTGTGAAGGAGAGATCCTAGTCCCATGGACGGACAGGCTGACGCACTTCAAACTGCAGATAGAATGTGGAGCCAGAACCACTCAGGAGGAGAGACGGCGGTTCATCTAGCAAGACAGTTCATCGAGACAGATGAAGAGTTGTTCATCTAGAGTAAGGAGTATCTAGATCTACAGGTCAGCAACGGCAGTGTCTGAAACAGTACCACTCACTGAGGGGAGCGAAAGAAGGAGAAAAAGATGTGAACCGCAATGAACCGACTACAGGTGAACTATAATATTAAATCAGAATCAGAATCAGAAAGGGGTTTATTGCCATTGTCAATGAACAAACTTCACAGACATAGGAACTTGTCTCGGCATGAAGGTGCAACACAAAACACTGAGCAATAATAAAACAACAAAACAACATATATTCAGTCAAAACAAAAGGGCATGCATTTAAGGGACAATTTAAAATTACTATAGTATAAAATAAGAATAAAAATAAAAATAGGCATTGCTATGTACACAAGTTTACAGTTAAGTTTAAAGTTGTAGTACAGAAAGTGACAGTGCAGTGAGTGATGAATAGTGTAGTTAAAGTGGCAGGTGTTTAGAAGTATTGTTTGATAGAAAAGTAGTCAGAAGCAGAGGATAGTGCTCAAGCTGCCATACTTCCCCCAGCATAGTTGCTCTTGGGAACTGTTGGTTTTTATTTCTGTTCCTAACTGGCCTGACCATAAGCGATTTCTAAGAGGAACGTTTTAAGCCTGGTCTTAAATGAAGAGACTGTGTCGGCCTCTTTAACATGGACAGGAAGCTGATTCCATAACAGCTCTGTTTGGATGATAAGGTACTATAGCATCTTTGAGGTAGGATGAGGCCATGTCATTTATGGCTGTGTAAGTCAGGAGGCCAATTTTAAATTTGATTTTAAACTCAGCAGGGAGCCAGTGAAGAGACTAGAGCACCGGCGTAATGTGCTCTCTTCTTTTAGTTCCTGTTAGTAATCTTGCTGCTGCATTTTGAACCAGTAGAAAGCTTTTTATGGAGCTTTTAGGACACGCTGCAAGCAGGGAGTTACAGTAGTCTAAGCTAGATGTTACAAATGTATACATATGTTTTTCGGCATTGCTTTTAGGCTAGATTTTTCTGATTTTAGCTATATTGCGCAGATGGAAAAAAGCTGTTTTACAGGCTTGATTTATATGGCCTTTGAACAAGAGCTCTTGGTTAAATAACACTCCATGGTTTATTCTTCGTCTCGTAGATGTTTAGGGCCTAGTACAATGACCTTGGTTATTTCAGGGTTAAGAAGCAGATCATTAAGTGTCATTCAGGTTTTTATATCCTTCACACAAGCACTAAGTCTGTCTACTTGATCAGTCTGATCAGGTTGATAAATACAGCTGAGTGTCATCCGCATAGCAGTGGAAGTTAATGCCATGCTTTCTCATAATACCTATTGACAGCATACTGTGTACAAAAACTATTGCAGGTTTGTATCAGCTCTATTTGTCAACTGTTCCTGTTCAGCACACTTATATAAATTAATACACATTTCTATAATGTACTTTTTTTAACAACACAAATAAAGGAAGAACACTGTACACTGTATCTGATGGGATTGGAATGTTAACAGTTCCCCAACCTTTTTTTCCATGCATTACATATGATCTGGTGCAACAACATCATCATGGATAAAGTTATTTTCCATTTAGTTTTACATCTTCTACTTGCAGGACTTTTCATTCTAGCAGTAGAAAGATACGTGCACATTTTAATGTTATGCTAACATCCATATTGACGAACTGGCAAAACAATCTTTTGACTAGCACAGAACATTGCTTAGGATATAAAGTAATTACTTTCAAGTGATGTGATATTTGTATTTTAAAATACCTCTTTAAAGTTCTTTTGTAGAATCTGTTTTGTCTTTTATCTCTTGCTGTTGCAATCAATGATGTAGTTGCCCAAACATTACTGACAATTTGAGACAAGCGCATGTGTTTCCATCCCATTTTGCCATTGGGAAATTACTTTCACTGAGATTGTGATGATTTTGAAGCCTTTGAGTCATCTATTCACATACATTTGCCTCATTTTATCCCAGCCTAAAATTATGGTAACAACAAACATCACTAACAATTTTATAATGAATGCATAAACTACTGGAATAAATAGTTTTGCAGAGTCTGTGTCGTGGGAGTAACGCTCCACTCTTGTCCATATTGTCTCAAAAAACACTTAGGGCAAGACTCCCTTCACTTTTGTCTATATGTATATATAAGTCATTGAGACAAATAAACACAAAAAACCAGACATATCCCATATCCAATTCCAAAAACTACTAAAATGAGCTAAATTCAGCTAATGTAAGATTATCTTGCTTTCCAGAGACAAACACACATCGCATACAATATATAACATCGCAGAACAATTATATAATCAGACTTTATGGTTGTGGGATCAATTCCTGGCATGTGTGGGTGGATTGATGATTCCAAATGGCTCATGGGGAATTTATTCGAGCGACTGTTCTGGATGACTCTTTGAGAGGAAGACCCAAGGATGACCAAATACGTGATGCCTGTGGCTCAAAGCATCTGGTTTATGCTCCCAACATCCTAGCTAGAAAACATGTAATGAATGTGGTTTTTAGCATGGTTTCTGTGCAAAATCTTTAAGAATTCAGGGCCTAATCATTATTTATTCATCACAGCTATTCAGGGCTCATCTGTTTGAGGCAAATTTTGTTGAGGTTTTATTACTTTATTGTCCCAGTATGGGAGCGTCAGAATTCCAATCATTCCAAGCCGGTACGACCCCATGTGATGAATTTAATGGAAGCTAAGACACGGGAAGAACACGCAAATACCTCACTTGGGGCCCATGAAATAAAGCCTGCATTTTTTTCCGTCTTTATTTATTTATTTCAGGGGACAGTCCATATTAATAAACATTTCTATAAATATGCCAGAATTAGCCAAAAGGCGATTTTTCATCTGTAGTCCCATGCAGCCTCATGCTGAGTTGTAAATAGAAATAATCTGTGACAATTATTCATTTTAGAGTAAATTATACCTACTGAACTTTAAAATGATTGTGGAATTCTTGTAATATGTTGGCAATGAATTACACACATATGAATGGGCAATTTACTGTAAGTCTGCACACAAATGTCCCACAATGTGATAGATTAAAGCGTCAAGAAATAGTTTTCTTGGTTATTCAAAGTGTCTTGCTTGAGGTCTCGTGTGAGTGAACAACCTCTCCCTCTAGCCAGTGTCTACCATGTGGTTTTACAAAGCGTGAACCACACGACTTTATTTTTTGATTGTTCTCTTGAAGCAGCTGAGATACCAGCACCTGCCCCGCCGCGCATGATCTCTCACCCACACACACACACACACACGCACACACGCACACACACACACACACGCACAAAACCAAACGTAAAGAGAATAGATGCATCCCAATGGAGCAGTAATAGACTGGATGGTGTGTGGGCGCATGTGGAAGAGGGCAGATCACAGTAATACAGGGCTCTTGGGATTTCACATATATCACGGTTCACTTCGAGTTAACCACCATCAAAGACATGGCATTTACATGTATTGTTGTTTAATATTGTATGATTAAGACAATTGAAACAAAGAAAAGATAATTGATGGTACAAAAAAGTGTGCAACATTTCTGTAAATGTTTGTTAAAATAAAAATATGATGGATCTGTTCTTGTGGGGCACAAATATAAAAGTTAGCAAGAAACAAGGAATACAAAACCCACAAAAAGATGAGGCATTACATTTTGGGACTTTCATGGACACAAATGTAAAATAGTTTAAAAACCAGAGACTAAATATTATATTTATATTTAAACAATATAAATATAAAAAGATTCGACTGAAAATGTTCACCTTACTGCATTGCAACTTTCTTTTTGACACCAACTTCAATCATTTACACCAGACAGACAAGACCACAGTATAAAACTATTTCTCCAACAAGTTTGGGATATCTGAGCCAGCCGGCAGCTTAATAGGCGTAAAATTGAGCTTGTCAGGGCGATGGTCAGTGAATGCAATTCGAAATCGTGCGGGACAAGAGAAATGAGCGGTGAACTGAGACAGGCTTGTTCAGGTACCCACAAGGACAACGTCTGCCTTAGACAACCCAGGAAAAACAAAATTACTTATATCTATATTATGTGTAAACATCAACATCCTCATTTCAAAGCATCACCGTGGTTGTGAGGTCCAGTTGAATATATTCAGATCCTATAAAAAGGACATTGACAATAATAAAAGCATGAAATACTCTACGGGTAATTTGCCATATAGGTGTAGGTGCACTTCACATCACAGCAGCCGCCTCCTGAGGACAATGGACTACAATTTTCCACAGTCTGAGGCTTTAACACGCTTCCATATCCAGGATTGTTCTCTCCTTTACACCAGGGAGTTATATTTTTCTGTACCTTGCAAAATGATTCATCACGCCATTGTATAGTAAAATATAGGTCTAATTAAAATCTCTAAAGCCGGGTCAGGGAAGATCGTTTTCAGCAGGTTCAGTTCTTTTAGAGCTTTTCAAATGTATTATCTTTTTCGCTTTGTGTTGCATTTATGTTATTATAGCTCAGATTTGTCCAGTTCAAGGATAGGTCAGTTTGCGTTTGTTAATGGGATGAGGTTATTTGAATAAAAGTCAACAAGAGTATTTGAAATATCAGTCATCTGAGGAAAAATCATTTACGTGTTATCAAGGGTTTAGTATGAATGGTTAGCCTTGAAGTTTTGTCAGCAGAAAGTATTTTTTCAGAAAGTATTCAACAGGCTAAATATTGGTAACAGGAGAAATCTGTATGTCCTTTGCATTAGACTTATTCTGCAAGGTCACTGGGTCCACTTTTCAGAACCAGCGTGACATTACGGGGCAGGACACCATCTACATCTCAGAAAAAGTATATTGTGTATGTTGTTAGGTGGACTGGAAACTTTCAGGTAAAACTAACAATTAAAACCCTTATTTCAGATTTTTCTTAAAATATCAGAGTAATATGACCCCCAATTAAAACTGAAGCTGTTTCTAAACCCCTTGGGGTATAATGCACTTTGAGATCCGAAGAGATCTGAAGAGGGAAACAGACTAAATAAGCAGCACTGGGGAAAAGCTGGGGAAAAACAACATTACAGAAGTTCAGTTTAGTCGGTTTAGTATATCATAACATTTTAAAGTGCATATTAGAGGTTAGGCTACACATTTCACAAAATATAGAGAACCTGGTTATACTGTATTTAAGATTCTACAAAAAATGCTGCCTTATTTTGCACAGATTAACAATATTTTGGTAGTTTATAATGTCATTTCCTAGCAGATGTGACAGAGGTTGAGGTAATTTCACAACTGTTACCTAGCAACCATATTGCAAACAATGGCCAAAATTATATCATCATATATATCATATAAATGACACAATGTGAATTATATGACCAATAATGCTCACCTTAATTTTGTTAAATAATTAAAAAGAACATAATCTGCCTCTTGCGTGTTAATTGTCCCTGGATTTTCGATAGAATGTCGCTCACTGATGGCACAGGCAGCTCTACTTCCGCATGTACATGAACTTTTCAATTTATGTTGACAAACTGAACTTGACTGATGTAAAACTATGTTAAATATTTACCACAAGGACTATACCACCAAACAAAGTAATAATTAGAAACACATGAAAACCTTTCATATGCACTTTATGGATTGGGGAGACATCAAAAGAGACAACATTTAACTAGTTCTTATATTCAGATTTTCACATTTCTTTACTGTTTGCTTTTTCAAGGGTTTGTCCACTAAACTAAAAGGCTTTAGTCCATATCTTAAACTCTTAAAACAGAATGAGAAGAGATGTAGAAAAAAGGCCTTGTGTAAGTAGAACAGCGTTGTCTGGTTTTATAAGCACCATGAATAAAGCATTTGCCTTATCAGTGTGACTGGGAGAGGAAGCAGGAGCAGGAGCCAGTCTACAGGAGCAGGACACGTACAGCCTGGTGCCTGCAGTCACAGAAGAGGAGCTGAGTGCCAGGAGAGGACTGGCACAGCTGGTTCACTGTTAAAGTTCCTAATAACAGCCTGTATACGTGCGCTGAATGCCTACTCTACAGCACATAACTGAATTATTAAGCCTGCTGCGCTCAATAGGTCATTCATTACTTCCACATTGATGTTTTTGTCTTCCACTGCAATGGCCAAGTCTGGGCTAAATTCAAGCAACCTCGCCAGTGGAATGGACTGAGCATAACAAGACATTCAGGGTGTCACTGAGGCAAGGAAGAGAGCATGTATGGCTCTGTCCAAATGATCAAAATATCATTTCACATTGATTCACTAAAATTGACTGTACCAGCTTGTTCCTTTTTTCTTATGCAGGGTTGGAAGAGCGGACTAGAGTAGATCATTTTGTTTTTACATCTTTACTTGTTATTCTCTTTCTTTTTGAAAGATTTTCTGGTCCTAAGGCTTTATTGGACAGGACCGCTGTAGGGTGAAATGGGAGGAGAGCGGGCATAGACATACAGTAGACATAAATATTCAGCGCATATATTCATGATGAAGAGAATCTTAATCTTTGGTGAAACTACATTCTGTCTAATTTAAAAAATATTAAACTGTTAAGTAGCAATATACTTTTTGGACAAGAGTGTTTATTTGCTTTATTTGTTTATGTTTTAGCTACTTCTTCAAGTGTAATGGCATGTCTTGTAGGCTGCTTATGGTTCCCCTGCTGTAAGCAGCCTGGAAAGACACACCACTGCACCATCGTGTGACGCGTCTGACGAAAGCTACTGGAAGTAGCTGAAACATGTAAAGCAGGTAAACAAACACTCCTGTCTGACCAAAATTAATAGTTTCTAGTAACAACTACATTTACCCAGCCTTAAACTTCCAACACCAGTGCTAAAGTTGCCCGAATAAAATATTCCAAATGATTAGTTTCCTCAGACTCATTTATAATCAAATTACTTCCACTTTTCCTTTTGTGTGTGCCTATTGGAGAAAAAAAAGTGAAATACCTTATTGTCTGTCCATGTATTTACATTCATTTGTCGAACCAGCAACTAACAGAACACACAATAACATCAAATTGAAGAAATTTTAAAATCAATAATGTTCTTGAATTATTAATTACTTAATCCACAATCAGCAAACCATGCCTTGAGGTGCAATTCTCGTAACTATAATAAAAAACGCTTTGCATATCAAGGATGCCTGAAGGTCAGTATGATAATAATTCTCACATTTTCATGTTGTGCATTTGCCATATGTCATAACACATTACCGCACCCATATTTTATGTTAAATCCAGCTAATTGGGATGCAGAGGCAATTTGTACTTAAAACCTTGACGTTCCAGTGCCATCGCGGCTCATCAGGCCTCATCATTTACCTGCCAGGGGAGCAGAGGCACAGCTGGCCTCACTGTGGAGACGTGGGCCAACAGCTTGCACGCACAATACAGGGCCACAATGAAAACGGGCATTAAAACAGGCTGTGTGGCTCTATGTTTCTTTTATGTGCAGGGAGACACAGGGGCAAATCTGCTGAAACGGCTCGTCTCCGCACTGGGGTTTAAGTCTGATTACTTGTTCATCGATGAATGTAGGTTAAGCACAAAGATGCAACTGAATCAAGTACATGCAAAATGTATGAGGATGACCGTGGCCAAGTCACTTTGTAGAGCTCGTATATGAAATGTTTGATACAGGAAATATTCATAGTGACTACTGCAAATAAAAGTTTTTCATACACGACACAAGTTATGCTGATTTGGCAATGAATGTATTCAAACAGTCACAGAACATATGGGAGGCAGTCCTGGAGAAGAACATTGTAGTTACTTTATAGCATGTATTAAGGCTTTTCTTAGCTGTTATTACAATGTAAGTACAATGTATGTGCAGTATAATTACAGTGTAAGTACAGCACAAGTACATAATATGCACACTGTAAGTATAGCACAAGTACAGTGCAATCATATTATAAGTATTGTTTTAGTAAAGGGTAAATGTAGCTCAAAGAGAATGTAATGAGTAAATAGCATTACCAGTACAAAATAATCATAGTGTAAATAAAGCATAAGTAGAGTTTAAGTACAAGTACAAGAGACATTTAGGTGTAGCTAGTGATTTAGCATTAGCATTAGCATTAATTCCTAATTAAAAACTACATATATGCACACTTTTGGCTAACAAAGAAAATCAGCAACTCATTTGCGTTGAGCATTTGATTTGCAGACGTGCAGGGAACTGCTTTGCTCACAGGTTATTTACTTTCTGCAGAGTAAACACTTTGAAGCTCTGGTAGTTTTTACTTACACTTTAGCATAACAGACCAAGAAGAAAAACACACAAGAGAGTTTGCGGTGGAGGGACACGTACACATCTATACAAATCTTTTTATTGTCTGTTTTTTAACTCGAGCCATTGAATGCCTCTCCTGGTCTGCTCCTATAGCATAATCAGACTTCACTGTTACATTCAGCGCGGCTCCAGTAAACACTCAAGAGATCACCAGATATCTTCAAATGTCATTGGGGTCAACACATGCATTTTGTTGATCTGGTTTGAATTGGATTAGGTCAGTTATCCAGTTTCCACTGGCGTGCATGTACATGTAGTGAGTGCTAACATAATTATTTTGGATCTTAGTGGGATTTCCCTGGGTAAAACATAAGTTAAAAAACAAAACAAACACAACCCATAACTTTAATACAATGTTAAATAGCAGAAGTATTCAGTATCACAATAAAACCCACAAAGACTAAACCCACAACAAAACCTGGCCTGGTTTGGGGCTATACAAGGACTGGAACAAGACCAAACCATGTCCACATCAGGACTAAAATGAGCTCAGTTTTGGACCAGTTTAGTGTGAACGTTTCCTGGAACAACACGTCCACTATAGACCTTATTGTTTCACTTTTCTGTGTTTGAGTAAGTTATGGCTGATTGATGAATGAATGAACAATGAAAACCCCTTATAGCATTGCAGAATAGCACATGAAAGTAATTTTCCGCATTGTGTGAGGGAGCAGGGCAGTCTCTATCTCATCAGTAATGCATATATAGTAGTATTGAAGCCATCTGATGTTGTCTAACTTGACAAATTATTTCTTGCCACACTCAAAACATAACATTAATGCAATGCAGTGTGCAGTTTACAATACACTTATTCTTATAACAGCAAACACAAAGGCCCTGCCAAATTTAACTCAACCGATTACATTGCAGGTATAGCAATGTAATGACTTAATCATTAGCGCAGACAAAAACAAATGTATTCTTTTCCTAATTTATTGCAGAGTGCATGTAATCCTCAGACACCTTTGTTCTGCTTTGGATTTAGCTTATTTAAAGTCAGACGGTAAATCTCCAGGTGGTGACGAGCATCTCCAGAATTGTATGCGATCTTTGTTTGTGATGTTATAGACTCTGTGATGCTCAGCTCAAAGGGAAAACTTGGGAGAACTGCATAAATCTTTCCTACCAGAGTTACTGTCAAATACAAAAGTTTTATGTTTCTGCAAACTGACTTGCTGGAAGAGAGATTAATGAAGTTTACAATGGCTGAAGCATATCTTACAGGTGCATTATGTCATTTTTCTGATGGATCGCCTGTCACCTGCTTTCCCATCTTTCCGCCTGGAATGTTCCACACTCTGGCATTAAATTTACCTACCTCCATAGAGACAAGCAGATGATGCCACCGGACCAAATTACAGATCTGTGGAGCGACGACCCAGGTCACAGTAAGAAAGCCAAAGCTATAAACCCAACATTTATTGAATAATTGTTATATAGATTAATGATGTACCAGGTAAAACAATAACCTCTCCATGTGCCAGAAAAGTTACATAGTGTACTTTTACTTTTGAAGAAGAACTATATTTTTCTTTCTTCTATGGCATTAAAGTCTATGTCGCACTAGATCATTATTATTTTACAATTTGTTCACTTAAAAAATGCAATATTGAGATCATAACAATATTAAAAAAGGGGAATAAAGTATATGTATTAAAAACTGGGTGTATTACAATTCATACAGAATTACAGTATATTGTTCAATTACAGAGTACAATGTTGATAATATAGTGGTGATTGAGCTGTTACACAGTATTCAATTCCATTTTATTCAGAGCTATTGCAACATCTCAAACTGCTGGCAAAAAAAAAAAAAAAAAAAGTGTATTGCCATTGAAAGTGAGGAATATTCACCAAACTAGGGATTTGCTTTATGTGATGCAACATAAAACAATGAATAATAATAACAAAATACAAAATGCAGTGTTAAGGCGCTGTGGTCACTACAGACGCAGCTTCAGGGGTTTGCCATTTGCCGAATGTCTCTACCCTCTCCTCCTATTTTCATGCTACAGCTGTCCAGTCAAATAAAATCTTTTGACCAGAACATCTGAAATGGAATGGACCGAGGGGAGGGGCTCAAAGTGCATGACTGTGTTGCAATCAAGTTCAAAAATGCAAAACAAAATGTGGAATTTATTTTGGCAGTGGTAGTAGTAATAGTAATAGTACATTTTTATCTCCAAATAAACATAAGATAAGATAAGTTCACCTTTATTCGTCTCACAGTGGGGAAATTCCAGTGTTGCAACAAAGGGTACAGAAACAGATTATGCACAGTATAATAATAAAAACAGATAACTTAGAAAAAAAAAAAAAAAGAAAAAAAAGTAAAATTCAAAGCAATGATGCATTACCTGACTGCAACCGTGACAACCTCGCCACATTTTAAAAATGTGGCCGTGCTGTTCTACATGCCTGCGTTCTCACTGCGAGAGGAGGAAAATTAAAACTTCAAAGTGGTGCGCACATGGAGAGGTAACAGAAGAGACAGGAGACCCCCTTCTGGGCTTTGATACCCCCATGGAGCCTGCCACATTCCGTTGGCTGCTCCCGTTTGACAGCTTTCTTAGGATTCACGTGGGGCTGTTCATGTGCAATTGTTGTTGACTTTTTGTTTGTTTTTTTTCTTGCATGTGGGAACTCCATTTTGTAGCTATAGCTGGTTATCCTGGCCATGCAGCTCTCTCCTCTTTAAGGAAACATCCATAATTTACCAAAGGATCACTTATAGACTGCATCCCTGACAATGTTTAGACTCGCTTCTATAATCCAAGCGTTTCTAAATCGTGGGAAACAAATTAGGATGTTGGGAAGAAGAGGAGGCAGTACAGACAGAAGACAGAGGGATGAGGAAAGTGCAAAAAGGAAAAGACGAGACTCATAGTTGTATGAGGTTAAATTGATTAGGAGAAGGAAGGTCAACAGGATTTGAGAAAAAAACTGCGGAGGACGGTGTGAATTTGACAGAGGGTATAATGGGTGAGGGGGACTCAGGAAGTAATTGGGACACAAAGTATAAAGAAGTAAACACAAGACAATTTAGTGTGGCACTGCATTGTATGGGCTTAAAAAGGCGTGTTGGTTGTATGGTTCTTGACTAATGGAGTCAAAAGAAACAGGGACTTTATGACAATGAAAACAGGAAGTTTTGTGTCATTTGGTTAAATTCCACTTGAGCAAAATAGTAACTCTGATCTATGACCAAGATGTGTTTTTTGGGGGAAATTTCTGAAGATGCGCGTAAAAAATCAGATACTAAGCGATACTAAAACTAGTATTGAAACTAAATATTCATTTGAACAAGGACGTAAACAGGACGAATGAGCTTTATTAGAACTATTAACCACATGGAAACATAAAGAAAGTACTAAAAGTTTTTTCTATTGTCTAAAAAAGGAGAGTTTTAAAACCGGTATTGAGTGTCTAACATTTTCTTTAGTATCGAAATCGAGTTTGAAATGTTGGTATGTGACAACAGTATAAAGTTGGGACATGATGAGTGTAATTAAAGTCTTTATCATGTAATTTTCGCGATATGACTAGGAAGATAACATTTGAAACTCTTTAGTGAAATGAGGTAAAATAACAATCTTATTACTCAAATAAATTAAACCTGACTTGAAGCTTTTTAGAAATGTTTATTCTTACATTACCAGTTGTAGGGATTATGGGCTGGTTGCATGGTTTGGGAACCTTGGTCTATGTTTTTGTTTTGTTTTTATTCTAGATACTTTAAACATCAAATTAGATACTTCTATTTCCTCAATCAGACCGGTATTTGCTTGTTTGTTTGTTTGTTGACATACCTTCCACTCCCAGAAAGAAAACTGCAGCAACGTGAGTCTTTTGAGCAGTCGAAACATGACTACACTCAAAGAAACAAAGAAACAAAGAAACAAAGATTGGTCTGATAGAGAAAATAGAAGGATCTAGTTTGATAATTGAGAGATGGGTCGGCAACAGAGGATATATTTGCCAAGACAATAAAATACACCTTACCAAACAAATATTGTAAATACTATCAGGGAGATATTTGCAAAGAGAACATGCGCAACGATGTGAAGTGGTGACAGTCAGTGGAGTCACACTTCCACTAACAGACACAACACACACACTTGTACTGCCGGTGTGTGTGGGAGCGTGTGTGACAGAGCCTGGAGAACTGACACTGCAGCTGCATCTGTTCAAACACAGGGAACTGCTAATTGCATGAAACAAATCTGAGCAGTATATTGGAAGATTGACTCAGCTGAAAGGACACGGTTTGACTGAACACTTTGAACAGGAGTAACTGGAGTTTTCAAACGTTCAAACGTTACCTGAGTGCATGCTGCTGTGTCCTTGGGCAAGACATTTCCCCCATATTGTCAACTCTTGCTCCATTAGGTGATTGAGTGTTGTGAGTGGAAGGGAATCTGGTGTAAAAAACTTGCAAGTCGCAAACCATTTCCCCATATGTCCCAGAATGTTATTCAACAATAATTAGTGTTCAGCTTATTCATTAGTCGGGTTTTCAAACTTTTTTGCCCATTGAGGCAACGGCTGTTGTGATTTTGGGTTTGACAATTGAATTGAATTCACCATCATATCACCACAGCACTCAGGGCCACAATGTCCTGAATTGTCAAACCATAGTACATCAGCAGAGGGCGCAAGGACTCCAGGTGCAGGGTTAGTTGCATAGTGATAGCACTGAAATGATCAGTACGAGTTTGAGGGCGAGTCAATTTTGAAAACCAAGAGGAGCGCCAAGTAAGAGCCTTTTGAATGTATTTATTTGACAGTACATTTGAACATTGCCACCTAATAGGTAACGATGTCATGTACATAATGCTTCTAGCTAAAGGCTTATTTGCTTTCTCAGTCCCTGGTAAGCTTTTAAAGATGTAAGTACAAATTAAAGCACTACAAGAGAATGTTGGGATAAAGCATAGATAAGTAATGAATAATAATAATAATAATAATAATAATAATAACAATCATCATCATCATCATCATCATCATCATCATCATCATAATAATAATAACAAATAGAATATATCAAATAAGGCATGCATAAAATTAGGAATTTACTAAATTTACTAAATATGCACAAAATGTTCATTGGCACAATATGATATGTGAGATAAATTATTGCATGCAGCTTAGGTAGATATACTTGGTCAAATCATACAAAACCAATTTATTTTTGTCTTTATGGTCTTAATATGGACATAACACAATCTAAAATCCATAACAATCTAAGAAATAGCACAGATACAGGGTAATAACAGCACAAAGTAAACATTTGGATCTCAGTGGGATTTCCCTTATTTAAAAAATGTGGAGGAACTGTTAAAAAACGTAAAATATGCCCTTTTGAGAAAATATTGCATTTGAACGTGATCCTAAATCTTCAGACGGTTTGAATAATATATTTCCAGCCTGTACCTGCCCCTGTTGTAAGCCCATCCGTCCCATCTGTCAGCCGTGTTTCCAAAGTCACAGAGCTCTGCAGAAAAGCACAAGTGAAACCTCTCTTATGAGTGACTCACCGTTTGAAATTGTGCGTGAAGTTTGCCTCGGAGGGCGTGTCAACCTACTTCTACTGCACGATCAGGGGAACAACACAGCGGAGCAGGATGAGCAAACAGAACATACCTAATTCTCAAAACTTTCACTAAACCTACAGGCATGAAAGTAAATCTTATGCAAAAGGTATATTAATGTAATGGTGTTTTTGTTGCAAGCATCCATTGTCGTCTTATTTGGATTTTGATATCTGTGTTGTTGTTTTTTTTTAAGTACAAGATTCAACAAAAGTGGCTCAAGTGGTAGTTTATGGTGGTTTTTGAGTTTATGAGCAAGACACTCGTATGGCAGAGTGGCAGTCACCTCTCTGCCAGTCCGCCCCAGGGCAGTTATGTCAGCAGTTCTGCTTGCCAACACCGTAACACTGTTTGAATTAATAATCAATAATAATCAAATTGTACAGCAACTTTCAATTGCCAAAAATTAGAAATGTTTAAGTCTTCAGGTCTATTGTATGCTATATTTTTTATTTTACAATTGCAATTTGACCAAGAGGTCTCATTCAAAGTACACATAAATCAAGCCTGTAAAACAGCCTATTTCAATCTGGGTAATATAGCCAAAATCACGCAGCGTGCCCTAAAAGCGCCATAAAAAGCTTTCAACTGGTTCAAAATGCAGCAGCAAGATTACTAACAGGAACTAAAAGAAAGCACATTACGCCGGTGCTCGAGTCTCTTCACTGGCTCCCTGTCGAGTTTAGAATCAAATTCAAAATCAAATAAATGACCTGGCCTCATCCTACCTCAAAGATGCTATAGGACCTTATCATCCAAACAGAGCACTTCGCTCTCAAAATGCTGGACTTCTGGTGGTCCCAAGAGTCTCTAAAAGCACAGTAGGAGGTAGAGCGTTTAGCTACTAAGCTCCTGTGTTGTGGAATCGGCTTCCTGTCCATGTTAAAGAGGCCGACACAGTCTCTTCATTTAAGACCAGGCTTAAAACTTTCCTCTTTGAAATCGCTTACGGTCAGGCCAGTTAGGAACAGAAATAAAAACCTACAGTTCCCAGCTATGCTGCTCTAGGAGCAACTATACTGGGGGAAGTATGGCAGTATCCTCTGCTTCTTACTCCTTTTCAAACAATATCAAACAATATTTAATATTCAATTTCACTTGCAATTTGTTCATTGCTTTTCCTTCTTCTTCTCCCACTTCCCCGACGGGAGTGGAGCAGGACATCGACCTGTGGATCCAGATGCTCCTCAACTGCCTGGAGAAACGGTCTCTACTCCATATGAACGGTTCTTCATCAGCCTCGAAGATTTGGTTCTCCTCCTGAGTGGGTCTTGCTCCACCGTGTATCTGCAAATTGAGCTGCGTCCGCCTTTCCGTCCGAGGGAGTCGGATCTCTCCTTCACTGTGGAACTCCTACACGTTTCTACTTTTTCCCAAAGAGGTTTGGTAGTTTTTCCTGGCCGAGAAGGAGGGTCCAAGGACAAGGGAGCTTGGGACATCTGTCTAAGGACACAGGATGCTGGGACATCATCCCTATGAACATTGTTTATTCATTTTTTTTTTTTTTCCACTGTAGCCTGTTGAGGCAACTTCTGTTGTGATTTTGGGCATTACAAAAATAAATTGAATTGAATTGAATTGAAGGGTCATTGCCATTCTTCTTGACCATGGTTACAATAACTATGATAACATTTCATAAATTTTTCTTTTTAGAAGCGTGGACAGTGTGGACACACAGTTAAGATAATAAAAAAGACAATGTAAGAACACTGTAAATACAGTTAGAATTATATTTAGAGTAGACTATATTTAAAAGAAAGTACAATAAGTCTTCAATTTCCTACTACACGAGGCAGGAGCACCAGTGACTCTTAAAATAATAAATATTAGCCATTTTACCTATTAAATACTCACTTTACAAATGATGTAATGTAATGAAAAATGTGATGGTCATGTTTACTACAGCATGTAATATAAAGTCTCAGGGATTTCGTTGGAAGACATAGCCTTTTGTGGCCAAAGCAGTGGGGTTTTGGAGAACAGCCAAGTGTGTTCTGCTGCCCATGTCATTACTGTAAGTGAGAATTACACTTCCTCTGCTGCATGTCTTTGACCACATTCTGTCTGGGGAGATAACTGTACAACTGTCAGCAGAGATGCATATTTTGAAGGCTGTTGTAACAGTAGTTAAATACGTGATTGTATAGTCCTTTTCCAAATATATATTTATTATAATATATTTCTTGTCTGGAAGATGTGACTAAATTTCAAACATGCTCCTATGGAACTCAACAGTACAAGTCTGCTGCAGTTCCAGAAATAAAAATTCGCATTCATTTTGCCCATTGTTAAAATCTTAAATGCTGAGGTTTATGCATATGTGTGTTTGGGACTGGGAGGGCATCATGGTTACCTTTTTGTTCTGATTTGGCCAAAGCAAAATACAATATGATGGTTTCCCTTACACACAAAAAATGTAAATGAAAAATCATAAAAATTTGAAAATAATCAATAATTATAACAAAGTAAAACTTGAAGGATTACTATATTACATCAAAACTTTACTTAATTCAAACGTCTTGGCCAATAGCAATCTTTGATTAAATAAATAAATGATTGATGCTAAATTACTTGGATGTTGGTGTAAACTTTCAACTTGAAGTGACTGTGTGAAGGGCTTGAATAAACATCGAAAGTGACCCTTCTTTAAAAGCAAAAAGAGATATAAACACAGACAGTTTAGTGATAACCTTACGTGACCTCTACCGAACCTCACCCTACAATGCCAGACTGTATCCACTTTCCTCTCTTTTTAAACTCAGTACGGTTCATGCAGGAGCAGAGTACTTATTGATTGCTGTGTGGTAATGGTGTTATCGTTCAGAGACTGTCTAAGTAAGGCTTCTGTGAGTAACACGAGTAACTCAAACTGTAAGATGAGAGAGATGGTTTTAGTCCTCAAGTGATTCAGCGCATCCCACTTAATGATATACTTCAGTCTTTTTTTTTTCTTTTTTTTTTCTTTTTTTGAATCAACCACATATAAAATGAAATGGAATTAACACAAACATTTGACTTTTTTATTATTTTTTAGATTAATTTGCTTCATTTAAAAAAAAATTAATTACTATTCACTGGTGTGAGTATTTGTGTGTGTATTTGTTATTCTTCATCCCCCCCCCCCCCCCCTAAAAAAAAACATAACATTTTCTCATTCCACAATTTTTTTTTGTAAATGTTTTATAAAAAAAAAATTGGGGTCAATTTTTTTCATTCCACACCACAGTGCTTTAACCATACAACCAGCTAATAATACATCAAACTAAATTGAAGTTCTATGAAGTAAATAAATGTATTTGGCTTATGAAATTATGTTGACAAAAATATTTCACAAGAATGAAAAGGCAAACAAAGGACAGAAAATTTTACATATACTGTATAAATGCATACCTAAATCGGGAAAAGAACAGGAAGACACAGTGAAACCAAAGCCAGATCAATGGAAAAGCTTTTAAAAAACCACAGAAAGGTGTGTGTGGGGCCGGACTGTCACAGATCCTTAGTAAGCACATATTAGTGGTGGAGAGTTGATGTAATGTAAGTCAGAGGATGATGCAATCAACTGGATAACTTCATTGGATTTTTACCAAGTTTTCCGGAATGACATCAAGTGCCAAGTGTTTTAGCTATGTGAGTTGTCTAAACATTTTATATAATGGCTCCATATATAGGTATCAATACAAGAAATTAACTTGTTAGAAATCAATTCATCTTCTCCTTAATACTGTACAATAGATAATTCAAAACAAAGATACATTTTTAGTGAAATACTATATATTGACTATATTATTCTGAAATTGACTTGTAATGTACTGAGGGTCCAAGAATAAACCTTTTATATATATTTTTTCCACTGTAGAGATCACCATTCAGTGGAACGGTTAATCAGATGTTAGTGGATCATATCACAGCACGGGACCTTAGTGAACACTTTACTGTGCACAATGAATCAACTATTCCGCACTACAAACAAGCGTGCACACAAATTAGAAAAGAAAATTACTGCATTGTGACAAAAATGCCTTGATAATACCATCTGCCAAATTATGTAAATTATCATCAAAAGATGGAAAAAAAAGTATGTATTTATTGTTATTTCGTCATGGCCAAGTTGGCTATTTAGCTCAATGCATTTATTAATAAACAATTTGCATTTTGGGCATAGCGGTCATTTTCCATTTTTTTCCTCAAAAACAACAAAAAACATAAAATAATAATAATAATAATGATAATATACATTTAAATAATAATATAACAATAAATAAATAAAACAATTTCTCTTTGTATTTTTCCTTGTATTGTCTCTCATGTTTTATTTTATAACAAGATTAAAGTAAATTAAATATTCTGAAATGTTGAAAATTAACAATAAATTATTAATAAATTACCGTTTCCTCACACAACATTACTGTAACATGAATAACGTTGTTGTTATAATTGAAAAGAAAACATGTGTATAGCATTTTGTAATTGCACATTGTATTTCTACTCTACTTCACTCTTTATAAAACTTAATAACCGCCTTTGTCATATTGCACTGGAGGTGACCGTGCCTTTGCCCATTCAAGGTGAAGCAGCATATGAAACCAGGAAATGAACAATGCCCCTCTGAGTGACTACCTTTTAAACATGCATTGTGCTTTACCACCGTCTGGCACACGCCGCGCTGCCAGGTGCCAAGATGGTGAGCCCGGTTCCAACTCTATTTGTGCTCACCTTGTGTTGCCCTACACTGGTCCTATGCTGGATTCTGCTGTCTCTCCTCTTCCTCCGTGCATGGACCAGTGTGTCATTGTCATAGTTCGGCAGTCTGCTTCTCCTGCTCTCAGCTCCCAAAGGAATGTGCCCGCACCCAGCATCCTTCTAACCACACACACACACACAAATATGCAAGGCCCCGGCGCTCAATCTCAGTCAGAAAGTCAATGGGATTCAGAAAGCGGAGAGCAGTTTTGGGTTGTACGTTTTTTTCTGCGTACATGACTCAGAGTGCAGGCAAACAAGATAGAAAGTTTGGATTTTTAACAATAAATACACAATAATAATAATAAAATGAAGATAAAACTTAAATCCACACTTCCACAGTAATTCATACTTTGAGAAAGCGAAAATACACTATAATTGTAGTTTTTAGTCAATATTAGCGATATCTAGCACTGTTTTATTCACTTGTAATTGCGACTCTTGATCGGGATGTCCTTGACCATAAAAGCCCAAACTCAGATGCTATTCTTTTCCCTGTATAAATGAAGATTAAAAATACTATCAAAGAAGAAACATCACACTGATCATTGTGTGATGCTGCTGGCAAAGATGGATGTTATTGTCAAAATATGTCATGGTAATTACTGTTACACCTCTTACCTATTGTCTGGTATAGAAGAAACAACGAAACTATTCTAAAAATTAAGGAGAAATGTATATTTTTAAACAAATGCTCAGCGCCTTCTTTCAAATGTTTATTGCACCTTCAATTCAGGCTTCTGAAAACTAAAATATTCACATTTCAAAAGCACTTTTTTCCCTTCTCATTCATTGGGCACATAACTGTTTGTTATTCAGGAACCATTCACCCATTCACACTCATATTCGTACATCTGTGAGAATTGGAGGCAAAGTGTCTTTCCCATTGACTCCATGAATGAAAGCAGGGATGGAACTGCCTCTGAGTGTGTGAACTTTCTACCAGCTGAACTACTGCTGTCCATTAGCCCTTGATTCCTCAGAGTACTTCATAATGTGCTTTTGTAGCCACAAATGCTCTGGGGTCAAATTCAAGAGTGTGCCGTTCTGCACACATTCATACACTCGTGGATGAAGTGTCTTGTCTCCTTGACCTACAGTTTGTTTTGATCTCATTCCAATTTGTCTGATTCTTTCGCTGGATTTATTTTCTTTCGCTCAAATTCCACCTCCTTTGCTGATAGAGACGTCTTCTACATCATAAACCAGACATAGCTCCCCTTTTCTTTCTGTAGCATCATCTTATTTCCACTCTTTTGTCTATCCTGTATTTTTTTTTTATCATGTTTGTCTGCATAGCTCAAACGTAGACACTTTACATTGCGCCTTGCCCCAGTATATCCTTGTGAACTCAAAGCCCTCTGCCTCCTCATCCTCTTTGTCACCCTCTTTCTTCTCCTCTCCCTCCCCCTTCACAACCTCACTGCCTGTATCTCACTCTGTCCTAGTTTCCACAGCCCGCGTTATGAATTATGTGCAACTAGCTCGCCTCATGAAAGAGTCATGGTGGTTGATGAATAATAGATGCAGAGGAGAATAGAAGTGTAGGTTACAAACTGTGTTTACCCTCACCGCCTTATCTGCGGCCGAATTATTAATTTCATCACACTTAAACAACTGCGGCACTGAGCAAAAGTCAAGTTGGTACAGGAAGAATTGTTTTTGTGGGCTCGTCCAGGAGGCAAAGGGGACTGGTCTTTTAAAGACTTATTATCAAAGTGCTGTGAATGTTACTTCTGCTCCTGTCTCACAGCAAGAAGGTCCCAGGGTCCCAAAATGTTCCAGATAAAGTCCTGATCAACCCTTGCTCAATATCTGGAGATGGGTCCTGGTTTAAAATGATGAATTAAAACATTAAACAGGAACATACTGTACATACTTATTATATATATATAGATATAGATATAGATATAGATATAGATATAGATATATATTTAGATATATATATAGATATAGATATAGATATAGATATATATATAGATATATATATAGATATAGATATAGATATATATATAGATATAGATATATATCTATATGTGTGTATATGTGTGTGTGTGTGTGTGTGTATATATACAGTATATATGTACAGTATGTACAGTATGTACAGTATGTTCCTTTTTCCTGATGTTGCCATCACTTGGTATTGCCACATCAACCCTGACGGCTTTCCTCTGCTGCTGTTTATCCAACACCATGTCTGTATCTGGAAGTCCCACAAGCAGTATATAGAATAATATATTGTATTTACACACTCAATTCAAGGTGGGATCAAACAGCCAACCCTCCTGTTACAAAATAACCACTCAAGTGTGTTTTTAAAATTTCAGATTTAGCCACATCTTTAAATTGTCCTTTTTACCAGACCATTGTTTGCACAGTTGCACAGCCAGGACAACTGGCAGCAAAGCATTGAAGGACCAGTTTCGACAATCAGTCCTCTCTCATCCCAAAGCGGTATTTTTGATAAATATTTTTGCAATTAGATGCAATGACAATATAATCTATTCATAGGTTTCAGCTTCCTGTTGTATGCCACATTTGCAGGATTTTTCACCATTCGAAAGTAAAATGTTGTTTGCTATGACTATGGTATAACGTTTTGGTGCCCCAGCTTCAACTGAAAAACAAACAAACAAAACTACTAATGAGACCCATGCAATTGTACAAATACAGTAGCGTTTGGACGTTTGGACGCACAGCGTGGTCTGTGTGTCCAAACTTTTTTTTCCATCTTCTTAATATTCAGAGAGAAAAAAAATTGATTACTTAGAGTCTTTGAAAAACATTCAACTTGACTTGTGAATGAGTTACACAGAACACAACGCCATCATTGTGAGTGCCAATCTACTCTTAAACATATCTTCCAAAATCAATTGACCGAGTAAGAGTCCATACATGCCCCAGTGTACAAGTACGATGCATGGGTGGTGCACTCTCCGAGAATGTCTGGAAAAAGCACAGCCAGGGGTAGTGAGTGCTGAGGTAATTATAGATCAAGAGCATGGTAATTCTGCACAGTGTTTCCCTATAGGCTGAAGGAGGCTGAAGAAGAGAGAGAGCGAGAGAGAAAGAGAGAGCGAGGGAGAGGAAAAAAAGAGAAAGGGAGAGCGGAGGGGGTAAGACGCAAAGGGACAGCCAAAATGGGAACAGAGAGAGAACGAAGCGGGAAGAGTAACATGGAAAGAGCTTAATCACTCCACACTGGGATACATTACCCCAAGTGGAATTTTACAGTGTAGTTAAGTGTTGCCACATTTTTTGAATCAAGTCGTATATTTTATGTGATCCCTTATACACAATCCAAACTTTTGAATATGCATGTCTTTTGTGTACGTTTATAGAGCAGGACTTGCCACAGGGATATTAGCTCAGGAGGAAAAGGTGAACTGACTAACTGGAAGGTTAAAGGTTCAATTCCCCTCTTTTGTCACCGTGTCTCTGGGTAACGCACTTCATCTTAGTGTGCAGGTGTTCATAAACCGTAGTTCCTTGATGTAAAACAAAAACAAACAATAAAAAACTATTTTAAAAAACTATCGACGTTAAAGGGCAATATATCAGAATCAACATTTATTTTATTCATACCCAAGGGGAAATAATTTTTGTTACAGACATGCAGCAACCAGCAGAGAAAATACAGACAAAATATCCCCATCATAATAAGAATAAAATACAATAAATATGTCATTTTAACACCTAAACCCCTGGTAAAAAAAAAGAATAAATGCACTTTTAGCTTAACTTAAACTGAAAAATATACCATAGCTTAACATTTTATTTCAGCCTAGTAACTGCCCATAATGTAAAATATTGTACTTGTATTTTCATAGTGGAACAAACCGACTATAAGTTAACCTCGTTTGAATCATGAGATTTAGGAAATCGATTGCTGCTGATACTTGTTCTCTAGCTTTTATTAAGCATTAGCGTTAGTATTATTTTGGGTTGCCCACTTTTATCATTTATAAAAACAGATTTTTCTCATAAACATGTTTTACTTGAGAATTTCCAATCCAAAACGGCAAGTCGTGTCTCTCGTCCCACACATTTTATCAGATCTGTTACACTACACATTTTTATCTCTTATTTCTTCGACTAATGATGTAGCTGATGTTCAGTCTGAATCATATTTGATACATCTGTGACAGGATTCTGGTGTGGAACAGCGGCGGCGGTGACAGAAGCATGTACAATTCAATCATTTCTGTCATACAACTTCAACAAACAGCCATGGTAACTGAAGCTTCACAAAGGTTCACTCAAATGCATGTTGACATTCATCCTTGAAATTTCTAGTATTTTCTGTGATATATTGAAACACATGATTTTTTTTAGTTCTCATAAGAACAGAATGCTGTAATGGTTAAAAGTAAGTTCAGAACATAGTAAGCATGTACACACGCGCCCTGGGACGTGTGTACAAAGACATTCAAATGACAATGCTAAGAAAGAAAAAAACAATAAATACAAACAAGGAATTTAAAATAAATTAAAACCGTCGCATTGAGCAATTCAAACTGGAAACTGAGTAAGCTTCAGTAATAATTGCAATTTGTTTAATCTGTATGGCCCATAGTAATTAAACACACTCTTACCCAGTTCACTTTTATTGTGTGGAACATCTAGTATAAAGTATTGCTGTGCTATGTGGAGTACAGCATTGCTTTAAAAGTGACGTTAAATCACAAATTCAAATACTTACTTGCTCTGATGGGTAATTTCGTTACATTGTTGGCTGCAAAAACTCATAAAATACATCTCACTTCTTCGGTGGTTCAGGCGTAAGGTCTCATCCACAAATAGATGCTCCACCTGAGCGTCCTCTTATGAAGACCACCTCCTTCTGTCTTCCCTCCACATACTGGAGCCTGGAGAGTCGTTCATGCACCTGCAGCTCATATAAGGCTCAATCATCACACTCTGCTGTGAGAAGGCACTAATTACAGCACAAGTGGTACACGTGCAATCCCCATTATAGCACAATGTAGTCTTTTTGGTCCATGGTATTTCCACTGCACAAAAGTGATCCGTACCGCCTCTTTTGAGGGGTCCGAAGGGGGACAGTAGGAGAGAGGGGTACTAGCTTCAAGGGGATGCTGGCTCGCTTTAGGCCCGAGGTGCTGTTTTATGCAAGATGATTGGACAAGAGAGAAACAGAAGAGAGCGCAGACTCAGGTGACAACGAAACGGTAAAACTGATATAAACAGAACATAATCCTCACCAAATGGTTGACTTGATCTGCATTTCCAGTAATGATAGGTTTATTTTCATCATTATTATTATCATATAAACGGTACATGATACACATTCTGTAGCTGGATTGTAGCCATGGGCTGATTTCCATCCATTGTCCTGCATTCACCGTTTTTAATTGTTTTGTTAGGATCCCATAGCTGCCCTTTCAATAGCCGCTAGTCTTCCTGGGATCCTTTTGAAAATTACTATTACATAATTCAAATGAATAATACATGTCAAAAGCTATTAAAAACATACAGTAATAATTAGGATAATGGTTGCATATCCCTCAATAATATACCCTTATATCTATATTATAATGATTCAAAACATTACTTGCAGTGCGTGGCAGTGGTTTTGTGGTTAAAGCCCTTACAATCAACACAAAAGTTACCAGTGTGAATATCAGATACACATACTGTTGTTGTGTAAGCCCCTTCGCCCACTTGACCAGCGTGAATGTCGCGAGAGAGTGAGTGGAGGTGATTGGCAGCCTCAGTCTTATCCAGGGCAGCTGTGGCTACCGAAGTAGCTTACCATCACCGAGTATGGACTGAATGGATAACACACAAATTGTAAAGCGTTGGGAAAAGCACAATCAAAGACATGTGCATTCTTACTATTCAAATTACTGTTTACATAATATCTAATTATTGAACCACACAATGTGCCTTGATGTAAAGTCGAGTGATGGAAAGAAGAGCACTTTAAAACTGTGCATTGCCAGTTGCTGATTGTCCCAAACTGTGCGTATCGGATGGTTCTGTCATTACTGCAGGTTGTTGGCTTCACCAGCACAAATTTGTTTTTGTTAAACTTGTGAATGAATGACCTATTAAAAAAAAAAAAAAACACCTTTATTTTCAGTTCATTACAAGCACACAACACAGCATACAATTCTAAATATTATGTATACATGTTTATGAATGCACAAATATAAGTCATTGTAGTCTATTTACATTGAAAAAACAAAAAAAGCAGGAGCAGAGACATCTCAATCAAAGAAAGCACAAAGAAAGAACAGCCTCTTGGTCAGAGCGGCAGGATTGAAGCATCCAACTTAAAAGCACACACGTCTATTGATGTTCCCGTCCCCCTAAGGAAGTACAGCAGAACAGGACTCTACTACTTCAAACCGAATATCAAAACTTCACTTATGTGGCCGGAATTTTAAAAGCATTTCATACATAGCCTATAGATCTCTGTATATATCCTCTAGACAAAGCCAAAATCACAGAAACAACAAATAAATCTCCAACTTGTTGGTTGCAACTTGAACCATTCATTGTTCATTTGGAAATTACACAATTTATCTTTTTGCAGAAAACCACTGTGAATGCTAAAGACAACTTCAAACAAGCTACTTTTAAATCAGTTATGAGATTTACTCCTAAATGTATTATGTATTATGGCTGCCATGGCTCTAATGGTCTGCATCATTTAGCATTCTTTCAACAGAAATACCCCCAAAATATCGAGATTTAGTTTTTTCTTCGACTTGAGGAGTCAAATAAAGTTCACTGCCTCGACTTTTGTGTGTTTCTTTGCAAAAACAAAGCCATGCATTAATGTTTTAGTGCAGTAGAAAGTTCAAATCATATAAGCTATTGATGGTATTTTGATCAATCAGCTGCACTCAACTGCACCGTCCGTAAAGGAACAAGTACAAGATCAAATTATTTTGCAAAACAGGATACATTTTTAGTATTTAGTAGCGCAATCATTATCCTTACCTTGCAGAGCAAACTCACAAAAATCTACATTATAAAATTTGGTTGGGCCTATTATTAACATCAGAGTCCCTCCTTATCGCAAATAATTTCAAGAGTAGCTAATCCAGATTTAAGTACCCCATGCCAGCAAGAGAACATAAATAAGTGCCAGTACTATAATCTTCCAATGTCGACTATGATAGAATTAGTAAACATTTTGCGTTTGGCAAATTTGTATATATTTCTGCAAATTAAGGTTTAAATAGACTAAATAATCTACCATCTACTGTATTTAAACTGTATGTGACTTCTTTCCTGGGTTCTAACCCACAGTTTTTGGGAACCACTGTCTCTGCTGCATTTGTCCTGTGCCTCTCAGGGCCAGTCTGTAAGGTTCTGTTCTGTCACGAGTCCGCTTCATCTCCTTGTCTTTATATAAAGTGATCGCTGTTTATTTAGTTTTTATTTCCATCATATCCACAAGCCGATTCAACTGAACTGAACGCATGAACTGTACAATGTTTAATCCGCCTACTTTCCACAGGTGTCCAATCAAGATGTCCAGCAAAGCAAGGGCCGATCATTGCCGCTTGCGGCTATATTTATTATTACTTTTCAAAATGTCTTTGTGGTGGTCTTGAGTACTGCATACTATTAATTTGAGCAGAAGGAGTCAATATAGGCTTTTGTGTGGTGACATTGTTAAATCAACAGTTGGTTCTGTATTCGATGGATGAATTTGTTCAGTTTGTCCATCCAATATTTCCCTCAACCACATGCAAGGTCAAGGCATATTTTATTGTCCCTGAAAAGTGTCATCTGTGATAATGTGTGTTAACAATCCAGTGACTCCTCTCCATCTTAAGCAATAGCAGGAGGTTTTAGTGTATTGTGTAGTGTATTAGGAAGGGGAAAATGCAGTTTATTAACGCAATTCAAGAATAGAACACAGAACCTTCTTGCTATAAGGCTGCTTCTCATTTTGTCACCATTTGTGGACTCTTACTTAAAACTTCCTTGAATACCTCTGAGTCTCTCTTCCACAGACCAAAGCAAACTTTAATCCAATGACTTCATTAAATGATAAAGAGTGGCCTAAATGAGAAGCCCATCTATTCACAAGAAGTGGAAAAGACATGCCGGAGAATCCTAAGAAAAGTGGCACAAAAAGACTATTGTTACACAGAGTAATGTGGACCACCAAAGAAAGGTATGGGCAAAAAGAAAATAAACTGCTATTTAAATGCTCCAGAATCAAGGTGAATCTTTGTGTGAGCAATAAATACTGGTTTGAACTGGTTAAGAATGTCCAAATACAACAGGCTTTTCAGCGATGATATTGATCACTATTTACCACAGTGCATCCTTTAATTTACAGGGTTTTAACTTGACTTTAACTTAAATTGTCCATCTTCAATTCAAAAAGCTTAATGTGGGCACAGCCAGACAAAAATGTAATAGTCTGGATCTAAAATGATAACACACTCATTAATATAAGGCCACTTCTTATTGTCAACATTAATTAGCAAAGTTGGACCGAGACAAAACTTTTAAGTAGAATGTAAATCACTTTTACTTAAATGTACCTTTACTTTTCTAGGTCAAAGAAGTGATTTACCATAGCAGCATGGCATTTTGTGTGGACAATAAAGTGTTCCTTAAACTAACCTTAGCCTAACCCTATGTGAATCTTTGTTCAATCTGTGCAACAATGTTTGGTTCTTGAATTATTTGACCACTGTGTGGCAAAAATCCCCCCAACGATGAATGTGTATGTATTGACAAAGACCATACAGCTACTATTGCTAACTTTATCCAGAGCTGTGGAAATCAAAAGTGCTGCCCTACTCCTAACTCTAACTCTACAGGCCAAGTGGAGTTTCTAGGTGTCCTTTGGCAAGACACTTCACCCACATTTCCTAGTAAAGTGCTTTGAGTGCCTTGAAGGTGGAAAAGCGCTTTATAAATTCACTGTAATAATGATAATAATAAAAGACATACTGTAACCAATGTAGTTTGAGAAAATACAATGCAGAATATAGAAGGCACACTGGATTTGCTGAGGCAACCTCTGAAATGTTACTACAATAAGTCATGCTTATTTATATCTGAACATAATAATATTCTAAAATATATGATCGCCCCTCTCCACCACGCCGCTGCCACCGCCGCCCCACAATGCAAGAGGAGGGGTTGCGCCCCAAACTTCCTCTTTTTATTTCACTTTGTGAAAACTGTCTACAGTTAATCATCAGCCTGTGATTGTGGTGCCGTGGCGTGACTTCTGCTCCACTGCGAGGACCATTTAAACTCTCTCAGCCCAGAGACCCTTCACATGAAGTTTGTAGTCATCAGCTGATGCATCAACAAACAAGCCTTGCTTTGCCAACAGTTCCCACGTTAACCCCAGAGCACAGCCACTCCCAGGCCAGCGCCACTAAACTCTTTCGTCACTCTTCCACCTCATGATGGGGCCCAACTAACCATGTTCATGACTTAAACATGCTCATCCATCGAATCAGAACATGTTGCCGGACAGAGCAGTCTTTGATTTGTTGTACGACAAAGCAGCTGGCCTGAGATAACTCCCACCACCGCCATGTTTGCGTGCTAACTTCCACTTAGCGCTGGTGTTCACAGCAGTGTAAAGGCACGAGCTGAGGCAGGCCTGTGTGTGTGAGAGAGCGGAGGTTAGCGCCAGTGTCTGTTAGCCTGTGTGTATTTCCTCCTTCATATTTTATTGACAATATGCTCCCAGGAGGACAGCTAAAGACGGTGCCATGTGTGCCAACAGAGGGATGTGTGTTTGGGCTAAGGGAGATGCAGCAATCGCCCACCGATAAAAACATCACAATACTGGAAACAGGCACATGAGGATGAGAGGGAAGGCCTGGAGACACCGGCGAGCACACACAAGCTGGAACCAATCTTCAGCTGTTCCTCTATGGCTATTGAAACGATTTTTCAACCAATGTCACACTTAAATAGATGACATTTTGACTAGTGTAAGAATGATTGTCCATAAGATTATATCGATTGTGTTAAATCCAAAACACCATAATGCATGAACATCAGATGCACTGAATTCCCTTGCCTCAGTTATATACATTTTATTCTAACATTCTCACTTTTTTCTTAGTGAAATAAAAATCACAAAATTAAGAGTCTAAGTGCATATCATAAAGGCAATGTCAACATCTGAAAAAACTTAGGGTTTGGGGAACTTTTCTGTGGTTTGCAACTGGAATTCAATGGACCCATAGGTTATTAGATTGCATTGCTGTGTACAAAAAAATAAATACAAAATCTCAGTAAACATTACTAAATAAAAGAATACATTTTCAAAATGGTGTGTTTTCATGACTTGTAGTGATACGTGAAAGTAAAGCATTAAATATAAAGTGATTGAAACCCCGTCACAGGCACACAGTCACGCACACTGAAGATCTCCAAGCTGCTGGCTGAATGAGAGATTTCACAGTGATGTATTCTAGAAGCATGAAGGAGAAACAAAGGCTCTGGAGAAACTGCATGTAACAATCAGGGAATGCAAACGCGTATCCGTCAGGGAGGACATCTTCTGGTTTTAAAATGCAGCCTGTTTTATGTATGAGCATGGACACAGTAAATGACATGCACGCTTCTGCTTAATGTAGGGTACTTGCGTGTCCTCAAATCCTTCACTTGCATGCGTGGGAAGAAACGGGAATCTCACTCAAAGTCCTTGTGTGTTAGCAATGCATGTGTGGTATGTCATCTCATACTTTACTTTACCGTGAAGATCCAGAGAATAACTTTATTACTTAAAATAGGATCAAAGTTCCCAAGTTTTTCAGTCACGCAACAACTATACAAAGCTCTGTGATGGCTCTAAAAGCAAAACAATAGCGAAGGAGTCATTAAAATTTAACAATGGGTGAACCAAAGTGCCCGGAGTCAACTTTTCTTCATGTTTTTAGTGTTTTGATTTTGTATTCATGGTAACTTTTAAAATGATATCAATCCTTTGGCTGCCATTCACGGAATCTCACTGCATAAGCTTTTTTCCTAAAGGGGAAATATCACAAAAATGTACTTGACCTTTATGTTATAACGTTGTTCCCTCGCCAAAACTTTACTTGAAGTTGTGCTTTTCTTAATAAGAAAGGTTTCTGTAATCCTGTGCACTCGTTCCTGGGGGGTTCAGAGTTTCAGTTTTTTCCCAGTAGCTGTGTAACTGAAAACTCAAAAAAACACTCAGGGACCCATTAGCAAGCCAGTCACATTGCCTCATGGCTTCATTCATTTATGCTTTCCTTGGTCACTTCCCATTGCACTGGAAATAGAGGTGGAGTTTAAAAATATAGAGTCCGAAACATCACACCGGAATATCCACTACTCATGGTGGTGCTTTGGCCATATGTTTGTAAATAATTGCACGTTTGGAAATATTCATACAGATCAGATCATTTTGTCGAATATAGATAAACTCAACATTTGCCAACAGATCAGTTAAAAACGCCTCAATTCATCACAATAACAATTTTGCTAACACTACGTACAGCTTGCTCGGATGGGCTGTAAAACAAATTCATAGCAGCAGTAAGAATGCTTTAAAAAAAATAATGCATATTTCACTCATTGTTAATTCTGACACGGGAATTCCATACAGATGCAAAACAGATCATTTATGAGCGCAGCAACAAAAGGCAGCTCGCAAACCCAGCCCTGCTCCTCTGTCATGTTATTGGCGAGATAAATCATATCTTCATTAATCATAATAATAGCCTTTGCCACATGGGACAAATGAGGCAGCTGGTAGGCCGTGCCACAACCAACCCGACCAATAGGAGCGGGTGTTACTGAAGAGGCCAGGGATCAGCAATGCTCATCTGTAATTACTCTCAATAAAGGGCATCTCTGGGCCGCTGACCTGACCTCCGTGCGGTGGTGTGTGAGCGAGTGCGGTGGTACAGTGTGGGAGATGGATGTTTGAGGAGACGAGAATGGATGGGGCGAGCGAGGGGGTCCCAGGGTGAGAGAGAGACATGACACCTCATTATTCAGGTTGTGGAGCATGTCTGGGACTCGCATGTGTGTGTGAGAGAGTATGTGCACGTTTAGCAATGCATGTGGGGACTCAACAGTTTTATAGTTATTTATGTGTTTGGGAAGAGCTATGGGCTATTGCTCAGGTTCGGTGTGTACGAAAATATAGAAAATATTGATATATTCTTATTAGGGCTGCAACATGTTAAACAATTGATCGCAACTAATTGATTTGTGAAAAAAACGTAATAAAAACTAATTTAGCAATTGAATAATCGTGAGCTGGTCTATACATATCCGAAACACGCCATGAAACACGCCATGAGCTGAGAAAGTTTTATGATTGATATTGAGTAACTCTACACGAGATTCAGTGTATTTGATGATCCTCAAACTTCAGCTACAGCTGGGTCAAATTTGGTAAATTTTTGCTTTATAAACAACGAATCGATTAATCAAAAGAATGATGACTAAACTAATCGTTTAGCAAAATGATCGTTAGTTGCATCCCTAATTTAGTGATACAGTATTGATATTGAAATAGTGATATGTTTTTGTGTATTGACAGTGCAACCATTTTGTTGTTTCTTTAGACAAAGAAAACGGGTTTATCCAATACATTTCAAATACTCACCGTGGTGATGATTAAAGTAGGTATATTACATGTACATACATGCAAAACTTATTCAGTTGTGCAGATAGTGGTTTAACAAAGAACTACTATTAAAATGTATTTAATCTTAAAATATAGCAATATATTATGGAATGTCATGTGCAATACATTGATTATTGCATACATCACACAGTTGCAGTCCCTGGGCAATGCAGTAACACATGCATAATTATCACATAATAATTCAGAGGTTTGTCAATAATCTCCCAAAAAATAGAATTCAAACACAAGTACAAACAAATGTAAACCTTTTTGATTAGATTTCAATTAAGTTAACATGGATAATGATCGACACTGAATTACCAGAACTACTGGAACTGATCCTCTAGAAATGTTACCTCACATTTGGCGGTGGAGGCTTCTACCACAAAGAGGCTGGCTGCATTGGCCTGGTTAACATCGATAAGGTTGTCTTAATCTATTGTCATTTTGTTTTAACACCGCTCTCCCAGCAATATCTTTTCAGATTGAACGAGACACATGTTTAAGACGCAGGTGGTTTGGAGACAAAGTTGTAATAAAATAGTACATACAGTACACATTCCCGACTGTCCAAAATGCAAGCCTATGGTCAACACACTGTTTGGTAGTTAAGCATACAAGTTAAGTACATTTTCTATACATAAAAAAGTGAATGGTCATTGAAAGTCAAAGTCTTTGTTGAGCAGATTAAAACCATGGACAACCTTAACCTGCTTCTGCAAGTGCCGGTACATTGCGCACGGAAATTAGACACACGGAATCAAGCAGAGAAAACGTTGGCAGTATTTCCTTTGCGGGTCATGCAGCTGCAGACAGAAGAAACAGAAAGGTAGCTACTGGAAATCCCATTCATTTTCGTGTGGATCGTATTTGTCCGGAAGCAGGACAAAGGGTCGTGTCTGCAAAAGTGTCTTCCGAATGCGTCAGATATAAAGCAAGCTTAACATGGTCGCCCTCTGCTCCTGAAAAGTTGCCCCGGCAGCACTGAAAGATGGGTCATACACAGAGGACAAAATTCCCTACGGAGACAATAAAATGCTTTTTCTCAGTTAAGTTGTATTTTAAGATGATGCAATATTCATTAGTTCTGCCTTTCACATTTGTTTATCGTACTTCCATCTCTTCTATTGTCTCATTCATGCTTGCCTCTGCAAAGTGATGTGTCATTAATTAAGTTTTACACCACAGGAGAGTGCGACTGGTGATGTTAGCCTGAGCAGCTGTGGAGCCATCTGTCTGATCACCAAATATTACCTTTTCACAACATAAACAAATATGGCCTCTCGCATTCTCTGGGGCATTTATGCTACAGTACATCACAGTGAAGGACGCTACATGTGCATTTTAAAACTACATCAGAGCATTCACATCATCTTATTTATTCATTAATTTATTACTGCATGGTTACAGTGCTCGGGATATCTCTTCGAATGGACATCTTTGCCGTATATTTAAGAATGTTCAACCGTATGGCGTTAAACATATAAGTCAGATCTGTGGAGAAGCAAGCCAGCTCCCAGTAGGAAAGCAGGTTTTTTCCAATGTATTATTATTCATTTGTTTATTCATGTTTTGTTGTATTATTGTTGCTGTAAAACTCGGTAATAAATAAGTTCACCATATATAACTTCATGTCATACCGTGGAACAATGCAGGCAAAAAAAACACCTCTATTTCTATTGAACTTTTAATGACCAATACGTTTTGCTATTGCTACATCAAATCATTTGATTTGAGTACAAACTTTTTCTGAACCCTGGTCAAACAAAACATATACTTTAAATACTAATCAATACAGTATTTATTCATTTCCTTAAAAATGAATTAATATATGTGGATGTAAGTGAGTGGCATAGTGGGTATGGTATTCACCAACCAGAGAGTACCTGCTCAATCCAATTTCATTTTCATCCCAGTTTTCATATTGTTTGCTTTAGAAAACTGGACCTCAATAAAGGACTGAAAGATCTGAAAAGTAATGTCACATATTGCCATTTGCCAGCAATTGAAAGCAAATAAGATGACACACTGACAATTGTAGCCCACAAAATAAGATCTAAAATGTCAACAATTAGGTACATTATATCAAAATAAACCAATCAAAGACACATAATGTGTGCACCATTGACTATTCTTTTGTATGCTGTGTGCTCAAAAGGCCCACATTGTCCTGGCACATTTTCATACCCACTGGACTCATCAATAATTGACTTTTTCTCAGCCCTACTTGACCTTTTCCTCAACTCTGCCATATTGTATCAATACTCAACTCTACAGAGAGGCTCAGGCTGCAGAGGGGAAAAGAAAAATATACTAAATGTCAGTTTCCAAAAGTACACATCCAGACAGTAAATATTTTTTATATTTAGGAATAACACAAGGCTTCAGAGCCAATTGTAGTTAGTGTAGTTTTACAATATAGGTTGGTTTGTTTTGATTGTTTTTTTACTAAATTATGAAATATTGTAAATCATATTTAGTTACTATTATTATTTATTTCTGATTTATTCATTTGATTCAGGGACAGTGCATGTTAATAAACATTTCTATAAATATGCCAGAATTAGCCAAAAGGCTATTTTCATCTGTAGTCCCATGACAGCTGTTGACATGACAGTCAGCCTAAAACAGGGAATAAAAAACAAGCAAGGATTTTACATGGAAGTTAGAAATACATACGCTATAGAAAACAACACACACAGACACATTTAAGTACATGGCATAACTTGACATAACATTTAGAAAAGTTGTATTTCTGTGTGACTTCTTGTTTTATTTCATAGCATTTTTCTAATCACATGAACTGTTTTTGCCATGATCCAAACAGTTAAACAAAAAGTCCTTTTTAAAACTGTACACAAGTTACTAACTGCATGAACTAAATTGCATTATTGGTGTTTAGGCTTTTTTCTTCTGCAGGCCAATTGACATTTGATAAATTATTCCATGCCACTCAGCAGATACCAACAACTGCAGTCTGAAAAATGTTCTCACTTGTCTCTGGTACTTAGACTAACGGCCATTAAATGAGTAGCTAATGTAGATCCTAATAAAACAATAGAGTATGAACTGCATTTACTGTATATGAAGCAGGATTTGTCTTCACCTGTGCATGCAGACATTACAAACATGTTCTCTAAAGTTTAAAGCACTGGGTTTTAACAGAAAGAATACAGTGCATCATTGCCATCTACAGGTTTGAAGCTGTTTAATATAAGTTGGACTGATTGAACTTCTGTTTAGGCATAGATTTGATCAGGTAGACAGCAGACTTATTTGAAACGTCAGATGCTTGTATGCCAATAAATGTCTAACTGCAGAACGATATATAAAACAACAAGCCATGATTAAAGCGGTCAATAATATTTTAAATGTATCTATATATTTTATTTCTATTTCAACTTTAAAAATGTGTGTGCTTTTATGGCTTTACTTTGCCGCAGATCACCCTTGAAAAAAGAGGTCTCGATCTCAATGTGCTCTTCCCTGGTTAAAAAACAGGTCAATAAAAAATAATACATAATGCCTATTAAATTGTGTGGTCCTTAAACTTCCCTGGAAATAAAAGTGTTATTTCATACATTTAAACAACAAAATGATGTGAGAAAAAAATAAATATTTTAAGTGCACTGTTTATAAAGAAATTACTGATATTGACTATTATTGATTCATAAACAAAGAGTAAAATTTTTAACTAAAGCTCCAATAAGTTGCACAATATATATTATTCCTGCCATCTCCAAAATGTATGTATAATTTCTACTTATTTTCTTGTAAAACAGTGCTGAAAATGAAACGATCCTTCTTCAATCACATTCTATGTAATTTACCACCGATTCTCTTCTTATCTGATGAAACCAAACCTGTCCTCTTTTCCTCACTCTCTTCCTTTTATGTTCCATTTCCTGTGGATGGTGTGTCCCTCCTTGTCTCAGGTGGACTCTTTCTATTGGACTTGGCAACAGTGGCAGTCCCTGTCTCCGTTTCTTTGTTCATCCCTTACTTGGAACATGTTAATTGCTTCTGGACACAGATCAATGCTCATTAAACAGGCCGGTATATGGCAAACAACAGATGCTCCACCACATTGTCTGCTTTGGTGGGTGTGGGTGCTTGTTTGCCTTTTTTAAATCTTATTAGAGTTCATGGATGCTGAGTTATAATTACATGGATGACATCATTAAAAATGTGATGAGATTATACAACTTCAGTTTATATACATTTTATTTCTACTCAATACAACATCAACAACATTTAATTTAATATGAATGATAATTAAATGAATCTTCATGCAGCATTAATCTTCTATGCTGTTATATGTTACTGTGATATAAATGTTCATTGATAGCACAAACTTGAAATTTGTATCTGGTTAAACTTTCTCTGCATGGAGATTACTGTAAAATAATTGAAAGTAGTCCGAGAGTTGAAAGAAGAGGCATAAAGCTGGAGTTCTAATGCAGCAGTTTATTATTACATTATTATCAGTACAGGACCTAGGACCTGGAGACATGAACCCTAAGACATTGCGATTGTGTGCATTCCAGTCTGACCCAGTTCAGTCTGGCTCTGCGTCTTTAAATACTGTCAATGCATTTCCCCTCAATATCCTGGAACTTACCTCTTTTAACAACAACATTTAATATTTTCTTCTTTATTTTGTACTACTTAAAGAATGACCCAAATTACTTTTCTAAAAATGTATGAGGGACAAAAATATGTGTAAAATGTATTTTGCATTCAGTGTAAAACATGTGTTGTTGTTGTTGTTTTTCCCTCTTTTATCTGTGATTGTACTTTCCCGTGCAGGTTTCCTCTTGACGTGTGAAATCATTGAGATGCTTTGTGTGTGGACATGCTAGCGCCGTTCCTGGAAACCTCAGGATGTTTTCTTAGCAACAGCAAACACCTGTGATGACTAGCGCAGGGCAATAGTGTTTGTTCTGCCAAAGGGTCATATGTTTGAAAAATATATAATGATGAATTGCACATGAAAATTTGTCAAATTTAGGATGATTGTAACAACACTAAAATACCTGACTATAATGACCCCCAATTCAAAGAGAAGCTGTTTCTGAACCTTTGTAGTATAAACAAATGGCTGGACTCATTGTGAAGTTGCGTCAGTATAGTTTCGGCCTCTGATGTCTCACTTACTCTACATATAAGTGGTAAAGCTCTGAACAGAGGAAAATTACATTTCAATTCCCACTTGGATTTTCAGTTTGTTTTGACTGAAAGTGTAGGGTCGTGACAATTTCTTTTTCAGAGTAGAAGCATGTATTGTATCACAAAATTGATTTAGGGACTTGTTAAAAAGTAAAAAGTCCTGACGGAACACAAATACAAGGCAAATGCACCGTGCCGTGGATAGCTCTCTCGCCTCGCAGCAAAAGGTTTCAGAGTTCGACTCCTGTGTGGGGCCTTTCTGTGTGGAGTATGCATGCTCTCCCCGTGCCTGTGTAGGTTTTCCCTACCACTGAAACCATGTAAAAAGAGATGACAAATCTCATTGGGACTTCTCTGGTTAAATGCAGGTCAATAAAAAATAATACATAATGCCTACTAAATTGTGTGATCCTTATACTTCCCTGAAAATAAAAGTGTTACAGCCTTCCCTTTATATTTTACATGCCCATTGCTTGATAGTTCTCTTTTATAAGATGGTGAACAAAAGGAATTCAATCCAAAAACTTCAAACATACCTGTAAAGAACTATAAATCAAATGCATCATAGATTCAACAAGGTAACAATTCGTACACAAGGCAATTCAAAGTGCTTCACAAAACAAGAAAAATGCATTGAAATCACAGAGACGTGGCAGAAATCACAATACAGTTTAAGACATAAAAGAGAAGAATGCTAATAAAATCCTTTCAGTCATATGCACATCTAAAGAAAACTGTTTTTAGCTGAGATTTGAACATGGCCAGAGTAGAGGCCTGCCTCACATCTTCTGTGATCTGACACTAACATGTCCGAGATGTGCTTTGGCATCTTCGACTTAAATGTTTGTTGCATAAGTTCAGTTGTTTTCATAAATAGTTTTTACATGTAATACGTAACCATCTGTAATTTCACGTAAACCCAAACACTGTAATTACGTGTTAGATGACGTAGTGTTTTGTTTTATATTAAGATGTGAATAATGAAAACAATATTAATTTGTTCGATATGGAAGCCAATCCTCACCACATCTAAACTGGAAATTAATTGTGAGTTAACCCAGAACTAAATGTGGACTAGAGTAGGACTGAATCAGGACTAGACCAGGATAAAACCAAGGTTGTGTCCACACTTGCACAATCGTCACATCAAAATTGGGACAAAACTGAGACTAAACCTGGAAATTAGAAGAACTGGACCAAGTCAAAACTTAAAACAGACCAAGACTAGGACCAAACCAGAACAAAACCAAGGCAAGTGCAAACGCACCCCAAGGCACTCTAAAAGTCTTAATGATCCTGAACAACTATTAAACTTATAGAAGAATTATGCTCATGTGTATGTCTTTCTGGGTCACTTCTTTAGTGCGATGCATGTGACAGTCCATCATGGTCTGATTAGTGCATTCATTCCCAGGTAGAATATATTATTAGGCTATATGTGTCCAAGTGACCACAGTAGTCATTATGTCCACATACCCAGCGGGAGGTTGGATTTCTCTATCTGTGCGTCACTTTGTCCATCAGTAAAGGCGTAATTATCTCAGCCCCCTCAGGATGGTTACAGGCAAGTGCAGGTAGAACACATCTTATCAAAGGAATATTAGTAGGTCACTTTTATTACAGGTTTTCTTCATTTGTGCTCTCCAGGGGTCAGACATTTCTCCGTCCCATATCCAGTGTCTCCAGGCACATGATTAAAGCCTAATTTCTACATATAAGATCTACTTTTTCAAGTGACGAAAAAGGGATGAACTAATAAGTGTTCTGGCACTTTGAAGCATTTAGACTAGGAGTGGGAAATACTGACAGAACTGAAAATCTTGAAATTAGATTGGATTTTCCTGATAAAGATTGTCTGATAACAGTTTAGCAATCCGTCAAAAATGTGCTGAAAGATCTCTATATCACTGTCCGGTGGTTTAGTGGTTTCACGTGTTGCACAAGTAGTTGTGTTGTGGTTTCACCTCCTGGCCACAACCATTTAACAAATGTGTATACCCTCTTGCTCCCCATTTCCTGTTACAAACTGTCCCATTTCCTGCTACAAACTGTAGATAGATAAATATAGATATATAGATATATCAATATATATCTATATATATATATATAGACTCAGGATTCAAACTCACAACACTGCAGCTGGCTGTTCTCGGAGCCTGGCATGCATGTGCTGTGCCTTAACCACTCGACCACCGGGCAGTACCTCATCCCTTTTTCTAAGCGCGGCTCCTTTACCAGAGGCCAGGGAGCTTGAGATTTCTGCACAGTTTCTTTTCTGTTCCTGCACTGCACTTTTCTGGACCGAGATCTTTCCGATGAAAACAGGCACCACTTTCACCTTAACCTTCTATGCCTTCTCCAGCTCTTCTCTGAACCCTTGGTATTTCTTCAGTTTCTCATGTTTCTTTTTTCTGATGTTGCCATCACTTGGTGAGGCAAGTCTATTCGTAGAGAACAATTCAAACACAAATTCAAAGTGCTTCACACAACAGGAAAAAATACAAAACATACTGTAAAAGAGAAGACTGCAAATACAATCCTTTCAGTCCTATGCACAGCTAAACACAATTGTTTTTATCCTAGATTAAAAGCCTATTCGCATCTTCAGGAAGACTGTATAAGGTTTTAGCTGCATAAAACTGAAACGCTGATTTGCCATGTTTAGTCCTGACTCTGGGCACCAGCAGGAGGCCGGTCCCTGAGGTCCTCAGAGTCCGAGATAGTTCATATGGCACTAACATGTCCGAGATGTACTTTGGTGCTAGGCCATGGAGAGAGACTTGTATACAAGCAGAGCTGCTTTGAAGTCTATTCTCTGAGGCACAGGGAGCCAGTGCAGAGACCTGAGCACAGGACTAATGTGATCGTACTTCCTGGTTCTAGTCAAGACAAGGAGACCGAGCAGCAGCGTTCTGGATGTAGTGTAACCGTTTTCTGTCATTTGTGTCTGATTAGACATAGACTGACTGTCAGTCTATATCATAGGTCCCACAGGATCTTGGCTCAGTGTCATGCTCAACCACCTTTGGAGGTGTTTCCCACTTTGACCTCAGCGTTTTCAGTCCAAACGCTGCACAGTTCTTGTACAATATGCCAGACACTTAACCAAAAGGTTATGGCGTTCCATGCGTTCCCAGCATCTTCCCAGCATCTTACACCCTGCAGTTATGTGCTGGATTGTCTTGGGGGCCTTTTTGCACAGCTTTGGGTTTTTTCTGGTAGACGAGACCCACAAGAACGAGACAGAAATGGGCAATAGATAGATAGATAGATAGATAGATAGATATAGATATGCAATCTTACTATATAGCAATATATGATGATTACTTTCTGCTCAGATATGACACTTGGCTGTGACATGTGACTGTCTCGTGTGTCAGCCCTCCAGATGGGCATCTCTCTCAGTGGGCCATTAAAACACAACTTGAAAACCACCAAAACACATATGGGCAGTTTGCGTTCAACACACGTTACATTGACCTGCACATTCATTCACTTAAACTGGGATTCACCATCATCACTTGACCCTATTAACCCCTTTGCCATCTTCATTTCATGCTAACCGCTCTTTATGGTGAGTATCCTCATGGAACACACTTTGACTAGAGTAATTGTGGTGGTGTCTTGGGACTGCTTTTATGATACTCTTAATGCTAAGATAGAAACAGTCTATTTAATAGTACATTACAAGTTGATCCTATCAAATCTTTGATACTGGTGTGGGCATCAATACTATATGTGATCTTAGAGTCAATATATGCAATACCTATAGATAACTGTAGCATGTTTAGTTTTGTTCTTTAACAAATATAAAAACTACAGATTTTTTAAATGCATGATACAATCTATATAACGTTTTTTTCAGATTTATACTTTCTTTCCATTTTAACTCAGCTCAAACATGTCACCAAACCACCACTACACCTAAAAGAACTCTCTGTACCCATTAGCCGATGGTATAAGCATCAATATCAAAGTATTGATGTATCGATATTCCCTCAGAAATTAATAGATCCTTATTAACATATGTTTTAATGTTAAGGCTAGGAATGAGTTATCAACGTGTTCATTGATTTGTGCCAAACACATTCAGCAGCAGTTCATTAGACTGATCCATCTGTGTCTGGTGTTTGTCATGTAGAGTATATATATAATATATATATAGCTGATATGTATATATATATATATATCCTATATATATATATATATATATCAATTACTCTCCAAAGTATTTATCTAAATTGCCTTGGAGAGTATTTCATATAAGTAATTCATTCATATATATATTAGTGTCAGTATCCTGAAATTGCCACTACCTGTTGTCTGGTAGTTTTGCGTCCGTGTAAGTCTTATATAATATATATCATTATTATGCTATACTATTAATGTTAATTAGACATTGTTCTAATATTATCGTTCACATTAAATTAGTTACAGTTACATCATTACATTATCTAGCTGTTGGATGTTGACTTAGCACATAATAACTTAAGGTATTAATTAGATTAAGTGCAACTACATCTAGATTTATAAAGATATGTAGCTCTAGTAATCATTTAATATAATTATTATAGGTTTATAGTAAGTTACTAGTATAAATACATTGATAATACTAAAGATAATAATAATGCTATGTACTATTATTATTATACTACATCTAATGCCTATATATATAATAGTATAATATAATATTGTATTAATAAATATAATTAAAATATGTATATTTATAATATAGCCCTCTTAATTATATATAATTTGTTTAAATTCTAATATTATTATGCATATTATATATATGTATATAATATAGTGTCGAAAAATAAATTAACTTTGGCTGAAGATCAATTTTATTAAAATTAACCAAATTAAAATATAAATTATATTATCTATACTACATATATAATAATAGATCCAATCATATAACATAAAATTACTACTCCCACAAAAGTGTATATATTAATTTTACAGAGAATTACTTTTAGCGACGCTAGACAAATTTTTCATAATATGTGATTTATATAGTTGATAATAAACCCGGTCCTATATCCATAAATTCTCTACCAAAGGTAAAGTCCTATTTTGTTTGGCCCGCTCATCCTAATTGTTATGTCTCTAAGCGCCAACAGAAGCTAGTCCCCGTCTAATCTCCTCCTCTCTTACAGAACTATAATGGAAAGTCTGGCCATCTAAAGGAATGTGTCATCTGTGGATGTTGCTCTGCTATATCTCGTTGTGTATTTATATATCTTGCATCACACCTCACAACAGATTAGATACAGGTTGCGCTCATATATTACACATCCAACAGTCAGAACTGGCTATTATAATCACAGACTAGAGATCCATTTTTTCATACTCATTCAACGTAGACAAATCGCGTCAAATGAGTGCGCGACTCCATAACTCGACTCTTAATATCACAGAGTAGTGCCCACAAAAAAAAAAATGATGGAAGTAAATTCTAAAGGGCACATTTGAAAGTTGAAGCGAACACATGCTACACACTCTTCAAATACAAAAGATTCAGCCACTTAAAATGTGAACAACCACTTGTACTTACTAAGTGATTTGTACTCTCGCAAATGTTGACTTTCAGCTGAAGCTTGAATAGAGTCAGCCTGCACTTACCACCTGAAGCTGACACACATGACTTATTTTGGAAGAGGTCACCCACCCAGGAAGCTGAAGAGAGAGAGTGAGATAGAGGAGGAATACGCAAAAGGTCACTTTTTTTAAGTTATGGTAGTTAGATCCAAATCAGGCTTTGAATGTTTAGTTATTTATAGGCCGTTCTTGGGAGATTTTGACATAATTAAATTCCTAATATATAGGATACCGTATAGCGCACAATGCGCTTACCTCCAGAGTACAAATAGCAAAGATAACACATGTCCGTGTGAGCTGACCTGCATACGTGAACTAATAGGAGCGAACCAAACACAACACCTGATTCTTAACCACTAATTACATCTCTTGTTAATTTCGAGCCTCCCTGACAATGAGATAATCTCTATAAGGTGCACACATGGGCAGTGTCAGGCTCAAGTTGGGATCTTCTGGTGAATATCACAAGTCATACGAGAGGACAATACATTAGTTCGTGAGCGGATACTTCGCAGTTTTATTCATTGTTTATGCAAAATACACTCACAGATTATATTAAAGTGTCACAGCGCTAAAAGTCAATTAAAAAAGGAGTGTAGGACAACTTAACAGCTCAAATTCGTTGCATATTGAATACGGACTTAGTCATTGCATGAATGATGATTTTGGCATGCTCTCAGATTTTATGTGAATAGCGCAATGATGTACCATATGTAGCGCATAGCACATGTTATCATATAAGGTTGCGTAGCAAAGCACATGTTTCACGATAGCAAGGTATTGAAAACATGTTGCAATATTATGTCGAATATTCAAAATCATTTTTAGGTAAGCATCTTTGGGGTGAATAGAAATCCTTACTATGAGTGGAATTGGGCGTGCAGCTTTATCCCCCTCTATAGTGGTTAAAAATTCTGTGACAGTAAAAAAAACCTTTTGATGTGGCAAATTCGAAATCGATTGAGTTCGAATAAAATGTGATCAAAATTCGCATTCACTGTTTTGCAAATGCATGCATGACATTTGTGTTCTTCATCGTTCTGCATCTATACATCAGAACCACTTAACATCTTGGAAAATGTACTTTCCTTTCTCCCTATAAAATGTAACCTATGCATCCAGAATAAATTGTTTATCTGAATTTTCTGGTAAATCTCTGTGAATCAGCTTCCAAAAACTGAAAACGATTTTAAAAAGTATTTAGGCCTTACTGTCCAACATTTTTAAACACAAAAGTTCCAATCATGAACATGTTCTAAAGCTTATATACTCATTTTTAACAATGTCACTTTGTTTTAGTTTTTCCTTCCTGTAGAGCCATAAAAGATTACATAAAAAAAAAAGCCATTGAAATCTGCCATTTTTGTTGCAGGTGAGTGCAAAAGGTCGATATTATTAGCATTAGTGTGATTAGCCAAAAAACAAATGTAAAAAAAAGTAAACAAAAAAGCCTCACACACACAATATCCAACGTGCACTGCTGGCAATAGACTTGATACACCGGAATTGCTACTGGTAAATGTTGTACTGCTATTTGTAACAGAATCTGTATTTTTAAAATTGCTCTATAACCTAATTACCGTTTGTTTCAATTTAAGTGTAACAGTATATCTCACACATAACTGAAACAGAATGAAACTAAGGGTATATACTAATAAAAACCGTCTAATCAAAATAGTGCCCAAGTCCAGTGAAAAGGAATATCAAAAGGGACTAAACACTAAACGTCTTAATGAATCTCCAGTCTACTACTCTATGGAATCCTATTCTATAGTTGACTCATTAAGTAAAACCAACGAGCTTTTGAATCATATTTTTTTCAATAAAGACCTATCAATATTGAGGTGCCCAAGTAAGGCTGTATAATGTATAATCTGTAACAATGAATTTACCAAATATTAAAGGTTGATTATACTAGCATGTGATTTGTTGCACCTATTATTGTCAGTATAATTACAGCTTCCCAACTGTTTTAAATGTACTATTAAATATGAATAGTCATGATGCAATGACAACATCAACCATGTGACTAGAGGTCTCTGTAGTCTCATGAACACTAGTGTATGAACGAGTTTTCCAACATGTCACACAGTCGGATTTCCATTACAGGGACATGAATGAATTAAAGAGGTGGTCAGGCCACGTCATTATTCATGTCACCCCACTTTCCCAATTTCTCTAGAAATCTAGCCTCAATCCTTTTTGAATGTCCTAAGTTCCTATGTGATTACTATACTTCACCAAAGTTCAGCAGTAGCTGAGTGCTTGGGCTGCGTGCACAAAACACACAGTTTTCTGCTTTTGATTACACAACACGTGCAGTGCACAGGCAAATTATGGATTTTTACACTCTCACAAAAGAGTGAGTGCTGCGAGTTATAAGGTCGCTACACGGACACGGAACGTTTTATGTGTTCTTACTGTTCCAAGATTAATTTCCCCTTAATTGGTGTACATAAATAGACTATTTAATTTAATGTTCGAAAATAGTGAGTTGGATAGAAAAACCCGCAAAAACACACAACAACAGTACATTACAACAACAACGATAATTCATAATATCAGTAGATTGGAGTATTTTAATTGAAGACATGCAAATTTAGTAAAAATTATGCCAAACTGATATATTAATACATATAATGGCAAGGCAAGTTTATTTGTAGAGCACTCCAACAAAATGTAGAAGACAATTCAAAGAGTGCTTCAATACACATGTGCTGCTCTCCGCACCTCTGGTGGAAGGTCCAACACCTCTTTTAATTCCTAGTGTCAAATTGTGTCTATGTGATGTTTATTGTTTTAGCTTAAAATGTTTCACAGTAGAATCAGAATCAGAATGAGTTTATTGCCATTGTCAATGAACAAAATTCACAAACATAGGAACTTGTCTCGGCCTTAAGGTGCAACATGAAACACTGAGCAATAATAAAACAACATATATTCAATCAAAAAGGGCATGTGGTAGGTGGTGTAAGCCAATATATGTGTTTAATGCTCTACTGTGGAACAAGCTGGCAAAAGCTGGCAAAGCAATATCATCAGAGACAAGTATGTGGTGGACTAGAAAAGTTACACAGTGCACCTTAAAAGCAATTTCATTGTTTTGAGCAAAAGTGTTAAAAACTGTAACAGTGTTAAAAACTGTTCTCAAATTGTGATAACTCTGCATCTGTAATTTAAAGTAAATTTAATCCAAACTTCCTCAGTCTTCCTTTGGGTTAGTCAGTGTTTAGAACTAGCCTTGTGGAGTTGAGATCTGGTTTGGCCATAGTTTAGACCAGTAATATTCCATAGTTAGATCTGGTGGTTAAACTCATCCAACGACTTCAATATATCCATAACTCAGCTGCTTGGATCATCACACGTACAAAATCTTTTTTTTGAAGGATTTTTTTGGCCTGTAGGCTTTATTGGACAGGACAATTGAGAGAGAAGGGAGAACATGCAGTAAATTGTCAGAGTCAGGAATTGAACTCGCGACACTGCGGCCAGCTGCACTTTGAGCCTGGTATACTGGGGCTGCACCTTAACCACTCGACCACCAGGCGAGAATCCACATGTAGGAAATCTATTGAACACATCGCACTGGTTCTTATTCAACTTCCCTGGCTTCCCATAACCCACAGAATCTGGTTCAAAGTCCTGACAGTCAAGTCATTCCACAGCCTGGCCCCCTCATACCTGTGTGACATGCTCCATCCTTACTCCCCCCCTCCCATTCCCTCCGTTCTTCATCTGCTCATCTGATCTCAGTCCCTTCAGCTAAAATGGTCACTATTCCCCCCCTTGTGAACATTTTAACTGAAGGTCAAACTCCGAAACAATTTACCAATTCATCTTCATCAGCTGGACTTGGACATTTTTTAAATTACAACTCGAGACATACGTCAAAAGCCAAATAACATTTTCTCCAAATGATAAAATGATGTATAGGTGGCTTTTGACTTTACAGCACAGATTAGTACTAGGATGGTAATTGCATTATGTAATTAAACATTCATAGAAATATAAAACACATCTTTCATTCCACCTCATTTAAAAGTGTGCATTTTTGTGGCAATTCTGTACATTTAAGTGCAAATAATAAACACAGACCCAAAACACCACTTTTAAATATTTATTTCTATGCATCCTAATTTATTAAATGTGTGTTATTTGGTGTCACTCAAACCAAAACCAGTTTGTTCCCTGGTATTTGCCATGTCTAACAATGTTACTTCCACATTACGTATTCTGTCCCTGAAGCCTGTCTGAGATGTAACCATTTACTTACGAGGCCTGTAAACGGTGCCACAGACATGCAATGACTTCCCCAAGCACAGATATTGATTATCTTTCACCGTGTTGCTAGGTCAATCCCTACTGTCTACAAGCCACACTGCTAATGGCTAAATCTGTGAAACAGCTGGACGAAGACGGCAGCTAAGATCCTCCAACAAATCATTTATGTCTGTAATTGGAAAAGTGAAACAATCATCACCCTGTATCCATGTTGAATTTTCCCAGACGAGAAGCTATCATTTTGAGAAAAAAGTCTGATGCATTTTTAATTCAGCCCCATCAATCAAACTGTCAAAACGGTTATTATTTAGTGTAAGATGTAGGAATGCTGCAAAGGATGAATATCTTCATGACGTGAGTTCATTTGAAATGTTTCGTTTCTTCTTGTTTAGATTTAGACTTTTGTCATTGTTTTGAAAGTGATGTAAGAAATTATTTAAATGCGGCTATTTCCTCTGCAAAATTATCTTAGCAGAAAAAAGGATTCCTCAGTGACCATCTTGAACTGCTCTCACTGCTTTGTTAAGGCTAAAAGTCATTGGGGAATCCGACCGAGAGAAGCTTTGTGGTTTGGACCAAGACAAACATGGTCATGCGGACGGAGAAGGTATTCTGCTGCTGAGTCCAAGGAAGCAGAAATAAAGACTGTTTTGTATAAAAGAGCAAGGGGAGGAGCTTTGTGATTTTGTGGATGAACATTATCTCAACCGCATTTTGCAAAGGTTTGTTTCACCAGTAAGGATCAACAAGATCAGACAAGATTCGGCATTCTGACAGTGGCCTTATAAGTTAGTGATAATAATAATGCACATCCCTGTCCAGTTGGAAATACATCGGAAGAAGTGAAATATTCCTTACCAACTACATAAATCTAAACTTGTCTAAACGTCTTTCCTGACCAGCCAGTTCCTCCTACATTCTGTTCGGAATCGGACCATAAAGGCTGTAAAAAAAACTCTTAGTCCTACCACAGCCGCTAATTTGTAGCATGTGTCTGTCAAATGCAGAAGACAAATCCTCTGAATATCATTGTAACATTCAGAACAAAATATGTAGCTTCTTTTACCTCGTATTTACAGAGTTTAGTGCTTCACGCTCCGAATTTGCAGAAAAACTCTGTTCAAAATCCCAGAAAGCTCTGTTTCTCAGTTATCTTATTTCCCCTTTTCACTCATAAGGCGACATGTTCATTTAGAAACTAACAGACAATGCATTTCACACTCATTTGAAATTGGGGAGAGAGGATAAGATTTCAGACCAAAATGTCTTCGTAAAGTATTGTCAAAGTGTGTGCTCGTGGCTGGTGAGGCTAAACCACTCAGAACAAGACATTTTTTTGTTATAACAAGAGCTGATGTCTGCTTTTCTTAATGTATTAAGTGTTTTTATGTTTCCTTTTCTCCAAACTTGTTGCCCACTTTCCTTGGTGAATGGTTGGTTGAGGTTGATGATGCATCATTTAGGTCAATGACAAAATTGTTTTTGGGGACAGTGAAAAATGGATGATGGTGTCAATTTCAACATAAGCATTATGTTCCCAGTCACATACCAATCAGGCCGGGCACATTGCAACACTAATGAGCACATTCAATTGCATTTTTCAATTAAGTAGCGTGAAAATGACTCAAGGGAGAGAGACTGAAATTACATTAGGAACATAAGGGTCATGTACGGACATCAGCGCGGCAAATATAGCCAGTGGGAGATATGAAAAGAACAACAGTTGTGCCAATGGATAAACGTGTGTCCTTTGGCAAAATCCTCGGAATATGTATGTTTTTCATGCAACAAGAAAATAATGATGGCTGGTGCTCCAGGTAAACAAAGGCTTTTGTGACATTGTCAAAACAATGATTATAAGAAGAAAAATAGGAATGCAAATAAGATGGTGGGTGTGACTCCCGGCAAATTGGTAGGAGGTTGTATGAAGATACAAACTAGACAGACTCATGCTAAGAAGGGCTTTTTTAAGATTTCAGATTTTCAGAATATGATGTTTGTGTTGACAGTTCTTAAGGCGCCCTAACTTTTCTGTTAATGTTCTCCATGGAGATGATATTTCTATTGTCTAGAATGTTTTAGTGTATGGCATGAAGCTTGTCTATCCTTATGGAGACAAGCAGGTGATGCTACCATGTCAAATTACAGGTCAGATCTGTGTAGTGGCAATCCTGTTTATAAGAATGCCTTTGTTTGTAATTGAATAAATGCAAGATAATGTCATACTGTTTAACATTCCAGGCAAAGCAATAACTGACAAGACAAGCGGTTGGCAAAGCAATGTTACAATGTGTTTTTATTTTTTTTAAATGTGTTTTTTCTTAGTTTTCAATCTTTTTTTGTTTTTTTCTCCAAGCCACTAGAAGAAGTATTACCTGCTCTCCTCTGTGCCCTAACACCACCACCTTCTGAATGTTTCAGTGCCCAAATCATTTGTACTCAACCAACTTGGCATTTTTTTAAATTGATAAAACAGAATGGCCCCATGCTGCCCGGGAGTCAAACAAGGACCTTCTTGCTGTGAGATGAGAGCGCCAACTACTGCACCACCGTTTTTTATGTGTCTACGGTTTTAAAAACCTGATAGAAATGTCGTCCCTTCTTAGTATGCCAGCAGCAGGTGAACAACATGGGGGCAATAATGACTACCATAACTCATACCGCTAGACAATGAAATAAATGTAATTATATGTTTAGTGTCTTTTTTCTTAGAGCCTATCATTCGCCCTCTCATACAAATGTATGCAGCATAGCGCGTGTTGGATTTGCAGTATGATGTGTCAGCAGAGCTCTGTGAGGTGAGAATGCCTCCAGCTGAGAGGATTAACTGTGCAGTGGAATATGAAAATGACACTCATTACCGCGGTGTGGGCATGTGTGTCGGTCTGAGGGGACTCGGAGAAGACCAAGAACAGTCTTTGTGAGGGTGGGACATTATAGGCCAATCTATTTTTTAATATACAGTTCATCTTATCTTCTTCAGGAGATTACTTTTGTATTAAGATTATTATTCATTTTTTGTAATGTTGCTGTGGCTATTTTAATCATCTGATTCAAACAGAATCTGTCACAGTCTTTATATATCCAACAGAACATGCAATCAGACTTCTCCAGAGCTGTATCAGGAGTGAGGTAGTACATGTGCTCTCTTTCTCCCAATTTACATTGGATTGGCTCAACTTTTTTCCAGCCTTTGTAGTGTATCATCTGGATTAAAATCAGGTCTAAACTAGGGCTAAACCAGGTAAAAAATACGACTACACATTTGCTACACTAGTTCTACACAAGGACCAAAATGGTAATTCAATTTACTGTAAATTTAGTACAAATCGGAACTGCAGGGGACCTTGCATACTACGTGAAGGACCATGCATGCTCATTTTTAAACAAATTATTATTATAGACTACGCTCAATATTCTGTTATACATATCTCCAAACAGCAATTGCCCATTGTTTTTATTTTATATCACAGAAGGTAATTTAGTAAATCTGGTTTAACACTGGACTCATTTGTAACATATAGGGTATGTGTAGACTTATGTTGAGATGACTGTAGCAAAAGTAGTTTACATTCAATTTACAAAATTATTCCTGACTTTACGTTCATCTTAAATGAGACTGACGTTATTGTATACGCCCGGCCTTAAACGTCTCACATTGCACAAGCCCCTACTTCATTTTTGTCTTAAAAAATTAATAAATAATAATTTATTTACAAATACAAAACAGTAACAATAGTGAGGACAACAAGAACAAAAACAGCAAAAGACAGACAACAACACAGACATTAGACAAATAGAGGGGCAACAGTGTAGAAACTTCAGAGCGGGGGGATTGTGTGCGTGTCTGTGTGCGTGCAGGGCCGGCCCAGCCCAGCCTATAAGAGAACTAAGCAGCCGCATTATGTCCCCAAGGCGTTAAAAGGACCCCCAATCTGGCAACCTGATTTATGCGAAGTCCGAACGTAGCGTGCGCCACTAGCGTAGTAGCGCTGTTGCTAGGCAAACAGCGTAGTCGTGCTGCTGCAGGCCGCGGCAGCGCACACAGCGGTAACATATAATGCACAAACAGCATTTACTTGTAATGACAAACTGGCAACCAAAGCACCTGACCTGCGCTGATTGGTCAACTTCATTGTGCGCGAGCAGAATGAAAGCAAGACATAAACGCAACAGAACATGGTTGTCATGTCCAAAAGCATACATCCATCCGGTGCGGACTGCAATCTCACCCACTCTCTCCAGGTATTGTTGAACTCATTTTACAAAGAGACTGTTAGTGCTGCTGTTCGAAAGTACATGAGTTTGTCATGTTAGCGGTCTGAAGCTGCCAGCGAGCTGAGAGCTCCGGGCCGGGGCCCTGCCATGGAGGCAGATACACACTGCGTTAACGAGCAACGCACCACTAATAATACGAATGAAGGCTGTTAAGCATAACATTTACACCAGCCTGGTAGTGTTAGCAGGTGAGGGAGTGAGGTGGCGTCTATGTCCCAGGTCACTAATAGGCAGACTCCGGTCCGGATCCAAGCGTCGTCTCGTCCGGACCAGAACCTCTGACATGAAACGTTTGCGTAAACTGTGTAAGCCCCTCATTCACAGAACGAGCAGTGCCGCCTTGTGTGTTAGAGATGAGCAGCTTTTAAGCAATTGTTTCAAATGAACTGAGAGTTCGCGTCTTTCCTCCGCGTCCCCCCTCTCTCCCCCTCTCTCCCCCTCCCTCCCTCTCTCCGCCTGAGAAAGCCTTAACAGCTGATCAGTCGTGACTCATGATGTGTTTTACTTTTACTTCATAAGAAATAAGCGCGGTGCTGACTGACGAGAAGAACTTAAAGGTTTCTGCATGTAACGCTCATCAGCCAATCACATCGCAGCATTGTTTCACGCAGAGGAAAGTCAGAGTCCAGTGTGTGATGTTCTGATCAGAACAAACATCTCATGTCAGCTTTATATTCGAATCAACTTTTAAAAGAGCAATAAAACATTTCAATTTATTTAAAAAGCACCATTAGACTATTTGTTATAAATTATAATAAATTGTTACATTTGAAAAATAACTAGTTCCATTATAATATATATTATACATAAAAATATATAAATTATAATATAAAAGTGGCATAGTGGTAGAAGCGCTGACTTTTCGTGATAGCGCCCGGTGTGGATCTTCACTTCTCATTCTGTTCATTCTCTGTGGGAATTAACATTTTTGCACTGTGTAGTGCTAGTTTATCAGTCTTAATTGTTAATCAATCAATTCTTTTGCCATGTGTTTAATTTAATGTAACTTGTTTTTTCACTCTGGCAAGAGGGAATAGTCGGGAGCAGTAGAGAATGTACATTTTAACTTGTTTGTTTACAATTATATCACTGTTATATTTGTAGTTCTGCTGATGTTTGGTCAGTTTGTACTTGACCTTCCTTGTGTTATGTTATGATGAGTCCATCTATCCATGTTAAGTGGTGATTGCTTTAATTGTTTAATAACAATACTTAGTTATTAGTATTAAATACTATGGCTGGGTATAGCCACTCTCTCATTTGTTGTACTCTTTCCTGAGCTGTGGAAAAGCTAGTTTAGCTGCCCTCAGAAGTTTGTCTTCTCCCCCTGAGTCAGTCCCACCCTTTAAACTGTCTAAAACCAAGTGCTCGATAACATTAAACCCAATAATCGGACATCGCTTCTGGTTACCTTTAAGCACTACAATGGGTATGAGTAACTCAGAGTCATTAGCAGTAAGTCTGAATGGGACCTCCAGCCATACCGTGTATGGCATATCTGTGCCATTGGCTACCACAAGGTGTTAGGGTTAATAAGCTCGTTCCCATCTTTCAGTGGTACTTCGAGTAAGTTATTCTCTCTCCAAACCTCATCTACAGCACAAACCTGTGAGCCAGAGTCCCAAAGTGCTTCAAACTTTTTGTTTCCTAGAAAGCACCTAATGAGACACTTTCTCCCAACTAATTATCTGACAGAAGGTATTTTATCTTAACAATGTTTCTTGTTGTTTGGTCTATTGGAGGACATCTTACCCCCTTTTCGGACACTACCACGTATGTAGGGTATACATTTAGTTTTGTGCATGGACCAGTGCTCCCCTTGGCACTCTGGAACAGTAGAGGGCACTTTTCAGAATCAGAATCAGAATCAGAAGGGGTTTTTTGCCATTTTGAATGAACAAAATTCACAAACATAGGAACTTGTCTCGGCTCTAAGGTGCAACATAAAACACTGATCAATAATAAAACAATATATATTCAATCAAAAAGGGCATGCATTAAGAAACAATTTAAAATTACTATAAAATAAAAATAGGCATTACTATGTACGCGAGAGTTACAGTTAAATTTACAGTTTTGAGTGCAGAAAGTGACAGTGAAAGTGGCAGATGTTTAAGAAGTGTTCATGAGTCCAACGGCAGAGGGAAAGAAACTATTCTTGTGGTGGGAGGTTCTGGTCCGGATGGACCGTAGCCTCCTGCCTGAGGGGAGTGGTTCAAATAGACCATGTCCAGGGTGAGAAGGGTCAGCTGTGATCCGACCTGCTCGTCCCCAGAGGACCTGGAGAACGTACAGGTCCTGCAGGGATGGAAGTCTGCAGCCGATCACCTTCTCAGCAGAACGCACAATGCGCTGTAGTCTCTGTTTGTCCCTGGCTGTGGCTCCAGCATACCACATGGTGATGGAGGAGGTGAGGATGGCCTCAATGATGGCCGTGTAAAAACTGCACCATTCATCTGCACTGGCAGCTTGGCTTTCCTCAGCTGCCGCAGGAAGTACATCCTCTGATGGCGCCTTATTGATTGAGGGAGCTGATGGAGGGCTCCCACTTGAGGTCCTGGTTGATGGTGGTGCCCAGGAAGCGGAAGGAGTCCACGGTGGTGATGGGGGAGTCTGTCAATGGTGAGGGGGGGCTGGGGGCTGTGACTTTTCCTGAAGTCCACCGATTCATCTCCACTGTCTTCTGGTGTTGAACTCCAGATTGTTACCGCTGCACCAGGACACCAGCCGGTCCACCTCCCTCCTGTTAGACAGACTCATCCCCGTCCGAGATGAGCCCGATGAGGGTGGTGTCGTCCGCAAACTTGATCAGTTTTACGGAGTTGTGGCTGGAGGTGCAGCAGTTTGTGTACAGGGAGAAGAGCAGAGGAAAAGTACACAGCCCTGTGGAGATCCTGTGCTGATAGTCCGAGTGTCTGAGACATTCTTCCCCAGCCGCAGGCACTGCCTCCGATCCGTCAGGAAGTCAGTGATTCACCTGCAGGTAGAGTCAGGCACGTTGAGCTGGGAGAGCTTGTCCTGTCCACTGAGCAACATTTTAGACTTTGAATTTCACTATTTATAGCACAACGTAACAGCACTGGGACCTGTTTGCCCCATATCCCGTTGGAGTGACCCCTGCTAGTTTAAAGCATTACCTCTAGCTTGTCTCACTGGCCTCTGTACTCTACAGCCTGCCCTGAAATGCTCATTGCTCCCACATCTATAATAGTGCTGACAAAACACTTCCCCTGTCTGCATGCAAGAGTAACACCTGGGCTGTGGGCGGGGCATGTGGTACAGCTGAGGGGGAAAGCGCTGCTGGAACTGGGCGGTCCCTCACGCTGGTTCCAGACCTGGTGCTGGGTGGTGCTGCTAAATAGCTGCTTGGGAGTGCTGAGGGTAGAAGGGCCCGGCAGATGGCAGTTTTATTGATTTGGTGAGAAATGGGATGTCTGTTACAATCTGCTCATCTTCTGTCTGCTGGTATCTTTCCACTCTGCCAGTCAGCCACACCTCCTCATCAGACCAACTCACTACACATGGGACAGCTCTGGCTGCATTTAAGCCTGCTTCTGTCTCTGCCCGATTGTTCTTGTGTTTCCAACGGTTTCCCCCGGGCTGATCACCTGTTGCTGACCTCTGCATTACCCGACCCGCCTGCCTCGTCTCTGCCCTGGATATTACCTCAGCCTTCTGTCTTCGACCACGAGTTTTGCCTATTCCCTCCTGGTTAGACATCTGCTCGGCTCTGTGGCTACACAGCTCACCACTGGACCTGTCTGCCAGCTAGGTAATCCACCTGTTGTTGGTTTTGCCTTCAGTCAGCGATGCAAGTCTCACTCCTTCTCAGATCTCGCAGAAGAGCACTGTGAACCAAGACTATTCACCCTGCCACTGTATAAACTGTTAAAACGGCTATGATAATAAAGGTCATTACTGACTGATATTCCGTCTGCCTGTGCTGCTTTTGGGTCCTCACCATACCTGTAACAATGTCGGCTATATTTAGTTCTTTGCATAATGATTGTTCTATTTCCCAATATCATATTGGGTGGGGTGAGTCAATTTGTAAATGTATTGTAGTTGTTTAGCCAATGAGTAATATTGAAAATGTTGTGCATCTAGTCCTCCTTGAGCCTTGTTCTTTTGTAATGTACTGAGTTTAATCTGCTGTTTATTTTTCCAACAGAAGTGAGGGATAATGGAGTCTAGTTAACCAGGTGAGTGTGGGTTGGGGATCATTGAGAATATGTATTTTATATTTGGTGAAATTGTCAACTTTATTGCTGCTGTCCTGTCAATTATGGAGAGGGGGAGGTTGAGCCATCGAAGTAAGTCTTCTATTGTCTTTAGCAGTGGTGTGAAGTGTTATCAACTCTGCCTCAGCCTGGAGGTAATCTTGATGCCTAGGTATGTGTGATCATGGCAGTCCATGGTGGGACGCCACATCCCATTTGGTTTTATGTAGTGGGAGGTTGGATGATTTATTCCAGTTAATTGCAGAATCTGACATTTTGTTTTATTTCTTGTATAGATGTTTTGAGGTTCTTGTATAGTGTATCATCTGCGTGAAGTGATTTTTAATAGACTTGAGCTGTTTCAATACTTTTTTTTTTTTTTTTTTTTTTGCTGCTTCGGTTCAGGCGGATAACTGCTGCCAGGGGGGTTCAATGAAAATGGTGAATAGAGGGGGAGAGAGTGGACATCCTTGCCTTTTCCCCCTGTGCTGCACACAACCTGAAGCTCTGTTAGTCCATGGTTGTGACTGTTGCAGCTGGGCATGTGTATAGAATCTTGATCCAGTTAATAAATGACTCTACAAAGCCAAATCTTTGTAGTGTGGTGAATAGAAAATTCCAGTTGACCCTATCGAAAAGCTTTTGTGTGTCTAATACGGCTATGAGAGTGTCTTTCTATTAATGAATAATGCGTTTAAATTATATAATCTGTGGGTGTTGTTGGCTGCGTGTCATTTTATATAAAGCCGGTCTGATCAGGATGAAATGTATTTTTTTTTTTTTTTATTTATTTTTTTTTTAATCTCAACATATTTAAAAAATCAGTAAAGCATTTTATAAGTGAGATGAATTTTAAATTGTTCTTAATGCATGCCCTTTTTGATTGAATATATGTTGTTTTATTATTGCTCAGTGTTTTATGTTGCACCTTAAGGCCGAGACAAGTTCCTATATTTGTGAATTTTGTTCATTGACAATGGCAATAAACTCATTCTGATTCTGACTGTGTGTGTGTGTGTGTGTGTGTGTTTTAGGGCTGTGTTCATGTGAGATGGGAATGCAATGGAATATTCTAATGAGTATTGGAAACCGACCAAAAAATTGTCCGGTCCTCGTGCTTTATTTTGCATTTGATTCAGTCCGGAGTGTAGTTCTCTTTCAGTGATTGGTATTTCGAGAGAATTCTTCCGGGTTGAGTTTTGGTAGGAGGGTGTTATTGAGGAATTGGATTTTATGTCTTGAGTTGGGTCCAGAGTATAATTTTGAGTATTCTTGAAAAATGTATCAATGAATTGGTCAGTTTCCCCGCTGAGGACAATAATAATTTTTGCTTTTATTAAGTCTGTGTTTCAAAGGAATTGGTTCCCCTTCCATGTTTCCCAGAGTAATGAGGCTGACCCTGGAGTCATTTATTTCAAGAAAGGATGCCCACACTCTCGAAGTAGCTGTCCAACTCCTAGATCTTAAGAGATGTGTCGAAACGCCATCTAGTGGGGTGCTTCTGTATTGCAGGTATGTTCCATGTGAGTTGTCGCTACTTCTGTAGGGGCTTGAGAGTGCCCTGTTGGACCATCACATTTGCATATTAAGAGGCGGTTACTATGGTGAAAATAACTTTAATGAAAAAAAACTCTTTGCAATCCAATGCGACCCTGCTTTGAGGAAGTCTTTAGAAATGAATGTACTCTAAGTCAGTCCGATAATTATGTGTTTTCTCTATCTTTTCAAAAATGAAATGCATGCATTTGAACCCAGAAAAAGCATTTCCATAATTTGTCGCCTCGAGTGCCGTAGGTAAAGAGAATTAGGATAAAACTTGCTCACTTACAAAGGCAACCCAGACATGAACCACCAATGTCCAAAGCATATTTCCCTACGTATAAATATTGATTTAGCAATTGTGGATTTCAACTAAAAGGTAAAGTATTTTAAAAGGACACATATGTTTTGGGATCGTCTTCACCTAAGTGTTTTTTCAACATCTTCATTCCTTTGCCAACCTGATTCATTCTAATCAGTTAACCTTGTTCACAATTAAGGAGTATTTTTACTCAACGTCAGTGGTTTTATTTGGTGTGAAATAAGGTTCAGGTGTCCTAAAGCTATAGAGCAGGGATCACCAACACGGCGTTCACGGACACCTGGACGCCTCTTTGTCGCCCGCGTGGACCTGTTCTAATTCTAGAACTGCTGAGCCAAAGCTTTCTCGTTTCGCCATTAACCCTGGTAAGCTTTTATTTATTTTTTTTTTTAAATAAGAGCTGGACACGAAGAGACGGCAACAGACGAGATAACCAGCTCAGTTGATCATGTAGATACGAGCCGCTAAAGGAGAGAAACCGAAAGTGATGCATCCTCTATAGTTATGTTCCATGGGACTGATGTGCTTCCTTTTGTGTCATGACACGCATTCAAACTCTTAATGATATCAATACTTTAGGTTAATACAGGTTATGCAGTTTATACAATTTATTAAAATGGAAATGTGAGTCACTTAGACTTCATTGACTCCCCTCTTCATCAAACTGAAAATTGCAGATGAAACACAACATATTATAAATGCTATGAATAGATTTTATTTTTGTAAAGAAATTTAACATTAATCGTGATAGTCCTGCTGCACGTCTTAAGCGGAGTTCACACCGCTGAGGCAAAGCGTCCAGTTTACATTCAAAGTCTAAACATTTTGCCGCGCATTTTTGCGGCGCTAATCCTCAGTTTTGAGCGTCAGACGTGGCGCAACGAGGCCGTTTGAGCTCCAGGCGGCCGACGCAGAAAAGTTGGACAAAGTTGAACTTTTTTGCGGCAGATGCGGCGCAGCAACCAACCAGAGATTACGCTCCAGTGACATACCTACGCTCTACCCGGAAGGAGGACCAAAGCAAACCCCGGACCGAAAAAAAATAAAATCAGCCAGACGCAGCTCTTGGAGCAAATAATATTCACTAAATATTCACTCTGCTCGCCTCTGAAGTATCTGCGGGACCCAGACAAGCCGAGCAGATCGCCTCTGTTTTCAGACTTTGTAAAGAGAATACACCATTCCTGAACTGCCATAGGACACTCCACTGCGCATGTGCGCTGGATGCCTCGGCCGTGCGTCTGCTGCGTTCGATGCGTCCAGGCTGCGTGGTCAGGGCGTCTGCCTTCAAATGTACAGGCGTTCAATTTGGGCGAGCGCGAATTTGGACCCAGCGGTGTGACTGGGCCTTAAAGGTGCTAAGTTTGGACCACGTTGGAGCTTTTTTCCCTGCTGACATGAGTTCTGTGCCTCCATCTTGTGGCCTGTTTTTCCCGCCCTCTCGTCCGTGTGTGTCTGGGTGGAGCTGGGCGGAGACCTGGAGCTTTGCTGGTAACACCTGCAACTCATCACACTAGCCAATTCTTCACCTCTTTGCCAGATTGTCAATTTACCTTGGTCACCTAATACTTGATCCCAGCTCAGCCGCCTTCTCTGCCCATCTTCAGTTTACCCTTTCGGACCAAAGAACCGCTAATGCTTGCAGTTCTTCTGTGTTTAAGGGTTTCGGCTCAAAGTTTAAGAATTTGTTTGTAGGCTTTATTAAACAGGACCATTTCAGCGTGAAATGGGGATGAGAGAAAGGAGGACATGAAGAAAATTGTCAACAGGGCAGCACACGAAATTAATACAATATAACTGTTTTTGTTCATATGTATTGTAAAAGTAACTATTTGAATGAAAATTTGCTATTTTCCGCAAAGCAGGAAATGCGCTGTTAGCAGGCAAGTTGTTAGCTTTACTGTGGTGGCAAAACTCACTCTCCTTCTGTGAAATCATGGTGAATAATTAGGATGCTTGGGAGGCGTTGGGTAAGTGAGCAATACATGTGGACTGCTGCGCTACTGTTTAAAGTTGACAAAAAAAAAGAAGAAAAAAAGTGCTGTACTTGATTTTTTTCAAAGTGAAATCTAAAATACTACTTTCACTTTGATCCAGTTAAAGCAGAACTCAAGTATGGTGTCTGTCTGTTGTCTCAGATTCTCTTAACTCTAGTCTTACCTGCAGTCCTCAGAGGTGGTGTTTATGCATCTGTGTTTGTATATCTGTCAGTTCCATTCTGTCACCACTGTCTTTCCCCTCTTCACACTTTCCTTTGCAAGTTTTTTTCTTTGCGACAGTGACTTCTTGTCATCCCTCCCTCTGCTCTTCTCGTCTCCTCACAAAAAGTATGGCAGATGATGGCCTAATGAGGGCGCTATCATGTTCCCAGTTGACCAAACGTGTCACACTTCTCATGTCTTTAGTGTTGTGGCGTTTGATCAATAAATCTCACCAAGTGAGACTGATGTGTTCCTCTGTGACAGCAAAAAATACTGCAGAAATGACATCAGCATTGCAGTCATGATCAAAATTGCATAAAATATGCATAGCATGTACTCTTAAAGGTTCAATTTTATAATAAACTACAAACTAAACTGTATCAGAACCTTATCAGGGATTGCATACTAAAACCACTTTTCTGAGTATTTCTCCAGCAAATATATTTCTAGATTTTACAATCCAATACAACATTAATTGCATTTCCATCACCTTTTATTTGTAATGTGCTATTCAATTTCTGTTATACAGAAAGTAAGGGCAAAAAACATACACTATAATCATTAGAATTGCACCTTGATGTCACGTTCCCTAAAGCTTTGTACAATTTTAATTGCACATTTCCTTGGTCAATGTGCAGTTTTTCAGTGTTCCTGAACATTTTCAAAGCCCATACGTCAGCTCAAGTAACCTGTTTGGAATTAGAGCTTAGAATGGACACAAGTTGTGACTTTTGTATTTGAGACAGACTTTTACCATTTGCTTCTAAATTACTGTATCTAAATGTAACCATATTTTATAAAAGAATATGTTGAATCATAATTATTACAGTAGTGTGTAATAGCACTTTTTGTCATCAGATTGCATAAATACACCAGTTTAATGGGTTTACGTCTTTAAAGTAAAGTAGGATCGAGAGTTAATTGTAAAAGTCACATTTGTAAACCTATGTCCCTCCCATATGTGCTAAATGGTCCACTGTTGTTACAGTGTCAAATGCATTTGTCTCTACACAATACAAAATGTTGATAGAAAAGCAGTCTTTTTTAAAAAAAAAATTTGATTTACTGTAGCTTGAGGTTATAAAACTGTGTGTGTGTGTGTGTGTGTGTGTGTGTGTGTGTCATCGTTGACCATAAACTGCTCCCATAAGACACAATTATATTTACCACTCTAGTATGGTTCAGCTGTGTGCACTTTCATATTGATTTTAGTATTGTATATGTTTGCATCTCTTAACTTGTTCTACACAAAATAACTCAGTTTGAATAAAATTGTTTTTTGCCCAAAGATGTATATCATTATTTCATATTTTGTTAATTGTAAACCGCAATATTGATAAACGTGCTGGCCCCTCCACTTCAAAGTGGAGATGGGGGTAGGTGGAAACAAACATTTCCTGAGCACCCATACCTCAGATGCAAAACAATATTAACCTGGTTCACACCAGATTGATATGTGGAGCACTCTGAATGAAAACAAAATATTCCCTATTTCTGCTAAAAGATGCCAAAGTACATCCGTCGGCACCACCTTGTTAGTTTTTTGGCTTGGTTAGTTTTCCACACAAATCCCAATGCTGCCCTGTGATTGGTCCAGTCCCGCACCCCTGGTGGTTTGGACTCACAATGCAACAGCGGAAGCCTAACAAGATGGATTCTCAAGAGTTTGTGAACTCACAAAAATTGCAAGTATTCATCTTGCTGGCAATGTTAGACAATATTCAAACATGGACTGGCGGCACGGTGGCACAGTAGATGGTTCTCTCTCCTCTGGGCAAGAAGGTCCTGGGTTCGACTGGGCTTTTAGCGTGTGGAGTTTGCATGTTCTACCCCTGTCTGCAGGGCGGGCCCAAGCCTTTAGCGAAATGAAATGTTCTTTGGGGGGCCCTCTCCACATTGTCAGAATCAGTTTTATTGCCTTTGTAAGTGAACAATTCACAAACTAGGAACTTGCTTCGACGCAAACATAGTGCACCAAAATGCCAGAGCATCCGTTTGCCATCTTGGTTCGTTTATCATCAGCGCCTCACAAGCTCAAATATTGATGACTCAAATCCCACAACGCAACTTCGTATTCTGCTGACATCATCTCTACTCCCAGTACAAATAACACACCACACATAGTTGTTGTTAAAAATGTATTTGCAGGGGTGTTGGGGATCTACAACCACATTCAACAGGGGGGTTCGGGGGCACTCCCCCAGACATTTTCAGACCATTTTAATGTGGGCCAGGCGGCTAAAGATTAAAATGTTGAGGTTGTAATGCTCTAAAATGATCTGATGAAACTGTGCCAGGAGAAAGTGACTAAAGCCAGTTAATACATTAGTATACTTAATTACTCAATATAGTATTGGCCAAGAAAAATAATTAGGGTCAAATTGTGCTCAAAATAAATGTACCCAAACGTTTGTTGAATACAAAGTTAAATACCATAATGTGCCACTTGAGGGTCACAATGTATTAATACTAATAACTTATTAGACAATTAAAGCAATCACCACTTAGCATGGATGGACTCATCATAACATAACAAAAGGAAGGTCAAGTACAAACTGACCAAACGTCAGCAGAACTATAAATGTGACACTGATATACGTAATTGTAAACAAGTTAAAATTTACATTCTCTATTTAACTGAAAATGTAAAAGTAATTGTTATCCTTACTAATTTCTTTTACTGCACCCAACTATTCTTTCTTGCCAAAGTGACAAAACAACTTACATTAAATTGAAAAAATGGAATAAGCATTGATTTAACAATTAACACTGATACAACTACACAGTGAAAAAATTTTAATTCCAACAGCAGTGCTCTCCCCAGAATCTTAAAGGGATGGTAAATATGCCTCTCATGGGGTTGCATTTTCCTCCAAGGATGGTTTAATGTACCTTTTTTTTAATGTTTTTCCAAAGGTACATGCACCCTAAAACTATTAACACTATACAGGCCTATATAGTGCCTAATAATATTGTTTTATGTTTAGACGTGCAGTATAAAGCAGGGAAGAGAAAATCTGTTAATTAACTTGACTAGACCCATTCATATAGATGACTATTTTGAAAATAAAATAAGAACTAGACTAAATATTAGAAGGTTGAGCTTATAATCACCTCACTTGAAGCTCTTTTTAACTATAATATTAGTTATTATAATAAGACGAGCGCTGGTAACGCTGGGGGGAGGGGCTTGAGACATAGAAAAAGTCCTCTTTCCTTTGGGTCAAATCAAAAACAAACTACTCTGTGAAGGACAGAAACAGCGTGAACTCCTCCTGCTCCTCGGCCTCTCCTCTGTCGCCTCCTTCATGTGAGCGTTCCATGGCTCCGCTGTTGTCTTGTGTTGTCGGCTCGCGCTGCAGTGTGCTGAGAAAGCGGAAAAAATAACAGCTGTAGGCTCCTCGCGCTGATTGATACTCATGGTTCACCCACGCTGTTGAGTGAACCATGTGCGGACTGGTCGCTCAGTGTGTGAATCTACTGTTTCTTAGCACCAGACAATAAACTTTGCTTTGGTATCGATTGCTACTGCCTCCGACATCGACTGGTAGATCCTGATCGACGCAATGGGCACCCCATCCCACTATCTAGCATGACATTGCTTGGCTAATAAGTGATTTAAAAACACTTTGGTTTATTCCCCCCCACCCCCCCCATGTCAAATCGGATGGCGGGCTATTTTGATTTGGCGTCCCCGCCATCCTTGTACGCACGTAGCGAGGCCCCTGGACAGAACAAGAAGTGAAGATCCACACCTGTCATGAAAAGACTGCGTTTCTGCCACTTTTATATTATGATATATTGTATTAAAACCTACAAATCAAGTTAGAAATCTGGGGGTAATAATGAACTCAGATTTGAATTTTAACAGCCACGTCAGATCAATAACATCAGATTTTTACCATCTAAAAAACATTGCCAAAATCAAAAGTATAGTGTCTAAGCCAGACCTGGAGAGACTTATCCATGCGTTTGTCTCTCGTAGATTAGACTACTAAAAACAGTTTTATAACTTTGGAAAACGTTAAGAATGTTTGCGTCATGTTTGTCCTTCTACGGAAACCATATTAAAACAATGTATCCCCCCATTTATTTTTATTTTCATACATTTTTGAAAAAGCTCCAGGGAGCCACTAGGAGGGCGCTAAAGATCCGCATGCGTCTCCAGCGCCTCGGGTTGCTGACCCCTGCTCTAGTAGATTAGACTACTGTAACGGCCTGCTCAGTGGCCTCTCCAAACGAGCTGTAAAACAGCTGCAGTACATCCAGAACGCTGCTGCCCGGGTCCTGACTAGAACCAGGAAATACGATCACATTAGTCCTGTGCTCAGGTCTCTGCACTGGCTCCCTGTGGCTCAGACAATAGACTTCAAAGCGGCTCTGCTTGTATACAAGTCTCTCCGTGGCCTAGCACCAAAGTACATCTCGGACATGTTGGTGGCCATATCGGACTCTGAGGACCTCAGGGACCGGCCTCCTGCTGGTGCCCAGAGTCAGGACTAAACATGGGGAATCTGCGTTTCAGTTTTATGCAGCTAATATCTGGAACAGTCTTCCAGAGGATGTGAGACAGGCCTCTACTATGGCAATGTTCAAATCTAAACTAAAAACGGTTTTGTTTGGCTGTGCATATGACTGAAATGCTTTTCTTTGCACTCTTCTCTTTTATGTCTTGAAATATTATTTTGTGATTCTGCCATGTCTTTGATTTTAATGCATTTTTTCCTGTTGTGTGAAGCACTTTGAATTGCCTTGTGTACAAATTGTGCTCTGCAAATAAACTTGCCTTGCCTATTATTTTATAGCAGACGTAATTATAATTATTTTTCACAATTTACATTCATTATAATTTGTAACAAATAGTCTAATGGTGCTTTATAAATGAATTGAAATGTTGTATTGCTCTTTTAAAAGTTGATTAGAATATAAACTGACACTGGACTCTGACTTTCCTCTGCGTGAAACAATGAGTCCTAGTCTGATTCGCCTTCACCACCCGAAAGAAACCTCATCAATGTTTTGAAGCATTGCCAGGGCCTCTTGTACGGATAATCGCTTCAAATCCATTTTACCTTTTGCTTTGCTGTGAGAGACACTAAAGGTGCACTGTCATCCCCATGAATCTGAAAGAGCAATGCAACAGAGTAATTAGACGTACAATTCTGAAACCCGTCAAATTGACGGCCTTGGGAGTTCTAGTGTTAAAGTAATAGGTCAGGGAATCATAGGTTTCCATAATGATGCCATAAGTGATACATGGCTCTTGATAACGATAACAGTAATTTTGGAACTCAGAAGAAAGCCCATGTATTTCTTTCGTGTATAGGCTTTCAGATCTTCTTTTTGAATCACTCTTGATATAATTCATGATAAAATGACCACATGTTGCTGTTTGGTTCATACATGATTTGACTTCATGCATGTGGAAATGTGATGCTATATCTGAACCATTTCTGCTGCGCGCACACCTCTGCTCTGTCAATCCAACTCGCTTCTTCTCATTTCCTCCCATGAGGCAATTATCTCCAGTCAGCTTCATGTGTTTATTATCTGGAAAGAAATGGAAAAGCATGAGCTGCTGGTTAATGTGGCGGTGTATTTCTCTGCTGGTTGTAATTCCTCTGCGACGGTCCCTTACATTTTCACCTGCACCTGCCCCCCCCTTTCTTCGCATCTGCCCTTCTCTCCCACAATCTCCTCCTATGACTGTCTAATAGCATGGCCCCATCTCACTCCTCCAGTCCTGTCTCAAAGAATTTCCCTTACTGCGTATTTCAGTTTCCTGCTATTCCCACGATGCATTTAAGTAACCAGCTTGACATTTTAAGCAGAACTCATCTTTGAGTTCATAGTTTTGGCTCAGTTATCTTGAGTTTTTGAATTATACGAAAGTCAAAAACTGTATAATTAAATTATTACTGTTGTACTCAGAGCCCTGGTACATGTATGTACATGTACACAAACTAAGGAGAGGCAATATTTATAATGTGTTAATATGCACAATAGTTATTTGTTTATAAACATTTAAAAGGCACTTAAAAGCATTTAAATGTATACATTTTTACTTTGCCCCATGTCACCCTTGAAAAAGAGATTGCAATCTCAATAGGTTCTGACCTGGTAAAATAAAGGTAATAATAGGCATCTTAAACCACTTATCATTATTAGCCCTTATTAATGTCTGATAAATAGTTTGGGTTACTCTTTTAAAAGAAGTTCCTTACTAAACAGCCATAGTACTAATAGAATAAAGTAAAAATAAACAGTATCAGTATGTACACTTTCTGAATTGTGACATAGAATGAATGTAATTGATTGAATCTTAGTTTGTAGATGTTATTATATTTATTAGTTGGTTCATCTTCATTAGAGCTGGAACTGACATGAGTAATGACCAGTACTTACTTACAGATACTCATACTTACATGGAAGTGGGTGCAGTAATCTAAAGTTTTACCTTTTTTTTTACTAAACATGTTTGTTGTTTCACCTCATGAAGTCTGCTGTGTTCCAATCAGACAGGCTGGGGTCACGTGTGTGTTATGTGTCAGGAGGTGCTCTGTCTCCTGTCCTCCTCCTCCTCCCCCCCCCCCCCCCCCCCCTCGCCCCCCCCCCCTGCTGATAATCAATCTCCTCCAGAGCTCCACACTGGATTCAGCCCATCCTCACATCACTGCTGACCACACAGCCGCTTCTGAGTCTGCCGTCATTACTGTAATCCACCCTGGTAGAACTAATGACACTATGAAACCAGAAGCTGTGTTTATAAATAGTACTGTTCAGCATAATTAACTTCTGAAAAAGGAAAATCCATATTCGTAATTGTATCTAAAACTGGGGCAGTTCTATGCGTCATTTCTGTTATATTTCGGTCAGCAGTTTAATATCTATTTAAATAATCCCATGTGAATTACATAGACAATTCAAATCTTCATTATAAATGTTTCACCTTCATTCATTTCAACCAATATATGTGATAGATTGCAACCATTTGATGTGATTTGATCTGGGGAGTAAAAAAAAAAATCAAGATATTAGTTATGTCGTAAGTGTACATCTGCGTACTGGTAATGTCATGTTTTGTTGTTGTTTTTGTTTCAGTATCTATGATGTATGATTACACAATTTGTTTATAACATTCACAATTTCCTAAAGTATCAAAAATCCTCTTCATGAATTAACATAAAAGTTGAATTATATAGTCAAGTTCAATTTGTTGATTTCTGGAAACATGCAACTTTATTTCATGGTGATTTCCTGTTACCTTTTTTTTTTTTTCAAAGTTTGAACACAGCCAAGTAAAAGCAGTAAAATTCCCTCATTATATAGTTCCCCTCACAGAATAACAAGATTCCTCAAAACAACTGTAATCCAGTCAAAAAGTTCAGTCAGAACAAGGTCGTACCTGAAGTGATGAAGAGCCACTCGATCATGTAAACAAACTGTGTGAGAGACAGGCCAGTCCACCTTATTGCAGAACATGTGAGTATCGATCATTGTAGTGCAGACGGGAAAGAGGTAATGACCCAAATTGAAAACATTGATTTAGTTCAGATAGACTGCCCTTGAAAACGGCCTGCTGGCAAAGAGAATTTTATCTCTTTATTTTATGTCCCAGAAAGCAAATTTTAAAGGACCAGAAAGCACAAAAGTTTACACAAGCTTAAATGCAAACTGTATTATTACGAATTAGTATGTGTTAATATTGCCACTTCTAAAAAAGTTATTTCAAAGTCCTGTACTTTGTTTAATTTGCTATTTTAGCCCCACTTATAGTCCCCTCTCGCTCTTATGTTGAACTATGTCAGAGAAACAGCTGTCACAGAAGTTTTGACTTTGTGGCATTTGACGCCGCAGTGCCACAGTGCAGCTAAATGCCAGCGTGGTTCCTCCTGAGGTGTCCAAAAAACGCATTAGCACATGTAAATAATAAATCAACCCCTATCCAAGTAGCAGCAGCAGCAAATCTCTCAGGTCCATCTCACAACCTTCCAAACATTGCTATTTTTTTTATTTTTATTTGACCTTATTCTGCACCCCCAAACTTTTTACTAACTTTTGGAAAGGTGAACAATATTTATGATGGATTAGATCAAAATACAGACATAAGGATCAACACTTGTCCAAGGGGAAAAGAAATGTGCACAAAGGAAATAGATGCATTAACACTTCTTCTTTCTTGAGTTGAACAACCTTTAGAAATGTCGTGCTTTGCTATTGCTGACTATGTTTAAACAGTTGGTAAACTTTATTTTATTTTCATTGACAGTATTTCTGCAGGGCTGTTGTAGGCGGCAAGTAAGCTGGAGGGTTGTGTAAGGAGTTCAAGTAAACGTAATGTGAAACGTAAAAGTTGCTCTTTGGTTTCAACTCGCTATGAGAAACGTTTTCAGCGTGTGATCATTAATTGACGACAAATGTGGCAAGTGAGACAGAATATACTACTCGTGTTATGTGTCGAAGCAAGAGTACAAAGGAACCATAACAGGAAAACTGCATTTCATGAAGAAAATTAGGTAAGATAAACAAACCTTTACTTGTCCCACAATCAGGACAAAAAAAACAAAAAAACGCAGCAGTTGAATAACACAAAGTAACCTACAACCAAGGACTGGGCGGACATTAGACTGGACGTACGGGAAATTAAAAGAAAAATCACATTCAGTCTCATTTCATTTTCAATGTGTCATAATTTTGTTTCTGTTTATGTCCTGTGTTGCTTGTAGTATTTTTGTTTTGTATAGTGCTCTCTGGTTGTGTTCTATGTTGTTTGTTATAACATATTTTTGAAAAAAGAAAAAATCAAACTGTTTAATACAATAACAATACTATAATAATTTTATATTAGAATATTTATAACATAAAATAAATCAATGAAGTGGATGCTCCTAAAAGGGTGACTTTGGCCATGTACTGGAAACTGTAAATACAAGAAAGATTCTGTGGAGCACTTGTGGTTATTCATGTTAAAATGCAGTTTACCGTGCATCCTAAATTATGGACGTTACCAGATGTGTCCATTTACAATAATCGTATGTAATCAAAACAACATAGATCGTTTTGCACAAACTGTATCACCACTAGTGGTAAACAAACGTCTGTGTGATTGGGATGGTGCAGTGAAACTATGTTAATGACTTACTCTGGGTTAATTAAACTCCATGCCTCCTCTCTTCCTCCCTCCCTCACTTTGTCAGTCTGCTGCCAACCTTTAAAGCCATTATGTGATTAGCCAGAGATCGACCTGATGACTGTGTGACAGATAGAAAAACTGTAGTATCTAATGAGCCATCACTCAGACAGGGGCCCACACTCACACACACTTCAGCACAACACACAGGGACAGGGTAAATATGGCAGAGTAATGACACTTTTCTCATTGGGTTTTCTCTCAGCTTTCAGTCAATACGGCCGTGTCCATACACAGGCTAATTAGATACAAAGGTTATAACAATAATGGTCTGGTTTGGTAGAGGCTGCTTACACTATCAAGATGAGGTGGCTATGGCAGAACAGAACAAAACAGAACAAAAAAAGCGTAGGAAGCGGCTGTTGCTACTTCCCCTAATGGTATACATTAACAACACCCACGTTTAGAAAATGTAAAAAGTGAATTCTTATTTATTTTAGTTTTACTTTGAAGGTTGTAAATCACAGTTTGTAACCGCAGTGGGCTGCTGCTGTGCAGCGCTCAGGGAGACAGAGACACAGGGACCATCTCAGATCTAGAGCTTGTCTTTGTTAGGACCTTAGCTGGAGGATTTTACATATATGGTGTTTGTTTTGGACTGATGGAGAAAACCCAAAACATGGGCAGAAAAACAAGCAATGCTTATCCATACTAACATTTGTTGTTTTAATTAGCACTTTTAAAGCAATTGTTTATTTGTTTATTTTGTTGTTTTTTGTTTCCGTCTGTGTTTCAACTGCTCTGGGCGTTAGCGATAGCATTAGCAGCATCAGTTTTGGATGAATCTAGATTAGCAGGCCATATCTTCTTGCCAATGGCCATCCTCGCCAGCTCTCGGAAGCTAAGCAGGACAGGTCCTGTTTAGTACTTGGATAGAAGACCGCTGGAATGAGGCAATGTTGTTGTGTCCTTTGGCAAGATATTCACCCACAGTGCCTTGTAAAGTATTTGGAGTGCCTTGAAGGTGGAAAAGTGCTTTATAAATACACTGTAATAATAATAATAACCAAGACAACAATAGATAATTTCGTCACTACGGATGCACTTGTATCTGGTGTACAGTATTGATGTAATCGGTTAATCTTCCCATCACTAGTCTGGTACAATCATCTCTGCTTTTATGTTTAATGTACATAATTGTACATTCTTCTAATACATAAATTAAACCAGAAACATAGAAATGACACCGCTCTGGGAGCAATGAATGGGTCAAATCAAGATGTAACTACTACCTTAATCTGGTGGAACGTGACAGACCAAGTCATGCTCTCTCTTTTGTGTCCCCAGGAGGATATTTGTTCTTTGCATTTTACCCACTGTTGTCTCCCGCAAGGGCAACCCATTACGAGCAGTGGGCAATCAGGTTGTGTAGTGGTGAGGAGTTGCAGTTTACAGGATTAGTCTGTTGTGCATTTAATGGTTGAAAAAAGTAGTACATCCAAGCATCAGCCCTAGATTCTGCTTGTGAAAATTTCTCTTGGACAACTACTGGCACAGCAGTCTTTCCTCACACGTCACAGTGAACAAAGCCCACTCGGACTTGTGTTCTAAAAATAACTATTTGGATATTCTTTTCTACTGTGTGTCTGGGCGAACTTGTCATGCCAAGTTGTTTTTCTTCTTTTTTTTGCAGACACGCTCACCAAACCTGTCAGCCTCTGCTTTGGATGCAATGGTGGAGGTGTGAACAGTCACAGTGAAGGCTGGGAGAAAGTCCTAATCTCGACAACGATACTTGTACAACCCCTGCGCTTTTATGTTGGAAACTTTGACAGGAGACAAGGAGAAGCAGACAGTGTGATGGATCGGAAAGGGTTGTCTAGTTGTTTTGACATGACATGAAAAAGTTTGTCAGGGAGTGAGACATGGCAAGATAAGGGAACAAAGTCAAGTAAAAACATTCAATTACGAGCTTTGGTACCTCACTAGTGTGTGTGCACAGCTTCAGAACAGCTTTTTCAGACACAGAAGTGAAGCAGGCATAGATCCCCAACGTTGCAGTCAATCCTAGTGCTTACGGCTCTCTTTTCTGGGTTTGTGATTGATATAATACTTAATTATTAGATGCAGATGCAGCTGTCTAACAAGTGCTTGATAAGTGCTGCTTTTACATTATACAAAAGACAACATTTACAAGGATAAAGTTTGGAACTCCACATTAAAAACATTCTAAAAAGTTGTTCCCTCGTTGTGGGTGTCTACCGCCAACGTTTTGAGTCATCATTACTTTATATATGACTTTGTATATTACTCATATACTTCTGAGCAGCAGAAATTATTTTGTTGTGTTTTGGGGGGAATTGTTTCACAACATATTCTCCCAAAAAAATCACTTCACTTAACATAACACTAATTATGTTGAATATGATGGCGTTACCATAAACCACTTTCTAAAATTACTGGCTATATTGCCTTGCCAACTAAATTTACATATATGCCAAAATTAAGCTTGAAAACACAGCTCAGCTTTTATCATGGTTCATATTGGAAATTAGTGGTGCAACTTTAATGGAAATTTTAGGCCGACACCAATGTTATAGGGAAAGTTTGGGCCAATATTAGGTAGACATTTCTTACTGTTTGGTTATTTTAGGTCACATTCACAATACAAATTGAAGCGGACTGAAATCTGTTCTTTTGGCTGATACCGCTATTACTCAATTATGTGAAAATTGGCTGATACCGATACTGGTCTGATATATCGACGCATCCTTATTGGAAAGCACAATGAATTCAAATATTTGAATTTCCTTTTCTGTTTTCTGTATTGTGAAACGTAACTTGAAGAATATACTTATTACTATTCATCAGTGTGTTTGCATAATGTTTTCGAAAAGAAAAACTGTTGTTAAATTGACAAGTGGTTTTAAGTGGGAAGGAACGAGCTCCCATGAAATTAAAAATAGAATTTGCCTTAATTTGGTAGAAGAAGCAAAATCGACATTTATAACCTTTAAACCATGTTGTAATAGTGAGTTATATTTCTAATCATTCATGCATGTGTGAGAAAACCTGTGTTGTCCTCATTCAAGGTGTTCTCTAAAGATTTCTGTTTTCAACTACTTTCCAGCCCACAACCCTGTTCTTCCTTGCAATTCTTGTTCAAATGTTCCAAAAGCTGAAAACGAATTGAAAATGTATTGCTTGTTATTTTAAAATTCCACTAAGTTGAGACCAGCAGCTGTAATTTAGTTGGGCAGTTTTGAACCCAGTTTGTAATTCCAGATAAATATTGCAGTTTACAATTAACTCCATGTAAAATCATTATTTAAGTTTGAACTCTTTCTAAAACTCTGGCTTCTCTAAAAATTGCACACCTCAAATATATACATAAAACATAAAATGCATATAAGCATGTTTAAAAGCCACAATAATTCATGTCTACTTTAAAATGTATTGATTCCCCAAGATCGTAATCACGCTTCACAAAGCCTCCTGCTCAAAAGGGACGTGTTATGATTCACACGGGCCTCGAAAAATTAATTATCCTAGATTTAGAGTTATCCTTCAGAAACCAGTTCAGGTGCAGCAATATGTGGCATGAATTCTGTTTTCAAAAACGTTTTAGGTTGCAGTTTATGAAGTCATCTCGTAACATGTTGCCATAATTACAGTGACGTGCGGTGACTTTGAGTAGGCAAGCAGACTTAGTGGTGATCATCAATATTTAGTTGGTTATGATTAATACAGCAAATTTGTATTCTAATTAAATTGCATTTTAGTAATTTTTTGTTTTTGTTTTTTTCATGGCAAACAAACAAGCCTGGACCCACAGTTTAATATGTCATATAAAGGCCTGTATTTTACACACTGTAGGTACAAACTCAGTGAGCTATGGTTGTTCCTTCACAAATGTCTCCTATTCATCTTATTTATGCAGATGATCCTGCAGTAGTCTATTATTATAATTTAATTGATTATTTATGCACCAGGGACAATTTGAATGAATTACAAATCCTAGGACGGTTCTACATGTGCGTAATGCTCTTACTACACAAAACACACGTTTATGCAGAGATACTTACAATAACAGTGCTCTGGTCAGACAAATGATGCAATAGAGCTTTCGTGCCACAAATGTCAGTTTTAAAACCAGCCCTGCGTTAAACCAGTCACGATAAAACTCACCTGTCGCTCCCAGATGCAAATCAAAGCTGCGTCTTTCCTGAAGAAATGTCCTGTATTTCCTGAGTTAGTACAAAACAGCCACAGACTCACTTAACTCTTCTGAAATAGTCCTGTTATTCCTTTATCCAAAACTAGTGTCACAGACCAACTCTCCTTTTGTTCTTCATTGTTTCATCTGGATCCATTACACACAAACAAGCTCACTATGGGATTAAATCACTGCCTGTTTTTCTAACAAACTTCAAATCATTAGAAAAGTGATCATAGCCTTAGCTACTAACAATAATGTGCTGCTAAAAGCTAGTTATTTTAGTCCTTGTAGACAGTTTGGCGCTATTGTTGTTGCCCTGCTGCCCATGTGCAATTAGAGCACAGGAGCAAAAGCTATTGACGTACCATGTGGTTTTCCTATGGTTTTATTCTGCACTGTATTAGCCTGGTGTGGTCCTCAGTATGCATGAGCAGACCTCCAAAACAAGCTGCTGTCATCCGTGCTTGTAAAAGGACATGTTAGAGAACGGAACATTAACGAGCCTCTTAACAAGGTAAGAGTGTGCACTGGGCAGTAGGTGAGAAAGCAAGGTTCTTGACCTGCAGTACTACCAAGTGGCCTATAGAGGCCACTAAAAGACCCTGTGACTTACAGCCAAGCTTCAGCAGCAGAAGTGAGGGCAAAACAAGCTCATTTGGATACATTTCTTTAGATATAATTTATTTTAGATATAGTTGTGACAGACCGTCATTTCTTATTGTATTGGTCAATCACTTCTTGTCTTGATTACCCTGAAGGCACGCCCGTGACTAATTACCTTGAGCAGTATTCAGAATTCAGATTAGAAAGAATTGTACACTACATGGCTTTGGGGGATCACATGTAGTCAAACCTGCCCTTTTAGGTTTGTTTGTTTGTTTGTTTGTTTGCATGGATGGTTATTTTTTGTCAAATTGTAAATTAATTCTTATAATTCACATGCACAGCTTACAGTGAAAGATCTAATTTCAGACATGGACAAAAAGCTTTAAATGCATGCTATATAAATTGAACTCATGGCCTTATTCCACCACAAAATATGCATTCAAAGCAATAATCAGAAAATCAATGTCAGCTAATCAGAAAAGGCTTGTTTATTTGACTATCAATCACCCTTTATTTATAGAGCCCTTTACAACACTCAAAGTGACCAAAGTGCTTCACAATAAAAATCAAACAATGACAACAACAAACGCTGATTGCTCTTGTCTCCTGTCACCGAAAAACCCCGCCTCGCCTCACTATCATGCCTTCGACCCCAGCTTCCTATTGGATGACGGCGAGATGTTATTGGCCAATCGCAATGCTTTGTCCGGGGACCAGACCTCCAGCGGGTATTTCCGATCTCTTCTAAATGGCGGGTTTGGCGAAGCGACCAGCAGAGGCTCCATTCCCATTTAAGAAGTTGGCAGCACGATGCTACCTCCCCTTTTGCATTACTGGCTGTCGCTTCAACAGCAATGTTTGAATGTTTTGCCAACGGCATGATGAGTGAAAACTATCGATTTGAGGAAACGCGGCTCGGCAATGCGATGATCGGTGTTTGTCGGTTTTTATTCGCCAATTTGCAAAAAGAGTTGGAAGACATTTGCGTTTCGTCGTTGGCATCTGGATGGAACCGCGTTGAGAGAAACATTTGCAAAGACACAAGCGGAAAAGTGGCCAACCAAACTTTAGATTGCACCGACAAAACGCAATAAAGTCCAGATGCGAAATCTCAAAAGCGGAAATGTACGGACAATGCTTCGCCAGAAAACTTTGTGGACAGTGGTTGGAGTTTGGCTTGTCTTCCGCAGATGTACTGGTTTTCGCAGAGGTACAGTTACTCATACCTCCCTTGCCGTCCTCCTGGGGGCACGGATCTCACAGTCCCAGGTCGCAGACGCTCTCAGGAGCCTGGTCCAAGAGGCCGACTGCAATCAAATGCTCAAACTGGACTAGGTGAAATTGGTGACGGAGGCTTTGAGCTGCAAAGGAAACGTCAGCAGTTGAAAAAGACTGAGAAATGAGAACAACCACAGGAGTTGAAATGATCTTGATTTGGTTAGCTTAAGGTCTGCAGCTAATGATTATTTTGATGATCAATTTATAGAGGTTATGCTGATGACATCACAAAACTCTGAATTTCAGCAGTGTGTACAACTAGCCACATGCTGATACCATGAGAAATAAAATTCTAACTCAAAAAAAGATAAATGACAGTATGCACCAGCTACTATAATTGTGTCACAAGATTGCAAATGCTTTAAATTTTGATTTGAGATTTGGGTTTCATTACCATAGCTCCTAAGACTTAACGTCATTATACTTACATAATCTAGTTAAGATTTGGTTAAAGAAGAAGTCAGTTTTGTTGTAATCATGGAGCATACTGTATCTGTTACATAATGTTGATTGGTCAAATCTAAACAGATATTATTAGGACTGAAAGCCTATATACGGTAAATATGTTAGCCAGGGAGAAGCAATGGTTTGAAGTGAAGGATTACATTTTTTTTATAGAAAGAAATCTCCCTCATAAGACCTTGGCAGAAATCAAACCAGTGATCTAATTATGAGGTACTTGACAGCTCTGAAGAAGAGGTGGCTAAACTCAACAGGCCTTAATGACCCAAGCGTGAAATTTCCCAGACTTATAAACAAGACCTATGAAATGAGGATTTCTGTCATGCGCATCACAGCACAGCGGTAGAAAACTTTTACAGCAAAGTCAGTCGTCATGTCTGTAAAATCGCAGCGCTGACAGATGATATAGTTCGCTTTGCTGAACTCTTCATTAGAGCACCGAGAGGAACAAGGACATGCGTGCCGCTGTATTTGTGCATTTCAGCAATCACATCGCTGCATTCAGTGAAGGTATGAGCTGTCATAGTCCGGTATACAGACTCCTGCTCCACAGCACGTCAAATTAACGTATTCAATATTTCAAGTCATTTAGAAAACATTATTAGGCTAATTTATATCATATATAATCGATTGGTATATTGTGAAAAATAACTAGGCCTGTTATTATTTTATTTTTTATTATAATATAAAAGTGGCATAAAAGAGATGCTGTGAGGTTCCTGACCTCTATTTGTGGACAATTCTCAAACTGGACCTCGGTGAAGGTTTATTAGTGACCCCTGCCATATAGAGAATCCACAAATCAAGTAATTTGATTAAACTTTGCTCTTATCCAATTTCTCAAAACAAACTCCAAAAATCTCCAAAAATCAGCCTCTTGTTTTCAAGCGGCTGAAGAGGAAGTGGCGTAATGAGCTTTGCCTGCATCATGCTGTATAACCAATTAGCTTAAAAGGGTACCACAGCCGCAGCAGCACTCTGTATGGGATGGATTGCTGCTTTTTTAAGTGTGAGCCGTACAGGTCATGTACTGTATGTGTGTAATATGGCTGGTGGCATGGGTGGGCGCTCCAGTGTTGCATCAGCACAGATAAGATTCTGATTTAATCATTGCTTTACAAACTTTTCTGAGTGTTAGTGTGTTAGTGTTTGTGACTTCTTATTTCTGAGGGCAATGGAGAACCAGTCAACATTTAGGCGAGGCCAATGGCAGATACTGTAATGTAATTGCCTCGGACAGTTGAGATAATAGCTTCCAATACATGTTTTAAAGAATTTAAGGTAAGCACAGACATCTAAATTGAAGAGGACATGTCATCTGGACTTTATTGGTTCTTTCAGGGCTAATACTAGCAATTTTGGTGCAGAAATGCTCCCATAACCCCAAGTCCTTTAGAAAGTGAAAAAAAATACAAAGGGCTTTTGTAGGCTTTGATTCAACCTTCAGTGACTATTTCTGAAGTACTTGTTTTGTAAATTAAATAAACAAATCGTACGATTTGGATAAAAGTCACACAATTCCTTGTAATCTAATGCATTATTTAGTATTATTTGCAGCTCATTATTCAGTTAGTTTACTCAGGGCCACCCAGAGGCTTTGATTTTTCTGTTCCACCCAGCGCTCAGACGTTTGCTATCTTCTGAGGACAGAGGCTCCAGAAAACACTAGTGGCTTCAAACTATTCATTGGACTATTCATTCATTTGTGTTGCACTTGCAAAACATGTTTTCAAACACTTTAGTGAGAGAGATGACACTGACTAGTTAGTTTAGAAATCATAAAGAACTAAAGACAAAGTAGGTTTGCTGTAGGGTGTGGTTCCTGTTTGATTACAAACTAAACAATACAGCTCCTGTGCTAATATAGGCTACTTTTTGCCATTCAATAAACATTATGATCAAGCTGGTGCTCCTCAGACAATATATAAATCAAAATAGTATTCTTAATGTTATTCTTTTAAAGAAGTCTTTCAAATACGCTTTAAAGGACAAACAGAACAACTAACACATGGCAGTCCAGAATCTGCTGTGATGCTGAAGGTGTTCTGACACAAAACAACGAGCCATTGGTCAATAATAATAGAAAAGTAAATTAACAAACACTCACAGGAATTAATCTAACTGATATCTGTCCCAGAGCATCTCCTGTCCTTAGACCCTCCTTCCCAGGCCAAGGAAAAACTACAAAAAAAACCCAGTGGGAAAAAGTAGAAACCTCGGGGAGAAACCACAGTCAAGGAAAGCTCCTACTCCGACGGACTGACAGGCTGCAAATGGTTCAGGACTGATGTGCACCCATTTGCAGATAGAGGTTGTAGAACCAGAAAACAATAAAGAAGGGGAGAATGTGGCTCCTTTAGGATCACGAGAGATCATCCAGTCAGATCAGGGCGTCGAGCCAAGATTGAATACAAATATATGTATACAAAATTTTGAGTATTCAGGTAGTTACTCTTTCATTTGGTGGTATTCTGAATACAGTTACTTTCCTACAATCTAAGGAAAACACTGCAGTATTTGATCACACACTTTACTGTAAGCTTCAAACTGGACAGTATTAGTGAGAAAAACATACCTTTTGTGGGAGTGAGTGCATTTGAGATTTTCCCCTTCTCGAATCGGTGGTAAATAAATGCATAACCAACAAGGAACCAGTTTTAACCCTTTACATTATAATAAAATGCAACTTAATGTGCAAGTATTGTCTGATTGAAGTTACATATACATTTTAATGCAAATATTCAATAATCTTTAACTAAATACATTTTTAAAGTGTTCTTCCCAACACTGCCAGCAATAAACTAAACTTACTGAAAGAGCATTTTGCATAAAAGAAAACATGGCTAAAACAGAAATACAGTGTAGCCAATAAGTATTGGGCAACATAAAAATTTGCAAGTTCACCCATTTAAAAAGATAAGAGAGGCTTGTAATTTTCATCATAGGTACACATCAAACATAATTTGATAATTATCAATTGCTTAAAAATCATGCAATTTGATTTCCTGGGGGAAAAAAAAATTACATTCTGTCTCACGCTTGATGTGTACCTATGATGAAAATTACAAAACCTCTCTTATCTTTGAACTTGCAAATTTTTAAGTTGCCCAATACTTATTGGCCCCACTGTAGTTTACTCTTTTACTGCATATGGCCTTGATGATTCCACTGTGAAACCCTTTTTAACAGAATGAGAGGGGAAGCTGTGCCCACTTCAACATGAGCGAATAAAAAAGAACTGTATCTTTGATTAACAGCTGCAGGAGTGAGAGATCAGCTCTAACGGCCCTCTGCATACTAACCACGCAGCACTTCACTCAGGCGCCTCTGCATATCATCTGCACTCTCAGCTGGTCACGTTAAGAAGGAAGAAGAATCTACCACGCATCAAATTGAAACAGACAGATCAGGTAAAGTAGAATCATTCTTTAAATTTAATATTTCTGGGGGAGGGTAGGTCAATTGCTTGTCTTGTTGTGGAGTGTGACATTAAATACATATAGCATTTGTTCGACTACAAAAACGTTGTATTTCATTGGTCACAAAAAATATTTAAAAATTAAACATAATTGAAAAACACCACATTCTTACTTTGAGTGGGTTTGTCTTTCCGCGGATCTGATGTCTCCATGGAGATATGATATGCTTAATGCCATTCTGTGGAACATTCTTGGCAGGGCATTAACAAGTACGTGGGAGACTATCCAGCAGGAAAGTTACTTAGTGCATCTTTACTCGGCATGGCAAAAGACTACAAATCATCATAATGTTTTTTTTATATATTTCTTCCTTCCATTTAGAGTATGTACCCTTAAGCCCTAAAGAGTCTGACTTACAAATAAACAAACACAATAGGATATAAAGTTTTAATTATGACCAAATTGATAGTAAATCTACATTACAGTAATAACCTTTTACATATTGTCTGCCTCCCCAGACACTTGTCGCTTTAGCTCATTAACTGCATTTCATCACATTTTCCATTTTGAATTAATCTAAATCGATCTGACTGAGCACAATCATGAATTAGATTTCCACCTCTTTATAATCATTTGGTAAAGAGATACATTTTCCCTAATGATGAAATTGTTGTTTTAATTAAAGTGCTGTCAAGTGCAAAAAGTGAATCTGATGCCACAGCATGAAACAAAAATGTTATCACCAAGAGAACAGGAAAAACAAAATGACAGGGATTCAAAACAGTGGCAACTAGATATTCAGATGCATAAATCAACTGTCTTAATTCTGAGTCTGATCAATAACATGGAACTGATAAACAATTCAGATTTCTTTCTTAGGTTTCATCATGAGAACAGGTAAAACTAAAATAGCATTCAGGAGGACAAATTAAACACTATTTAACGACAATGAACTCTGCCTTTAATGACAGTGGTAGATGCACCAGAATTGAACTCCTCTCAGAATTCCACAATTCAAAACATACAAAAAATACAAAAAGTCCCGCTTGTGATGTGGTGTTGCCTGCTGTTTCACGGACTGGGGTCTTGGAGGAGTACAAGTGGATCTGAATCACAGGACTGAGGCCAACAGGAGTTCACACTTAAGCTTTAATCCACTGTCATGAAACTGTCGGGAGACAGCAGGGGGCTCTGGTCAATTGATCCACTGGGAATTGCACCTAAAGCTGTGAACGACCAGAGGGATCATAAGCTGTTTGAAAGCGCCTCTGCTTTCCCCAAACCCTTATCATTAAACCATTTCTTAATCCTCCAAAACTGATTCACAGGCTCTTTTTTTTCATAATTTACACACATAGACATTGTGTAAAAGTATTTTGTTTTCCTCCGAAGATCTATTTTTCTCCTCATCATGACTCAAGGTTTTTGAGAAGCTATAGCTTGATGATTATCCTGTATTATGTTTTAGGTTGGAGGAAACTTAACCAGACACGGGAAAACAAGCAAACACCAACAGAACAGCCTGCATACCATCCAAGAATCAAACCTCCAACTTCGATCCATGAGCCAAACGTGCTTATTATGGCACAGCTTTTTGATGTAGCGTTTGACTGATGGATGGATCTTGCTTACTGACAAACAGAATGAAGAGCGGAAAGCAAAATACATCAAATATAACTTTCACGGCTTGCAAAATATGCTCATTTAAAGTATACATGAATAATTAGCCATTAGATTTATGTCGTGCTTTTTGGACACTCACACTCATTCACACTCGATGGTAATATGAATTAGACAGAGGTTCCTGTGGCTGACAGGTGTGGCCTCTGCAACCTCCACCAATTACTCATTCACACACTACTTTGGCCAGTGGATGAAGTAAAATGGTAAATGGTCATACCTTCAAGGAACACAAAGCACTTTATATCAAGGAACCTATTCACACACATCAGTACACAGACACAGGAGGTGAGGCCAAGGATGTCAACTACCAACCTTCGGATCAGAAGATGACCTCTACCAACTGAATCACTGCAACAGCATTTTGGGCAAATGCTCTAACCGCTGAACTTCAATTATAGATTCACCAATCTACACTGTCACAGATAACCTTAGCTCACCACTTTAAAAGAAAATACAGACTAAGAGAAGTCAGGCGTGTTTTTGATTTGCATAATGGGTGTCGTACAATGGTTCTTTTAATCTCAACGATGCTAGCAACCTGTTGTTACAAGCTCATTAAAAGTTTGAGCATACATGTTCCGATGCTGACTGTGTTCAATTGTTAATGAAGGAGATGCCATGAAGGATGTGTGTGCTATTAGGTATTAGCGCTAATGAGATTTCGCCATCAAAGCGTCTTTACGATTACAGCTATCACCCAGTGTTGCCCTGGCTGACCCCAGTCCCTTGACTCCAAAAGGAAAGAAACCATTGGAATTAAGGTCGGATTCATTATCACTTTTTAAACACCTTATCTCAAATTGTTGTTGTATTTTAACTTGAAATAGTATACAGTAGGTCAGTTAAAAATATCTTAAGTCTTAGCTAGCAAGAAATGTCTCTAAATGCATTTCTAGCAGAGGTGTTTGTACACAGAGATCTGTTGTCACATTGAAAAGTGATTTTTAAGACTAAAAAACAATGCTATGGCAGTAACCCCTAGCCCTCGCCTCACAGCAAGAATATCCCAGCTTCTACTTCTACTCCTGGTCTTGCCTTATCTTAATATTTGCTAATTGTTAACGGGACTAACGAGATTGCATACTTCTCTACGTGGGTTTCCTCAGGGCACTATATGCGTTTATTGCATATATGATAAAGCCCTGACCGAGCCAAGTCCCCAAGTGTTGTACTAAACTGCTCCTGACAGGTTTGCATATTGTCAGTGAAGGATGGATAAAATTAATGAATAAGGTCTGAAAAACCTCACACCTTTTTAGAAATGATCAACTGTTTTGTGGACGCAATTTGATCACTGAAATAATCAGTCCGGTGAGGATGTTGGGACTTATCTATTTATATTGGCCCAAAGGCTTTATTTGCAGGTGGGACTCAAATACACGATGCCACAGTGGCAGGAATGTGAAAAGCGATTAACCACCAGTGAAGTAAGGAATTTTCTTTTTTTTTTTAAACAATGATTCATCCACACCTAGTTAATTTAGACAAAATAATGCGTTTTAGTTTGATTACATTGCAATTTCTTTCAGTTAGATATCAGTCTATAAAACATGTTATGAATGTGCTATTTAAAACAATAATTCCCTGAGTGCTTTATAGGTTATAGTGGGCCTACAGCAAGTCCTTCTGTTTTACTGCATTAGGCAGGCAGAAAAGAAAAAGACTGCTGATCTTTGTAAAAGTCACAGAAGTTTAATGGAGCATAAATTGAATGATAAATAAATAAAACCACTAACAATAGGCACATGGTGTTATGGTAACAACTTTGTTTGCCCATTCTCCACACAACAAAAGGTCCCAGGATTGATTTCCACTGGGCATTTAAATATTTTGTTTTTATGCATACCCCTTTTCCCCTATCAACTAATAACATGCACAGTTGACTAATCCTAAAGTTAGGTTCTTCTATCCGGTACATAAATGAGAATAATTGGTTGTCTGCTGGTGGTAACAACAACAACAACAACGATGACAACGACAACGACAACAACGTTAATATAATTTCTGTTGAATGAGTGCCTTCATTAAAAAGCTAAGGCAATGACAGCTGCAGTGCTGGTTAGGGATCCTGTCCTTGTCTCTGCAGTCTCAATTCCAACTGCTTTTATTTTTCCGGACTCGTGTTAGGAATGTGTCAGGTCTGGGGAATGACGTGGTGTAACACTCTGTCAGGTTAGAGAAAAAGGTGTCAAGTCCAGCTACGTCAAAAGGAGACAAGTATCCAGCCAATTCCTGGAAGTTGGTCAGAGGATTCTAGGCAAACCGTCTACCATATGCATCGCAGATAACCTTAATCAAATGGTAATGTTATATTTCTGTAGTTTTTGTAGTTGTTTTTTATTAATGCTTTCAAATCAAAGTATGTTCAAATTTAAAGTACTTTGTAGCCTGACCTGCTAAGATAAATATTTTGTTGGTTTTCAGTTTCCTGTTTATAGGCGCCATTTTGAGAACCATTGAAAAGATAAATCATTTTAAATTCAATTAAATAGATATTTGCTATGTCAACTGTGTCAACTGTGTTAATTCAGACTCAGATTTAGGGGAAACCGGAGTATCCATAAGAAATCCACAATTGTCCTCATTTATCAACAATGCGGTGAAAATGCTGTAAATTTGAGTGTACATTTGTTCATTCCCCAGAGGTCTCATGGTGTTCATGAACCTGTGCGCACAGCTCCAATCCTGCTTTATGCAGAGCAGCTTATGATGTGGTGCCTGAAAACCAACGTAATTTGAATGAACCACCCCAAAATATTAATGTTTTGTTTGAGGTTTTGTACATCATATGCCCCCTCAGATCTTTACTTTACTTGCAGTTAAAATCCCCTTCATAACCCGGCACTAGCCCCGGTTACGCGCAGTGTGCGTTAACACCATCTATACACCGATCGGGATATCCCTATCGAAAGGAACATTAATTTGTGTTCTGCGCATGTTTTATGCACTACAACAAATCTTGGTCTTTTGAGTTCAGGACTTGTAACGGTGATACCCAAAAAGGGTAGCATGAATATGGATGACACAGCCCCGGCTCCATTTTCTATTTCTCTCACGTTCTCGCCTTGCATTAAAGAAAAACATGACGAAAAATAGTGTCAAGTTCTGGTGGTGGGTCAGAACAAGTACCAAGTCATCAATGTGCAAATTAATGCAACTGCTACCGCGCCAGACTGTTCATTATCGGCTTTGGATCGGGATATCCCAATTGATTATAATTACCATGCATACAGGAGGAACTCTCTTTACTCACACATGTAAATGGGTTATTCCGAATGTTTCAGTAATGTGAATATTGACCTTAACCGAAGATTGACAGCATGTAAACATAGTCAATAACTGCCACAAAAAATTCTCATTTAAGTGCGAATCTCGTCACGCTGAGCTCTGATCATGCCTCCCTTTGAAAATCTACATGGGCAGTGTTCAGGTTTCTATATACAGTCTCTTAATAAATCTATCTATTTGAATAGGAAAACAATTAATTAAAATATATTGTCATGGTTCACTAACATGGAAACATGGACATGGAAAGTCACCTATGTTACACAGACTTTAGGCAAGGCAAGTTTATTTGTAGAGCGCAATTCAAAGTGCTTCACACAACAGGAAAAAAATGCATTTAAAATCACAAAGACATGACAGAAATCACAAAACCTTAATTTAAAAGTGCCATTTTCAGGCTATCCGTCAAATAGTTCAAGACATAAAAGAAGAGTGCAAAGAAAATCATTTCAGTCATATGCTAAGCCAAACTAAACAGTTTTTAGTTTGATTTGAACATTGCCAGAGTAGCGGCCTGTCTCACAAAGACTGTTCCAGATTTTAGCTGCATAAAACTGAAAACGCAGATTCCCCATGTTTAGTCCTGACTCTGGGCACCAGCAGGAGGCCGGTCCCTGAGGTCCTCAGAGTCCGAGATGGTTCATATGGCACTAACATGTCCGAGATGTACTTTGGTGCAGGCCATGGAGAGACTTGTAACAAGCAGAGCTGCTTTGAAGGTATTCTCTGAGCCACAGGGAGCCAGTGCAGAGACCTGAGCACAGGACTAATGTGATCATACTTCCTGGTTCTAGACTTTACACATTATCTATGTTTTATTATCTTATTTTAAATTGTAGGTTGACCCAGAAGCAATAAAATGTTGTCCTACATACCTGTAAATAAATAAATCAAACAATGCATCCAAAAATATACAGAGGAATTTTCTATAAGTTTAGCTAAGGTCTGACTTTGTTGACTCCTTCCCGCTGCCTGTCAAACTCATGTTCCCCTGTATCCTCTGCGCTGATAGATTTGGCTGGCACTGTCTGTGGGAGTTTACTGCCAGGGCCAAAGGTAAGGTTCCGGACTGAGCAACTTGTGCCAAAGCAGATAATAGAAGCCAGTTACAGCGCCTCGTCCAATTCTGGCTTTAAGAAGAAGGGTGACATTTGTGGAGTTGTTCTGTTTGGCTCGTATCATGGCAGTGCATTTGTTACACAGCCTACACAGTATATTCGGCATTGGTAGTGTTTTATTCATTGAGGACAAAAGCAGCTCTTTTTTGAGCCATTGACATTGAACTGTTTAAAGACTCCTAGCTACATGGCGGAGGTTTTGACATCAGGGTGAAATAAAACAAAGAAATATGTTTAAAAAACATAGCAGTGTGTAGGACCCAAACAAAAACTGGAATGTGGATTTTTAGCATTCGCTAGGCAGGTTTTACCGTCACTTAAACAGTTTCAAGAGTCCACTTCCTTTGATCAACTTCACTCCCCTTTAGTAAAAAGATGCAGGGTGAACGATATGCCAAATAATCTATTCAGGTTTCATGTCGAATGATGTTGCTTTATAGTGTATTATTGAAGTCAGTACTACTCTCTGTGATCGTTCACACAGATTGGTTAAATCAGCCTCACTCAAATTATAACAGCTGACCAAACAAGACTGTTAAAGTGAGAAGCACTGATTCATATTATATAATAAAACATCACATAGTCATATAACAAAAATATATTTTAGTAGTTCCAAATTGACAGCACTCAGCAATACTGAAAAAAAAAAATACACACCAATATACCGTATTTTCCGGACTTTTAGCCGCTCCCCTATATAAGCCGCATTTGCCTCATTTTAAAAAAACGCTAATAAAACAATACATAGGCCGCACCTTTTGTATAGGCCGCAGAACTCTTTCCTTGACTTTGGCATCGCATGAGCTCTCCTCCCGCTGTCCCCTCCAGCGTCTCACCGTACATTCATTGATGTTAAGCTTGCGTGCAGCCGCGCGTTTCCTAGCTAGATCGATGGCCTTCAGCTTAAAACTTGCTTCGTACGAACTTCTTCGTTTGGGTTCCATAATGATGGGGCAAGAATTTGAAAATAATTTATAGTTGGTAATTTGTCGTCCGTGTTCTATTTGCTACCTGAATAAAAAAGCAACATCTGCTTCTTTGCTTAACTTTTCTGTAGTTTTGATTCTAATTCCGTGGTTAGTTCGCCCCTAGCGGTGAAAGAAAAAAAACACAGAAAAGCCGCAGCCTCTAAATAAAGCCGCATGGCTCAAACATCTGACAAAAGTAGCAGCTAATAGTCCGCAAAATACGGTAAATTTTTTACCTGTCATTAAGCATTTCATATATTATATTAGAATTGAAACATGATTACATGGGGGAGTGTCTGGTTTGATATACAACAACAACTCACTGCCCATTTGCAATAGACCCTGTGCACGTTAGCAAATGCGTCCGGTTGTAAAATGTGCTTCCGGTTAGCATTTTGAGCCGCTGTTTGACAGGCGGCCTCTTCTCACTCGGTGTTCGTCTCAGTGTGTGTAATTGTTACTCTTCCAAGAAGTGACAACAAAAAGTAATCAAGCAATAGCGAATGTCCTCAAAATGTGACATCTCAAAGTATCTCCAAAATAAAGCGGTAAATCATTTACATCAGCTAAGATTTCGCCACTGGGTTAAATGTTCAAAGATGTGTCTGCTTATGTGTATGTTAAAAATAAAATAACACATTTACTGTCTCAGACTATTACTTCATAATCGTGATTACACAAAATATAAATCACAGGTTTATGTTTGCAAAATGTTAAGAGTGGAATTGTATTTTTGGTAAAGGCTTGAAAAATCTTAAAACTATCCTGAAAAATTATATTTTGAAGCATTTATGAATTTAAATGAACACAGTGCAAAGACCTATGAGGAGACTTCTCTGATCTGTCTGAGAAGAAAAAGAAAAGCCAGGGGTGAAGCCTGGGTGTGATGGGTTCAAAAATGACTTGATGAGACAGAGAGAGCTTTGGGAGTTCAGCTGTTGCCCTGTGAACCATCAAGTTGAAAGTCACAATTCAAAATGGCACTGACTCCTTCTAGAGTTGTGCCGCTACCCAAAACATATCAGTTTGTGGACAGCATGGAAAGGATGTACGGATTTTTTGTTTTTTACAGAATACCTTATTAATAACCATTTTAATACATAATCATCCTTTATTTTAAATATGGCAACAAACACAGGCAAAAAAAACCAAAACTTGTTGTTGTTGTTGTGGAAATAGAGAAAATGTTCTATATATCAGTTTAATACTGTAGGAATTTGTGAAGACAAACGTTTTGCCAGAACCTCCCACCAGAAAATATATAAAGCACTGTATTTTTTTGTCTGTAGTTCTTGATTTATTAATAACATAGTAACAATAACAGAATATGAAAAAGAAAGGAATCCAAAATCTTTTACAAAGGGGGCCATGTTCTGGGGTCAGTTGATATATACTTGTTGAATTGAATTACATTTGTGGGACTAAGAAGAAGAAAAGAAAGAGGTCTGACACCATATCAGGCATTAAAACATTGATGAGCATTTGATTACTTAACTAAGTGAGACATACAGTAAATATCACTTTAATGTGGAATTTTGTGGACATTTAATGGGCTGTAGATTGAGACTACAAACAAGTACAATAATATTCTATTTACAATACCATGCATTTATTTAATTACAGATGTTTTTATTGCTAAAAAAAATACCTTGAAATGCCTCGAAAAATTGTGAGTGGTCTCGACACTTCAGTTTTGACTGGTAACTTGCTTTGCTTGGAATGTTCCACAGGCATAAACTCTATTTGTATTATTACAGGTGTTTTTTTATTGCTTAACTTGGCCTGATGTTGACCTGTTTGTCTCCTGTTGTCTGGAGGTTTGCATACTGTGGAACATGAAAGGCAAAGCAAAGTTATGCAGTGCACCTTTAATGCTGATTGACACAGAATAAACACTCAAAATAATGGAAAAAGGGTATCGGAAACATAACTGTAACTACGCAAGAAAAGAAAATAATTGCTTGTGGCTTTTGTAGATCAAAATTAGACTTACAGTAGACCACACACACACAATATATAAATGTAAACACCAGTTCAACCTTAATACTAGACAACTGAAATAAAATCTTTGCATATTCCTCCCATTGTCAGCTTCTTTCATATGCTGCCTAAAATATATTTCAAAGATAATAGATAAAACCCAGCCAGTTGAAACAACACTTTGAAAGGAATAGACTAAAATATTTAGCTTTTGAGCCGGAAATGTCATTGTGTTTAGAGCATTCATGCTAATACTTTATGCATATAACCTCACTTTGTCTCAACAGCTGGGCAGCGTTTCGTTAAAGTCCGCAGTGCCATGGAGCAGCTGCGTGCCCTAGTGCCGCACAATAAAACACACTTTGATTTTACTGTAAATAACTTCACTTCTCTCTCCCACAGTGCGGCGCATCCTTGCTCGACCACACAAACATGCATAACAGCTGTTACCGCTAGCGGAGTGCCGTAGTAAATTATCACGTCGTAAATTCTGCTGCGTCTACTTTTGCTGCAGCAGAGAGGACCCCATGTATCACTTGTGCAATCAGTGAAGAGCTGATCACACAGTGTACACAGGAGGAAAGGCTGGACACCTGCACGGAGTGGACTATGGAAAGCTTTCAAATAATATTTCATCAGGTGTGTCGTATGGCAAACGGTCAAATCTGGTTGTAGTAAATGTGTATGCATTTCTGAAGGATTGAGACTACCTAAGAATATCATTGTGTCGCCTATTAAGTTTAGGAAGGGCACAAAAATATTACTGTCTTGTGTATTTATTTTTTAAGACAGAAGTCATTTTTTAGATTATTATTATTTTTTTGTTAATTTGGTCGGGACAGTGCATGTTCAAATGGGTCAAATTGTGAGTCAATGGCAGCAGGTTGAAAGGATATTGGAAATCATATAAGAGGGTTATCAGACTGATGTGCATGGCCCGGTGCCATATTGATTGGTTTACAAAAGCTGCATGCTCAGGATTTGTGGTGCGTTTGTGTAAAGCCGTGTTCAGGCCGCTGCGGCAAAGCGGCCAGTTTACATTCAAAGTCTATGTGGACCCGGACCTGCGAATCCAGCGTTTTTGCGGCACGAATCCTGCGTTTTGAGCAGCGGACGTGGCACGACTTGGGCATTTGAGCGGCGGCTGCTCTGGCCGCTCTGGACGCAGAAAAGTTGGACAAAGCTGAACTTTTTTGCAGCAGACGCGGCACAGCAACCAATCAGAGATTACGCTCCAGTGACATACCTACGCACTACCCGGAAGACAGTCACGTACCTACGCACCCGGAAGAAGGACCAAAAAAATTGAGCAAATAATGATAGTCACTAAACTCTGCTCAACTCTGAAGTATCTGCGGGACCCAGAAAAGCCGCCGAGCCGATCGTTTTTGGACTTTGTAAAGTAAATACACCAAAGTAATTCTCTTAACCTGAACTGCCATCGGACACAACCCCTCCACTGCGCATGTGCGTTTGCCGCCTCGGCGGCTGCCTTCAAGTTTACAGGTGGCCAATTTCTGCGGCCAGCGCAAATTTGGCCGCCATGGTGTGAATGCGGCTTTAGAGTTTCTTCAAGCTCATTCTTTTGCCTAAACTGCTGCCTTGGTAAGTTGAAGACTCTTATGTACAAAGTAACCTCTTTCTCTAGATTGCAAGCCCAGACAAAATTAATGAGCTGTCTTCAATAGTTTTACCCCATAAAAATATACTCACAAATCTTTACGGAAATGCAAGCCTTTTGGATTGGTTGATACTTTCATCTCAAATTCAACTTCAGGACATTACCATATGGTTAAAATCTCAAGATCCTTCCTTGGTCAGGCTTCTGCTAACTTCACGATGTTGACGCTGGCATAAAGCGGCTGGACTTGGCTGCGTGAAGCTGGAGTGGGATGGTGCAAGTACATACCATAAGAGTCAGGCTATGGAGCATTCTGAATTTAAGCCGCACCAACGGACTTTACAAAGAAAACATTGTTTTTTTACATATATAGTCTGCACCTGTCTATATGCTGCAGGTGCCCATGTTGTAACATGATATATTTACACATAAAGATGGTACACGGTAGTGATGCGCTGGTTGTCTTTTGACCCTCGGGTATCACGGGTTCTGCAGGTGCTGGTAACTCGCGAGATCTCATTTCAATGCAGGGCGGGTTGGGGTGGGTTATAAAATGCAGACCATCACATGTCTGCGCTTCACGTTCATCTTTGCATTTGGACGCGTCAAATTCAGTTCTTCATTAGACTTATTTCTCGGTGAATATGAATCGGATTGTAATAAAACCCTTTTGAAGCTCGATTGGTTGACATCTTCATCAGAAGCATTAAAATGTATTTGCGTCTCTTTAAAATTGTCTCAAGTAACTGACAGCCCTACTTGGCCAAACACTAAACGTCCTATCAGGTCATTTCTGACCTATTTTTGACCAAATATCAGCACAAGCACAGGCGTTTTTGCTAGTGATCTGAGCTATCACTGTGCCATAGGTATAGTCAGAAATGCAAAAACCCCAAATCTTGATCAAACGTTACCTGAAAAACTTTAATGAGCAGGAATTTGACCTCTCTCTCTGTAAGTGGACCAGGATTTTTGTAACTGAAGACATAGGCTTGGCAAAATATTTTCTTGATCAATTCCAAAGCTTAATAAAAAGGCTTGCTCCCTTGCGCAAGTTTAGGGTGAAAGGACGAAACCACCCATGGTTTTCCTCTGAAATTGGAAACCTTTTTAGAGAGAGAGAAGTTGCTTGGTCTAAAGCAAGAGAATCTAAGACTGACTGGCAACTTTTTGGCCGATTGTGAAACAAATGTCAGAATCAGAATCAGAAAAGGTTTATTGCCATTGTCAATGAATAAAATTCACAAACATAGGAACTTGTTTCAGCATTCAGGTGCAATATACAATGATGAACAATTATAAAAACAACATATATGAAAACAAAAGGGCATGCATTAAAGAAAACAATTTAAATTTACTATAGTATAAAATCAATTTATGTACACAAGAATTTACAGTGAACCAGAGATTGTCATTATTGAAAGTGACTTTGGTGTGTGATGGTATGATGCTGTCCTCACAGAATCGAATGTATGACGTCACAGTGTCCGTGTACTCATCCAAACTAGGTCCCACTCCACATTGCACTCCACTCCAATCTGGTCCGCGAGCGCATGCTGTGACTCCTGCATGTTCGCATGCTCGGTGGAATGTAAACAGCAGCTAGAATGAATAAAGTGAACTCACGTGGAGAGTAGAATGGCTTGCAGTTAATGAAAAGATATTCCAGAGCAGGAGAGTAGTGCTTGGCGACCACAGTCACCACAGACGACCAGGCATTGTTGATGTAAAAACAGACTCCTCCGCCTCGTGATTTTCCCCCGGAGAGCTCTTTTCGTCCGTCAACTGGAAGCCCTCTTGCTGTACGCCACAGTCCGGGACCGCTGAGCCACATCTCTGTGAAGAACAAAACAGGAGATGAAGAAAAGTCTCTGTTCCGTCTCATCAGCAGCGCCAGTTCATCCAGTTTGTTGGAAAGTGAGCAAACGTTAGAGAGGAAAATCCCAGGTAAGGGGCCCCTGCACGTTTTCCCCGTCCGCTGCCTCTTACTCCTTTGACCAAAAAGAGGACTAATTTCGCAGCAGATGCTAAAAAACTGGAACTTCAATACTTCACTACCTCCACTATCATTAAAGCTAGGTCTGACTTTTATTTCTCAGAATTGACAAAGAACTTAAATATAAAAAAAAAAAAAATCAAAAAACAATTCTATGCTCTTTTAACTTTACTTCACTGTCCATTGGTGAAGTTCTTAGTGAGCTGAACTCCCTGGACACAAGTAAGTTGGCCGACCTAGATAACCTGGAACCCTTTTTCTTGAAACTGGATGTTGATTATACAGCTGAGCCGCTGATGCACATTTTAAAGTTAAGCTTAAATAGTGCGACCACTCCTAAGATCTGCATTTTTACTTAAAAGGTGGCTATCCAAGTGAAGTTAACAACTACAGGCCTGTTTCTAAACTTTGTGTCGTCACCAAAATTCTTTAAAAGCTTGTCAGCATCCAATTGAAAGACTTTTTAGATGCAAAGAATATTTTATCTCCCTTTCAGTCCGTTTTTTAGAAAGAAATATATTAGGTCACAGATGCTCTTAGGGTTCTAGATATAGTGTCTAAACCAGACTTGGAGAGACTTTTCCATGCGTTTGTCTCAGCCTGCTCACTGGCCTCTCCAAACGAGCTGTTAAACAGCTGCAGTACATCCAGACGCTGCTGCTCAGGTCGTGACTAGAACCAGGAAGTACGATCGCATTAGTCCTGTTCTCGGGTCTCTGCGCTGGCTCCCTGTGGCTCATAGAATAGACTTTAAAGCAGCTCTACTTGTATACAAGTCTCTCCATGGCCTAGCACCAAAGTGCATCTTGGACATGTTAATGCCATATGAACCATCTTGGACTCTGAGGACCTCAGGGGCCGGCCTCCTGCTGGTGCTCAGAGTCTGGACTAAACATGGGGAATCTGCGTTTCAGTTTTATGCAGCTAAAATCTGGAACAGTCTTCCTGAGAATGTGAGATAGGCCGCTACTCTGGCATTGTTCAAATCTAAGCTAAGAACTATTTTGTTTAACTGTACATATGACTTATTGACTTCTTCTCTTTTTTTTCTTAAACTATTCTGTCATGTCTTTGTGATTTTTTTCCTGTTGTGTGAAGCACTTTGAATTGCCTTTGTGTACGAATTGTGCTCTTCAAATAAACTTGCCAAAGGAAGGCCTCAGGGTTCCATTTTAGGACCAATTTTATTATTTATGTGAATAATCTTTGTGCTGAGCTGTCTAATGTCATGTATATATATTTATTCTGACAATGCGGTACTTTACTGTTGTTTGACAACACTAGAACGGGCCAATGAGACATTACAGTCTCCCTTTGTTGTAGTGCAGTCTCGTTTGCAGTCCCTAAAACTAGTAATGAATGCAAACAAAGCAAAAGTCATGATCTTTTCGCATGGGCGTGCTGTACAGTACAATATCCCTCAGATCATGACTTCTCAGGGAAACCTTGTTGCGTTTGTTTCAAGTACCTTGGCTTTTTGTTGTACCAAGAGTCTTTTAAAGCTCACTTACAAAACCTGTATAAAAAATTTAAGCTAAAACTTGTTTTTTATTATTTTAATAACGCCTGTTTTACCTTTGAAGCCCGCAGATGTCAAACAGTAATGGCCACTTTAATGCCTCTATTGGATTATGGCGATGCCCTATACATAAATGAATGCAAAATGTCTGAAATCGTTGGATACTGTGTATGACTGTGCTCTGAGATTCACAACATGTTGTGGGAGGCCATCAGTGTGGCCTCTATGCCAAGGCTAAATAGCCTTCTTTGGGTGCCAGGAGATTCACATATTTGGGTGCCAGGAGATTCACATATTTGGGTGCCAGGAGGTTCACATATTTGAGGGTCATAATGCCTTGCACTCATGCGATCTGTTTGGTTTGTCTTTCCCTCATGTGAGGACTGACTGGGGGAAGCAAGCTTATTCCTATGCCTCCCCTGCAGCTTGGAGTTGAGATTGCGTTAAATGGTCACAATTAGGGGTTTTTGTTTGATTTTAAAAGACAAAGAGAGTGAATCTTTAAAAAAATGTCTATGCTTTGAAATGTTAATTGTGTTTTCTTTCCTTAAGTGTCTTTTAATTGTGTCATTGAAAAAGTTTAATACATAAAAATTAATAAATCTCTTTAGGGCAGTAAAAATTCCAGCTCCTTACTATTCTAGAACCTTCAGATTGAAAGTGGCTTCCGGGTGGCAGCCAATAGGCTCAAAGTGAGTATTGGGACGTTTTGCCTGGCAGCTGATTTAAAAAACATGATGAACTTATTGGTAGAGCTCCAGACTGCATATTCATTAACACTAGAACTCCCAAAGCCATCAATTTGACAGTTTTCAGAATTGTACATCTAATTACTCTGGTTACGTTCTACCTCTAGCTCCTACGGCCGTCAATTTTACGGCTCTGTTAATAACATTGTAATTTTTCGCCGCGGATGACAGTGCAGCACGAGCATTGCGTCACCTTTAGAGTCTCTCACAGCAAAGCGAAAGGTAAAATGGATTTGAAGCGATTATCTGTACAAGAGGCCCTGGCAATGCTTCAAAACATTGAGGTTTCATTCGGGTGGTGAAGGCGAATCAGACGAGGACTCGTGGATTTTGGGCAGCACAGCCCAATCAGGAAGCAATCGTAGGACGAAGAACAAGCCCCCGCAAAAAGAAGCTGTAAAATCTCACTGGCAGTAGATCTATTGTAAATGTTCAAGGTATTTATGACAAACTTTATTATATAGTCATGGCATTTTAGGCTGTCGAGATCAATAAACTAAGCACCTGTTGCTTCAGCTGCTCCGGTAACATCGCCGACAGTATTCAAAGTATTTACGAATCCTGTGTTATAATAGTATTTAGCTGCCGTTTATTAAGAAGTTGGGTCCAGATCAATGAATGAAAATGCATATATTCTCAGTAACAGTGGCTTTGCTATCTCAAACCCTCCTCCTCCTCCTCCTCTTCCTCCTTCCTTCGCTGAGGATGGTCAACTTCGGCACTCTGAATAATGATAATATTCATTAAAGAGCCTAATATACCAATTTTTAGTGTGTTAGGAGAATCATTCTTTTGATTAAGCCATCGCCGGACGCAACTTTCAAATTGACGGCTTGGGAGTTCTAGTAGTTCTAAAATCCTGGTAGTCCTAGTGTTAAATTTGTGTAAGTGGTTGCTAGTCTAATAGTCACAAAAGAAAGGACAAAGCAAAGGACAAATACAGCTGGAGACGCAAGGTAAATATAAACAAACAGGATACAAGATGGATTGAATAAGAGCTTCTGAATCCAGGCCAAATGTGGGATCAAAATCGCAATATTTAGTATTCCAGACGCATTCTGGATCACTCATCACCATCCAGCGGGCTTGGCACTCAGGGGCAGAACTCCCTTCTCTCTGCCCATTTGATGCCAGCTGAGCGGGAGAAAAGGAGAGGACAGGGGGGAAGGGGGAGAGGGGGGCTTATGTGTGTTAACATTTTTCCCAGGTTTAACACCGAGGGTAGAAACACTACAAGCCTTTGAAGAAAAAAAGAGATTGGTGCATTGGCAAACATGCTAATCAGGGGAAAGCATTGTGGCTTGGGTTGTAATTCTTCAAGCTATTCACACATTTTAGATAAAAAGGAGAAAACAATCAAAATTACGATTACAACTTTTTTTTTTAAGAAGAAATATGCTTATAGAGCTTGCTTTCTATCATATTATACAGTTGACATTCCATCAAAATACAAACTCCAATCACAATTGAGCAATTTGCAATTAAAGGTGATACCACCGCTTTGGTGTGAATTAGGGGTTACAGTGAGCGGGGTTGAGTCTCACAGATCTGGGGTCTCATGAATATATACGTACAAAAATGTTACATATGTGACTTTCCACGTTAGGTAATCTAGACTGTGACCACTTCTGCCAACCCAACCCTGGTCCCCCCACCTCCCCCACCACTCTCTCAGGTCAGAGACAGGATGCAAACAGACTATTTTGGAAATCCAACCCCCGGAAAGCTGCAGGACCAGGCAGTGTCTCTCCCGCCACTTTGAGACACTGTGCGGGTGAACTGATCCCTGTCTACACAGACATTTTTAACACCTCCCTGGAGTCATTCCATGTCTCAGCCTGCTTTGAGTCGTCCATCATTATCCCTGTCCTCACGAAGCACTGGATCGCTGGACTTAATAACTACATGCTTGTGGCACTGATGTCTGTAGTCATGGAGTCATTTGAACACCTGGTCTTGCCCCACCTCAAGTCCTTCACCCCCAACCTAGCACTCCACTTCATCTTGCAGCATCTGGACTCCCCAGGAACCTATACCAAGATTCTGTTTGTGGACTTCAGCTCCATCCTCTCTGCTCTGCTCCAGGACAGGCTATCCCAGCTCAACGTGCCTGATTCCACCTGCAGGTGGTAATCCACCTGCAGGTGGATGACTTCCTGATGGATCGGAGGCAGTGCGTGCAACTGGGGAAGAATGTCTCCCACACTTGGACTATTAGCACAGGAGCTCCACAGGGCGGTGTACTTTTCCTCTGCTCTTCTCCCTGTACACAAACTGCTGCACCTCCAGCCATGACTCCATGAAACTGATCAAGTTTGCTGACAACACCACCCTCATCGGGCTCATCTCAGACAAGGATGAGTCTGTCTACAGAAGAGAGGTGGACCGACTGGTGTCCTGGTGCAGCGGTAACAACCTTGAGTTCAATGCCCAGAAGGCAGTGGAGATGATAGTTGACTTCAGGAAAGTCACAGCCCCCCAGCCCCCCCTCACCATGACAGACTCCCCCATCACCACCGTGGACTTCTTCTGCTTCCTGGGCACCAACCATCACCAGGACCTCAAGTGGAGCCCACCATCAGTTCCCTCATCAGGAAGGCCCGGCAGAGGATGTACTTCCTGCGGCAGCTGAGGAAAGCCAAGCTGCCAGTGCAGATGATGGTGCAGTTTTACACGGTCATCATTGAGTCCATCCTCACCTCCTCCATCACCGTGTGGTACTGCTGGAGAAGGTGATCGGCTGCTGACTTCCATCTCTGCAGGACCTGTACGTCTCCAGGACGAGCAGTTCGGATCAAAGCTGACCCTTCTCATCCTGGACACAGGCCATTTGAACCACTCCCCTCAGGCAGGAGGCTACGGTCCACCTGTACCAGAACCAGAACAGTTTCTTTCCCTCTGCCGTTGGACTCATGAACACTTCTAAACACCTGCCACAATTTAATCAATCACTCACCGTTTACTTTCTGCACTAAATCTGTAAATTTAACTGTAAATTTAGTGTACATAGTAAGCCTATATTTATTTTATCCTATTGTACATTTAAATAGTTTGGGGTCCTCTTTGCACAGCGTTAAACGTGAACATTAAATCACAGCAGTACGCGCTATATTCCTTTTGTACGATCACCGTCCACATACGGGAACACTTAATTTATTATACACAGGTGCTGGCCATTCATAATTTCGTGGTCAATCCATGTGACAACATAAACGCATGTCATTGGTTGTCAACAATAATGGGAGGAACCAGTTTTCATAGTTTTCTTTAATGCGTGCCCTTTTTTATTTCATATACCGTACTTTTCGGGCTGTACAGCGCTCCCGAATAAAAGTCGCTCCAATGAAATTTACAAAGAAACTTTACAAATACTGGCCGCACCTGTCAATAAGCCACAGGTGCCCACGTTGTAACACATGCCGGTCGTCCTTTGAACTGGAGGTCTCTGCACCACGTTCCGCTGCCCCGCACCCGCGGTATGCTGCGCTACACCTGCGGGCTGCAGAACCACAGACCTAATTTGAGTAATTTCGTAGTTAATATGAGCTGGATTGTAATAAAACACACAGCACTGTCCATTGACATCTTCTTCTACAGTGTGTCAAGCGCTTGCACTTCCAGCTAGAGTGCCCCCTGGTGGCCGTTAGTCAGTAAAACCTATAAGTTAACTGCACAGTTGTACGGGCCGCAGGGTTGGAGTTGAAAAAAGTACGGTATATTGTTTTTTATTATTGTTCATTGTTGTATGTTGCACCTTAATGCCGAAACAAGTTCCTATGTTTGTGAATTTTGTACACTAACAATGGCAATAAAGCAAATTTAACCAAATAAACCAAATTTCTGAAACCAACAGATTAAAAAAATAATAATAATGAATAAATAATAGGACTTCTATATGTATTCTGCCTGAACTTTTTTTTTAATTTTTTAAACTTCATTATTTATTATTTAAGCCCCCAAATCTCATTTTTAGTGAAATTAACTACGTCTTTTGAAGAGAAATAGTCAAAACCCATCAAATGCCAAAACACACACCAGCTATAGTCCTCCTTATATTTAACAAATAAATTCAAGGTGGAAATTGAAATCCGATTTTCCTCTGTGCATATCTGTGACCACTTATAATCAGATTTAATCAGACATCAGAGGCCAAAACTACTGCGTCTCAGAGTCCAACCATTTGTTTGTATTCCAAAGGTTTCAGAAACAGCTTCTATTTCAATTAGGGATCATTTTAGCCAGGTGTGTTACGGGGAAAAAAACATACTAATTATCAAATGTGAGCATTACATACTGACATAGAAAAGAAGAAATTACTGTAATACAATCCATACTGCCACTTGACACAAGTGCAAAGTCCAGTGAGTCTGATAACAATCCCACTGCTCAGCCCTGTGTGTAATAACATCTCACAGGATCCATCTTTCTCCTGTCTGTTACTCTGAGCCTCTTCTCCTTTCTGTTCCTTATAATGATGACACTGGTGGCCTCCCACACTGGTTGCTGCCCTCCTGGACCCCGATCACAAAACTAAGTGGAAAATCCTGTTAAAACCCTCATCCAGCAATTAGGATGGCCCAATGGGAATGTGCTGAGGAGAGATGAGATCCTGATCACTTTCTGCAGTGTAGTTTGAGTTGTAGCAGAGGTACAGTGAGGAGATGAGAGTAAGCAGGAGACCATGTCTTTGTATCGAATAAGAGTTAGTCATGGGTGTTAGGAGAAAGCTGGAGTACCGCAACCCAGCCAGTTAATTTGAAGGCTCGAGCAGCTTTTCAAAGTTTTTTCACCTAAATCCCCCGAGTTTTTTTGTTTTCATTCATGGCTTAGTAGCCCAAAATAATACCCCAGTATTTGTTATTGTAAAGAAAAAAATATATTTGAGGAACATAAAACGGACTACAATGAGAACACAAGTTGCAATACAAAACAAAAACGTATGCTTCACATGACCGTACTAAAAAAGTTATAGAACAACCTGATTATATTATGTTAATGTGGCATATTGGATTCAAACTGTGCTGAGAAGTGTTTAACAGTGGCATAAATTCCTGCTGTGCGTGTGTGTATTTGTGCAACATCTGGACCGTAAGGTATAAGGTAAATAGAGAGAGGAAATCAATTACGTTACAGAAGAGTGGATCGATTCACAAACCTTGTTAAAGACCTCCCGTGCGCCTGGATAGTTTTCTGACAACCAGATCTTTCTTTTTTCATGGAGACATTTAATACAAATACTAAGCTCTTGTCATCTGACCCAAAGTATGCCTTTAATATTGTACAGTACTGCAGTACAGTAGGTCTACATGTCTTGAAACAATTCCTTTTCAGAATCAGAATCAGAATCAGAAAAAGGTTTATTGCCATTGCCAAAGAACAAAATTCACAAACATAGGAACTTGATTCGGCCTTAAGGTGCAACATAAAACACTGAGCAATAATAAAAACAATATATATGAAATCAAAAGGGCATGCATTAGGAATCAATTTAAAATTACTATAATATATAAAATAGAAGATTTTTTTTTTTTTAAATTTAAAAAATAAAAATAGGCTTACTATGTACACAAGAATATACAGTTGTAGTGCAGTGAGTGATTGATTGAATTGCAGTTAAAGTGGCAGGTGTTTAGAAGTGTTCATGAGTCCAACGGCAGAGAGAAAGAAACTATTACTACTACTATATGAGGGGAGTGGTTCAAATAGTCCATGTCCAGGGTGAGAAAGATCAGCTGTGATCTGACCTGCTCGTCCCAGAGCCCTGGAGACGTACAGGTCCTGCAGAGACGGAAGTCTGCAGCCGATCTCCTTCTCAGCACAATGCGCTGTAGTCTCTGTTTGTCCCTGGCTGTGGCTCCGCGTACCACACGGTGATGGAGGAGGTGAGGATGGACTCAATAATGGCTGTGTAAAACTGTATCATCATCTGCGCTGGCCGCTTGGCTTTCCTCAGCTGCTGCAGGAAGTACATCCTCTGCTGGGCCTTGATGAAGGAGTCCACGGTGGTGATGAGGAAGTCTGTCATGGTGAGGTGGGGCTGTCTTCTGGGCATTGAACTCCAGGTTGTTACTGCTGCACCAGGACACCAGCCGGTCCACCTCCCTCCTGTAGACAGACTCTTATGTTGAACAGGATCCTGGCATAGGTTCCCAGAGAGTCCAGATGCTGCAAGATGAAGTGGAGTGCCAGGTTTATGGCGTCGTCTACAGACCTGTTGGCTCTGTAGGCAAACTGCAGGGGTCCAGCAGGGAGGAGGTGAAGGACTTGAGGTGGGGCAAGTCAAATGACTTCATGACTACAGACGTCAGGCCTGTAGTCATTAAGTCCAGTGATCCAGGGCTTCTTGGGGACAGGAACAATGATAGACGACTCAAAGCAGGCTGGGACGTGGCATGACTCCAGGGAGGTGTTAAAAATGTCTGTGAAGACGGGGGACAGCACTCCTGTGCAGTGTCTTAATGTGGCGGGAGAAACCCTGTTTGGTCCAGCAACTTTTCGGGGGTTGGATTTCCGAAATAGAATGTTTACATCCTGTCTCTGGACTGAGAGAATGGTTGGGGGCTCTGGGCTTGTAGTTGGTGAGAAGCCGGAGCCCACTCCACACATGGTCACATCAAACCTGGAGTAGAGGGTGCTAAGTTGCTCAGACAGTTTTCGGTAGTTTGCCGCATGAGGGGCTCGGGGCTTATGACTGGTGAGAAGCCGGCGCCCTCACCACAGAGGCGGGGTTGTTGTTGTCAACAATCTTATCAGTCAATCTCTTAATTTGTTGTGAGCAGGGCCCGAGACACTCCTGCCTTGACTCAGTATGTAGGGGAAGCTATGAGAAACGAGAAATAGCACTGAGAATCGTATCGTGACCGTATAGGATCAGTCTCACAAAATCCCTCCTAAATACAATTACATAAAATGCATACTTGTAAACCAATGTTCTGGAACAATAAAGTAGACCACTTACCATGCTTTCGGTGATTGGACTGTCTCTCAATGCCCAGACTGATTAATAAACATGTTTTATAGGGGAGTGACGCACAGACACATGTGGACTTCCTGTTAGAGTGTTCGCCTTTCATTAAGATTGCAACCGTTTATTGCTTCTGCCTCCTCTTAAAGACACTCATGGATCATGACGTAGGTTGGACATGTCAGCTGTTACTCATTGTTTATTTCAAGACCTGAAAATCACACATTACACACAGTTAGTCTCATAAAAGTCAGATTACCTTATTTTATATTTTAACTTAAAAACATGTATCAATCAATCCCATTTTATTTGTAGAGCACGATTAGTGCTTTAGAATGATAAAAACACATTAAAACCACAATGCAATATAGAATACATCAACAAAAGCACAAAAACACATTAAAATGTATTTAGAGTCAGGCACAGCTAAACAAAAGCTTAGATTTAGAGCGGTAATATGAGTACTTCCTGATTTACTCATGAAACAAAAAATTGCTATGTCTTTTCAGGATAACTTCACCAAATTGCATTGCTTACACCTACATGAATCAAAAGAAAAATAACAATATTATTATAGTTTTACATGGTTCATGAACATGGTGGACTTTTTTGTTATTTCCATCAACTATTCTTTTTCTTTTTTTTTTTTTTTTACCAGAATGAATACACAAGATTCTACCCAAAAATGCAGGGACAAATGCTGACAATTTACACACATTGAACATATTTCTGTTCAAAATTAATTTAAGAAAATAAAAGGGTTGTAAAGTTATATTAAAAAAAGTAAATTAAGCAACGTGACCGTTAAAGCATGCGGTTGGAATTAATTATTTTAAGGATAAAACTATCCGGGGAATTGATTTCAGTGATTTCTGAGGATCAGAGCAAGACACCTCCTTAAACAAGATTAATGAAACGAGTGAATACAGCAAAGTACAATTCAAGACTTGTTTTTGATGAGGGAACAACAGTACAACATTGTTAAAAGCACAAACAAAAATTCATATTCAGCAGGCATAAACAGGAATCATCTGAGAAAATGGACAGACCATTACAATCCAACAGAGACAGGCAATTGTTATCTAAATATACTGTCCCCACGGAGACTTTTCAGTTAATAACTACTGTACCTGACCGTGTATTGTTTTCTAGAAGAAACATCTGCTTTAAACAATAATTGGGCTGTTGTTCTACTAGTCATGTTCCCCTGTGTGCTAATCGCAATGCAGCCTGTCAGTAAATCAACATTGGTAGACTGCACAATAAACATGTGTATTTGTTTGGATAAATCTCTGTGTCTTCCTGCGTTTCCTGTTTACCCCATGGACATTGTCATAGTAACTGCAGGGTACGTACATGCCTTTACTCTTGCTGAAGCTACAAATATTGCTTGCTGATTGATGTTGTGTGAGAATGTTTGGAGAGAGAGCCTTTGTGAATTGTTCTTATTGTTGATGGGGTGTAATTGCATTTTATAGCTTATTCCTGTAAATCATGGACTGTAGATGGAAGCTAGCTATCTAGCTATAATATGGTGCAGAACATCTCTGTTTTTTTTAGATTAATGTCCCTTCAAATAAAGACTAAACTAAACTAATGTGTGATCTTGACACATTATATTATACCACTATTATAACCCCATTTACAATTAATAGTGGTTTCCAGCCAAACAACAGATTTAATTTGCATTTTTTTCTTTGCATTTCAGAACCTAAAAAAACAACAAAAAACGTTGACTATTTGAGTACAAAACAAAAAAAGTAAAGATAAAGATGCATTTAAAGTGGACATACACTTTTTTGTATCCAAAAGTAAAATGTTTTGTGCTTTTAGATCCAAAACTTCCCCAGACTCACTTTGAGCATGCATGTTATGTTGCATTGCTGTTTCTTCATTTGTCATGCCAGCTGTTGTCAATTCTAATGCAAATCTGATCCATCTATATGTATCTCTCTCTCTCTCTCTCTCTCTCTCTCTCTTGCTCTCTCTCCGTCTCTCTGCTCTCTCTCTCTCTCCTCTCTCTCTCTCCCTCTCTCTCTCTCTCTCCTCTCTCTCTCTCTCTATATATATAATATCTTCGGGATGGATCCTGGGAGGTTGAGGGTTCTGCGCAGTATCTTCACTGTTCCTAGCACTGCAGTTTTCTGGACTGAGATGTCTGATGCTTTTCCAGGGATCTGTTGGAGCCACTCCTCCAGTTTGGAGGTCACTGCGCCGAGTGCTCCGATGGCCACCTTCCACGCATTCTCCTCCTTCTCCCGCCGCTTGGTATTTCTGTGTAGATGTATATAAGATATATATATATATATATATATATATATATATATATATATATATATATATATATATATATATATATATATATATATATATATATAAAATGTCAAGGAGACCAAACACATGTGTACTTTAAAGAAAATCTGGTGAGAGTTGTTAATTATGGGCATGTCTGTTTGCTTGTCATGAAAAAAGGTAGTTCTGGTTCTTTGAACATCTTTACTTCGTGGACATATCCCCATGTGACAGGGACAGCTGTTTGGGCATCCATAATATATATGTGATAATCTAAAGCAAATGTTTTTATGTTTAGATTAGATTAAATGTACAAAGTAACTCATTCAGACGTGCCCTTCCTCTTTCTACTCAATGTAACATGTACCGCTTATAGTGTGATATGTCACTCTCAAGCAGACGAGGGATTCTTAAGGCAAAACACAAGGCATTTTTATGTTTTGTTGCATGCTCATACCACATTAATTGAACTGGCTATCAATCAATCAATCAATCAATCAATTTGCATATTGATCAGTTAAAATACAAGAACAAATAGAATAACTCCAACAAAGGTCTCAAATTAACACGTAAAGAATTCACTACGGAATTGTCGACACTCTTCATAATATATAATAACATTTTAACAACCTGATAATGTATTGAACATCCAATAATGTTATTTTTTGCTGTAATTTATATATCTTCTGGTCTGAAGGCTTTATTTGACAGGATAGCCATACGGTGAAATGGGGAGAGAAAATGAATGAGAGAAATGAAATGTGCAACACCTTAAACCACTACACCACAGACAAGCACAATGTGCAATACCGTGAATTGAACAGATGTTGAACAGGACACCAGCCGGTCCACCTCTCTTCTGTAGACAGACTCATCCCCGTCCGAGATGAGGGTGGTGTCGTCCGCAAACTTGATCAGTTTTACGGAGTTGTGGCTGGAGGTGCAGCAGTTTGTGTACAGGGAGAAGAGTAGAGGAGAAAGTACACAGCTCTGTGGAGTCCTGTGCTGGTATTCCGAGTGTCTGACACATTCTTCCCCAGTCGCACTGCCTCAGATCCGTCAGGAAGTCAGTGATCCACCTGCAGGTGGAGTCAGGCACGCTGAGCTGGAAGAACTTGTCCTGGAGAAGAGCAGGGAGGATGGTGTTGAATGCAGAGCTGAAGTCCACAGGATCCTGGCATAGGTTACCGTAGAGTCCAGATGCTGCAAGATGAAGTGGAGTGCCACTTGATGGCGTCGCCTACAGACCTGTTGGCTCTGTAGGCGAACTGCAAGGGGTCCAGCATGGAGAAGGTGAAAGACTTGAGGTGGGGAAAGACCAGGCCCTCAAATGACTTCATGGCGACAGACGTCAGCGCCACAGACCTGTAGTCATTAAGTGCAGTGATCCGGGGCTTCTTGGGGACAGGGACAATGATGGACGACTCAAAGCAGGCTGGGACGTGGCATGACTCTAGGGAGGTGTTAAAAATGTCTGTGAAGACGGGGGACACCACTCCTGCGCAGTGTCTTAAGGTGGCGGGAGAGACACCGTCTGGTCCTGCAGCTTTTCGGCGGTTGGATTACCGAAATAGTCCGTTTACATCCTGTCTCTGAACTGAGAGAGTGGTGGGGGGCTCTGGGCTTGTAGTTGGTGAGAAGCTGGAGCCCACTCCACATGGAGGCGGGGTTTTGTCAAACTGCTTCCTCAGACACGTATTGCACTGTGATCTAGCTCTCGACACCTCTTTGCTAAATCCATACTTTGCATCTTTGTAGCCCTCTCTGTCACCAGCCCTGTGCGCTGCCTCCTTCTGCTGTCTTAACTTTCTCAGTTTCGGTGTGAACCAGGGCTTGTCATTATTGAAAGGGACTTTGTATGATGCTGTCCTTACAGAATCGATTGTATGACGTCACAGTGTCCGTGTACTCATCCAAACTATCTATGGCAACTCTGAAAACCTCCCTGTCTTTAATGTCCAAACACGCATGTAGCTCCTCCACTGCCTCATTGGTCCACTTGTTAGAGGTTCTCACCACAGGTTTCGTGAGTTTCAGCCTTTGTCTGTACGTGGGGATCAGCTGAACCATGGCGTGATCTGAAAAGCCCATAGCGGCTCGGGCCATGACGCAAAAGGCGTTGCTGGTTGTTGTGTAACAGTGATCCAGTGTGTTGTGCTCTCTGGTCGGGACTTTAATAAACTGTCTGTACTTTGGTAGTTCATGGCTCAGATTCTCACAAGGATACACAAGGAGTCCGGGAAGGTCCGCTCCACACTCAAAACCTGGTCCACGTGCGGGCGCTGTGCCTCCTGCACGTTTGCGCTTGGTGGAATGTAAACAGCGGCCAGAATGAATGAGGCAAACTCACGTGGAGAGTAGAATAGTTTACAGTTAATGAAAATATATTCCAGAGCAGGAGAACAGTGTTTGGAGACCACAGTCACATCCGATGACCAGGCGTTGTTAACGTAAAAACAGAGGCCCTTTTGTCTCTGTTGCGGAGCAGCTGGAAGCCCTCCAGCTGCACGGCGCAGTCCAGGACCAACTCACTGAGCTACATCTCCGTGAAGCACAAAACAGGAGATGAAGAAAAGTTTCTGTTCCGTCTAATCAGCAGCGCCAGTTCATCCAGTTTGTTGGAAAGTGAGTGAACGTTAGAGAGGAAAATCCCAGGTAAAGGCGTCCATGCGTTTATGAAAGCGCCCAAGCGCATATGTTTTGCAGCCCAGCAGCTTGATAGTTTTAAATCATCCTCTGGTAGACAAAGGCCTTTTTGGACTCTTATGAACTTTTAAGGGTTCTTATTGAACATAATTCTGGAAGTTTTAGTTTAAGTTATATAGATGCTATTACATGTATGTGGTGTATTTTCTCAAGCTGGTAGAGACAAGGAAGAGCATGAACGATACGATTGTTAGTGGTGATGTTAAAAAGCATCTGAAGATTTTTTATACATTTTTTAAATTAGTCTCTGGTTGCTTCCATTTAATGAATAATTAGGACACATTTGTTGTGTTAGATATATGTGCGCGCAATGGTGCATATGAAAGCTGGCTTTGTGTACTGGTTTAAATCTTAAAACTGCTGATACAGTTTATCATGCACCGTTTATGAGGGTCTAGTTCTACTAAATGCAATTAATAAAGTCCATATCGATATTATGGCTCATCAGCAGTTCCTTTTTACCAGGGTTATGTGCGCTATAGCCACAAGGTGTTTGCCAATTATTGTTGGCTTCATTTCAGTTTCACCTTTTAACTCCTTTACCACTTTTTTATTAGTGACTGTTTCAGATTATATGTTTTAACAAAGCATTTCCTCCTCCTTAAATTAGAACCCACACCCACCAAACTTTATAAACTTGTATTTAACAAGATTTTGGCATAATACGGAAGGATCTAATTCCATGCTTTATTTATTCAAGTTTTGAGTTTGAAAAAATGTGGCCAAATTTGAACTTTTAGGCCAATTTTTTGTCCGACATTAATAAGATATCCTCTGTTAATTTGTTTGTATCTAATATGTCAATAAAAAATTACAGAAAGAAGAAGAAAAATAAGAAATGTAAACCTTGTTCTGTCTCTGATTTAAATGTTTCAAATAGATGCTATTTTTGCCGAATTACACATAAAATGTTCTAACATGTCTGTATGAAAACCTTACGTCAGGGGTCACTCTTAAACTTTCACCAAGGTCCAGTTTGAGAAAATATCCACAAGCAGAAATTATGGCATTTCTGCCACTTTGCTGCCTTTTAGTGACCTGGGCCTTACATGATTGACTTGAAATATACATTTTTTCTTACATTTACGTGAGTAAACAACAGGAGACGTTTCAAATTGACGTCCTTAAATTCCAGATTTTTTCACCTATTCACCTGTAGTGTCTCGCCTTATACAGACAACATTCCCGCTTAACCAGAAATGCCAACACAACAGAAGCCAAGCACAACAGGTTAAAAGTAGTGGGCAGTGTGGAGGTAAATATTTGCAGGAAAAGGGAGTTTTCTTGCAATAACTAACATCTTATCAACATACTGTATCTACTTTAAATGTGTCCTATTTAGCTCAGACAGTGCTTAGATATTCCAGCCCCTCTCCTGTTAGTCTCATATGGGTTGGGGGGTGTGCATGTGTTTGCCAGCAGAGCCCTGTGGAGCACTGAGCTGTCTGTCACCATGATCCAAACTGACATCACTCTCTTCTTCAATGAGCACACTGGAGCTAAGCCAACAAGCTGCTACTGCTGCTCTCCTGTCCCTCTTACCTATCATCCCCTCCTACCTTTAACCTCGCCTTCAGCTTAAAAGTGTTTCGATTTGGGAATAATGAGAGCGTAAACACAGGCAGAAGAAAAGCACTCTCTTGTTTTTTTCTATTTCTTTGTCAAACATCGTCGGCACATCTAAGGGGACTTTTCCATCAAAAGCTGCTTGAATCTTTCTCTTGGGAAAAGTCAATGGTGACAATACTAAATGGTATGGGATCACAGCCATAGTTTTGTAGCTTTTTACAAAAACCTTGCTCCAGCAGATATGGAGATCGGGTGTGCGCCGTCATCTCTTGTATAGAATTTTCAGTTAGTTCATAAACCTATTTTGTAAGATGCTAAATATCAAACTTAACATTAAGTAAAAACATTTTGACAGCGTGATGAATGTATTTACCAATAGTGACCCAATAAATTATCAAGTAGTTTAAGAGTTATTTTTATAATATTTTTGATCTCACTTTTTGCATGCTTGCATCAAACATGGCTAATTTTGCAAGTAGCATCATTGAACCATCATTCCCCTACGCATCTAATTCATACACAGGAAATGTCTTGCCCAAGGACACAATATTTGAACATTCTGCTGTCTAGCCTTGTTTCACTGCGCTGTGCTCCCTCCATGTGGCCTATTTCTGCAGAGTCTTAATATTTAATGCTGCAATGTGCGCAGATTATAGCAGTTTTCTTTTTAATACATTTATAGGTCACCACATCAAATACACTAGTGTTTCATGTACATTACATCCAGAAAATATTCACAGCCTTTGCTCAATACTTTGTTGAAGCACCTTTGGCATTAATTACAGCCTCAAGTCTTTTTGAGTATAATGCTACATATGCCCATAATGTTGGGCAGTTTCTCCCATACTTCTTTGCAGAACCTCTCAAGCTCCTTCAGGTTGGATGGTGAGGGTCGGTTTACAGAGATTTTCAAATCTCTCCAGACCTCTTCAATTGGGTTCAAGTCTGAGCTCTGGCTGAGCTTCTTAAGGACATCCACAGAGTTGTCCTGTAGCCACTCCTTTGTTATCCTGGCTTTGTGCTTAGGGTCGCACCAGTCTGATTTTCATCAAGGATGTCTCTTTACACTGCATTCATCCTTCTATTAATCCTAGTCTCCCACTTTCTGCCACTGAAAAACATCCCTTATCGCCTTATCGCAGGCCAGTTAGGAAAAGAAATCTGGGAAACTGCTACGCTGCCCTAGTGGCAACTATGCTGGGAGAAGCTTGATCTATCAAACAATATTTAATATTTAATTTCACTTGCAATCTGTTCATCACTTTTCCTTCTTTTTCTCCCACTTCCCCGTCGGGAGTGAAACAGGCACATCGATGACCTGTGGATCCAGATGCTCCTCAACTGCCTGGAGAAACGGCCTCTACTCCACATGAACTGTTCTTTATCAGCCTCGAAGAATTGGTTCTCCTCCTGAGTGGGTCCAGCTCCACTGTCAATCTGCAAATTGAGGCGCGTCCTCCTGCTCGTCCGAGGGAGTCGGAACTCTCCTTCACTGTGGAACTCCTCGAGGTTTCTACTTTTCCCCAAAGAGGTTTGGTAGTTTTTCCTGGCCGAGAAGGAGAGTCTTGGGACAGTTGTCTAAGGACAGGGGATGCTGGGACATTACCAAGTCCCTATGAACATTGTTTATTCTGTGTTTCACTGTAGCCCCTCGAGGCAACCGCTGTTGTGATTTTGGAAGTTACAAAAATAAATTGAATTGAATCCCCCCAGCATGATGCTGCCACCACCATGCTTCACTTTAGGGATGGTACTGGTCAGTTGATGAGCGGTGCCTGGTTTCCTCCAGATATGATGCTTGCTATTCAAGTCAAAGAGTTACATTTTTTTATCACCAGAGAATTTGGTTTCTCATGATCTGAGTTTTTCAAGGGCCTTTTTACAATCTCCAGGCGGGCTGTCATGTGCCTTTTACTGAGGAGTGGCTTCCGTCTGGCCACTCTACCATACAGGCCTGATTGGTGGAGTGATGGTTGTTCTTCTGGAAGTTTCCCCTCTCTCTACGTGCTGGATATCTATCAGAGTGACCATCGGGTTCTTGGTCACCTTCCTGACTACGGCTCTTCTTCCTTGATTGCTCAGTTTGGCCGGGCAGCTCTAGGAAGACTCTTGGTGGATCCAAACATTTTCCAGATCTGTGCCTTGATACAATCCTGTCTCAGAGGTCTATAGACAATTCCTTAGACTTCATGGCTTGGCTTGTGCTCTGACATCATTGTTAACTGTGGGAACTTATACACACAGGTGTGTGTTTTTCCATATCATGTGGACTCCGATCAAGTTGTAGAAGCATCTCAAGAATGATCAGTGGAAAAAGGATGTATCCAAGCTCAATTTTGAATATCATGGCAAACCTATGTACATGAGCTTTTTTTAAAAATAAATTTGCAAAAAATTCAAACAACCTTCTTCATCACAGGGTTTTGTTTATAGAATAATGAATTTAATCAATTTTGGAATTGACAAAATGATAAAGTGAATACTTTCCGGATGCACTGTAAGCACTTACATATAGTAAAATACAAACTAAGAAAAAATGTTGCAGATGGACTTTTATGCAGAGATTTGGTTCTTGAACTGAGGGCGTTCTTAGGAAGCCATTGTGTTATACAAACTGATTAAAATTATTTAGCAAATGATACAAGATGCTGTTTCTCTTAGTTATCCTAAAATTTGTAATCTTAAAATGTACTTTAACTACAATTTAACCAATCACTCACTGCACTGTCACTTTCTGCACTATATCTGTAAATTTAACTGTAAATTCGTGTGCACATTGTAAGTCTATTTTTATCTTATGCTATATTCAATTTTAATTGTTTCCTAATGCATGCCCTTTTGATTTCATATTTGTTTCATATATGTTGTTTTTCATTATTGCTCAGTGTTTTATGTTGCACCTTAACGCCCAAACAAGTTCCTATGTTAGTGAATTTTGTTCATTGACAATGGCAATAAACCTTTTCTGATTCTTTTGTAGAAAAAGATTCAGTTGTAGTCATCTGGATTCTGTTTTAGAAAAAACAAAACGTTTCAACTCTCATCCAAGAGTCATTCTCAATCAGTGAAACAAGTCTGAGAACTCTTGTTTATATCCTACTCAGGGACCTCCTGCTAATGGCCCATTGAAACTGGGATGGGCCTATTGTTCTATTGTTCCCTGCCTCACCTTGAGTGCCTATTTAGCATCCGAATGCCCAGGGCGTCTCCAGGGTTTCAGCAGACCATTATAAACAACGGGAAGTTGAATCTTAAAACCTCCATTCCGATTTAATGAAGGATTCTCTTTTTTAACAAAGATTGCCTCCTTAACTCCTCTTTCAAACCATCTTTTTTCCCTGCTCAGAATCTCCACCTCACTGTCTTCAATAGAGTGGTTTGTGGCTTAAGATGAAGATGCACAGCGCTCTGGGGTCTGAACTTGCGTGTCTTTTTGTGTTGATAAAGCCTCTTGTGAAGTGGCTGTTTAGTCTCCCCTATGTAACGCTCTTTACAACTTTCTTCACTGCATTGGATAGAATACACTATTGCTCTGTTTTTGTGTCGGCATCTTGTCCTTAGGGTGAACCAGTTTTTGTTCTTAACGTGTTTCCTGGTTTGAAATAAACAGGGACTTCGACTGTTGTCTAAAAATTCGTTGCAGTTTTTCTGACAGTCCCGAGACATAAGGGATAGAGACACCCCTTCTTCTTGGTTCTGTTTCCCTTTTGTCCCTTTTGTCCTGCTTTTTGGTTCTCTTCACTTTGTTCAGAGCCCAAGTCGGGTATCCACAGGCTGAGAGAGCATTCCGGACGTGTGTTTCCTCTTTCCTCTTGCCCTCTGAGCTGGTGGGCACCGCTTGTGCTCTGTGTTGTAGTGTTCTGATCACTCCCAGCTTGTGCTGTAGTGGGTGGTTAGAGCCAAAGAGCAGTACTGGTCAGTGTGTGTGGGTTTCCTATATACTTCTATCTGGAGCTTCCCGTCTTCTCCTCTGATAGTGGAACAATCAAGAAAGCCAAGCGGTTCTCCTTTGCATCTTCTTCTTGTAAACCTGATGTGCGGGTCCACTGCATTGATGTGCTCTGAGAAGGCTTCCAGCTCTTGTTTCTTAATTGTCACAAAAGTGTCATCCACGTAACGGTACCAAGACTTGGAGCAATGCCTGAAAAGGAGGTCAGTGCCTTCTTCTCAAAATGCTCCATGTTACAAGTTGGCCACTATGGGAGAGACGGGCGAGCCCATGGCACAGCCGTGGATCTGTCTGTAAAAATGTCCCCGGAATTGAAAGTATGTGGTGTTAAGACAGATGTCTAGTAGTTTGCAGATCTGTTCAGGTGTCAGTTTGTCTTTCCTGTAAGGTGGTGTCTGTCAGGAACAATAGAACAAATAGGCCCATCCCAGTTTCAATGGGCCATTAGCAGGAGTCCCGCCCTGTGGGCAGGGCTCTCACGAGTAGCATATAAACAAGAGTTCTCAGACTTGTTTCTCTTATGAGAATGACTCTTGGATGAGAGTTGAAACGTTTTGTTTTTTCTAAAACAGAGTCCAGATGACTACAACTGAATCTTTTTCTACAATGGAACACTCCTGGACGAATGAGGGATTACACCGACACTTTTCTGATTCTGATATAACCAACATGGAATATATTTGGCCAAGTTCTATGCCACTGCCAGTTTCCCTTCCTGTGCAACAAGACACATTCTTGCCCTGGAACACTTGTCAATATGTGTCATTGATCCCGCAACCTTCTGCCCTGACGCTTAACGTTAACTGACAAGCATTGCGTTGCTGTTGTGTTTTGGAAACTTTTTCTTATATATAAGACAAAAAGTTAGTATGGACATTCTACGTCTTTAATGTGGATGCCATAACTTTCAAATACATTATAAAGACATGGCTGAAGAGCAGAGTGCCTTCCTGGGGTCCTTCTTCTAGTCTCTCCTGGGAAGGTTAGCTTATTATATTTGTTTATCTTCTCCCAGAGGACGGGGGCGATAAAATGTGCTCTGCTAACTGGAGTCATCTCCCTGCAGGGTGATTAGGCAGCTCCAAATTAGCCACATGCTTAGCAACAGACAAGAGCGTCCTCGGAGAGAAGCAGTGATTATCATATGACTCAAACAACCAGCTGAAGTCTTTTAATTGCATTTGGCTTACAACTCTGAGATGAGGCTGCAAATGGCCTTGTTAAATATGAACCTGAAGATGATATTGGACTGTTAATTCTTATAATTGTCATTGTCTTGCATACAGTTAAAGTCCCCAAAATTATAATAATATTTAAAAAACAAATGAAAAAAAGCTGATAATTGAAGGCATAAGTGAAGACAAAAGTGATGACTGATGAGCTGACCTTGACATGTGGACACTCGACTCCCCTCATTGAGGTGACTTTGCTCTACTGATTTGAACTCTAGCAAATGAAGGATATCTCCTTCATTGTAGTTGTTTTTTTTCTTGCAGAGAAAGAGGGTCAAAGGACAGGAAGGGAATCGTTCTCAAGTTCAGTTTGCTCGTCTTTTTTACTGTTTCATTATTATTTTTTTCTAATCATCTTGTTAAATGAACATTTTTGTGAAGCACTGTGAGGCAACTGCTGCTGTGATATTGAGCTACACAAAAGCAAATCAATATGAATTGTTTGAGGATTTGTATTGTTTGTATTAGATATTAATTGTTTTGTTTGAGCACCTCCATCAACACAGAACAATATTTTTTGTACTTAGGCCTTCTTACAAATATTTTTGGCGTTGACAATATTTGTTTTTGGCTGAAAATGTGAAGAAGAAAATCTTTTAAAATGCCTTGAGTTCCGTCTTCGAAGGTTTCATAGCTTTTTTTAATAATAGAAGGAAAATACAAGCATATGCTTGTCTCAAAGATTAACCGTCATGAGACAGGTTAGTTTTACCCTACTGATGATGTGTTGTTGCAGTTGTAATTCTGCAAAAACACAGACAAGACAGAATTTATTTTCCAAATATATTGTTTTACAATTGTATTACTCTTATATACTCCAACCCAAAAATTTAAGTTATCGTAAACTTATATATTTTTACAAATTATTTCATATAAAATAATTAAAGTCATGAAGTCTGATCTGTCCCAGCCCCAGTGTATTGGCCACTATTATAACCCCCCTGTCAACCCCCAATGATCAGAACTAAAACTGTAGTACTCTATACCAGCCACTGTTTAATCAGTTCATTCAGATTTGTGAGAATTTAGCTGAGGTAGTCAGGGGTGCTTTGTGCTTCCGGATATTGACTGATCCAATCCCAGTGATTAACTTAATGTGTGCGGGTGAGGGAGGGGGAAGAGTGAGATTGTGCAGAAAGCAAACAACATAAGATGTAGATGGATGAGGAGAGTGGATCACCAATCAGGGATGGTGAACTACTATGTGTCAGTACATCAGTAAGGTCCACTGCTGGAGGCAAGAGATAGGTAAGTAAATACAATTCATTCATTTATCATTCCTTCTTTTGCAAATTTCCTGTGAAGGCATTGTTGTACAGTTAAGGTTTTAAAAGCACACAGTGTAAAGGCCAAAATAATTGCTACATAAACTGTACTTTGCCACCGCAGGATCCTGTTAATGAGGCAGTTAATTCAAAATTTGGTACCTCTATCTGATCTATAAAACCCAACTGCTTGTGATATTTCAAAGTTCGGTGTTAAGTTGCCAAACTGCTATTGTCAGCAGAACTACTGGAGGTTTAAAGATGAATATAAAGTTTGAGTTTAAACAGTTTTATTTAAATGTGAATTACTAAACCCACTGCAAATGCAACTGAGTCACAGCTCCTGTCAGTCAAGTGGGTGATATATCCCGTCACCATTTTCCATTTGAAATAAATCTCAGTCTTGTACATGAATTAAACGCTTCAACTACATTGGTATAAGTCACTGTTGGAAGTTGCTTTGGGTGACTTCCCTGTTGATGATCAGCTCCTCGAAAGTCAGAAATACCATTGTTATTTGTACAGTGTGTCCTGTGTTGCCCCTTGCTCTTCAGGGACTCCAAAATACTTTCTGACTTCACACTGTGGTGGCACAGACAACACTAAATGTTATTTTTGTCATGATCATAGAACCATCAGAGAACATTCTCTTTTGTAATACAATTTCCATTTTAATTGTGAATCATTTGTGACCTAGGCAGGTACAAGCAAGCCGATTTTTTTTACACATTAACTTTGTCAGAAAAAAGTTTGTAGTTATGCTAACCAAGAATTTAATATATTTTATTTTATTGCAGTGATGGCAGTCTGTCAATTTAGTTGAAATTGACAGAAAGGTTGAAAATAAAATACTTTTTATTATATATAGTTGTTTTTTACATGGAATATCAACAACAGTTAAAACTCTAAATGCCACAGCGCTGAACTAAAAAAAAAAAACATGACAAATACAAATAACAAATTTATGGACCCTGTCTTTCAGAATGATGGATTGATTTATCTCTAGCGAAACTTCTGGTGCGCGCTGGTTCTTGAATTAGGTTTTTGTCGCCTTCTATTGGAAACAGTGGGTAGTGAAGCATGTTCTTGTGCACAAGTGATTAAAAATATTCAAGAGGATTTTCACTCCATCCAACACAATTCTGTCAATTTAAAATTATTAATAAATTCAAATTAAACAAAATGTATGCTCTTCTCCAAAAGATACTCTATTGACCCAAAAATAAATACATACAAAATCTATTCTCACGCTTGATGGTAATATGATTGTACCCCATTACAAATACTTGGGCATCTGGATCGATGATAAACTCTCTTCAACAAACACATACAAGAGCTGACAAATAATCTTAAAGCCAGATTGTCATTCTTCTATGTATATGCATATATATGCATTCTACAGCAAGAGTGTTAAAACCTCTGAACTCCGTTTTTCACTCAGCTCTAAGGTTTATTACAGGAGAAGGATACAGAACTCACCACTGTGAATTATATTCTAAAATAGAATGGCAATCATTGGATGCACAAAGAGAACAGCACTGCCTTTTGTTTGTGTATAAAGCTCTAGTTGGCATTTTGCCTGATTATTTATCAAGTTTATTTTACATCAGATCAGGTATTCACAGTTTGAGGTCTCAGGACATTTTTATCTTACAGACACATTGTTTTAACACAGAGACAGGAAAAAAGGCTTTCAGCAACTTTGCTCCCTCCCTGTGGAACAAAACTCAGAGACTTTTTAAATTAAATCATGTCATGCCTTTTAATGATTTTAAAGCACTGGTCAAGGACCAACCGCAGTGCGATGCACTTGTTTTATTTAATTTGATCTCATATTGTATGTATAAATGTGTTTTTATGTATTGGTTTTTGGTTGGATTATATTGAAAGTTTTATCTGTGTTTTAGTATCCTGTATTTGTTGTTTATTTTGTGTTGTGTTTTAACACGGTACCCATGAAAAAGAGACATTTTCTCATTGGGTTTTCCCTGTATAAATAAAATAAAATGAATGAAATGAAGCATGTTGAACTGGTGCGTTAGTGTTACAACTAACATCAACATTATGTTTTTGAGGTGTGAAGATAGTAATTGTAAATTATATTGTACTCCCACAAACTTCCATAAATGAATATGGGAGCTACATAAACACATTTCTGCACAACAATTTGAATGCATCCTGGTTTTCTGATTTGGCTTCTGTCCTGGACTTCTCATTTATAACTGGCTTGACACGTTGCCATGGTGGAATCTTCCCAATCCCGTCAGGAGGGGCTCACCACTGGTTCTGCATATTAAGTCTGCTTCCGTTGTGTATTTGCCATAAATCAAGCCCTTTATCAGAGTATAGGTTCTGTTCTGACAGCAGACAGAGCCGAAGGCCGAATGACAGATATATGACTGTGTGCTCATGTATGGGGAGGTGACAGTACAATACGGTGACGGAAACTATGATTTGTTTCTGTGATAGCCATGTTTGCTTTGAGGGAATTTGACATAAAAGCACTGGCCAAGGATTTTAGTGACTGTATTAAGCTAATGCATTCTTATGGAAATAGCAGTTACGGGTACTCTGCCTGTATTTCTGATGAATGTTTGTATATAAGTTGAATTAATCTTTTTCACTGTATGAATGCTAAAAGGCAGAATTGGCTACAAATGTAGAGTCCTATAATAACTGTTTGACGCTTGTTGGGGCACTAGAGCTGCAAGATTAACTGCAATCAAATCAAAATCACTTTGAATTTGAATAGTCACAATTAGCCAATCTTAAACACTGCAATTATTTGACGGTGAAAATGGAACTTTTCTGGTAGAGGTTTGTACCACCTTCTTAATTCCATGGAGATGTTACTGCTTTGCTTAGAATGTTACACACTATGGCAAAAAACTTGTCTCCATGGAGACGAGGGTGATGTGAATGCAGGGCACTAATATAATATATTCCACCCATATGTTAAATACTCAACTTAATTAAAATGTGTTAATTTCATCCCTACCATAAAATGGAGATAGATTTGGTCTGATTATTAAAGATGATCACTACTCAGTGCAGTATTGAATCAATATTTTTACTTTTAGCATTTACTTTGAACTAATCTTAATTTCAATTGTGTGTGTAAACTGTAGAAAAAGATTCAGTTGTACTGTTTTTTCAAAAACAGACGATATCCAGATGACTACAACTTTTTCTACGATGGAACAGCCTGATTTATGAAGCCAGGGCAAAGCAATGTGTCAAAAGCCTTTTGACTGGTGCTATTCCACAATACACTAGCTTTGGCTGTACTAATGGCACCATGACACTGATTTACCAAGTCATGTAGTGGGATTGCAATCCGAGAAAACCGTTCAAACAAACCTCCTGTAGTAGCTACACAAGCCTAGAAATGATTGTAGCTCCTTAACGGTGGCAGGCAGAGGCCACTCTTTGACCGCCGAGATCTTGGAATGATTCGGTAGCTATTCCCTCTGCAGATATTTGGTGCCCAAGGAATTTAACTTCCTTCTGGAAAAAGTGACACTTTCCCCACTTCACTTTTAATCCAGCATGTTTCAGTTGTTTAAAGACGATGTCCAGTCTTTCTAAATGGGACTCAAACGTTAGTGAATACACCAAAATGTCATCTAAATAGACTAACATAATGTCAAAGATCAAATCATTCATGGTCGACTGCATCAGCCTTTGAAAGGTTACAGGGCCTTTGCAAACTCCCACGGGCATGCGCACATACTCAGCCCAAAAGGCGCGATAAAAGTGGTTTTATGCCTGTCTTTCTCATCCATAACTACTTGTTGATACCCACTGGCTAAAACTATTGTGGAGAAATAGTTTGCACCTTTTAAAGCATCAAAACTCTCATCAATGTGAGGTAATGGGAATGCATCTTTTTTTGTTTTCAGATTGAGTTTTTGATAACCTACACATAAGCGTATGCTGCCATCGCTCTTGCGCACTATCACAGTATGACTGTGTGACAGGTACATCATCAGCTTAATCTCATGCTTCACTTTGTCTGTGTGGCCCAGATTGTCATCATCGTCTGTGAACATATCAATGTATCGAGCCAGTAGGCCACAAAGAGATACTTTCTCTTCCTCTGTGCCACCTATATCAAGCTTGCTCAAGATAGCCTGTACTTTACTTTCTGTCTGCCTGGTGTCTAAACTAACAGAAATCTCTTCAACATCTGCAGAGATGCGCTGGAACTTAACTTGGCATGACTGCGCACTTTTCACACAATCAACGTGTTCTAGAACAAAGCCACACATCCTCTACAGAGAAATGTACAACTGGGAGAGGGAGAACATGGCTTGTGTTTTTGACCAGAGTCAGAATAACTTCAAGACCAGGAGGTATTGGCGTAGTCGCTGGTTCAATTATCAACTGAGTTGGTTTATCAGAGCATTTTGTGTGACCTTTTACAATTACAGTTGATACTGAGCATGCCGGGAAGCACACATTATCTTTATCTGCAACCCGAGCTGTTGCCTTCCTCTCAATGCTACAGACCATATCTGTTGGAAGGCTGTCCACCACCCGTCTAATGACCCACCTAAGCGTTGTCAAACTCTGTTCTCACTAGCTGTTTGCATCTTAAAATAACATTCATACCAATTATACATGGTTCTGTAACAACAGAGCTGGCAGAGTGTTTCAAGACCAAGAAACCACAATTTCTTATTATAAAACCCATCGTTTCAACTTCCAGCTCTGCATACCCTTGATAGGGAATTCCTATCAAGGGTATGCAGTATGTCAAGTAAACGCTGCACTTGTATTCCACTAAGATTAAGATTGACGACTGGACATTTACCTATAGCCCGCTCAATGATTTGCTCACGTGTGATCTCAGTTTTTGATGAGTCTGTTGTGTTACCCCGCATTGCCCGACTCACTGTAACCAGGGGTTTCCTTCACACAGCGAGGGTGGATCAGTCTGTCACTGAAGCTGCTCTCCAGAGTGGACTGCAGGGGGTGAAACTCATGGTCCAGCATAGATGTGAGTTTAGCCAGGACTCTTCTGTCCCCCACCTCCTGCACCGAGTCCAGAGCACAGCCCAGGACGGAGCTGGACTTCTGATGACTTTGTCCAGCTTCTTCCTCTCCCTCTCTGTGAGGGCTGATACAGGAGTACGGATAACGTTACCTTGTTCAGCAAGCACTTTTAGAACATCATCAAATGAGGCAGACCACTCACTAGATTGAGTTGAGGTATTGACTTTTCTTTGCTCTTTAAATGCCTTTATCACATCCTCAAGGTAAGCAGAGTTATCTTTAGCTGTGGTGACACAGCACTGTGCTTCTGTTGCAACATGACTGCAGGTTGGGACTTTAGGCCCGACTCCTTTGACACCCAGGACTGGAACCTCTGTGGACAAATAAGCTTCCTCCCGAACTTCAATAAGAGTAGACGACGGATTGGTTTGCACATACTTTTTGAGTTCTCACCTCAATGCAGGATTTCTAACGCCATTCACAAACTGATCCCTTAACACTGCCTTTTTATCTGCAATAGCGGTAGTATGTCGTTTTAATACAGCACTAAGGGCTGTACTTACTGTACTGTACTGGACTTTAACAGCAAAGGATTAACTGGTTGATGATGTTGAATCCACCAGCGGTTGCTTCTGGACAATGCCTCTTCCACTTGGGGTTCCACACTGTCTGATGGTCACCTCCGCTGATGTAACTCACAACCACAGACATTCACTTCAGATTGATCCTCTTCTCGTTCTGGAGAGCCACCACGACACCAGAAAAACAACACGGCCCTCAGGTTTGGGCCACTCTTCACCACTGCCGTACAAATTAAGACTAGCTGTGATGTATTTTTGCAGAGGAAAAAAATAAAAAGAGAAACCCCACTCCTGATGCCAAGATTTGAAGCCAGGGGAAAGCAGCACACAGTACTTCAAATGAAAAACGGGGTTCTTTATTTCTCAAACTGTTTTATGTTGTTGTTCAAAAGGTATGAACCTCCAATCAGTCCATGCGAACTTGGCAACACGCCCAAGAATGAAATGGCGCTACTACAGCGTTGTTAGCACCCGAACTACAAATACTATACGGCAGTGAATAGTACAGTCCACTGTTAACTTACATCAACTGAATAAACAACATTTAATCAAACAGATATGTTCTTACTGAGATGGTTCAGCAATAATTCTTGTGGCCAAAACAAACAAGCGCAAAAGCATTTCCTGTTAATGCTCACATAAGGCAAACACCACCATCCTGTGACCAAAACAGGTATTGCAACAACCCATTAATGAAAACAAATACAAAAGTATATACGAGGCATATTTTCATAGATACCTATTTTCACCTGGTTACATTTTTAATGCAGTCAGTACAACTGCGCCATCTGCAGCCAGACTTCTTCAGAACAGCATCTTAGGTGTGTGACAGTAAAAATGCCCCCTCCTGACTAGTTTTCTCATGGGAATTTTTTAATTTTTCTATTGCCCTCTTTATTCAGCAGCGAGTTCAGTGTTTGTTGAAAATTTAGACATTTTCAGTCATAGCTTTTTAATTGTCTCGGGTACAACAAACCTGCTCTTAAGAATACCCACAGGAGAAATTTCCTTACAAACATTAAAGTATGCGATTGCTAGTTTATGTGCCAACCGTTGCCCAGAGGACATTCTGTACTGTAATTTAAAAGCAGCTTAATTCTGTGTGTACCATTTTAACAAATACACGCACAACGTAATTGGCTCTAATATTACTGACTTATCCCCTGCAGTGTACGCATTAGAATGGTGAAACAGAACAAGTGTTGCATCATCTGCATCATCACCAGGTTAATAGATTATTTTCTTAAGGCTGTGAATAAATGAGATACATTGTAAAACATTTAAAGGTTCCATAAATTGTTTTATTTGTTTGTTTTTCGTTTTTAACTGCTACAATTGCATACTGATTCAACATGGCAGAAAAAAACTTGTCACTAAGAAGTCCAGGAAAAATAAGAATGCCACCTAACCACCAAATTATAACTGAATCAAGACCTAGTCTGAACATACTGTAACTGCAAATAATTGTACACATTTGCAACAATATAAACTTCTTAGACTAAACACCACGCTGTGCAATGGGAATGTGGACAAATTGCACCGAGAGTGTCCTCTACCCTTTTTTTTCTTCGTTTTAATTATATATATATTTTATCAACATAGGACCCACCCCAAGGGTTTGTGCTGAGCCCGTGGTCTATGCTCTTTTTACACATGACTTCATGACTGTTCTGCTTCCTCTTCCTGAAACCTAAATATCAAATTTACTGACGGACGCACAGTAATTGGACTCATCAAGAATGACAATGAGACGGACTACATCCGATGTCACCGTGTCACAGCAACAACCTGGTCCTGAACATCAGGAAGACCATGACTCCTTTCTTTTTCTTTTTTTTTTTTTTTTTTTAGATTTTGTGCCTGTAGGCTTTATTGAACAGGAAAGAGCATGAAATGGGGGATGAGAGCATGCAGTAAATTATCGGAGTTGGGAAAAACTAGCAAACCTCTTTGGGAAAAAGTAGAAACCTGTAGGAGTTCACAGTGAAGGAGAGATCCGACTCCCTCGGACGGACAGGCGGACGCGCCTCAATTTGCAGATAGATGGTGGAGCTGGACCCACTCAGGAGGAGAACCAAATCTTCGAGGCTGATGAAGAACCGTTCATATGGAGTAGAGACCGTTTCTCCAGGCAGTTGAGGAGCATCTGGATCCACAGGTCATCGATGTGCCTGCTCCACTCCCGTCGGGGAAGTGGGAGAAAAAAGGGAAAGCGATGAACAAATTAAATTGCAAATTAAATAATGTTAAATATTGTTTGATAAAAGTAGTAAGAAACAGGGGATAGTGCTCAAAGTGCCATACTTCCCCCAGCATAGTTGCTCCTAGGGCAGCATAGCTGGGAACTATAGGTTTTATTTCTGTTCTAACTGGCCTGATTCCAAAGAGGAACGTTTTAAGCCTGGTCTTAAATGAAGAGACTGTGTCGGCCTCTTTAACATGGACAGGAAGCTGATTCCACAACACAGGAGCTTGGTAGCTAAACGCTCTACCTCCTACTGTGCTTTTAGAGACTCTTGGGACCACCAGAAGTCCAGCATTTTGAGAGCGAAGTGCTCTGTTTGGATGATAAGGGTCCTATAGCCAATCTTTGAGGTAGGATGGGGCCAGGTCATTTATGGCTTTGTAAGTCAGGAGGAGGATTTTGAATTTGATTCTAAACTCAAAAGGGAGCCAGTGAAGAGACTCGAGCACCGGCGTAATGTGCTCTCTTCTTTTAGTTCCAGTTAGTAATCTTGCTGCTGCATTTTTAACCATATCCATAACATCAACGTTCTGGGCCACAAACAGTTGGACCCTTGACGTAAGAGACAGGCCAAATGTACACACAAATAAAGAGTTTGTTGGAATTCTGTGATTCATCTGCCCAATGCCCAATGTATTGAGTATGTTCAGAGTGATGACGCACTCACATATTGGGATTAGGGAAACAAAGAAGATTGGCTTGGTATAGTATAATTGAATAATGAGTCAATATATATGTCACACATGCAAATATCACTAAGTATAAAGGAATATGCACCAGATGTGACATAAGTGTATCTCACGTAAAAACATAAACAAAATATGATGAATTTAAATAAATTGTTTGTTACATTACAGTGCCTTAAAAACATTCCCACATGCCCACATTCCACCCAAGCATCCCACAACCACCTGACCCAGACAAGCACAGAACCCACACACAGTCATATGCAAAATAATTCATGCACACACACAGACACACACAAGTAAGCGCATACGCACAAACACACTCACACACTCACTGAGTACAGAATAACCAGTTGAGGAAGTACCATAAGAAGAGCCGTATGTTCCGGGAGCAGAGACCCTCCTGAAGCCACAGGACACCGACACAGCGCCCAGATGAGAGATGAAACACCAAACCTCCACCAGATCCTACGAGCCAGGGCCCAGCAGCCACAGCAGACAACCACTCCCGGAACAGAGGGCTGCTCAGAGGAAACATTGGAGGTCCTAAAATGGATAAAATTAATAAAATAAGTAAAGAAAAAATGTATAGGTAGAAGCTAACAACTATTAATGTATTTTCAACAAGATAGAATAATTAAATATAGTAAAATTAGAACATAAATACATACATACATAATGAGCCTAAAATGAGTGAATATAATAAGTCGCATACATTTATACAAATTAAGCAGATATGAATCTAGTCTTGAGCCTGCTCTTAAATACCTGAATGTTCTCTGGGGCCCTTAGGTCCTCTGGCATTGTTCCATAGACGAGGGGCATAGAACTGGAATGACACGTGCTGCCTGGCCGTCGAGTGGTTGTGGCACAGCACATGTATGCCAGGCTTCAAGTGCGTCCGGCCGCAGTGTCGTGAGTTTGGTTCCTGACTACGACATTTACTGCATGTCCTCCCTTTCTCTCTCATCCCCCATTTCACACTGCTTACACTGCTTTCCTGTCAATAAAGCCTACGAGAGAAGAAGATCATCCTCATCAGAAACATACCTGAATACCTTAATAAGTAAGACATGACTGTTTGAGTAAACTTGGATTCCTCACAGGCACTATCCAAAAGTATTCTAATTATGTACAAGGCAATGCTGCAATGCTCCTTCATGGGTCCTCTCTTTAGGTAGTGCTGCTCCCCCGCAGAACAGAGCGGCAGAGAGCTGTATACAGCTACAACACAAAGTTTTTACATCACTTTTCTTGTTGGCTTCTCATTGAATGTGCCCGTGCAGAAAGTGTATTTGGATGCCCAGAAGGGACACGTCTTTTCTCCCTAGGGATAAGGCAACTCGGCGAAAAGTGACTAGAGTTTGATTGTGGGGACAGCCCACCATTGAAAAAAGTGTGCTTTGTTTGTTTACACAATTTTATAGAGGACTGCTTCTTCAACAAACGCTTGTTCAATAGTTGACACGCCCTCCCAACAATAACAAAAAGTACGGTGAGTAGATCTGCAAATTAGATAAAATAGCTATTTCAGCTGTGATTACCACAGTTTGTTGCCACACGCAAAAAAATACTATGAAAATGCTATCCATTGTGTTGTGCTGACTATCTGAAGGGGGAGGCTCTAAACTCTAGACTAAATTAGGTCCAAAACCCGGAAGCGTTAAGCACAGAATATTCCTCAGTCTGCGCACGACATCTGTTGTAAACTCATCTCGACACTTGGGGCTGCCACCGGGACTAATGCGGGTCATCGCAGCAGTCTGAGATGGGCACTTTGGGATCATTCGCTTCTGTGAGCCCTTATATATGGATCACAAGTCAAGTTTACAAGCAGAGATGTGCTGCGCGGACTATGGTGCATTCTGTGCTCAGCGCCTCCGGGTTCTGGACCTGGTTTAGACTTTGTTTAGTTCGGGCAGACTGGGAAAAAGCCCACGGACATATGCTCCACTCCGGTTTGCGCTAAACAAATAAAGGTGAAAAACAGTTAAAATGTCTTTATTTTGAAATAAAAAATCCAGAACAATCATAAATCAAACGTTGGAGAAAACGCTATCACTATATGTACTTGCACTATCCCCCTCCGGCCTCCAGTGGGCAAGTCCAGCCTGTTTATGCCAATGTTAACATCGTGGAGGTAGCAGAATCCCAACCTGGAAACACCCCTGGCCAAGGCTCCCGTTAACGCGAAGTCCGGGGACAAAATACGGCCCTCTGTGTTTAGTTGCAAAATCAGTATCGTAATATTTTACAGTGCAATATTGAGAGCTTTGAGCGACTCAGGAAACTGATGTTGCACAGGACTTTATCATGAAATCTGGAGGGGAATTACCATTGCCATTGCCTTGTGAAGATGGATAATTCATGGATAATCATGTACAACAAGGGAACGCACTGGGAAACAGATAAATATAGTATCTATAATGTATAATATAATAATATATTTATAACATTTCTATGAGGGAAAGAATATTTGCCTCACACCCATAATTGTTAAAAATAAAATATTGTCTTTCATAATTATTCTAGCCTCAGCATCATCCGTTTAGATCTGCACTTTGCCGTTGGTTGTGCAGCATGGCAAGTGTGCGTCCCCTGGGTCAGACAGAAGGTTAAAGAGGAGACAGAGAGGTCATGGAGCTTATCTTCTCCTCTGTCATCCTGTCTGCTGCCTGGGGCACCTCTACAGTAGGTATACCACTCACTGAAGTGAACGGTACAGTGTTGAGAACCATTTTGGTTATACCAACAAGGATGTGTTTTTAAAGCACTGGTTGGCTGCTTGTAAACAATGAATGTACAATTTGTTGAAAGTGGAGCTAAAAAAAATATTCAATTTAAACTTCAAACAATGAAGACTAGCTGTTGACCTATCAGACCAATTTCTTGGCACAAATTACATTCTTATACATCCATAATTACATGCGTATCTTATTTTCCGTATTTACCCAAGGGAGTAAAATCATTTACAGATACATGCTTCAATTCAGCATGAAATGGTCTAAGGTTGAAGAAATTGTTCTTAGAAGCCAACACTCTCAGCCATTGTCACTGTGCTGTCTGTCTGCTGTCTAGATAATTGGTTCTCAAACTTAGTTTCATGACCCAAATTATGGTTGTGTGGGACTTTTGAAGTGAATGAGCATTTTGACGCTGCTCCTCTGCAGTGCAGTGCGAGGAAGGACTCCTGCTGCCAAAGTCCAGTTCCTCCACACATAAAACAACATATTCTCAAAACTGTTAATTCTGAAAGTCTTTTTTGAACTATGAGACCAGCCACCTCCAACTCCTGTGATAGTTCCTCACTGCTATCAATGTTGTACTGTATTGGCCACTATTATTGACGGATGTGGATTATAATTAATTCTATCATTAGGTGTCACTATTTGTCCTTTTTTGGGTACTGATATGTCTTTATATTTGATGATGTTTGTTCTTTTGTGATGTTTTCCGAGCATCTGCTTTGGTGTCTTTGAGTGGCCACTCCTATTCTTCAGGCCACTCCTATTTAAGCCTCTGTTCCAGTCTCAGTCGCCCATTTGCCTGACGGACATACAACCGACGTTTAGAGCCAAAAGCAGCTTCTGTCCAAATACCAAATACGCTTCCATCAATACATGTAGTCGCATAATTGAACAAGACATTCAAAAATGTATTATAGGCCAAGAATAAATGTATCAAATTTATCTAATGAAGCGAGAGTGGCTTTGAAGGTACTTGTAAGGTAATTGTGATTAAACCTGCAGACAAGAGGGGTGCCATCTGCTTATAGGATGCTGTTAAATATGAAGAAGAGATTCTGTCTCAACTTTCAGATGCCAGAGTTTATAAAAAAAATTAACAGCGATCCCAGTTGCCTTCCAACAACAATTGCTCGGTTACCTTGAAAAAGCAAAAGAAAATAAATGGATTTCTGATCTTGAATTAGCATTTCTTTATTGCAAACTTCCTGTCCGACCAATCATATACACCTACAAAAATACATAAATCCCTCACCAACCCCCCTGGACGTCCCATCGTTGCACAAACTGACTCTGTGTGGTCCCCTCTGTCGTCTTTTGTGGACTTTTTATTAAACCATATGTGCTTACTCTTCCAACGTACATAAGAGATTCCACAGACTTCATAGAAATGTGCCAACATAAAAGATTTACCAGACGATGCCCTCCTGTTAACTATGGACATCACAAGTCTTTTCACTAACATACTGCACACTTGAGGCTTGGAGGCTCTAAATTTCTACCTCCAACAGCGCAGTGATGAATCCAACCCTCTGAACCAACTTATTTTGGATTTGATGGAGTTTGTTATGAAGTACAACTACTTTAGCTTTGAGAAAGACTTTTATTTACAAGTTTCTGTAAAAAGAATCGGCACAATCTGTCCTCCCAATTACGGCAATTTATTTGTTGGACACTTTGAAAATAAATGTGTCTTTAATGGTACCAACAATCCCCATTTATCAAAAATGATCCAATCATACAGACACATTGTCGACATTATTTGTTTCTTCAGGGGCAGTATTCATGGTGCCATAGAATTCATAGCTCTGCTCAACAGCTTTGCGCCCAGCCTTATTTTCACACCTCAAATCAGTAAAGAGAGGGTATTTTTTTTAGATATGCAAGTGATTAAAGACAGTGAGACCATCATTACTAACCTATAGAAAAGACACAGATAGAAATACTTTATTTCTAGCTTCCAGCTTCCACCCCATCTAGCTAAAAAAAAAAGCTTACCCATCACTCAATTTTTGAGGCTTCGGAGAATATACCACTCCAACGATGATTTCAATGAGAAGGCGCAGGATATGAAAAGCAGGAGATGAGGATATCCACATTCATGGGTCGATGAAGCCTATGACAGAGCCTCAAAGAAAACAGGCTCTGAAAAAAACTGTTAAAAAACACAAAAATTTTTCAGTCACTTACACAACCCAGTTATGGGTTTCTGCAGCCATCAGAGCCATATTCAGGAAACATTGGCAAATCCTCAAATCTGATCTGCAACTCTCTTCTACGTTCCGACATCTACCCCTGCTTGCCAACAGAAGGGGGAAAAATTTGAGAGATCACCTCGTTCATGCCAATGTCACCCCTGCTGCAACATCCAGTCAAACGATTCTGTTTCCCCTCCAAAATGGAAACTACAGATGTGGAAACTGCGAACAATGCAACAACACGATAAAAACGAACTACTTCCAACATCCTCACTCTGGAGAAAAGTTCTTTATTAACAGCATTGTTACATGCGCATCCACACACGTTGTATATCTTTTACAATGTCCCTGTAGCCTGGCCTATGTTGGCAAAACCAAAAGGAAACTGAAACAGAGGATCAGCGAACACAAAAGTTCCATCAGGCGCAATGACAGGGAATATCCCGTGGCGATTCATTTTAATGACCGTCAACACAACCTTTGTACGCTGTTCCTCCGTCCCCAAGAGGAGGGGACCATGACCTGTTATTAAAACAACGTTAAGCATATTGGATTTATGCCTTGCAGACACTGGCTCCTAAGGGGTTGAATGATGAATTCAATGTCAAAATTCAAAGTTCTGATCAACAAGACAATCTACAGTATATATGTAGTTTTGAAAAAACTTACAGGGTTTCCCATTGACCAGTTTGTTTTATTTTATACTTTTACTCTGATATCAATGTTGTACTGTATTGACCACTATCATTGAAGCCTGTGGATTGTAATTAATTTTATCATTAGGTGTCATTTTTGGGTTCTGATATGTCTTTTATGGTATATTTGAGTATGTTTGTTCTTTTGTGATGTTTTCTGAGCATCTGCTTTGGTGTCTTTGAGTGGCCACTCCTATTCTTGAGACCACTCCTATTTAAGCCTCTGTTCCAGACTCAGTCGTCCATTTGCATGACGAAGGCCTAGTTGCCGAAATGTTGCCTCTTCACCTGTATATACATTTACCTTGCAAGTAAGACAGAGTGCAGGATTTTTTCTCAGAATCCTCACTGCCCATTCAACAGTATTATCTGACAAATAGGCCCACAGGCTGACGCCGCAATCCGTTTACATCGCTTCCTTCCTTTTATTCATGCAGCAGAGAGGACGGTTAAACCATCAGAGCGCTTGTCAGTGAGCCAGGCTCTGATTTCATCTTTAGCTTGGGTCACAAGAGGTGACAATAATAAAAAATAAAAAATAGAAGGGGCAGAAATGAATCAGGGGGAGATTATCAGACATGTATATGTACTGTATGTATATGTATATATGTGTATATCTATACCATTAAAGATGCTATGACAATGTGTAGTGGTATATAATGATTGCTTTTTTAAAATGATGACTATCTACATGTACGACAATATATGTGTTGATGGTAATTATGATATAACACATTTTTACTCTGTTTGAATGCATACACACAGACACTCACGCACACATTTGCACAAACAAACATACACACACACATGTACAGACACACGCCCACACACACGCAGAGACACTCTATCTGTCTAATGTCTGTATTGTTGTCTGTCTTTTGCTGTTTTTGTATTTGGAAATAAAAATTTACAAAAAAAAGAAAAAGTGGGTTGCCATAAAAAAAGCTTCAGAACCACTGATTCCAATCACCAGCAACGTCATCCCCATATGAACATAGGGAAAGTTGATGATGAGACAATGAGACATTGGTCAGGTTAAAAATGTATTACATAAACACTTGTTATAGGCTTGTACTTTTGTTTAAGCAAAGGCAGTGAAAGATTATACAAGACATTATCTTGTCAACTAATTATTCTCAAGCTTTGATAAAAAGCCAGGCTGGGGGCGTTGACGTCATAATGAAACCCAATCCCTCAAATGAACAGATCAGGTGAGATGACACGGACACATTCACGGAAAAAAGGGAAACTTGCCACCAGCAGGAGCCTAGATAATACAACAATATGTTGAGACATAAACATATAATATATATAAATAAATGCACACAGGCACAGCATGTCCATACCAGAATACAATGGTTTGTGCGCCACCACATTCCGAGTAGTTGGCTAAGACACAGCGTGAGGAGAACACCGACGCCGGGTCATACAGAGCTAGAACAATCGCCCATTAGCTTTATGTAGACTTGGTAATCACATTTACAAAAAGGTACTACAACCTTCTGACCGATGCATACTTTTCTTAGTCACTGCGGTTTATGCCCTCAAATGACCCAAATACACCTAATCGCATGCACTATGGCTGCAGTGGTCCTTTCACCTCGCTGCCGTGATCCACTTCCTCTTGCTTCAAGGTTACTGACGTCAAGGTGGAAGGAATTGTTAGGGACGAACTCATCAACACAGCGCCCCTTTTATGAATGAGTCTACAACTGGCCAGGTGCACAGAATCCACACTACTACATAGGGAAACTGGAAAAATTTCACTCATTCAACCAATGTCCAGTGTTTTGGTCATTGCAGCGAATGCATCACCCACCATACAGTGGTGGTGTTATGTCCAGGACTGCACCTGTACATAGTTTTTCACATGTACATATGGGAGTTTGATATCATCACATTGTAGAATTTGAGAACTACTAATACACTGAGGCTAAAGAAGGGATTATTTATTAATTTTTTTATACAGGGGAAATCCAATGAGAGAAACTCTTTTTCGTGAGTACCCTGTCAAATACAAAATACAGATTAAACAAACAAACACAGGCTATCCAGATAAAATACAAATGAAACATTCAATTAAATAATCAATAAAATTGAAAAATACATAAAAAACACACACTACACATACAGTATGGGACAAATGTATGCAAAGGAAGAGCACCAGCAGTGTGTAATCCTTGACCAATGCATGTAATTCATTGAAACGCACAACATCCTATAATTTAAGTCTGTGTTTTGTTCCACATGCAGGGAGCAAAGTTGCTGAAAGCCTTTTTTCCTGACTCGGTGTTGACACAGTGTAACTGTAAAATAAATATGTCTGAAGATCTCAATCGGTGAATACCTGATCAGCAAACTTGTTAAATAAACAGGTAAAATACCAATGAGAGCCTCATTCACGCATCCAATGATTGCCATCCTAGTGTAGAGTATAATTCACAGTGGTGAGTTCTGTATCCCTCTCGTGTAATGAAACATAGTGCTGAATGATAAACGGAGTTCAGGGGTTTTAAAATGGTTGCCGTTGAATGCATATATATAATATCACCATAATCCAGCACTAAGAGCTTGGATTGTTGTGAGTTTACACTACAAATTATGTAGATCCATAGCTGTGAAATACATTTTGGGAATTTTACATATCCAAATCTCTTAAAAAGTACCTGCATGTTGTTTCTTGTTGCTGTGATCAGGTATTCCTCAAAACTGCATTTACATTCTCCTCATGTGCCTTTGTGTGTGTGTCAGTTGCCACCTCAGCAGCTGCACCACAATAGGTCAGGTGTTAATGTGAATTTCCTGAGTTACATAATCCTCCCCATACATAATCTCCAGAGCCGCTGACAGACAGGCGTGCACAGCATCGGCCGCTTCACTGCTCTGTATTCACTGTGGTCTACTCTTTACAGTCCGCATGGAAACAAAAGACTCAGACATTAAACAGCCACAAAACACCAAAAACACTTTTTTTTAACTGATTAACTGTGTAAATGGGTCTGAAATAGATACATATATATACACATCCCTGGCCTTATTGACATTTTAGTGCATATGTGTTTAAAATCTGACTTTTGGGTCCAAAGCTGTGCCTGCATTGTCCACTTTGGGTTCAACTGTGGCCACTACATTTGATTTTCGCGGTTGGACCTGTGGCTGCTGATGAATCCTAATACTGGAGATTACGTCACGATTTACCCCCTGTGAGCCCCGCACTTGTGTGTGACGTAGTGAGTGAGAGTACAGTATATGTGCCGCTGCCTCTGCTTGGACTTTGCAACCAACATTTTAGAATCAGAGGGGGTTTATTGCCACTGATCAATAATAAAAACAACATATGAAATCAAAAGGGCATGCATTAAGAAACAATTTAAAATGACTATGTCATAAAATAAAAAAAATAAAATAGGCATTACTATGTACACGAGAATTACAGTTAAATATACAGTTGTAGTGCAGAAAGTGACAGTGCAGTGAGTGGTTGAATAGTTGCAGTTAAAGTGGCGGGTGCTAAGAAGTGTTCATGAGTCCAACGGCAGAGGGAAAGAAAATATTCTTGTGGCGGGAGGTTCTGGTCCGGATGGACCGTAGCCTCCTGCCTGAAAGGAGCGGTTCAAATAGTCCATGTCCAGGGTGAGAAGGATCGGCTGTGATCCGACCTGCTCGTCCCAGAGCCCTGGAGACTTACAGGTCCTGCAGAGATGGAAGTCTGCAGCTGATTACCTTCTCAGCAGAACGCACAATGCGCTGTAGTCTCTGTTTGTCCCTGGCTGTGGCTCCAGCGTACCACACGGTGATGGAGGAGGTGAGGATGGTCTCAGTAATGGCCGTGTAGAACTGCACATCATCTGCACTGGCAGCTTGGCTTCCTCAGCTGTCGCAGGAAGTACATCCTCTGCTGGGCCTTCTTGATGAGGGAGCTAATGGTGGGCTCCCACTTGAGGTCCTGGGTGATGCCGAGGAAGCAGAAGGAGTCCACGGTGATGATGGGGGAGTCTGTTATGATGAGGGGGGCTGGGGGACTGTGACTTTCCCGAAGTCCATGACCATCTCCACTGTCTTCTGGGCATTGAACTCCAGGTTGTTACCGCTGCACCAGCCGATCCACCTCCCTCCTGTAGACACACTCATCCCGGTCCGAGATGAGCCCGATGAGGGTGGTGTTGTCCGCAAACTTGATACATTTTACGGAGTGTGGCCGGAGGTGCAGCACTTTGTGTACAGGGAGCAGAGCAGAGGAGAAAGTACACAGCCCTGTGGAGCTCCTGTGCTGATAGTCCGAGTGTCTGAGACATTCTTCCCCAGCCGCATGCACTGCCTCCGATCTCCGAAGTCAGTGATCCACCTGCTGGTGGAGTCAGGCACGCTGAGTTGGGAGAGCTTGTCCTGGAGCAGAGCAGGGAGGATGGTGTTGAATGCAGAGCTGAAGTCCACAAACAGGATCCTGGCATAGGTTCCAGATGCTGCAGGATGAAGTGTAGTGCCAGGTTGATGGTGTTGTCTACAGACCTGTTGGCTCTGTAGGCGAACTGCAGGGGTTCCAGCAGGGAGGAGGTGAAGGACTTGAGGTGGGGCAAGACCAGGCGTCCAAATGACTTCATGACTACAGACGTCAGCACCACAGGCCTGTAGTCATTAAGTCCAGTGGTCCGGGGCTTCTTGGGGACAGGGACAATGATGGACGACTTGAAGCAGGCTGGGACGTGGCATGACTCCATGCCACATGTTTGAAGGAGAAGACACGAGAGTTCTGGTAGGCTCGGCTCATTTAAACACAAATGCCAAATGACACATTTTTTGGAGGTGACTGTGCGTAATACTTTCACAACATGCTATTTGTAAGGAATGCTATTGGAACAACAGTGGAGTGTGTTCAATTAATGTCTGCATGTGCTTTGTACTAGAAATTAATTTGACCATTTAAGCAAACGAGAAGAGAAGCTGCAAGTGTTTATGGTGTCCGCAGATAAATCTGGACGTGTCCCCTGTAAGCTTTTTACATCATGCAGCCCCAGGGCACGCGGCTCCACACACCGCACGGGGCTTGTGGCCTGGGGCAAGAAAGTCGTGGGCAGTGCCCTGACATTGTTACGTTGTGTTATTGTGTTTTAACTAATGTAACCGGGAGCGATGATTCTGGTTCAAAGTATTGCTTAAAAACAGCATGTACACACTTGTTGCAGGTGGCCAAAGAAGAGGCAGAGACAGCATAAGTATTAACAATTTAATACAAGTATAAGCAACCACCAAATACAAATTGTATTTATTCTAAAAAAAACTATTTATATACCTAAACAGACAGGAGCTGGCCGGACCGGCCGCGGGTGCACGCGGTGCGAGGGGAAATAGGAAATGGGTCAGAGCGCTCACTCGGCTCCGAGCGATTCACACACACACACACACACACACACACAAACGAAATAAACCTCAAGGGTAACAAAAACATGCAAAAAGAGTGATGGAGTGCACAAAATACCACAGTATACGGGAAGTGATGGGGTTGAAGTGGGACGCTTCGAACACCAACCCCCACACCAGGCGGGCGACCACGCTCAGGCCAGACACTACGGCAGAAAGGACAATTAGTAAAATGGTAAGGTAAAATCCTACACAGTGAAACAGCGTAAGACCAGAACAAACAAACAAAAATAAAACAGCAGCTTACCAATGGCCTTTATAAAAAGGGAAAACAAACAAACCATGTTAGTTAGACATTTAAATCTACTTAAGTTTGCTTTAAGTTGCTAACCGAATGCTGGCGATACTAGGGATCCAAACGCAGAGGAGAAAAGGCCACGGCAGCATCAGGCCCAGCTACAACAAGGGAGAGTGCGGGAAAAATCACGCCTTGAACCAGACAAACATAAAAAGTCTGACCTACACGTACCACATGCCTCAGAGCAGCAGCTTACCTGCACGCACCATCCTCTGCCTTAAATAACTAATGAGCCACTGGCATGCGGGAAGCGGCGTGTGCCGGCAGTTGGTACAGTGGCTCCCGTGGGACAAACCACAGCACGCTACACAAAGTAAACATTTCGAAATATACATTTGACTGCTGATCGCAAATTATAGGCACGGCATAACTGACTGTATACTATGCATTTTCGGAATACAGAGTACAAACTACACTGTAAGGATAAATGACTGAATGTGAAAGTGATTGGAGGAGAGAGCCAAAAAACTGTACAGAATACTGAATAGCTGCATTTAAATGTATCTCTAACGTATTGTGTTTCTTGGTCCAATTAGAAAACTATTCTGAATACTTCTGAGAACACATGACATAGGATTCAAACAGTGTTGTGTTTTTGTTGTACTGTTTCTTATGCATTTATTTATAGGATGACTATATTTGGTACCTGTTTTCGTTTACTTCCTAACACTGGGAATATGTGGGGGGAAATACATGTTATTGCAGGTATTCAATATTCTACAACTAAGTCAATTTTCAAAGTATCCTTCCCAACACTGGGTATGCATTGATATGTATTGTTGGTAGTATAGTTGACTGTTAACAAAAAAAAGAATTTGCTGCAGTGGTTACCAAAATGATCTGTTTCAGATTTGAAACTGAAAGAGGAACTTGTGTCTTTTCACGTGTCATCTTAATGAACCAGAGGCCTTCAGCTCATCTGGCAATTCTGGAGGATGTTGTCAAGACCAGATTGTTCACATAATCATTACACAATAATTGAAACCAATGTACAATTCAATTGGCCAAAAATAAAATGGAATGTTAATTACCAAATGTATTATATTTGTAAAGTTCATTCAAACATATAGACATACTGGCATGAATGTATAGACACTACAGCGCATTGTACCTCTGCTAAGAAGGTGATCGGATGCCAACTTCCATCTCTGCAGGACCTGTACGTCTCTAGGACTCTGGGACGAGCAGGTCGGATCACAGTTTACCCTTTTCACTCTGGACAATTTGAGCAACTCCCCTCAGGCAGGAGGCTACGATCCATCTAGACCAGAACCTCCCGCCACAAGAATAGTTTCTTTCACTATGGCGTTTGACTGGATTTAGTGACATGTGATTATAAGGTGTTCATGGCACTGAAATAAGTCAACAACACATTCTGTGTAAATACTTGCTGTGGCCTCGAAGGCCTGAGTGACCAGCACGGCCGCCGCTCAAACGCCCAAGTCACGCCGCATCCGCCACTCAAAGACTTTGAATGTAAACTGGCCACTTTGCCGCCGCAGTCTGAAAAAATATTTTTTTCTGATTAATTTCGTCATTTTACTTTTAAGTAGTCAAATCTTAGTGAATAAGTCATTATAAAACATGTTGACTGTTAAAACTAAGTACTAAAAAGATCACATCCGTACTGTGCATACTGTAGTGACTGATGCTCACTGAATTAGTGGTAGTATAATATTGCAGAGCCACTGAAGTCTTTTTTACATCTCCCTTTCACAGTAACATACTGAGACTTGCTTGTGTAAATTAATGGTTGATAATATTAAATTAATAATATATTTTTGCAACATAAACATTATCGGCACAGGGACAGTGAGCTGATGGTCAAGTAGTCCATCTAAAATTAGCGGTAATTTCTGTAGTGCATTTCATTCAGTAGAATCCCCAGTAAAATCCCTTTAATACATTGGGAGAATTAGACCTTAGCTCCGATGCTCGCACCAATTTAGCTGTCACTGCCTTGGCCGCTGCAGCTTTCAATCCAAACTGAAGCCCCACCATGAAACTGCGACCTGTCCTGCGCCCCGCTCAGACCTGCTCAGATCAGCTCCGCGATGCCCCTTCAGGTCTGGAGAAGAGGGGAAAGAGGTAATCCAAGCGCAAATGCCCGCTCCTTGCCAGATCTGGCAGTCAATCCACACCATGTCGGCAGTGGCTGTCAATCATCGGACTAGAGCCCGCCTCCTCACCTGCGCCTCCCTGAAACCTCTGGGGCACTGCCCACAGCGGAGCATTTTCAAAATTTTGCTTTCGGCTGAAGAAAGCTCTGCCACGGGGGTTTAGTAGCTCTTTAAAGATCCTTGAAGGTACTTGAAATTTGTAAACTTTCTTTCTTGTGGAATACCCCTGACGTGCCACTCGGTGGTCGAGTGAAAGGCACACGTGTGCTCTATGTGAGCAACCTGCAGCGTTGTGAGTTTGATTCCGGCTCTCAAAAATGTGCTGCAATGTCCTTCAAAAGTCTTATCCCCATTTCACGCTATACTGTCCTGTCTAACAAAGCGCACAGGCCAAATTATAAATATAATAAATAATACCCATGTCACAATGCAGTTTAATGTGCAAACAGCTATTTGAGAAAGAAAATTACACTAAATATACATATACAGGTATACAGGTGCACGGTTGGATGACGTTTGTCATGGTTCAACGTCAGAGTGTTAAGGGGCTAGCAGGTCAAACTTAAACGTTCTTCCTTCATATATATATATATATATATATATATATATAGTTATAAACATAGCTACCAGTCTATGCCACTGCCATTAACATTAAATAAAAGGTGCCTTGCTCAAGGACACAGCAGCAGTATGCCTTGATTGGATTCTCCATTTTCAGCAAATTATACCTCTAATCTAAGCCCTCATCAAACACAGCAGCAGTGTGAACCTTGTAGTGGGAATTCCCACATGAGCTCATTTATAGATTAGATGGGTTTAATTGTCGATTAAAGGCTGTCATTTGTATCAATGATTGTTTATAGCACCAGATCTATTTTAATTATGGAGCCACAGTGCGCTGTCAGACAGATCTGAGATGTGGATCCAGCTAAATTAACACTCAGAATTAATGTGGGGCGCACAGCACCCATCAGCGTGGGGAGACAAAAGGACAATTCAGCATTACACCATTTCACTCATGTTCAAATTTCCAGTATAAAACATGCAACCCCTTGTTTGAAAATAACTTAGCTTGAAGACTTGCAATAACATGCAATTAGGATCAGTCAATCTCAAGTTTAATTTTGAACCACTTATCATTTCAAACTGTTGTGGTTCTACTGTGGTGCGCAACAATCACCAGATAATTGCAAAACTACTCAAGTATTTTGTTGTTTGGTGTGAGTGCAATACACTCTACCACACTGAGCTTCGTGCTGATTCATAAGACATTATTTTGGTTTGCCAAGGCTGAAACTTAACTGAGGCTTTCAGAACCCCTTTTAGCTTTTTTTAAATGAATGTTTTTGGTTTTTTTATGAAAGGTTTTTTTTTTCTTTAAATGAAAGCTTTTTCTTTTTCATCAAAATATATGTCTATATGACTGAAATAAACATTAGCTCTCCAGCACAAAAGTGCTCCGAATTAATACAATGTATATATCATTGAAGTATAATGAATTAATGGTGCCAAAAACTGTCTTGGTTTTGCAATATAATAAATACAATTGTTTGTATCATATTGTACACTCCCTTTCAAAGGCGCGCAGTAAAAGTGTTACTCAGGTTATGGAAAACCGGGACAAACTTGCCTTTTTGTAGATGTTTCTATCAGTGAATTTTTATTTTTCAGTTTGTGTAAACTGGATTAAATACTGGAGAATGCTGAACATGAATTTATTCCAACTGATCGACGACGTTTAATGAGAAATTTAACTGAATTATTTTATTTGTGATACATAATTGTATTATTTGTAAAAGTTCCATAGTGAGTGTTTTGGTGTTTTGGTCAGATTTGTTTCGACCAAAGTTGACATTTTTACTGAAGTTGTTAGACTCAGGCTATATCCATACAAATAGATATATAGATATGGATAGCTCAATTTGTAAGTCTCCGGACTTTCACACAGGGGTTTGAATCCCCTTTGGGGTGGAATGAGCATCCAGTGTGGGTCTTTAGGCATGGCCCTTGGTTTTACTGCCTACCTCATACAATGATGAGTGACAATGAAATACATGAGATGCCAGCTCAGACGTCACCCAGCCAAAAAAGGTCTGCGTCATGTGTTGGGGAACCAGAGCACCTTGATGGCTACCGGAACAAAGCGGAAAAACTATTGGAATGCTACTACTCCAGAAACCCTTGTCAGAAGGGGCTACATACAAAAGATGTGGGATGCATGGTCACTTCGAAAACCACTATCAAACCTAACGGCAAAACAACTAGTAGCTCAATATCTACAAACGGCAGCTGCTATCACATCTTGAGATTGATGAGGTACAACACAAATGCTGTGGCAAGGGGGCACCGGGCCCTGACATGATTCACGCCTACTGGCTAAAGAAACTCACAGCACTCCTTGAGCACCTGGCTGAGATAAGTGGGCACATGGATCAATGTATGAGTAAAGCACAGAAGGGCATCGGCAAAGACACCAGAGGAGCCAAACACCAACTCCTGGTTGACAGAACAGTCACTCAAGCTAAGAGCCTTCATGCAAACTCAATGTAGCTGTGGAAAATCACCATTGAAAATTGTAGTTGGATTGTGACAAAGAGGGAAGGTAGTCCACACAGACGAGGGTCTCAATCTCAGAAGGAACAATAGCAGTCATTGAGAATGGTTAGAAGTACCATGAACCACTGGCAAATGGCTACCTGGGTAACAAAGAAAGCGGCAACAGCCAAATACCTACAATGAGTAAGGCAAGTCCTAAGAAGCCAGCTCAACAGCAAGAACAAATCCCGGGCAATACGCAGCTATGCCCTGCCACTGATCAGATACCCTGCAGGAATAATAAGGTGGCCAAAGGAAGAGATACAGACCACAGATGTTAAGACGCGAAAGCTCCTCACCATGCATGGAGGGTTCCTCCCCAAATCCAGCACCTTGAGACTGTAAACTAGCCTTAAGGAAGGAAGGCTAGTGACCCTGAGAGTCAGAGGAAAGCCATTGTTATTGACATGTCAGAGAAGAGCTGGAGATGACATGGAAGTTGAAAGTAAAGTGGGGCCCATGGTCATTGGAGCACTCTGGGCAGTAACCCCCAAACTGGAAGTTGGAGTGGATACAGCAGATCCCTCAGTCCAGAAAAGTGAAGTGCTAGGAACAGCAAAGATACTGCGCAGAACCCTCAAACTGGGTAGAGGACCTGAGTTTAGAAAAAGGTAATGAGACCATCTGAGGGGGGTGGGAAGGGTATTATATGTATTAAAAAAAAGAATATATATATATATATATATATATATAAAATGTATGTATGTGTGTATATATATATATATACAAACACAATTTCTGCAGTGACATAGTTACACAACAAGCTATTACAATTGGCGCAATGTTTTTGTTTTGTTTTTACAAAACAAAATCAGCTGTGTTCCTTTCAAAACCAGAATTCTTCTATGTCAAGATACAACTGGGTGGAAATCAGGTCAACTGGGACATATGACTGGGAAAAGAAGCGGCTGGTGTGCGACAACATGTCTTGGGGACAGGAAACAGTGGTAGGTAAACAAACAGTGACAGAAGCCACCTGAACATACATAATACAGTAATCATGAAATATGTACTGACAGAAGTGAGAGTCGACAACAGGCCCTGAGGCGTCATCAAGGTTCATTTGTTTCTAACAAGGGTGACAGAGGATTAAAGAGCACTGTATTCCCGTGTGCAACCAATTACAGTAGGAATATATCTTTTTTGTTGCCCAAACATGTTTTTATTTAGCTTTTCAACAAGTTAAGAGGAAGATAAAAGTTGTGGCCTTTTTAATTACCCTTTTTCTCTAGCTTTCATTTGTTCAACCAGCCTGGTCTATACTAGCCCTCACCTTTCTTTTAATATAATTGATGATAGTCTGCTATCACATCTGATTTGTCAGTAAAAAAAAAACACCTCACCACACAATTAACCAAACAACAAAGTAATATCCAGACCACAAATGGATTAGTTAAATGTATAGTAATATTTATTAGAACCACACACAATGAAGCTGCTCCTCTACAGCCATTGTGCAACTATAGATGCGCTGCTCCGTTGTGTTAATGTTGCCAACTTAGCTACAGAGATAACAAACTAATTATTACTTTAAAATGTGAAGTTATAAATCAAAATCTGAGAGTGAACAACATTGAACCACAAGGAGGTTAATAAAGTAACTATACTGGGCTCACATTTTGTTTAAGTTTATTATGCTTCTATGTTTTTATTACCAATAACTATGTGTCTTTACTGTACATACTGTAGTTTTTGTAGTTTCTGACAATTAGAAAACAGAAACTCAAAGTATCCAAGCTCCAACCTCTGAGGATATTTGGAATGTAGCATGATTCATGTGTAAATCACAATACACCAAACTGCATGCCAATGTTGCATCTCCATTACAGTCCAGATATAGCTATGACTGTGACACACATGACCGTTGTGAATAAAAAGAAGGAGCAGCTGTCTAGAATAGCTTTTCCGAATCTCATTTCCTCACTCCATAAACTTCCCCTCAGCGCGCATGGTTTTAAGAGATGATCCTATAAAAGTCTATGATTCATGAGAGAGGTCAAGTAAACCCTACTCCGACAGCAGCAGCAGAGATGGGCAGGTTGACTATAAAACCACTGCAGTAACTGGCTCACATTCACTATTGCTGTTCCATATTCAAAGTCACAACATTTCTTTTACTGGGTCCTCTATAATGCACAAAAACTATTACAATTTTCACCATTGTAATAGTAACAGTTTTGGAGACTGAAGATTGTAGGCATAAAAATATCAAATTTTCAATGTATAGCTAGATTTTGGATTTGTTTGCAGAAAAAACATGGTGGATTCCATTTTTACATACATTTCCAAGTATAACATGTATTTGAGAAACTTAGAAAACCAACAAAACGCAATTTTTAATGTTTTTTTTTTTAACAGGGAAAAACACCAAACGGTAAAAAGAAAGGGCAAAAAAAACAACAATTAAAAAACAGCATTCTAAACAATGTGTGATTAATTATTTCCCAGATTATTACTTCTCCCTTTATGTGCATCGTTATTGTGTTTTTCAGCGCCTTGTTGGACTCTCTATCATTCATGCTGAGGCTGAGGTGCGAGGAAATAAACTGACCTCCTGACCTCACCTGCTAAGATTGTGTCCAGTTAGTTGCACTGGATTCACATGAGCTGTCAGTACATCACTACCAATGTCGAATGGTTAAACTTCAAAGGGGACACAATATGACTGAAAGTTGTTGTTTTTTAAAGGTTGACTTTGAAAACGACAGGTAGACATATTCACTTCACTGAAGAGCATTTTTGTACACTTTGTCCAAATTTATAGATGGGTGTATATATATATATGTCATAAACATATATATATATATATATATATATATATATATACACACACACACATATATATATATATATATATATATATATATATATATATATAGGTGTGTGTAGAAAAAGATTCAGTTGTAGTCACAAAACGTTTCGACTCTCATCCAAGAGTCACTCTCAATCTGTGAACTCTGTGTAAGCCCTGCCCACAGGGCGGGACTCCCCCGGAGTTATTGGTTTCACTTGAAACTAACTGTGATGGGCCAATTTACATCCTATTGTACACTGACTTTTCTCCCTGCTTAGGATCTCCACCTCACTGTCTTCAATAGAGTGGTTTGTGGCTTTAAAATGAAGATGCACGGCGCTCTGGGGTCCTGAATTTGCATGTCTTCTGTGTGAAGTGGCTGTTTAGTCTCACCTATGTAACGCTCTTTCTTCACTGCATTGGAGAGAATACACTACATTGCTCTGTTCTTGTGCAGGCATCTTATCCTTGTCTTAAAGTGTTGCCTGTTTGAAATAAACAGGGACTTCGTGTTGTCTAAAAATTATTTGCAGTTTTTCCGACAGTCCCGAGACATAAGGGACAGAGACACCCATTTTTCTTGGTTCTGTTTCCCTTTTTGTCCCTTTTTCATATGACTCAATGCCACACACGTGGATCACTGAATGCTTGGAGATGTACAACATCAATAGGACTCAAAGAGCCTTCATAGCAAACTTGATGCGGCTGTTGAAAACCACCCTTGAGATCAATGATAAACCACTTGAACAAGTGTCCATCAAATATTCAACTCATCATTCATCACTCACTGCACTGTCACTTTCTGCACTACAACTTTAAATTTAACTGTAATTTTGTGTACATAGTAATGCCTATTTTTATTTTTATTTTATACTATAGTAATTTAAAATTGTTTTGTTTGTTGTTAATGCATGCACTTTTGATTGAATATATGTTTTTATTATTGATCAGTGTTTTGTGCTGCACCTTAATGCCGAGATAAGTTCCTATGTTTGTGAATTTTGTTCATTGACAATGGCAATAAACCCTTTCTGATTCTGATTCTGATTCTGAAATGTGGCATATATCAAGGAGACGCCCCACTGCTGTTCTGCATATGTCTGAACCCTCTCAGCCATAGCTCTTTAGCGCCGTCCTAGTGGCTCCCTAGAGCTTTTTCAAAAATGTATGAAAATAGAAATAAATTGGGGTATATATTTGTTGTTTTAATTTAGTTTCTGTAGAAGGACAAACATGATGCAAGCATTCTTAACGTTTTCCAATGTTACAAAAACGTATAATAAATATTACATTTCAACATTTCTGTCAACGAAGATTTGCGTCATAGACCTGCGACAAACGTTTGAGCGTGGTGCACATGGGCGGCGCAGTGCCGGGCAGGTGGCTGTTGTAAACAAACCGGAATGAAAGATTTCTGAGGAAGACGATTTCAGCACTTAGAGAAATTAGAGGAGTGCAAAGGTAGATTTAAGAAGTGGATTGCATCTCCAAACTCCACTACTGCTACTTGATTTGTAGCAACCCGGGAGATAATAAAAAAAACGTTCATGTACATGAATGATTAATCATTCATGATAAATTGCATTTCTATATTTTCATCAATGCAATAAAACATAATACATTAACATTGTAATGGAAGTTATTTTTTTTATTTTTTTTGCGGCTCCAGACAGATTTGTTTTGTCTTTTTGGTCCGAAATGGCTCTTTGAACATTTAAGGTTGCCGACCCCTGGGCTATGGATACCGACTCAGGAATGGGGCTACGATCAGTCATCTCCTTGACATGGATGACATCAAACTGTACGCTAAGAACTGCCGAGTATTGACTCACTGATCTACACGACCAGGATCTATAGCGTTGACATTGGGACGTCATTCGGGCTTGAGAAATGTAGTCAAATGGTGACAAAAAGAGGGAAGGCAGTCCATACAGAAGGGGTCTCTCTTCCAGAAGGAACAATAGCAGACATTGAGGATGGTTAGAAGTACCTTGGACCACAGGCAAATACCTACAACGAGTAAGGCAAGTCCAAAGAAGCCAGCTGAATTGGCAAGAACAAGGTCCTGGGCAATAAACAGCCACGCCCTGCCAGTCATCAGATACCCTGCAGGAATAATACGGTGACCAAAGGAAGAGATACTGGACCACAGATGTTAAGACGCGAAAAGCTGCCTCACCATGCATGGAGGGTTCCGTCCCCAAAATACCATCACCCTGAGAGTGTACACTAGCCGTAAGGAAGGAAGGCTGTGGACTAGTGAGTGTGAGAGCCACTGTCCAAGGATGAAACATCCAAGATCCACAAGTACATCAAGGACAAGGCCGCCAACAGGATTACGTGCTCAGTGAATGTCTCTGACAATGGGGAACAGAGGATGAGGTGCTGGAGGAGGGGCCATCATGGAAGGACAAGCCCCTACATGGGATGTACCACTGGAACATAACTTGAAGTGGCTGATATCAAGAAATCCTACCAATGGCTAGAGCGGGTCGGACTGAAGGATAGTGTAGCATGTGTGTCAGTTGAGGTGGCGTTTAAAGTGCATAAGCACTGGTAACAATGCCGTAATAATGGTAGTTATAATTGTTTTTGGGCTAATTCAGAAACATTCCAGATGCGGCTCTTGGAACAGAGTAAGTAAGGAGACAAAGCGTAAATGAGTTTTGCGGTACCTTATATTGAGTAGACAGAGACATAGAGAGATATAGACATATAGACAGCATAAGAACGGCCATTCGCTTATTTCAAGGTAGTTCATATGAAATCATCTAGGTAGAGAAGTTCTAAAGTCCCCAGCATGTGTCGCGCTGAATCACAGTGCTCGCAGTGGCTGCAACTGAGACAAGTTCTTTGAAAAAGTAATCAGAATCAGAATCAGAAAGGGTTTATAGCCATTGTTAATGAAACATGTCGGTGTAATCCCTCATTCGTCCAGGAGTGTTCCATTGTAGAAAAAGAATCAGTTGTAGTCATCTGGACTTGTTCTTAGACTTGTTTCACTCAGAACAAAATTCACAAACATAGGAACTTGTCTCGGCATTAAGGTGCAACATAAAACATTGATCAATAATATAAACAACATATATGGTTCAATAAAGCATATTTGAAAGCAAATGTATGCCACATCAAACCAATATTAAGTGATCAATGTTTTCAAAATCTTTAAAAACGTCCGAATGCGTCAAAAAAATATTTCATGCTTCAAAATGTGAACACAAGGAAGAAATATAAACAAAGAACATGAAGAAAAAATATAAGCATATAAGGCATGGCTATTATTATTCCGAGTATGTATTTTTCCCACTGGCTGCTTTAAAAAAACCATTATATCTAAAGTAATCTTTTTGGTGTGTTCTTTTTCTTTATTTTCCCTTTCATATGCATCTCCGTCATGCTTAATCCTTTAGAAGTCCCAGCAGGGGTTAAAGACACGCACATTATATTTTAAGACATATTACATTATTATGCGAGGCCCTGTTTGATGTCAAGCACTGGCAAAATAACAGGGAAGGAAAATGAAGAGATGAAAAGAGTTATGTTTGATTTGTTGCAGTGAATTGCATACAGAATATGTGGGACAGGGACAAGGGTTTTCAAGTGCTCCATCTGGGAAGAGTGTCCAGCCAGCAGACTGGCTCCAGACTCTTATTCAATGCAAATGGAGTTTCCGTCGTCCCAGTCCCAGTGCCCTGACTGTACATTCTATCTGAGGAGCTGGTGTGACCTGATAACGCAGCCGTTTGCTCCACGGCTCTTTCCCAGACCACATTAGGGCCGTGTTCTTTCGCTCCTTTTGTTGTTTTTATGTTTCGGTAGTTGGCAGCACGGTGGCAGTGGCTAGCCTTTTCACCTCATCGCAAGAATGTGGCGCAAGCAGGTAGTGGACCCCCCACCAGAAAAGGTACAAAGTGGTCCTTTAATAGAAATTGAGTTTTAAAATGAACTAGATTAGATTAGCCTTTATTGCCCCCCATAGGGGCAGTTCCAGCGTCCAGCGCCCAGCCACTAGTGGTGACTCTGGTCTGTCAGGAAGTCAATGATCCATCTGCAGGTGGAGTCTGGCATGTAGAGCTGAGAGGGCTTGTCCTGAGCAGGGAGTTGGGGGTTGAATGCAGAGCTTAAATCCACAATAGGACCATATGCTGCATGAAGTGGTGGACCAAGGGGTGTGGTCTTTTCAGACTTGTTGGCTCTGTAGGCAAACTGTGGATGAACCAGAAAGGGGGAGGTGATGGACTTGAAATGAAACAGGACCAGTCGATCAAATGACTTAATTTATGCCATAGACCATAATAGTCATTAAGTCCAGTGATTCTTGGGGACATGAAGATCTGGCGCCATTTCTTTATTCACTGTACACTGATGACTTCTAATGTGCTTTGGTGAAGAGTCTTGGGGTGTGAGAACTTGATCAAGGATAAATTGTGTCATTTGGAGAGGTGACTTCAAAGAGACAGTGAAAAGGATTCAAGTGTTCAATCTTTCAGACAAGTAGCATTCCGTCAGCGGAGAGAGGGGCTTTGGGCTTGTGGTTAGTAATTCGCCAAACTCCTCTCCACACATCTGCAGAGAACTGCTGGAGGAGATGCTCATTGTACTTAGTCCTTGACACCTCTTTGCTGGCATCACAAATCACAACAGCAGCTGCCTTGCATGGCTTGAAACAAATTGCTGATTTTTACCAGCAGAAAGTTAGAAAATCATTGGTCTATAAGAAGAAGAACCACACTGAAGGAGAGATCCTACTCTCGAACGGAAAGACTGTAATGTACAGGATCCATTTGCTGATAGAGAGACTGTAGAGCCAGAAACACTCCAGCATCCAGCCAGATGAGGAGAATCTAGGCAGGTGAGGAGCATCCAGTTCTAAAGGTCAGGACAGTGGCATCTAATGTCCAGTCATCACTGGAGCAGCAGCAGCAGCAGTAACAGCAGTAGCATCAGAAACTCCGCAAAGGGGAGTGGACCACATGTGAACAGCAATGAACAGACACCAGGTGACGTAAAATATTGGATTTTGTTGATAGGGAAAGTATAAGAAACCAGAGGAAAGAACTCAAGTTGCCATACTTCCCCCAGCATGCACTCAGGGCAGAGTAGCTAAAACTGTGGGTTTATTTCTGTTCCTATCCTATTTCTGTCCCTAAGGTCCACCAGTCTTAGTTTCTTCTCTTCAGCAGCACAAGTTTGTCCATCTTGTTGCAGTGAGAAGAAGTTAAAAAGGAATATTGCAGGTACAAGTTAGTCTAATGGACAAAATAACTACAAGCAATCTGCTAAAATATAGCCTGCAGCTTATTCGAGTAAAACATGAGCCTTATTTGGCCTACAGAAAAACAAATATACAAAACAATCAGGCTATCCTGGACCAAGATGCCGCAGGTGGGAGGTGTCACATGGACACAGCTCCCTGAACATGGACACACAGCTTCTCCTGGTTCTGGTTGAATAGATGCATTTCACAGCTTCGCTGAAAATTTAATTTTAGAGTCAACATTAATACACAACTAGATAGATCTAGAATAACAGATCATACCTACTGACTTCATCTGTTATTGACTCATTTGCATATTCCATATCCATATTTATCTGTTTAATTATTTGGTCAATACATCTTCATAAACCACATTTGGCAAAGTGTTCATTCATTTCCAGAAAAGGGGTCAATGTCATGGTTACATTCTCACAAACCGGATCGGATTAACGAGCAAATTCTATCTAATCCTAATTTATATCCTATGCATTTTTCAGGATTTTTCATACATTTTACTGTATTTTAAAAATATTCTACGCAAGTAAAACATTTTGATTCTATTGAACTAAGAAAAGGTCAGGCTTTGTTCAAAGTTTTATTTCAATTAAGTAGTAATACTACAAGTAGAGTTCAAACTGTAAATTAGGCAAGTATAAATTTACTGTATATTAAATATTCATAGGCCTGCTATGATACAACTTAATAGTACATCCAGCTCATTCATAAACACTAATGCCTAAAAACATGGTCTTGTGTGATTCTCCAGTGGAAACTGAAGTTAATCTTAAGGTATACTTCAGTTACCATTATTTAAAATAGTAAGTTAATTTATCTTAAATGCACTAGAATGCAGGAAATGGTATAGAATGTGTGAAATTTAGACATGCAAACAAATAATTTTTTTCCATAGGTATCTATTTTTACAATTGTGAAAGCAAAACCAACCAATTCCATATCAGCGACCATCAAGGTTGAAGCTTTTCACAGCCTTTATTAAAGTGAACTCTGTGACCCTGTATAGAGACGTTTCCACTGCACAAGTGATCCGTACCGCCTGGAATAAAGGGTCTGATGGGGCCCATGAGAGGTACTAGCTTCCAGGGGGTTCTACCTTGCTTTAGGCCCAAAGTGAAGGACAAGCGAGAACTAAAGAGAACGCAGACTCAGGTGAAAACATCTCGTGAGCACAGAGCATAGTGATCCTCCGCTCTCTGCCCAAGGGCGCACAGGTAGATCGGAACAAGACTACAAAAGGCATTTCACGTGAAGTCCTTCACGTAAAGACCCAAATTATTATATTTCTAGTGCATAATGCTTCTACAGCTATCCATTTAATTGTATTTATTAAGAAAACATTGTATGTTATGTTTGTCAGATGGTCACGCAGCAGACCCTTGCCATGGAAATGCACCCGCCATTAAAAGAAGCAAACCAGAAGTGAACCAGTCTAAGGGACCAGGGCTAGTGGAAAAGCGGCTTATGTCTTTTATGTTCTGGATGTACTTTCTTCTCAAATGAACAGATGAGGCAATGTGCCAGAGCAAGAGGAGAAGGACAGTCTCACAGTGTGAGACGATATACTTTGACTAGTACACATGCACAAGCTCTACTAACAGAAGACTTCCCAAAATGCATTTGCTATTAAGAAATGAGGTCAGCAAAAGGCCAGAGAAAGTTTTCAAATTCAGTCATTTATAGAAATATCAAATCCAATTATACTAATGAAGATAAATTGAAATAATTGAATTGTTTAAGTTGGCAATTCTGGAGTCAATGAGACTTATCAGGATGTCTCATTGTTTTTGGGGCTTTTAAGTTTGTTGTCAGTATTAAAGATGCTACTAACTCTTCAAACAGTAGCATATTGTTACAGACAAATTAGATGCAGTTAAGGGCAATATTTTGCCACCGGTCTTAGCGTTAACTTGGGCGCTGCAGAGACATTTATATGTCACATATTGCATCGGTGATGACAGCAGAGGGCGTGCAATTCTAAACAAGAGGTGTGATCGTCCCTAAATATGAGTTGGAGTAAATCAACTTCAGGGCGTGGTATGGTGCATTCTGTGTGTCAGAATCAAACTAAAAAATTTCCAAACTAATGCACATAGGGATGAGATAATCATAATAAAACAACTTTCATGGGCATAAATAACACAAATTAGGAGTTATAGAATAATGAATAAAGTCCAGTATTACTTGCTTAAAATTTTCTCACACTCACCGAACCAGCGCAGCGCAGGTACGCACTGTGCTCTTAAAGCTCTTTGCTGGACACTTCCACCTCCAGCGTTGGGCACCTGGTACTGCGCGGTCTGGGCCAGACCAGACCATGCAGACTAGTATGTGTTCAGCTGAGAGAGAAACGTCTATTTGGGAAAATTGATAAATCCCCACTGTCACAATCACATTCACCTCACATCCAGTCTGCGTAAAACTGGCACAGACTGACAGCAACAACACGAGACATGTACATCAAACTATTGGCTCCGGCACTCTGTCCCATAGCTGACCACAGTGGGCTCTGTCCTTGCGCCCTTCAGACCACACAGCATCCCACCGAGCACTCAGGTGTCCAGCTGTGCTTAATGGTGCAGCGCTGAACACAGAACGCAACGAAGTCGGCACAGCACATCTCTGCCTGTAAACTCATATTAATTACTGACTAATGCGGGTCATCGCAGCAGTGTGGGGGTGTGCACGTCAGGATCCTGTGGATCTCCTGCTGCTTTTCCTCATTTATGGCTCACAGCTTGACTTTATATGCAGAGATGTGTGTGTGTGCATTCAATGCTCAGCATCTCTGGGTGCTGGACTTGGTTTAGTCTTGGTTTAGTCTTGGTTTAGTCTTGGTTTAGTCTTGGTTTAGTCTTGGTTTAGTCTTGGTTTAGTCTTGGTTTGGTCTGGTTTAATGGCACCCAGGGGGTGAAACTGAGCTCTCTGCGTTGCGCAAAACAAATAAAGGTAAATTAAATAGAGAAAATACGCTAAAGCTGTATTTCATCATTTTAGTTTTAGTTTTTTAATTTTGGGAACAAATTGAAAAACTATTTTATTGCTCACTTCATTCATTGCCTGTATATGAGGCATGACTGCAAACATCTCCCACACAGGTGATGCTTTCGAATGCCACAGTTCTCAGTCATTGGATCAAACACTGTCACCATATATGGACTGGTACCATCCCACTCCAGCCTCCAGCGGCCAAGTCCAGCCTCTTTACGCCAGCGTTAAGGTTGACAAGGTAGCAAAAGAGCGACCTGGAACCGTCCCCTGGAAAAGGCTCCCGATAACGCTAAGTCCGGGGGCAACATACGGCCTTCTGTGTTATCTCTGCAAAATAAACTATCCAAAATTACAGTTTGGATTACTGAATGTCTCTGGCTCTCAACAACCTGAAAAATGTATTAATAAAAACACACGTACAAAGTGGATCATACCAGTGTAATTTGATATGAAGTATGTTTTGAGGCTTTGGCAAGATGTGAGAGAGGCTAGATTGATATTTTGGTTTGGAAATGCATAAAGGAGTAGCAAATACAACGGAAAGACTTTTAGAGATTCTAGGCATTGGTCCAAAGGAAAGAAAACAATTTTTCATAGGAAAAAACACTTGCAGATTTCTGGAAGAATCTATGAGCGAAGCACAAAACACTGTTAAATAATGAAGTGAGAGAAATTTTATTTTGTTCTAAATGATATATAACCAATGAGCTCCTCTGTTTCATATGTGTCGCGGAAATAAACGAGACATATAAAATAATATGATTGCATGGTACTTTTTGAGTTTGATACAATAGAGGGCGTGGTGACCAAACTCATTCTTCGTAAAGTATTTGAGAAGTGTGTATTCTGGACCCCTAAAAAACAACAATTTAAACTAAAACATTGTCTAATTTAAATACATAATCCAGAAAATACCATAATGCGTTTATTATAAAAGTAATTATGCAACACTGAGTCCCCACATTTTGAAAGATTGTTTGCTAATTGTATAGAAACTCAAACATTTTAAAACAGTAATTTGTTGATTGCTTTGAAAGGGTTCTGAAAACTGAAAAAAGAGACAAATGATAAAATATAGTTTTGCACTAGGGTCAGTCCGAAGAACGTATGACCCAGGCTTGGTTGCATGGGATTCATGGAAAGTTATGACCTGTATATTGTCTTTCAATATGCAAATGTAATAAAAAGGATTGTAAAGAAAGGATTGTTTCAACATAACTCTGCCCCAAGCTAATTTGGAAAGATAACATTTCATAAACTAGTGAGTGTATACCTTTTAAGAACAGTCTCGACCAATCTCCTGAATCCACAGAAGTGAACAAAAATGGTAGCTGAGCGGTGCAGAGATTTATGTCGAGAGCCGAGTATACAGTAGAAGATAGTAATGGATGGTAAAAGAGGAATGGCAGCATAAATTTCCACAGCCGACAGAGACAGACCGCTGGAGTGATGCGCAGAAGGGAGCATAGATTACAGGAAAGTAGCAGTCTCTGAAAGCCTCTGCATTCCAGGGCCAGCGCTCTTATTGTGAAGGCTCAGCAGAGACGAGGCCCCCTGCTGGTTTAGTAATCCGCTGCGCCACAAAAACACTAAACAGAGCAAAGTTTGTACAGCGACTGAAACGCTGACTACACTGGCTGGTCCACATACCGGGGCACAACTACGATTGGATTATTCGGCAGAGACGCACCAACGCACAGGGGTATGTAATGTGAACATCGCCACAGTCTGACCGGCTTAAGGCTATTGTTGGAAGTTTTTGTGGAAATATGGAAGTTATTTGCATGCTTCGAGTATTTTAATTGAAAATACTTGTCAATTAGCAGGTTGCAAAGGTGGTCAATAGGACTAGGTTTAAAGTTGAAGACGTTTCGCAATGTAACTGTACCTCTAGTTCAAGAAATCACCTTTTACAGCACAAAACATAATGTAAAAGCAGCTCTGTATGTACAAGAGCCACTGGTCTCCCGTCTAAGTACCAACTACAAAGGGCATTTTATGGCAACTGCCAAGGTTTTGTTTGTCCGATCTGGCATATCAGAATCAGAACCAGAATCGGAATCAGAAAAAGGTTTATTCCCATTGCCAATTAACAAAATTCACAAACATAGGAATATTGCTGAATTGAACTATATAGAAACAACCTTGCACTATCGCAGACAGCTGTTCATCTTTGGCGTAACATCGATTTAGAGAAGGGCGACCGTCTATCATACTGAGCTAAACTACCTTACCTGTTTTATCTGCTGGATGGATTGAATAGTCTCACACCACCGATCAATCATGGATGTATTATATTAACTGGATAAGGCCCGTAAAATTACCGACAGTGCTCAATTCTTTTTAGTCTAAAAATAAACCTTTTCCTTTAAACCTTTTTTAAAATCCTCCAAATTAAATTTTCTAAGTCACGGTGAACAGTGTATGATAATCTGCTGTCGGTGTGTGCACAAAGCATTATGGGAAAGGCCCAGAGCTTGCTTCACAACCAGGAAGTACTGCGGAAGAAAGATATTTTTGTGGTGACATGCGCCAATGAGCACATGCCATTGACTTGAATTGTGCGCCGTCTTGTCCTCCCTGGGCTTGCAATCAATTCATAACACAAACTAGTGCTCTGTGTTTTTTAAATACTTCCTGTATTTCTCACTAACGTCTAATCATTAGAAACATGAACAGAGCATTAGCTACAAACAAAGACTTGTCTCTAAAAGTTAGTTTTTAAGTCACTTGTTGAAATTTGGTTCTGTGGTTGCTTCGCTTCTCTGCACAACCTGCAACCATCCAAGATTCCTTCACACATGTTATCCTCAGAGCGTATGTGCAAACCTCTAAAACAAGCTGTTGTCTGCTCAGGTTGTAAAAGCACGTGTTGAAGAGCGGAACAACAACAGGCCTCTGAATAAGGTCAAATAATGAAAAGGGGCTCCCCTCTCCCCTCATGTAACCTTAAATAGAAGTGTTATATATAGTGAACTATTGTTAAAAACTATCTATCAGACTGTATATGATAACTATTCACACACACCAGTCACTCTCATTAAATAACTCTAGAAGTCTAAAGAGAACCAATCTACCCCTTCAGTTGTGACACATTGGTTTAGTCCGTTGCGTGGTGACGTGCTGCTGTGGCGCTATATTTGTTTAAATAATTTTGCGCCGAGGCAAAACTTATGAGGAAATGTTTCTCTTGAACCACTGCATTTAGCTAAGCCCAGCAGAGCCTAGCTACTCACTTGCATCATTCAGGACTTCAGCTCTACACTTCCCCATTACTCTGTATAATAAGATAAGTTTGTATCGTAATTAAAGTAATATCAAAGCATGGCGAAAAGACGCACGGATATAAGGTCCTATTTTAAATTGCCAAAACGCCTAGTAAGTTTCATGGTGAAGCAACTGTATTGCCATAAACTTTGAAGAGTTATTATAGCTTAATGTCGTAGGCACAGGATCTTGAAAAGAGAGGGGGGGACAGGGATTCACAAGCCAAAAACCTAAACTCTACGTATCAAGTAAGGTTTGGTTTAGTGATTTAGACATCCTGCCTCAGGAAAACGATGAGTACACGCCCGCTGGGTACAATAACTGAAGCTTGGTTTAGTGATTTAGACATCCTGCCTCAGGAAAACGATGAGTACACGCCCGCTGGGTACAATAACTGAACTCGGAAGTTGATATTCCAATGTTTTAGTAATTAAAGCCTGTTACAAACATCTCCTGCGTGTCCCGAATTTAGATTTTCGTAACTTAAACGATTTTAAAGCCGCTGTGTGCGCTGAATTATCGTAATTATTAAACATTAACGCTAATGATGACTGAAACAGCCAATACACAGCCTACGTGATTTTACGTTACAAACTTGTCTATATCCTTTTATCATTTTCCATAAAACATCGACACAAATTCCACAACACAACGCTCTTTATCCAATTGGAGGCATTGAAACACATTAAGTGATAAAAAGGCAAGAGTAGATGTCAGTATTTAACCTCAGTATGACGCTGTGAGGACTGATGAAGCTGCTACAGAGTTAACAACACACTACATCCTCCTGTGGAGCAGCTGTTGGTCTCTCTTCTCAACTGCATCACATTTTACAAAATAATAATAAGTTACAAGTTTTGACTTGAATCTTACTACAAATGTCTTGCTTTAGGCCTTGCTTTTTTGCTGTATCAAGTAGGATATTTATGAGTAACCTAAACTCCCATAGTGGTCTCATAGTGTTTGCTTATTAAAGTAATGCTCTTTGAACAGTTTTGTTGATCATCAAGTAATTATCCTTTAGGAAAAAAAATGCATTTTGTGTCTGACTGAATATATTGATAATACAATGTCTTTGTTTATTTTGTACAAACATGATTGCACTTAAACAAAAAAAAATAAAAAAAAATGTGTATTTGTAAATAAACTGATTTCTGAATAAATGTTGACTGGTTGCAAAATGATGTTGAGTTAACAGATACAACATGCATTGGTTTGTATATTATTAGAATATTTATAATTATAACTGCATTTAGTACGTACTTTTTCAGGAATAATGCTTTGACAATGCTTTGCTCAAGATGAAATGTAAGTCAACAAAAACAGAAAAAGTCAGTTACCAGTCCCGGTCTAGCAAAGACAACTTGCGATACATGGTTCGCTGTACTTTCCGGTATTGATTTATGTCCATCAACACTAGTAACAGATTACACTGTCTAGCAGTGATGAACAGAAGCAGAATAATGCAGTAAAACAGTAGACTTAACTGTGTCCTGCATTTGCATTATGGATTACTTTAATATGCTTAGTTACTGCACACGCCACTCACTCTGGGGGACTCACTCCCAAGAGACTGAATGATTGCAGTATTCTTGAGCAGTATTCATTTATTGGTCCTTTGGTGGTAAATAGGTTAGCGCTATCACAATCGCATTTTCTGGGAGCTAGCTTCAGCCTCCAAACAGGGCTTTTGAATGAAAATTTAATTTAATGAAAATTTAAGTTGGAAGTACCATGTAAATTATAAAAAAGTACAGTGAATAAAAGTGTTGGCATTCTATACAAAGTTAAAGTTGTATTTGATAACTCATTGCACACGTCATACTGCTCCTTGATTCTCCCATACTTCAGCAATTGTTCTAAAGTCTGGGGTAACACGTGCACATACCACACAGCTGCTTTTTCTTCTACAGAAAAAAGCAATTACAATTATAAACGAAGAAGGCCTCAAATAGCATACAAAAAGACTCAAAAAGAGGCAAAAGTGGATGGGGCAGAATAAGGTGAATAGCAAAACAATCACAGATATGCGAACATGAGGTCTATCTTCTAGTAGGGTGTTGCTCTGTGCTTCAAAACACTCCTGAGGTTGAGGATCCTTAAGTCTTTTTAGGTCAGCCAGGTTGATTAAGCAGCAGTTTATGCACAAGTGCCGCGGCACACTCACGGCTGGCACGCTCCCACTCTGCCTTGGGTCAACCCAGTAAATAGAATGTGCCCACATGAGCCTGGGGGCAGAGTGCAGACTATAGACTATAAAAAGGAAAGGCTGCATGAACCGTGATATCTGAAGGTGCATTGTGTTAAACAGTGCATCTTATGCACCTGACGTCTCCTCCTCATGCAGCCCCTGGGTGGCTGCCCACCTTGCTTGCCTCCCTCACCTCGGCCACCCCAAACACTGCCACTGAAAAAAGGTCAGTTATTTTCTAGGTTTTCCAGGACGTGAGGTAACACTGCCATTTAACCACTCACGATTAACACCAGAGTGTCATTAGAAAACATTGCTGTATTTAGCGTAGTTTATTGATTGTCTTAAGACATTGCACCAAAAATACAGCAGGCCACAAATCCTTTATTGACTTTGTGTACTTTAAATGAATCTGGGAGATAGATATTGACTCTTGTAAACAACAATCATTAAAAATGTATGTTTTTTTTCTGCCTCATTAAAATGAATGGGCCCGAAAGTTTATAACGCCGCCAGGCTGTGTGTGCACCTATTCTTAATACGTCAATCCTGGAATAGTCTGTAGAGTCCATACACATCCAACAAGAGGCTGGCTTAATTCCTGAATTGCTGGGGATTTTATATGTGGAGTTTACATGTTCTTTTTATGTATCGTGATTTGTCTCAGCCCTCCAGTTGGGGGGCATTGTGTCATTGTGGTGGCATTGTGTCCTTTGGCAAGACACTTGATACACTTTGAGAATTTAAGAATGCGATGTGTGTGTTTGTGAGTGATTGGTGCTGGTCAAAGGGAGCAATGGCACAAATTGGCAGTCTCGCTTCCGTGAGCCAACCCCAGGGTAACAATGGCTAGAAATAATAGCTTGCCACCTCCGAGTGAGGAGTGAATGATTAATACAATCTTAAAGGTGTACACTTTAATAAAGATGCTTGCTCAAGACTAATTGATAAATGATAAAATAAAGTTTCTTGCATTTACTCAGATACACCGAAGACTCAAGAGCTGACAGGTTTACTGATACTGTTTACATTTACGGATACTGCAGCAACATATTGTACTTTTACATTGAGGAATACAATTAAAAATCCCCATTAAAGACAAGGTACAAATGAAAATGTTTCTTAGTGGATTGGGGATCTACTTGGAGATTTTGTGAGGCATATAAACCGACTTAATCCTCCACTCTCAAAGATTTGAGTCACATGTCAAAAATCCTGCAGGTGCTCGGCAGAACTATCAGAAAATCAAATAACACGCTGCGCACAGGGACCTTGTCAAAACAATATTGTGAAATGGTTTTGTATGAGGTAAGCAGCTGTTGTGTGCTCTTGAGGGAAAGTGGTGTGCATTCGCTCAATCACAATTGTGTGCATTCAGCCACTTCACTGTGCAAACAGTGTAGGCATGTTCAGACTGAGGTGTTCACTCACAGAACCATGAGGCTATTTCCAAACTACAAACAGGCAGAGGTGACTTTGGACCAATTGTTTCCTCTGATTACTCCTTTACACAACAACTGCAAAAGTGTCAGTTTGCTGTAATGAAAGGTTTGTCTAAAACTGCCAAACTTGAAAGTCATTCAAGGGAAGTCACAACACAGGTCTGGCATCACACTTAATTTGGATGTTGTTGTTTTTTGCCAACCAATTTAAACCAACCTGCACACATACATTTTCATGTGGGCATTGATGTATTTTTTTTTTACAGATATTATCATCATTATTGTTTTGTTTTTTGTTTTTTTTTTAATCAAATCACTGTACCTGCCTTAAGACTTAGGACATAGTCAGCTGATAACCGCAAAAAACAAATATCAATTTAATTATGTTACTTAACATCTTATCACACCAAATAAAAATCAAATACCCAATAAAAAAGGTTCACAACTCCTAGTTGACATAGATTAAGTAGATAAAATGTCACCTTTTGGGGGAAAAAAAAACAAAAACGTGAATACTAGTGATATCATGTAATAAAAAATGTATACGTTTAATGCCATACTATGGAACATTCCAGGGAAAGCAGGGACATCTTCATGAAGACAAGCAGGCAGCGCACCCTAAATCAGAAAAGTTACGTGGTGCAAAGTTATTTCTTTTTGATTTCATAACTTTCAAGGCCCTGCTTCTTTCTGGTGCTCATGTCACAGATAAGAAAACAATTTTTACTTCCTGTTTTGCCCAAGGTGGTTCCATTATCTACTTAGTCAGATCACAGTGCTCTTTCATCCTCTTCATTTTGGATTTAGATTTTGTCTGCCAAATTTAACAGAAGCGATTACTGAATCCAAATCTAAACAGCTCCAAGGCGGGTTTCACTTGTTGCAGCTATTTTACTCCACATTGACATCACACGCTACTATCATATTTTACTCATTAGACACAAGTCATTTGGTCGGCCTCCAGACAGCCCTCATCTCACACAAGCCTTATCATTAAAAAGCCGGTTTGCGTTTGTTTACCTTGTGGTTTGGATTCTACCACCGCAGCAAAATTGCTAAAGAAAATCTATTTATTTTCTGTTAAACCTGACTTGAGCTTAATTCGCACAGGTGGCTGGGATGGGGAGGAAAAACACAATTACAGGGAAGAAAAAGCTGGAATCAGTCAAGACCATTGATGAGGTGTTTAAAAATGCTGCCGGCATGACTTGTTTGTTTGGAGTTGTTCGCTGCCAGTCCAAGGTTTATTTTTGGTGGAAATTACTTTACGCAATGGTGGGAAATTGGGGTAGAAAATTGACTTAAGCCTGTGATTCAAAGGGGACTTGCTACGGCTCAATATGGGTCTGGAAATGAAATGTCACTTACGGCTAGAATGAAAATACTCTTGATGGACATAAGGTAAGTATTTTAGCTATGTATGTGTTGCTAATATAGTGCAAATTTGATTTAGTTCCAACATCATTTTGAAGATACAATTTTGATATGTTTGTTTGCATAGTGGGTTTTACTCTCACCTCAGCATCAAGGTCATATTTATTTTATTCATTTCATTCATTCATTTGGCAGGAACAACTTGCATCATCCCTGTTGACGCACCAGATTTAGGCATAAGAGTTTTTTCATCCATATTTTTATGACTGATGTGCCATTGTCACCCTAAAAAATAAAAATTAAATAATGAAATAAAAAATCAAAGGGGTTAGTGGCGCACTTTTCAACACCAGAGGGCACATTTTCACCATATGGGGCCACTTCTCTATTTTCTTCAGGGTGTGTCCAGGTCTTCCCTATATGATAATGAGGGATCCACCCACCACGTGTGGCCCTTCTGAAGCCAAGCCTCCTCCATGTGAAGAACATCAGCAGCTTGTACTGGCGGTCTGGTGGTGGAGTGCAAGCCCCCTCAATCAGCAGAATGTGACCTCACAGAAAACAGAATACATTGGAAAATACAAAAATGCTTTGCTTGGTTGTTGTACACCAGTTTGTATTGCACTCTTGTCTCTCCTTATATTGATGACTGTACTGGACAGGTGCAGCAGGTGAGGGAGGGGGAGAATCAGACTTGCTCTACTGAATTCAAGGTCTATTACAAACAAGGGCTTCATCTTAAATTACATGTTTTGTAGCAAATTGCTATTTCTCACAAAGACACGACTTAACCCTTGTGAAAACTCACCACTCGATGATCTCTGCCCACCAAAGTGTGCATTTCTAAAATTCCATGTTTAACCTGCCAACTCGAATCATATGTGCCCTACTTTACAGAACTCCGAAAGCAAAAATCAGCTTTATATTTATTAAATTTTTATCTCCTAAGGGGGCGCATCAGAAGAAGTTTGAGAAGTTCTGGGTTAGCCTTTATTGTCCCCAATGGGTTATGTGTCCTCTGCATTTAACCCATCCTTCAATGCTGCTGGGGCATCTCCTCAGGAGCAGTGGTCGCTGCAGCGCTCAGGGACCCATCTCCAGATCTTGTGCTAGACTTGGGCAGGACTACCTTTCTTGGAGGATTTTACCTATTGTGCATGTTTTTTTGTGTTGTGCCATTTTGTGTTTTTTGAACAAGGCGGCCCCATTTAACCAGAAAAATCCAAAAAAATTGAATACAACGGTTGAAAAATTTAAGTGCACAGGCTTTGAGCATCATGAGAGCAGAACATAAGTAGAAAATAGACAAACTGAAGATATCATATGACATTTTTAAAGACGCACTGAAAATTGAAAAATCAGTTAGCAGAAAATGTGCCAAAATCCAATTCTATGCTAATGTAATTACAAATAATGCGCATAAACCCAAAATCTTATTTCAAGCTGTAAATGAACTCATGATTGTTTTGGGATGAGAGCAGACGTTTGCGCATTGAAGATCCATCCTGGCTTCTGAAAAAGATGTTCTAAACCCATGAACATGCGCAAAAATATATGCATGTGAATAGTAGCATTGTGACAAACGTTTGTGAGACCAAGGAAGTATTAGATAAGTTTAAATATATGCTTTCTCGATTTGAAAATCAGCTACACCGGGTTTAACGAACTGGGCACGAATTATCTTGCATTTGCATGTATGGTAAATGCCATTCAAGTATTCTAGTAGTCCTTAGGCTGTACCCTGACTGTTTTATATATAGCACTGATGACTGATGCAACAAATAACCCCTAATGGAATATGCCTGTGTTTATATCTCTTCTTGTTCACAGTGGCTTCACTTGGCAATTAAATATTTCTCCTACGTGTCCACAAAGAGACAGCTGTGTTGTTTTAGCTGATAGGGGAGCGCTTATAGTCAATGACAATCTGTCTGGATAAACAATCTCTCATTATCCCCAGAAAGCAGAAACCTGTGGCAGCTCAGCTCTCACCTCCGTGCCCAGGTCTAGTGCCCTCTGAAGGCCTGCATATGCAAATGTCATTAACTCATTGCTTTACGCACATGCCTTAACATCTGTCAAACTACAGACTCTCGACTCTCAGGTCAAATTCAACCAATGTCTGGGAACCTGTCCCATCCTCATTTATCTACTTTAAATATGGCTTCTCTAACTCTATTACTGAAAATTGAATCCAATGATGTAAATATACTGCCGCAGGCCACTGATTCAGTCTGATGGTGACTTGAATTTGAAAAAGGAAAAGAAAGTTGTTGATTCTATCTAGTCGTGAATGTATGTGGTTGTTGTGTCCTTGGGCAGAACACTTTACTTATCTTATGTATAAATGTGGTGTGTGTGTGTGTGTGTGTGTGTGTGTATGGAAACAAGCCATAAGAATAGTTTCTTTCCCTCTGCCGTTGGATTCATGAACACTTCTTAGCACCTGCCACTTTAACTGCAACTATTCATCACTCACTGCACTGTTCACTTTCTGCACCACTTTCTGCACCACAACGATAAATTTAACTGTAATCTTGTGTACATAGTAATGCATATTTTGATTTTATAATATAGTCATTCTAAATTATTTCTTAATGCATGCCCATTGAATTGAATATATGTTGTTTTTTATTATTGATCAGTGTTTTATGTTGCACCTTAATGCTGAGACAAGTTCCTATGTTTGTGAATTTTGTTCATTGACAGTGGCAATAAACCCCTTCTGATTCTGATTCTGATATAAAGTGATATAAATAATAATGGCCAACACAAGTTTTTTGAAAGCAAGTCTTACTAATACTATTTTTGTAGTGGTATTAGTAGTAGTAGAAAAACAATACATAGCAACTTCTTTTCTTTCTTAGCTAGTCAAGACTACATGCTTATACTGTATTAACATACATACATACATATATACATATATATATTTATATATATTTATATATATTTATATGTTTAGTATGGAACTGTATTCTGTCTCCACGAACAACATCTCACCTAGTTCACCTGAGTTCATGTATTTTAAAATCCTTGCATGGATCTGCTTTTTTCATATGAACAACTACAGAACAATTGATAGCACCCAAAAGACGGCTTCCAGCCTGATGCCCATGTTGGCTCCCTCTAGGCACAATGTCTCCTTACCCATCAGGCCTTTCTTTGGAATATTTGACGCCTCTCCTCACAGAAGCTGTATATAACTTCTTCTGACCTCAACACTTCAGGCAAAACCATCTGTCTATCTCTTGCTCGTACCGTTCTCCCGTCATATTTTAGATTCACCACAAGTCCTAGTTGGTACATGCAAAATCACCATTAGCATTCCCTCTGGATAACTGCTACTGACACGTTAGCGATTAGCATGAATGTAGTGTCATATGGAGATTAGTGTCAGGATTGATGCCTTCTGATGTGTGCTAATACTAGCATACGCTTTACTGCTCGTGCTGTGGTGGGTGAAAAAAATAACATAAGTTGCTGTAATAATCGTCCCACTGAGATGATTTAGAGGTATTGATTTAGCATTGCTGTGCTATGCAGATGTAATTAACTCAGTATGGATCACATGGTAGAGAATGGGATTACAATCATGAGAATACAGGTCTTCAGAGCATGTGGACATGGTCTTGTAAAATGTATCTTTAGGATTCAAATGGTTACTTTTGATTAAATGTGTACTTTTATATTACTGCTGTTGTGTGCCGTGACAAATAAAGACTAAACTAATAAGTCATGTGGTGATAAGTTATTACAATTGATTTGTCTGTATGCCACATGCCCTTCTTGAAACAAAGTGTTTAAACTTGATGCAAAATTTGGCAAACACAATCATTTGTGAGAAATTGACCATAAATGCAAACGTCTGCTTTCGGACCTTTGAAGGGTTGAGTGTTTTCATTTAAAAAGTTGATAAATCATAGCCATGATGAAATGCATGTGTTTTTCTGTATTGATTGTATATATGTATTGTATCATAATACCATGGATGAATAATTTACAAAAAATATGTATCTTTTTTTGCCTTTATTCAGAATATGGGTGTTTAATCATGGGCAATATTAATGACCAGTTGGGCAATAAATGTAGCGCATTTGGACTGTCTACTATGAAGTGCATCTTTGCTAGAGCCATTTGAAATCAACCATTATTTTTCCTAACAAATAAATCAATGTTTTATATATTTTATAAGTAAATCATCTTTGCTTGCACGGACATTGCTTCCATGCGCATCACCAGAAACTACAGTTCCTTACCTTTCAAATGGTGTTTGACACAGTCGACGCTTATCATACTCATTGTAATTTGGAACATTTAAAATAAAATACACTATAGGGGAGGATAGGTGAAAATAGTAGAGCTTATCTTTATATTGTTTTGTTCTCCAATGACCATCCTTATATTGAATGTGCCCGTAAGTGTACTTTTTTTAAAACTTATTATTAAAAATCAATACAAATCTTTCTAGGTGTCACATAATACTTTATTTTTTTAATTTTTTTTATTTAGCAGAATAAGCCATTATAGTGTCTAAGAAGTTGAAAAATAGTATGTATATAGAGAGAGGGCAATGAACGGGTTTCAGCTGCGAGGTTGTACTTTTCTCCCAGAAACAGCCAGTTAGATTTTGCCGCTATAAAGCCCCTCACTGATAGTAAGAGTGGTGTGGAAATGAATCATTGGTCTCATTTTTCTCTTGCCTGAATCCACCTATTACTCCTGCTCCAGTCTGTGATACATGAAATGCAAACTATTACCATCAAATCATACAGCCTTGAAACTGTATTCTACAACCTCTTTGTCTTCCTTTTTAAAAATGCTAAACATGTTTTTAACTGTCACCCTGGACTTTTAAATTACACCCGACTAGTTAAAGGTTTGCCTTGTATGTTTGATCTTCACTTTATTAATATAACAACATTTACATGTTTTAATCATAATCATAACATTACAGGTATGATTATGACTACATACTTGGGGGGCCCTGACCACAAGGCAGGCCACAAACAATGTTGAGCTCCTTTATTTAGGAAGATATCTGAAAGAAAAGACAAGAATCTATATGAACCTCATAAACATGCCATATTAATTTGAGAGGTGACAAATATTCAATGTAATTTCATTGACATTTCAGTACACAAATATAAATGAATCCTGTCTAACAAAGTAATGATAAGCCCACATAAGGTCTCCTCAGAGGAGAAGCATTACATCCTCTCGGCTCAAGTGTGTCTTGACACCAGTGTGTTCCGTGGTTCTATTTTTTACTTGACCCAATCTGTTTTTTTTTAATCAGGGTCCAGGTCCAAAGGGTTTTTTTTTTTTTTTTTTTTTTTTTTTTTTTTTTTTTTTTTTTTTTTTTTTTTGTTTTTTTTTTAATTTTTTTATTTTTTTTTTTTTTTTTTTTTTTCTTTTTTTTGTTTTTTTTTTTTTTTTTTTCTTAGGGTCCACTTCACAGAGACTACCAGGCACCCAGATTAAACTCGCCCGTACTGATGGGACTTTAGAGTTCAGATCTACCACTTTTTGGTACTGCTACTTTTCCAACTGAATCCATATAAAAATGAAACCACAGAAGCAATAAGACAAACTTAAAAAAAGGTTTTTCTCTTCATATTCATATGGACATCATCAACTATGAAATCCAAGTTCAAAAAGTAATACTAAATGTTACAATTAATAACTCCCAGAGCTGCATGCAAAAATGCAGCACTTTTTAGATCTGTCATGAGGAACAATGAAATGACCGTGCAAAAGTCAAACAGTGCTAAACTTAATTGGCAAGTCAAATGCGTAATTTGCGCGCATAGTTTTTCCAACAGGGTTTTATGTAGCTTTTCATTGTTAATCAACTTTTCATTGTTTTATTGTTTTATTTTCTAACTTTCTTTTGGTTAAATCAACAATTCTGGAACATCCACCGAGGAAACTGCTGTTGTGATTTTGGGCAACAAAAATCTGTTGAATTAAGTTGAACAATCAAAACTCTATTTAAATCAGATGGTTTTACTGCAGCTTTGACATTGTACCAACTGACTTATCATTTATTCACACTCAACAAAACCATAATTACACATTAGGTTCTTTAGGTCATCGGATACATTATTATTATTATTATTATTATTATTATTGTTGTTGTTGTTGTTGTTGTTGTTGTTGTTGTTGTTGTTGTTGTTGTTGTTGTTGTTGTTGACTATGTGGATGAATATGATGGATGTTTTTGTCATACCATGAATACATTACTCAGAAGTGTCTGTAAATCAGGACAAAGGGGAGTGCAAATTATTTCATACCTGGGATACAGTTCTGAAGAATTAGGACTGCAGATGGTGCTGTTGTCCTTATATTCTGAGTAAGTAAAATGTATTTAAGTTAAGTGAGCTGGCTGGATTCATCCCAAGAACATGTAACACTGTCAAGGTAGGACAAAAAATATGGTAATATGAAACAACTATAATACATTCTGTACCCATTATTTGTTCTTTCTTTTGAGAGGCTTCCGTACCACGTTTTGAGCCAACGTGATGGGGTTAAATGTGTCTCTAGTAACTATGATCAATTTTTTTGTCGGAGTTGAACCCAGCACCTTTTTGCTGTGACGCAAGACCGCTAACTGCTGTGCCGCACAATTTATCCCCAAAAAACCACAGAGGTTTTCATGTATGGAAGTGTCAACAAGAACAGATTGATGCAGTGTCAGCCATCTGTTTGCAAGAGTAAATAATTCAAGTTATGTGTGATTGCCCCGACTGCATCAAAGCATAGACGGACCCAAATGATCCAAACTGCCTGGACCTCCACACTCCGGCTCACACAGCACATTTCAACTTTCAACTTTCAACTCTGGAAACCGTTACATCACCAAACTTCTGTTATGTCAAAATAATGTTTTTGGCATTTGCTTTCAAGAATCAGCTCTGGGCAATGTACAGGAAAGTACTTGTTTGGATCCGTAGAGTTCAAGGAAAATAACTTGTCAGAACCCATTTGTATATAAATATTTTTGAACAGCTGCATTAAAGATATAAACGTTTTTTTCTTCTTTTTGTGATAGCTAAGTATTGCCCGAAACTGGTCGAAAACCAGGACCAAATCATGGGAAAAATGTAGTTCTAAATAAGTGAATATAAATATGTGAACAAAAAATGAATGCTGTACATTTTGCTGCTATATTAAAGATATAAAAGTGCAAACAAATCCCAGCGCCATCATAAGTAACCTGAGTATTACCAGGGGTGTCAATACAGTTTGAGAACCACTGCAAAAAATATTCAAACATTTGGGGGAAAATATGTCCATAAGGCTGTCCAATCAATATCATTTTAATCAAGTTTGATATTCAGTCATTTCTAATCGTCAGTGAGAAAGCATGTGGTTTGAAGCGATTTTGAGGAATTGAATGAATTTCGCAATTATTCAAAGTCGGCATTGTTTATGTTCCAGAAATTACCATTGAAAATATTTTGTTTGTTTTTTTCTTAAAAAGACAAAATACAATACAAGGCAAAAATATATTTCTATTTAATTTTGTATTTGTTTTTGTCATATTGCCCAGCCCTTTGTGTCCATGTGTATAACATCAATCTTTCACTTTTTTTTTAGTTTGTCTTCAATAATATAAATTGTGATTGTTTTGTAATGATAATTATTTTACAAATTTTAGCCTTTTCATTATTACGGCACGTTCATACAAAACTCTCTACTACTGCATATCTGCAAGCCTTACAGAATCTAGTCTGTAAAGCTAATAAGTGTTCTAACCTTGGATTTACTTTCAGGGGTCTGTCCATAAGCCCTTTCACCAGAGGAGGGTATTGAAGCATGGGAGAATTTGCATGGCAGGTGTAAGGGTCAGCAAACCTCTGCGACAGAAAACAGAGACACAGGGAGGAGGTCGGAGAAGAAGACAGTTATGCAACATCACTGACAGTAGAAGAGGAGCGATGGAGAGACAGGTGTGAAGAGGCAGACAGGTCTTGGGTCTGGTGAGCTGAGGGACGCAAGTCAAAAGCCGGCTGCAAGGAGGAGCGAGGTGAATATGCAATCAGACATAAAGAGGTCAGACGGCTATTCAGAGGGGACAGCCGGATACACATGGGGAATAAGAAGTACAAACAAACATGAGGCGGTGTTTTTTGCGTAAAATCAAATCATAAACAAATTGAGTAAAATGGGAGCGTTTTTTTCTTTTTAAATTAATCATATTAAATCTTAAATCCAAATAAATAAAATGGCATTTTATTTCTGATGCTGGGTTCCAGGCACTTGAACATAACAAGTTTCAACCTCAGAGCATTCCAGCTGAATTCACTTGCATGTTTACAATGTGGCTAATGCTAAACGGCAGGTCCAATAAAAGTAAACGTAATATGGATTCCTCTAGCATGTTAAATGACAGAATGTTGTTAGATTTGACCTGTAACCAATGTGTTTCGTGATTGACCACCCAGATCTATTTCTTGTGGAGATACTATTGTTGTAATATGTAATATGAGTGGCGTTCCAGGGCATTTTTTCAAGTCAGAGATGGGGAAAATTACAGTTGCCAGTTCCCTGGAACATATCGGCCTGTGGAAATTGAGAAGAGAATAAAGGGAATTATAATTTATTATAATAGATTGCATAATAATAATAATAACAAGCAATTATAATTTCAAAATATGGTTCCTCTTTTTACCATAATGATATTTGTTAGAAAAAAATTATAATAATAATAATAAGTTACATCAGTCGAGAAAAAGAATGGATTGGGAACAAAATTGCAATTACATTTCCAAATTTCCATAATAAAAATGTTATGAGAAGCTGAAAGGTTCTTTAAAACCAATTGGAATAAATAGAGTTTCAATCTCATTTCAGCACAGACCCAAATTTCATACTGAAATGGGATGCTTAGTTATTTAAAAGAAATTGGTTCATATTGGAAGGCATTTCACAAACTTTCATACTGAATCCAGAAGACTTTTAATACATACAGAAGTTCTGTTGCAAAAGTGCTGAGATGGCATCTACAAAAGCTAAAATAAAGTCACAATACAACGCAACATTTGACTAAATGGAGGTGGACATGAGAGTCCTGAAAGGAGATCTGGGCGTATGTGACTGGCGCGTTGGGGAGAAAGAGCAGCTCATTTTGGATAACAGAGACGAGCTGGAAAAGCTGAGAGCCAAAGTGGAGTCTTTGTGGGCAAAAAACAAACTCATAAAGCGCAAACTTCTGGACTTTGAATCTAGATCTTGCCGAAACAATCTGAGACTTGTGAGAGTACCTGAGAATGCAAGAGGAAGAGGACACAGAGGACTTCCTCAGATGCGTTATTTCAGATTGGGATTTGGGTCATGGTGACGACCTGAATGCTCCTCATCTGCCTGGATCCTCCTCCTCTGCCTGGATCCTCCTCATCTGCCTGGATCCTCCTCATCTGCCTGGATCCTCCTCATCTGCCTCCTCCTCCTCTGCCTGGATCTCCTCCTCTGCCTGGATCCTCCTCTCTGCCTCCTCCTCTTCTGCCTGGATCTCCTCCTCCTGCCTGGATCCTCCTCCTCTGCCTGGATCCTCCTCCTCTGCCTCCTCCTCCTCTGCCTGGATCCTCCTCATCTGCCTGGATCCTCCTCATCTGCCTGGATCCTCCTCATCTGCCTGGACACTGATATGAGTACATGAGCCTCTATCCCTTTGTTTTGAGTGTTTCTGGTTCTACAGTCTGTATTTGAAAATGGATGTGCATCAGTCCTGGACCATCTGCTGCCCGTCCGTCCATGTGAATAGGACATCTCCTCTGTGGTTCTCCTCAAGGTTGTTACTTTTTCTTAAAAAAAATTATGGTTTTTTTTGTAGTTTTTCCTCGCCAAGAAGGAGGGTCAAGGACCGGAGATGCTCTAGGACAGCTATCCATTTCTTTGATTTCAGAATGATAAATGCATTGCTGATCTTAACAACAATTCAACTGGATATATAAAACTGAAAATATTCTCCACCAGGATATCCTCAAATGGATTAAATTCAGATTAATCTTTTTGATTTTGCCTTTCACTCTCTGGTTTTTGTTATTTTTTGCTTGTGTTTATAATATATATATATATATATAAAAAATGTATATATTAAAAAACCAGGCAACACGTTAAGACAAAAACTGGTTCACCCTAAGGACAAGATGCCGACACAAAAACAGAGCAATGTAGTGTATTCTATCCAATGCAGTGAAGAAAGTTGTAAAGAACGTTTACATAGGGGAGACTAAACAGCTACTTCACAAGAGGCTTTATCAACACAGAAGACACGCGAGCTTCAGGACCCAGAGCGCTGTGCATCTTCATCTTAAAGCCACAAACCACTCTATTGAAGACAGTCAGGTTCTAAGCAGGGAGAAAAGATGGTTTGAAAGAGGAGTTAAGGAGGCCATCTTTGTTAAAAAAGATAATCCTTCCTTAAATCGTAATGGAGGTTTAAGATTCAACCTTCCTGTTGTTTATAATGGTCTGCTGAAACCCTGGAGACGCCCTGGGCATTCGGATGCTAAATAGGCACTCAAGGTGAGGCAGGGAACAATAGAACAATAGGCCCATCCGAGTTTCAATGGACCATTAGCAGGAGGTCCCGCCCTGTGGGCAGGGCTCTCACAGAGTAAGGATATAAACAGGAGTTCTCAGACTTGCTTCACAGATTGAGAATGACTCTTGGATGAGAGTTGAAACGTTTCGTTTTTTCTAAAACAGAGTCCAGATGACTACAACTGAATCTTTTTCGACAATATTAAAAAAACAAAAAAAAACATGCAGCATTCTTGTGAGTGGGGTTGCTTCTTCACAGACCTGACCTGTAACTGGTATCTGTAAGTGCACTTTTAGTCTAATAACCTTGTCTGCTCTTTTATGTCACGGTCTCACCCCTTCTCATCTTCTGCTCTGTAAATTATCTGTTGTCTTTTCAACCATCCTTACACTGTCCCCTCTGCCAAGCCCTCCTCGTGTTCCCCCTGTCTTCTTCATGACAGAATCTTCCTCTCTTCTTCCTCTGAGGTCATGCTGCTCCATTGATCTGCCCCATTGATCTCCCATTGTGCCTCTGTGCGTGTTTCTCATTTAGAATCTGACCATTAGCCAATCATTAGTCTACATCTGACCATTAACCAATCATTAATATGGGTCTTTGGGCTGGTTCAGAGCCTGTTCCAGGCTGGTCCTGGTTCTGTGCTGTGCCAGCTGGATTTTCCACCAAATAAGAATGAGTGTTTGTTTGTTGTTATAGCAGCACATTGTTTTCTAGCAAGCAGTTAGAATTTGGTTATTTTTATCTTAGACTACCGTAACTCCATAACGAAGGACTAGCAGGAACTAAAAGGAGTTAGGCACATTACTCCAATGCTTCAGTCCATTCATTGGACCCCTGTTGAGTTTAGAATCAAATTTAAAATTCTCTCTCCTGATACATAAAGCAGCATAGTGCCATATCATCCAAACAAAATGCGGGACTCTTGGTGGTGCCCAAATGCATCAAAACCACAATAGGGCGTAGAGTTCCAAGCTCCTGTGTTATTATGCAAATATTATGCATTATTTGTATTATTATTATTATTATTATTATTGGCCTTTAAATATGCTCTAGTCTAGAGCAATTTCAGTGTGGCATCTAGTTTTAGAACTAAAACAAGATTAGATTAAGAGCTAAACCTCTGTCTTTTGTTTCATGTTGCTGTTTCTAATCACGAATCACTTCCGGTATAGTGTAGCTTTTAGCTGTAATGAATTGACAAACTTTTTCCCATACACACTTTTACATAAACATACACATTGGTTGTCATATTGGTGCTTGTTATATTGGTGCTTGTTATAGCGTTCATGACAGTACTTAAGTTAAAGAATGTCTTCGAAGAGTAATTTTACATAAAACAGCAGTAAATCCAGATTGTTATTGGGCTAATAAAGTGGATTCTAACACAACACCTGTTCCGAAAGTGTAGGAACAAGCTCATGAAATACACACTTAATAATATAGTTCACATGAAGACAATTCACTTCCAGATTTCAGTCAGTGAATATTTATACAAAATGCAACAGTTAAATATACAACAACTTTCAAGTCAATTATTTTTATTTTATTTCAATTATTATTATTATTATTATTATTATTATTATTATTATTATTATTATTATTATTATTATTATTTATTATTATTATTATATAATTATTATTTTTTTGATCATTTCTCTCTGTATTGCTCTCTCAATAAACAAGCTTTTACTCGGAAACAACAACATTGTCTAAACTGCACCAAAAGATGTAAGTAAGTAAAACTTAATTTATAGTGCACCTTTCACAGATAAAAAAATCAAGAAGAAACAGTACAAAAAAGGTACTATTATTTCATCTAATCATCAGATTTGTGACATTATGACTTCAAAGGCTGTTTTTCTCAGAGTATTTTTCTCCAATAGGGACTTAAAGATCAATCCTTAGAATAGCACTTACACACACCAAACGTTACAATCTTGTACTTAAAAGAATACGACTGATCATACGGAAGGATTTGTTGATATCTAATTCTAAGCCTGATTTATTATAGTTTTATCTTTAAAAAATTTGGCAAAATTGTTTTTTCTTTATATATAAATATGTTATATAACCCTAACCCTATAAATAGCATATCCACGTTTTTTTTAATGTAATATGTGAACAAAATGCTGCAAGACCTCTCTATTTTCTATGCCCTGGATATATGCAATTTTTTACATATTTTTTATACATATAAAATGTCTTTTATGATGAAAAATATGTAATACATGTTTGTATATTTATGTGAGGCCTCTACATGAGGCATCCCCGCTAGATCGGGATGTGCTCATGGAACTTCTAAAAGTTCTAGATAGGGGGTTAAAGGAGAAGTCTAAGTGGAGTATATTTTAAAATGTACAGCAATGAAAGCTGAGGTCGAGCCAAATAACCATTTCAAAAATCATAAATAAAATAAAACTAACATTTTAGAACTATACATGATCAGATTATCTTCCATTTCACAATACATTTTGCACGAATTTTATATGGATGATTAAATTGCGCAAATTAAGCACATTCATTGTATTTTCAGGTGCAAATTACAGTAATTTGCCATATTTTAACTGCAGGGTTTGTGAGTGCCTTTATAGTATCACCTTCAATTTCCACCGCATGTCTTTGGTCATATATCCATTATGCAACTTGTTTCCCTGTGACACTTTGGGAGAGGGTGGGGTTGTGGGTGGACTAAGGACTGTGGGGGAACGTGCGCACAAGTCCGCGCTCTCGTGCCGGAGGTCTTGCCGGTACAAGTGTCAGTGTGTTGACTCGAGCCAGGCATCACACGCGCAAAGGACAACATCCATTTCATTTTTTTCTTCTGCTGCTATTGCTTCTGCTTTGGCTTTTGCTGCGTTCGATTTGGACTCGTGCGCTCTGGATACTGATTTTGGGATAACGGATTGGAGTGTTTGGGAATGCGCGTGATGCGCAATAGAGCAACAATTTGGGGCTTTGTATTTTATCTCACGCAAAAGGAATATGCAATGTCTCTTTTTATGTCTTGTTTGTGTGACCAAAGCCTTGAGTGATGCTTTGAGATGAAAAGGGCCACTTTTGGAGATCAGCCCCTCTCGGTGCCGGGTCTCGCGCTTCGGCAGCCTGTTGTTTGTGTCCGCGGACCAACGCATCACGACGCGGCTGCAGCTGCGGAGCGCCCGGCGGGACGATGGGGCTGACGACGAGGATGAACGGTGCGTGTCTGCTGCTATGCGCCACTTGCCTACCTGCCTCCACGCACTCACTCGCACCCGCAGCCGTGCCAGGTGCTCAAGAGGATCGGGCACACGGTCCGACTCGGGGCTCTGCATGTGCAGCCACGGCTTTTCGCCCCCTCTGCGGCGTCTGAACAGTGGGACGACAGGCAGGTCAGGACTAGTGTCAGTGCGCCTGGGTTTGCGAATCTCAGGACTAGAGGCACGAGCAGGAACAAGAACCAAGCGCGCCAACGGGAAGACAACAGCCCGAAGGAGAACCGCGTGCTCTCACCCAGGGATTCGGTTCTGCTCGCGGTGGAAGCTATGAACCGGGTCGGGATTTTGCCCTAATAACCTGACCATGGAGATGGTTTTGCTGGCGGTGGGATCTGGACTCGGAGAACTTCCCGCTTTTTCTTTCACCTCCTCTGATTCATCCGCTGCCCCAGACACCGAGGAAGACCCCCTGTCCTTCGTGGAAAGCGTCTGTCACACTGTGGTGGTTCAGGGGGTCTTGGCCATGATCGCCTTCCCACGCAACAGGGACGAGTTTGTCAAGTTGGAGTTCGTCTCGAGTGCGCTGCAGGTGCCCGTGGTCAGCGTGGTGCAGCGGGAGTTCACGCGCGCTTCAGCCAGGTAAAACTTCCTGTTGAGTTGAGTGTGTTTGAAACTGTTGCGCGCACGCACACATACACAGCTGCAGTGAACTTCCACCTACGTGAACGTGGGCGTGCAGGTGACAGCAGCGGCTGAACCACAGCAACTGATGCGCACACGGATTGGCTCACGGTGACACGAGCTTTGTAGCAGATCCGATCGGTGCCAAATCAGACAAATGCCATTAGTAACCCGCATTACGGAGACCACCCAAGCTGTTCCTGTCTCTGGAGTTTGAAGCATTACATTCTACCAGTTCTCTGTCTAATTACAGATAGAGCATTGATGAAAGGTCTACTGAAAGTCATTTGAATCATTCGTCCATTCTATCTTCTCTTTTTCATTAATATTGATTTTTCCATCTTGGTTTTAAATGTTCTCAATTGGGTCTAAGTGGTGAGTCAATTACTTTAACAAGCCAATAAGTGTGGACAAGATGTTGTTATGGTAGAAGGATGAGATAGAGAAAATTAGTTCAGCCTGTTGGTCAGCCCCTTTTACTGAAGTCATTGGATTCTTGTCACTGATATTTAGAATATATTTAATCGGTGCTACCCAGTGGTCAAGTGCTTCATATGCCAGGCTCCATGTGCAGCCAGTCGCAGCGTCCGACAATTTGCTGCATGTCCTCCCTTCTCTAATCCCCATTTCACGCTTAACTGTCTTGACTAATAAAGACTTCAAGCCAAAAAAATCCTAAAAACAAAAAAACAAAAAGAGAATATATTTAACAGTATATTGTAATGCTGGATTCAGACAATTTGTACTAATTTGGAGCTCACTAAAATCCAATGCCTCTTAAAGGTGCCTTCACATAGTTGCATAAACACCACATTAACATTGAAACTAAACCCAGAACGAGTGAATTAAAGCCAGGGCTAAAGAAAAACTCGAACAGAACCAAACAAGGTTCAGGATTAAACTGGAATCAGACTCAAGAGTAGACGCACCCTGAGTGAAATATTTCTTGTATATATATATATATATATATATATATATATATATATATATATATATATATAGCTTGTTATATTCATGAAGTATATTATCATGTAGGGAGCCACTATACGGTACCAATTACAGTATGGTGTCATAATGTAACAAAAATGCAGCAATATATTTAAGAAAATTACTCTTTCTCTCATGTTGTCTGAAAATATCATTTTGTGACTTACAAAAACTAAACTAAAAAGATGATTTGCTTTGAAAAACTGTATCAATGAGTGATAACTGATCTGAGACCTTTACAAACGCATGACATTTTAGTTGTTGGTGAGGGTTTTGGTGAATTATTTACCCAACGGATTGTCATGTACCTCTGTCTTTGACTCCATTTTCAAATTTGACCATTTTCAAATTTGAGGCATGTTTTCTGAAAATAAATGACTTCAAAACCTTTGGATTTGAAATGGGAGTTTCAGCGGTGCCAAGGACAGCAACAGTGTTTGGGCACATGTAACTTATCCATGGGTTTCAGATTGATGAAAATGTAGGGTCGTTTTCATAGCAATTAACAAAATAATATAGTAGATCTTTTGAAAGATTAAATGTCCTAAAAATGTCACCTATAAAAAGGATTTGAAACACAAATAGACACTAGTTGGAGATGTTGTCAATACAAATCAGTGGCAACACTACTGGTAATGTTTATATATATATATATATATATATATATATATATATATATATATATATATATATATATATATATATATATATATATATATATATATATATATATATATATATATATATCTTTTTTACTTTGTAACCCAAATTCCAATAGTTGATCCCACTACAAATATGACATGTATTTATACATGTACATATATACCACGTGACCTCACCATTTACGATCCCTGCAGTGCATAGTTCATTGGCAAACTCCGATTCTGGCCTGAGCTTTAAAGCGAATAGTTTATTTATGCAAATCGGCCCAAACAAAGAACTGGCTGAGAGAAACCTTTGGCATTTGGCCTGAGCTAGTGGTGCATTCAAACTGAACAGTGCTTTGAGCTGTATTTGTAAAGTTTTCCACAAGTTCAGAACTGCAAAACCATTGATTTATGGCACCTATAGGTAGAAAGTTATAGAAATGTACATGGACATTTCAAAAGTATCTTGAAAAATACCTTGGGTTATTTATTCACATTGTCATCTGTATTGCAAGAGAATATTTGCTTCACAGTAAACTCAGCTGTTGGCTATGTTGAAATAACCTCCAAATGCCATCTATGCACGCTCTGACAATCTTTTAAAGGTTTCTTTGTGGAAGGTTTGAGCAAAACCTTTGTTAATAATGACACCAGTGACCGATCAGTGAACTGCATCGCCTCATGCTGTGCACACCCCTCTGGATGTGTCAAAGGCAGAGTCACTGGCAGCTAGTTGTTTAGGCTTGGTTTTTATCATGTCACCTTTTTTACTGTAAAATAATGCATACAAAATAAAGATAAATAACTCTTAAAATATAATTCAATCTTCCAATTTAACTAGTACATAACATAACATTCTTTACACACTTAACCAAGTATGTTACACTTGAAAATGTATATTAATATGATTTAAAACTCATAAATAGATGTATTTTTTTCTAACCCATTTTTCTTGATAAAAATGACTATTTCCAAATAAAAAACAACAAATGAAAGAAACTGGCAATACTTTTTACTTTTTTAGCATTTCAAATTGATATCTCACAATGTATATATTTTCCTGTTTTTGAAAGTTTTACACTGTCTGAAATACTGTAAATACACAATTACTATACGCAATCATAAAAATAAATGTAACTCTCACAAAATGTGGTGTTCCGTCTGTCTCCCATTGGCTAAGACTAGATTAAAGTGTAATGGCTAAAGCTGTAGGTGGATGTTCGGGAATGTCTAACACACAATTTATTATGAATCTACCATGACTGTTGGTTTTGGGGCGGGATACGATTCTGGACATTTATCCAGCCAAAAAAGCACTCTTCTGTCAAATAGCCCAGCTCAGAATTATAGTGTGGCGGTGTGTTACAATGGTTTGAAAACAACTATCTGCAAAAAATCCTGTGGAAGTAGAAGTGGAAATGACAAGCGTTTTAGACCAACAGTAATTTAGTTGGCAGAGTTTTCACCCACAGACACAAAGGTTGACGGTTCTTTACCCTCACAGACATTTATAGACATATGATTAGGGCTGCAGTTATTTAGTAATCAAGCAATCTATTACCATTTAAAAGAATTTTAAATATTGTTTTAATAAACATTATAGTTCATAGTAATAAACAAAGAACAAACAAGAAGTTTTTGCTTCAAATAACACATTTTATTCTTAAATTCACATAAGTATATCCCCAAAATAGCAACACTTCACTTCACCAGTCCAAATGATTCTGTTTGAATATATATAAAGGACTAATTCACTTGTCACCAGACAGTTTGTAAACAGTTACAGTACCTATGAATTCATTTGCTTTTATGTCACATAACTTAAAATAAGAAACTTGTTTGTTAAACTTTGTGATCACTGGTGTTTTGAGCTGTAACTCTGCAGTCATTTTGCAGCATTTGCTCCGTGTGCCGTTTACTTCAACCACTGTGTCTTCGCCCCGTCATCCAGGTCTTTCTGTTTCATAATCGTGGTCCTCTGTGCTCTTTCACGCAACAAAACTCTGCTTCCCAGTTACACGCATAAGTTAAAATCACGCCGCTCTCTCCTCTGTTGTGCTTTAGTTGCTGCAGGTCAGCGCGGCACAAGCTCCATGTTAAACGAAAGCGCCGCAACTCGTTCCATGCGCCACAGATTCATGTGGTTTTAATTAAATATGTTAATTAAACAAATTATCGAGGCAATAAAATGATAATCAAAGCTTTTTTGTAATCGACTTATGCGATTTACTCGAGTAATCGTTGCAGGCCTACATGTGATTCTCAATTGTTGTTTGTTTTGCGCTTCTTGCTACAACACAAACACTTGACTAGGCCATGCAACCATAAAAATCGTTTTATGTTGAATGGTTCACCACACACAAATGGTGAAGCCAATCCCCCAATCACATGAAAAGAGGGGGTCCAGTGGTCACTATATGCTATCTGAACACACTAAATCTTACTTTAAATCTCAAAAGGTTTATTGCCATTGTTAGTGAATACATTTACAAACTTGCTTAGGCGGTCTGGTGTAAGATAAAACAATGAATAACAATTGCAAAATATAGACTATGATAAATAAGACATAAAGTGAAAGCAGCTTTTGTGTTTGATTTCATTGTATCTTCCGTGCTATTATAAGTTGATCTACTTTCTGCTGAATTTCCCTGTGCCTTGAAATGTAATAAGGTTGCAGCAAACATACCAACATGTGTTCCACATTTAGGATAGTAAAATGTACTGTTTCTAGAAAATCCACATTTCTTCAACTAGTCAGACAGGTCCAGACAAGTTCCTGTCAATTCTTGATCTTTTTGGCACCAGACCATTTCTGTATCTGTGTCAGTCCGGAGTATCTACAGCCATATCAGAATCAGAATCGGAATCAGAAAAGGGTTTATAGCCATTGTTAACAAAATTCCCAAACATAGGAACTTGTTTTGGCATTAAGGTGCAACGTACAACATACAACAATGAATAATAATATCAGTAGCAAAGTATATAGAATATACAAGGCATGCATAAATTAAGAATTTACTAATAAAATTTAAAAAAACGTAGTCTCAGTATGTACGCAAAATATATGTCTAGAATACAGTATTTCTTTTTCTATGTGCTGTACTGAGTGGAACCAAAGGGTATAAGTATGAGCATCATCATGCATGCTTCTGCCAGGAACGTCCCGCACCCATCTCTTCTGCTGATATCAGTGAACCTTCCTCCACTCATCTATCTGCATCCAAGCCTGTGTCTGCCAATTGCCATCCACATCTCCTCCCATCAAGGCGTTACTAAAATACATTAAAATTAGACTTGGAGAAAATACTTTAACAAAGTATTTACAAAATTGACAGTATTGTCAGAACACTTGTGCAAAACAAGAAGTGTAAATGGATGAATGTTAGCCTTTAGCTCAGATGCCAATTTTACAAAAAATACAACAGTGACTTTTAAACAGACGTTGTCCAAACACAAATGTGGTCAGCCAGCCAAAACCTGCATGGATCCTGTTATGTTTGTTTTCCATGTCATTTTTCTTTCTGTGCTTATTCCCATTATTTTACCTTATTCCTATCCATGGCTTTTTATTTTGACATGTGTCTTTTGTGCTTGTTTTTCCTTTTTACTTCCAGTCTGTTGCTTGACCATCCCACCCTAATGTGTTTCACCAATCCCTTGTTTCCAAGTGTGTCCAGGTTTCCCTTTGTTATTTGAGGCTCCATTGTCCTAAGTTTCCTGTTGTCTGTAAGTTTTTAATATACCTGTAGTTTTGATTTTGAACTATTTTGGAGATTTTTGATTTTTTCATCACTGCACTTATCTTGCATTTTTGTTCATTCAAGTATTATTTAGCTTTTTAACATATCTGGTCTTTCTTTTGATTGCCTCAACATCACATCTTCATTATTCAAAACTTGCCTTAATCTTTGAAGGCTCATGCCAACTCCCAAACTAGCCTGGCCTCTGATCAATAGCATTATCAATCGCCATGTTTATTCATTGTCTTTCTATGCCCATATTGTCGCTGTGTCTGTGGGCAAGACACCCACCTTATGTGAGTGAGTGGTTTGTTGATGTAAAGCATCTTGACTGCCAATTGGAGGTAGGAAAGAGCTAGTTTAACGCGAGCATGCGCCACTACACGAGGTAAAAATCTTTACATCTTATGATTAGCGCATTTACAGTGAAACTAGAAAATTGTGAAAATATATAAAACCTTTTCATAAAAATATATATCTTAAAATTGGTACATATCAAGATCAAGTTTGATTTAGCAGAAAACCGTGATCTGCACATTGTTTTTTTTTTCTACAATTGAGAGAGATTCAAATTATTTGATGTCCAAAAATTTAAACAATTTCCTGTTTTGATGCCACAGTCAGCTAATTAGTTTCGTACTTCAACAGTAACAGCTTTCAGAAGTTTCGGAATTTGCATTTGGTTGATGAAAACCTCTTTGACATAAATAGAAAAATAATATGCAACACACTTAAAGGGTTTTCTGCTTATTCAAATTTGCAAGTCAACAATTAGACCTAATTTATGCAATCAATCTGTGTGTGTGTGTGTGTGTGTGTATAGGGGCGGTTCAGCACCATGGACAGCGATCATCATTTCATTTCTCAATTTCTTCCTTTACCATTATCTTAATAACCCTTAATCATCTTTGATAATATTTCTCTCTACCTTAATGCAAAAAGCAGGAAATTATTCATCTCCAAGAAAATGTACAACCTTATTTCGAGTGTACAATCTATTTAAGTTAGTGGAGTGTAACCCTTAATCATCTTTAATCATTTTGATATTGATGCAGATTCTGAGGAATAAAAGCATGTCTGATATGTACGGGAGTTCATTAACAACATTTAATCATCAATAAATGTCATGGGGGTACTCACCTGCTGTGGCTGCAGAAGTTTACTTGCATGTCTTTGGTGTTAAGGAGCAGCCACCCACACAGGGTGATTAGTGTAGCGCTGTAGAGCTCTTTAATTAGGTGGCACTAACAGGGCAGTTACAGCATATCAATGAGCACTGACGACGAGCCGCCTTTCCTCCGATACCATTGTTTGTGAGGGCAGACAGGGCAGCATTGTTCCCAGCTAAATGTGTAGGGGGTGTTTTTTTAGATTTAATTTCCTTAGGTATTGAAGGTATTGTTCAACCACAAGGAAATATTTTTCTGTTAGTGGTTAATTTTTGTCAGTATTTTGAAAAGTTCTGAGAAAAAATGTTTTGGGTGCAGTGATTTGTTTTGTATGTGAGTCATGGGTTGAATTTTTGCCACCCACCAATGAAAGGCAAGTTTTTAAATGGACTAAATGTGATAGGATTTCATATATAGACTAAGCAACATTTTTTTTGGTATTTTACAATATGGTATGTTGCTTTTTGGACCAAATCCTACCGTCACGTAACCTTCTGTGCACCTTTTTTTTTTTTTTTAAATCACAACTTTATCTTTAACTCTGGTGTACACACTCTGGTGTTTACAGGTCACACTACCACCATCTATTCTATTTTTCAAAATATTTTACGTTATTTAACCAGGAATTGCCTTTACGATACAGAATCTCTTTTACAAAGGAGAGCTCGCCAAGATAACAGCAAACACAATTGACACAGGACAGAATATCACAAAATATTACATTGTAAAAACAGTTCTCTCAAGAAAAGCATATATTTCTGAGTCACAACTTTTACAATTTTCCAATTAAAGTTTTTTTTTTGTAAATAATTCCAAGACCATGGAGTAGGAAAAAGTAGATAACAAAAAAAAAAAGTGTTCCTTTTAGCACCGAGGCACGCAGAAACGTAGTTGTCAGCAGTGTGTCAGACCTTTTAATTGTGGCTACAACCAAAGTAATTTGAGCATCTCTGAGCCAATAGACTCCATCACCTAGTTGTGCAGGTTAGTATTACTTGCTAGCGGCATTTGTGTGCTTGGAAAAGTTAACTTACGAATGACAAGATGGAAAATGTAATCCTGTTTGTGGAGATCTTTTGCTGTTACTGTGACGGTTAAAATCACATGGTTAAAACAGAGATTGATCGTAGACACAGCGACAGGAGGCCTCATCCTGCCACCAAAATATAAATACTTCATAATGTCAGTCTCAGCTTTGTCTTTGGTCACGGACATTTATGTTTATATTGTTATCTTTCTCTCACCATTTTTCAGCTACAAAAAACAATTTTCCACACACTAAGTACCATTTCATTGCAGACAGACAAAATAGTGATTTTTTTTGTTTGGTGTGTGGTGTGTCCTTTTGAATCTTCCTTACCTGGAAATAAGTTACTTTTGTGGAATACCGTAATTCAAATAGAACAGTATTAGTGATGTATTTTAAGTATTTATAATTCCCAAAAGTGACAGTAGTTCATAAATAAGTTAGTATGGTGTGATTTTTATGGAACTGGCTCAACTTTCCACACATAACTCAATCCGTTTGACTAAAAATCCCAGCAGGATTCTGAAAGTAAAATTTTCTGAACTGAGGTTCTGAACTGTGAGCAATCTGAGTGTCTCCAGAGATGAGTTGATTCGATATATTGACCTTGTTTGACTTCAGTGCTCTCTAAAACAGACTAACAAACAAACCAACTAACCAACCCACACATATTAAGAATGCTCACACAAGACGTGTCCAAGGAGTAAACAAGGGACTATGTTTACAAATCAGAGACGTCATGGGAACTTGGGCACCAGGGGAATTTTCTTGCTAGACTGTTTGAGAAAAAAAAATTGAAATCATCTAAAGATTCAAATCGGTAGGAATACAATCTTACATCAGAATGTATTTATGTAAATATACTGTATTTAATGATGCATTATTAGAACAGCATAAAAGAGGCAACAAGGATATTTTAGCTAGAATGATTGTAAGGGCCCAGAAAGATCAGAACACTGCAAATAGACCAATATATTTTAGTCTTTAAGAATGAATTACAGTGGATAGGGCTCTCATTATGTTTTATATTTGTGTGTTTGACAAATAAAACAACTTTCTATGTTTTAATCAAGGGGAGAGGACCCTCAAGACAAACCTGGTCCAATATTTAACTAAATCAAAAGATGTCAACATGTTTTATCTAAAATGATGGGCTAAACTTGTCTGTATATAGCACCCTCCATGAGATCAACAGGTCTAAATATGTTTAATCATGCTGAACTATTGCATTCATATTGCCACTTGAGGGTTGTGAACAGCAAAACAAATGTAAAAAACATCACACAATTTGTTCAAACATTTCGTGGGGAGGAGCCATTAGACATATAACATTCCGCAGGAAAATGTAGTTGAGTAGCCCTGCTCTATAGTACCATGCAATACATTAATACTGTAAAGGTGCAGTATAAGTATTGTGTAAAAACTGAGATATTACTGTGCAAGTACAGCATGAACACAAGAAATGCTGTGTAATTACAGTATAAGTTCAACTTAAATATAAGTGTTTGCTCTATGAAAGGAATATTCTAATCTAAATTAACAGTTGTGGACAGTTTTGGATGTTTAATCTTTGTCTTTAAGCACCCTCAGTGTCAACATTTACAGTAATTCACATGAGATAAGGCCAAGCAAAATGCAAAAGTCTAGAATTTATCACTGCAGTCTAAAACAAGCAGCTCTGAACTCAACATGTTTCAGACATTTCACACAGTCTGACTCTCCCACTTTACGTCCCCATACAGTATGCTCCTTGTGTAAGGTCATGTTTCCTTTAAGTGATTCATCATTTCTTGACCTGTGTTGGAATCCTGCTATGTATCAGAATGGTGAGTTTAAGCTAATTGTGTGGAAAAGTATAATTTGCTGAATGTTTTAATTACTTAGATTCTTTGATAAGTAGTATCAGTGAGAAGTAAATAAGATTCCGCTTGAAAGGAGAGATCTGTACACGTTGAAGAGTCACAGCCTTGGAGAGTTCCTATGGGATTTAAAATGGGCCTTATTTGCAATATATGGCCTGCTCTGCCAGCTCAGCTGTTCTGTGCAATTGATTATACGGGCATGCCTTTGATAGAACCATGCATTTTTGTTAAAATATAAGAAAAATACAAAGCCACTTAAAACATACCTTCATCCAAATAAAAGAAAATCAATATTCCATGATTAGCAATTCTTTTTATTTAACAATTGGCGCCAGATTTTGTGATGCCAGGCATTTTTTATGAAAAAGCAGGAGTTGCAGGTTTTTGGGTTTAAATACTAAATGTGTTTTGTTGGATAATATAACATGATGAAAGAAGGTTGATGTCAATGGAGGGGATTTTCACATTCAAAAGCAGTAGATGAATGTGTAAGAGAAACTGCAGCCTTGCACCGTGAAGATATTTACTTAGGAGATTGAGTATGCAGTGGCTGCAAAGTAAACGATGAATAGAATAGTTTATAGCCAAGGTTTTGACCCAGTGTAACCCAACACAGTGTCGCAATAAATGTTTGAGTTAAATGATAAAAAAAAGTTGCTAAGTCTTGACTTCACAAAATCATTTTATTACTACTTACAGAATACACATATTTTGCAAAGATGAGATAAAACCACAGCAACTTTATGAGTGCTTTTGAAATTGAGCTCTTGCACTTCCCCCGGGCCAAAGTGTGGACATGCGCGCAGTCTACATTTTTACAGCGTGATTACTATGAGCAGTGTTGGGACTAAATACATGTACCAAAAATTCCGAATATTAATTTTGAGTTACTATATTCCGGTACAGTTACTTTTTCATTTGGAGGTGTTCAGAATACAGCCTAAAATCAGAGGAATTTGATTGGTATTTGATTATGAAATTTAGGCTTCAAACTTCACCGAATTAGTGAGAAAAATTAAAAACGTAGCTGATTTTTTCTTTTCTAATTTGTGATAAAGGTTCACTTATTGTGTCGGTGTAATCCCTCATTCGTCCAGGAGTGTTCCATCGTAGAAAAAGATTCAGTTGTAGTCATCTGGACTCTGTTTTAGAAAAAACTATTTTTCTAAAACAGAGTCCAGATGACTACACTTATTGTATAAATAAATGCATGTCGAGTGGTGAAACAAAAACAACAATCTCTTGGAATGCCATTGTCAGTTAAACTTAAAAGTATTCAGAAAACAGTACTCTGATTAGACCAAGTAACATCATCCTACTATTACCATTTTACTATTACTACATGAAGAAAATTTGCAAGTGTGCAAAACATTCATAGAGATGCTCAGGTTTAAATGAAAAAAAAAAGCCAATATACAAGGCCATAAAAAAAAAAAAAAGATAATAATCTTTGCAGTATTTGGAAGACAAAGTAATGAAGTTAAAAATAACTATTTTAATCTTTAACATTTTATCTTTCTTTTGAGCCAAATTAGTGAGCTGTGGGGGGAAAAAAGCACATCAGATTGCGCAGATCATGATATGGTTTACATGGAATTTCAACAATCTGATAACACCTGAAATCAGAAAATGATCAGGTTTTTTGAGTGCATGTAAACATAGCCAGTGTATGAATACTTTGTGATTGAACGTAACTTAAGTATTTTGAAACTCTATTGGTTTATGACTTGGCTAAATAAAAATTCTAAGAGGTGTAACGACACAATCATAATCATGTTCATTCTGATATATTGTGTTAACACATAAATAATTTGGAGAAGGGAAACATTTTCTTTGCTATTTTCTGTATTGGCAGTCTTACTGTATCATTAGCGCACAGGATCGTGTCAACACATTTCAACCTTTTTTTTTTTTTTTAGCTTAGTGTTAAACAAATGTAGATTTTAAGATGCTGAATATTAAACAACGTGTGATGAATATTTACCAGTAGTGATCCAACAGCTCATTGGGTTGTTCCACGGCTCCTCATTGGGTTGTTCGGCTTTCGTTTACTTTGTTTTTGCGGATGTATCTATGGATTTGTATTGTGATTCCTGTGACCCTTCAAAGTCATGTTTTATCATTATTACGTTCTCTTGATTTCTGCATTTCTAACAAGCTGAAGAGTAATTATCACCCCATTCTCCTGCCTAATGACTAAGGTGATTAATGGGACAAATGTATTTAACCAATAAAAGCCATTGATGGTCTTTTTAGTGCAGAGCTTGTGTAAAAGTTGTGGAATCAATTAGACAGAAGCGCTGCGGGTCCTTTGACTGTGTCTGTGTGTGTGAGCTTGGCATGACTGATGGCTGCTGTGACAGTTGTGTGTTCAGCGGATCGTGCCAAGTTATCACAGGGAGGATCAGGAAATCCATACAAACTGCTCTTAATTTCATTTGACAGATTACAGAAGAGCGTTATATTTTATATGATTGGAGTTTACTGTAATACTTCGCCTTGAAAGAACTGTGAGGGTGTGAAGGAGTGACTGAAGAGGTTTTGATAGAACTCGCTGCGGAACCACTCTCAACTGCTCCTCTGACTAACTTACATGGACAACCTTGCACAAACTGGAAATCTTATAAAATAGTTGTATTTGCTGTCAGAGGGAAATGTGAATAGAAGTCAGTATAACAAGAGATTTTTGATACGTTGGTGATTAGGTGACTATTGTTCCGACAAAGCAATTGATTCCTTGATAACTTCACATATTATTTATCGGAAAAAATACGATGAAGATTTGGAGCTGGTGTCGATATTTTGTACACTGCAGATCCATAATTCACCTACCACGGAAGGTCATAGTACCTGAGAGGCGTGAATAAATTAGATCAATTGAAAATTCTGGCTGTGGCGTCAGCTCCGTGAAAGTATGTTGTCCCGAGGTCGGCTGCTTTCACACCACTCTCACCGCTACAGAGGGTGGGACGGGACGGGCCACTCCGAGACCACCTGTTCTAAGTGCTCTCGAAGCCGCTGTTTGATCCAGACTGCAACTGCCACGTTCACGTTGGTCTGGTCCATGCGCACTGCTCCCGGAGAAAACGTCGACGTCAATTTAACAAGTGGCAGTGGGAAAACGACTTAGGTGGTCCTGCCCACGTAGCTCTGTCTGTCACACTGATGTTGACCCATGATAGAGAAACAACAGCCTGGGATGGTGGATTGGTGTAATCCCTCATTCGTCCAGGAGGGGTCCATGGTGGAAAAGGTTTCAGCAGGAGTCATCTGGACACCGAAACATTTCAACTGCCATCCGGAAGACATGAATAATTTCTCTTGAGTATTCTGATTCTGATTCATTTTCAATCTGAAGTTACTGGATTGAAAAACTATAATTTATACTGCCCTGAACCCTCTGACCTAAATTTGTAACACCCAAATGGAGGAGTTTTAATTTGAAATTCCTCTGCCTTTGTTTTCCTGCTCGCATCATTATGGGTTGCACCACCCTATTGTTTTCTTCTGGCCTTTACCTCACAGCTGTTGAGTACCTGATTAAATGCTAATCAGAGCAGTTTCGAGGTATACTTGATTCCTTAGGGCAAGACCATGGAGCTATTATTGTTGCAAAAAGATTTGCGCAGTTGTAAATTGCCAGTAGTTACAGATTACAGACTTTCCTATGGCAGTTGAAACATTTTGGTTTCAAGATTTACAGACGACTTCCCTCGAAACTTTCACAGCCAGTTGCTTCCTTGTGCTTCTTGTTCCTTTTGAAATGTTAATTCATTCTCTTTTTTACCCATGAATAGATGATTTTGCAATACATTGTATGCAGTAATGTGTTTTCTTAGAAGAACACATTATTATTACAATAATTTGACAATAAAAATCCCTCCTCAAACAATTATTCAATAATGCAATATGCTTTTCTAAGTCTGTATGTTTTTACTGTTTATACCAAATGCAATGGTTTATTTTGAGCTGGATTTTTTTTTTTCAGAATGTTTGTCAGTACTTCCAAATAACCCAACAGGCTTTTTAAATGTGGCATGTGGTAAAGTAGATAATCAACAGAAATAAAATCAAAAACTGATATAAACCTCTATGGTGTGGGTACTATTTGACGGATAGCCTGAAAATGGCACCTTTTAAATTTCTTTGAATGAAGGTTTTGTGATTTCTGCCATGTCTTTGTGATTTTAATGCATTTTTTCCCCCTGTTTTGTGAAGCACTTTGAATTGCCTTTTGTACAAATTGTGCTCTCCACATAAACTTGCCTTGCCTTGCCTTACATTAAAACTGTTCCACAATAGACCAGAAGTATTACAGGGGCACAGCAACTGACATCATGTGAGACTTGTCGAGATTCTCACTATTGAAAATCCATTACGCCCGGGTACAATGTCTTCACTCTTCACTTCACAAAATGTTCAGAATCATTATTTCTTTTTTCTGAACAAAGCTTATCTTTCAGCTAATTTTCCCCTTTTATAGTTTTTTCAAACCTACAAACAGGAATAAAAGCTGCAACTGTTGTAGATTAGTGAAAAGCTAAATGCATATGCCTTGATTATAGTTATTGTGACATTGCCTGTGTTTAAAACCACAAATTGTATTGTGTTGTGTTATTTAGGATTTTAGTTTCCATATAACTCCTATAATCCTGTATGATCCTTTACTTTTGCCTATCAGTACAAATTATATACATTTGAAAAAAGCTTGATACTGAATTCTAATGTTGATAGCACAATGTAAACAAATACACTTTAAACAAACACTTTAAGACTATAGAATGTAATTTCCACACATTAATTATACTCATACTGATATAAATAAAAAAACATTCTATTCAAGTAAAAAATTGTATTCAGTAAAAACTATGTGATACTTTTTCAGTATTGATATAGTATATTGTTTTATACTTGTTTTTTTATTGTTGTTTTTTTACATCCGCCATTTCTTCTAAATATATAAAATTCATACCGGAAACAAACATACCAACCCTTTTTTAATGTATTTATTTATTTATTGTACCCTAGTAGCTAGTTGATGCACAAGCTCTCAGTCCATCTCTCAATTTCAAATTTAATTCAAATTTACAGTACTTACGTTGCGCTCCTCTTCCTCTATCCCCATTGTCACCATTCTGACTGTTATTGCTACGTTTTTTAACACTCTCATGCTCATAGGCTCTTTATTTCCTTTAATCATCGGCAAACTGTATGAAATACAAATGATGGTCACTGGCTCGGTTTTGAAACGTCACCTCTTGTGTCTCAAACCTCTGTCTTTTTGAGTACTTTTTTAATAGTATCTTCCAGAACGATATTTTAGCCATTAAACCAAGCATTGTGCTGAGAAAATATTCACACCTTTATGCTGTGTTTTTGTCAGTGTTTTTATCAGTCTGAGCAAGAAGGTTGAGGGTTAGACGCTAAACCAGAGTAAATTAATCTGATTGATGGACTGTTAGATTAAAGCACATGTCATTTGTAGTTTCCTGGTATTTATTATATGACATCAGACTATTTTATTTTTGTTTATTTTAGATTATGTGGCATTAAAAATCCTTTATTTTTCAGTCAATACGCATGTTTATGATTCAAACGAAGCGAATGATAGAGGAGACAGATACAACACTTGATAACGCTTTGGCATGAAAGTGTGTTGCCTCAGTGAGGGTGGTCCATTCTGCTTCAGCGTTTTAAAAAGACATTCTAAAGCTGAGCACTTGCCCGAAAAAAGCATGCATGTGAATACTAGTCATGTGCCAAAGGGTCTGTGAGAAACATAGGAACAAGTCAGCGCCATTTCTAACAGTTTAAACACCTCCTTATCTCAAATAAACCATGTAACCAAGCTTTAATATTGCAGTATCTGAATTGTTAGTATTTGTATTATCCTAGTTACTGACTTCTATCTCCAATCTTGTTCATTTTAATCTAACCTAATTTGCCATTCTCTTGCAGAATCCTCTCCATTTCCAAGTAGCCATGCGGACATTTGAGGCCCCTCCAACGCTCCTGCTCCACTCCCTGCTGATGATGAACGGTTGGTGGGACATCAGCGTTCTTCTCTGCCAGGACTGGAACATCCGTGACTTCCTCCTTCTCATCAAAAACAACACACACTTCAACCTGGGCACGCTCGTCAATCTCACAACCACATCACTGGCCTCACCTTTGGGTTTTTCCTCACTATCGCCTTCTAGTGGAGCGGAGCAGTCCTCGACCCTTTCATCGTTGCCGTATTTTGTCTCTGCTGCTACCACTACCACCTCCACAGCTTCACCTCTGAAGACGGATGCGCAGCAAGCTGTGATGAAACTTTTGGATGCGCTTAGAGAAACATCAGCCACAACGGCGGTGGTGACTTTTGGATGCGATATTCGGGAAGTGCGCCGGATTTGGACGATCGCGACAAAGATGATGCTCCCGGACTACCATTGGGTGCTGGGGGACAGTCAAAATGTGGCGGAGCTGCGGACAGAGGGTTTACCGTTGGGATTACTAGCTCACGGGGTCATGGGGTCACCTTCATTCGACCATTATGTACAGGATTCGCTGGAAGTGGTGGCGCGGGCCGTGGGAAGCGCGGCAATGCAAAACCCGGCGCTGGCGCTTATACCTGGAACTACTAACTGTATGGATGTAATGAAAGCAAGCAATGGGAGCTCGGGGGAGTACTTGTCAAGGTAAGGTGATTTCCAATGTTTGCATGGTCTTGCTGTTTTGTTTCTAGCTGGTTACAGTAAGTCGTTTTTTACTTGACCAATTGACAAAACAGTGTCTTTCGGCAAACATTCTCTCCTACTCGATTTGGTAGTCTACTGCTCATCTTCATTTGTCAGAACTACGAACATGAACACTTGCACAACAACTCTACTGGCTCGTCACTTGCACAACATTTGTTAAAGCTGCTTTTTAAAATATGTTAATGCTAATTATTTGATTAATACAATATTAAAAAGGAAAGTTCTATCATTATTAGCCATTATAAAAATGACCTGTACTGTTACATAAAAGACAAAAACAGGTCTGGACACAGCAGTTTTGTGGGGAAAATAGGCTTGACTGACTAAATGTTGTGACGTTTACAAGGCAACAACAATGGTTTTACTGAACCAAAGACATAGAAAATAGACTTAAGCTGGGTTGATTTTAGTGTCTTCACCGTAGAGTGACCTATTTGTACGTCGTCCTATGAATTGGATAATTGCAAGCAAAGTTTTGCTCAAAGACCAAATGGAGAAGCAATTGTGCCCTCTAGTGTAGAGGTGGGCAAAACCTTGTTGTCAAATAAGTAGATCTGTAAGGTGCAGAGAGGACTTTAATTTGTTTGTTTGTTCATATTTTGGGTGCAAATCAGTAATTGTTGCAAGGCTGTTCACAGGTGACATTCTGTAGCCTCTGTACGGGGCAGAGAACACGTGATTGTTCCCGTCCGGGTTCGGGACAGGGTGCGTCGCCTCTCGCATGCATTTCTTCAAGACTTGTCTTATTCTTCAATGGTAATAGATATACTAAACAAATATATTGCCCATGGGTGGTGTTGTTTGAAAGTTCAGGTCCAATAAACATGATTAGCCTATAGTCACTTTACAGTAGGCCTACGTGTGATAGCTTTTCAGTAGCTAAGTGCTAATTTGAGTGAAAGAAAGAAAAATACTGTAAAAAAACAAAAGAAATTTCAACGCTGATACCTCTCAGACCCCAATTCTTCACAGATGAGATTTTCTTTCATCATGACTCAAAATGATTGTATTTAAAATATAATCTAGTATGTTGAAAGTAGTAGGGCGTGTGTGCTCTATCTATGGAGACAATCCTCTCTTCTTCCCACTGACATTTTAATAAAAACACACCCTAATTCTTTGCTGGTGTGAACTTCATGGGATTTATCTTTTATTCTTGAGTTAGCCTAGTCTCAAGCATTGCCAGGAATGGTCAGAATGCACTGGTGCAAACAAGAGCTTTTCACTGTGACCGTTTGGCTGAATTCTGTTCACTGATAATGGCAATAAACCCCTTTCTAATTCTGATTCTGATTCTGTGACGCTATGAGACAAATATGATATATCGGCGGAGCCCAACTGATTACTCTTCTCTGGTTATATTTTTCTTCTTTTTTAAAAGACAGTTGTGTCATTGCAAAACACAATTTCAGATTCTGTTACCTTACCTGGTCCTCCTTTGAACTTGCATTCCGCTGACACAATGTAAACTTAAAGAGGTCCTTGATGCTGTACTCAGGAAATACATAACCTGATACAGTTTAAAATCAAATCAAACTTGCCTTGCCTGAACTCAACCTGTGAAGATGGTGTGCACTTTGGACATACCCAGCACAAAGAATGGCTAAAGGAAAGTGAATGTGGGCTGTGCAACATTTCAGATCAAGATGGATCAATGTCTGATGCTTTCAATTATTTTTATAATCTGTCCTGAATGCCAATGATTTATTGGAACTATAACCAATTAATTTAAAAGTATTTGAAGGAGCACTATGCTTGTCTGCTTTCCTCCATAGATGTTGTTGCTTTGCCTGGAATATCCCACTGTATAGCATTAAACTTGATGACTAAACTTTTAAGTTTACAATGTGTCAGTGGAATGCAAGTTCAAAGGAGGACCAGGTAAAGTAACATAATCTCAAATTGTGCTTTGCAATGACACAACTGTCTTTTAAAAAACATAAATTTACATCTAACCTGCATGCATTCAATTCATGTTTTTTTTTTTATTGCAAAAATAAATTGTCCTGTTGTCATCAATGGCTTGTTACCATGGGAATAGGTTAGTTTAATACCATACAGCATGGAACATCTTAAGCAAAGCAGTAACCATAACATTTACATAATGCACCTTTAAATCAGACAATTTGGTAATAAAACTATATGATCTAGATCTCACAAGTACCAAATAATGTGGTGTCAATACTTCTAATGTGCTAAGACTTGGGGTTTCACTGTGTTTCAGTTTGGGGTGCTCCATGTCAACTATTTAGCCTACAGTAATGTTATAGTCATACCTTAAATTGAGCACAGCACTGCATTCAGAACAAGTGTTTTGTTGGTGTTGCTATTCTTGTGGTCAGAGTAACAAAATCTTGGCTATACTTTTACAGTCTAAGATGATACAACCATGATGATAGCCCCTCTTGCCGGTTTTGCCTGATTACAGAGAATGTAGCCCACGGTGGGATTATCTGGCCAGTGGTGGTTCTTTCCAGTTTCTTAAGTAGGTGGTTACACAAAAGCATTGCTCATGGTTTGGAGAGTTATGGATCTTGAAAGGAACAAGGAGAGCGCAACAATAGCTGATCCTGGTTAGCTATCCTGGCAGTTTGTTGAAGGACAACAATAGTAAAAAAATATCAATAAATCATAAAGGAGAAAGAAAATGTTAAAACTGCTTTGCCTTTGATAAATACTGCCGCTTCTTCTAATAATTGATTTAATCTTATAAAAAGAAAAAAAAAATGGTCAGAAGATCTGAGTAGTACGACAGAATGATAGTTACCTGGGTTACTTATTGGGTTAAACCATTGTAACAGGCCTGATACATTGTACAAAGGACATGGCTATTGTCAACTTGATGCTAATAAAGAAATATTTTAGTGAAGGCAAATCATGTTCAGAAATTATCCAAATAAGAATAAAATGTTTTTTTGGTTTTTTTTGTTGCCAAGAAATTGCATGATTTTTTTACCTTTAATATATTAGCATAACTGTCTAAACAAGGTATATGTCATCACAAGCAGTTATTTACGGCATGGATTTTGTGATAGAAATCCATTAGCGTGCAATTCACTGATGAGAAACAGTACAATCATAGCATCTCTTTAACATGCAGCTGCCACATCTCAGTTCTATTTCTGATGACTGTTCTATGACTGATGAGAGTGTTATTACCCATCACCACATTACAATTAGACTTTGACCTTTTTCACGGAGAACTCCCTCGTCAGCAGACTAGCCCGGGATATGATCACTATGGTTGCATGCGCCGGTAACTCTGAGTACACTCTGATTTCTGTTTTGTTTCTGCAGAGGACCGCTCTGACCACTCTTATCCAAGTCCACAGCAGGTCAAAGAACTGATTAGATGAAAACAAGGAGCTAAGAGACATTCAGGGGCCTCTAGTAATTTAGCATTAGCACTAAAACTTTGTCCAAGACATACTATAGGTTACACCTGACAAGATGGCGGCTGACGAAGCACACAGTCTGACAGGTACTGTGTTTAATTCCTATATCCCATCAAAATCCATCAAATATATAACATCATCATAACATCATCATCCAACAAAAGATGGATATTTGGCCTAATCTTGACCACTAGTCTGTTTCTATTGTCAAAAAGAAGACACTTTACATCCATAAACTCAGACCGGGTTCTCATCCCAAGCCCAAACCAACACCTTGTGTATTCAACACGACTAGACTATGGACATGCAAAGATACCCTATAGTAAGCAGGGGAACCCTAAACCCTCAAGCACAAGTAATTCTCTCTTTTTACACTCATCATAGTACACCTAGCAGGTGATGTGGGTGTTACGAACAGTACAACTACCAGAATGACAAAGACCACTACTGTTGAATTAATTGCCAACCAGTGGAATCAATTTATCACAACAAAGAACATTGAAGCCATACTTACCAGCGGGGATCTCCAGCAGGATTTCCGCCTATGACGCAGCGGTTGTATGTCCATGGGAGCCATCACCTGGAGCTATTTCGAGGCTCATGAGGGAGGTCGGCTTGTGGCCCTCAATCTCCAACTACGTGTGACTTCGCACGTACAGTGCCAATGGAACCAATTCCGGCTGGGGCCTTTTCATTGCGTGCGGGAAAAACTACACAGCGTCTTCCTTCTCCAACTGTGGCGTGGCGGCTGCATGCACAGTGAAGTCTGTACCGGGAGACTTACGGTAGCTCACCGGTGAAGTCGGCTTGCAGCCAACCATCTCCAACCACGATGCAAATGTTGTATGCCCAGTGCCAGCGGAGCCATTACTGGCAGGAGCACTTCCTCCTTTGCCAACTACGGCATAGATGCACCGTGCCTGGCGCGTATTGGGAGCCACAGAGGAAAACATCTCATCAGCATGCCTAGCGAGGGCCGTTCCTTGAGTTTTCCTCAAAGCCACTGTAGCAGGACCAAGTAATCGACAAGTGCATGAACTGTCTTCCACAATAAACACAGATGCTAACCCACTCACCAAAGCAAATACGTATAGAAACCCAGTTATCAAAAAGCACAGGTGCCTGAGAATATTCAGTACACTTGACTTTACCAGAGTAATATGGGACCCAATTAATAATGAAAACAGATTTACTTGGAGGGCCTAAATATCCGTAGTATGGGGTCGAAACCTGAACTAAAACATTTGCTATGCAACTCAAATATAGATTTTTTTGGGCCTTATTGAGACATGGTTGGCCAGTGCCTCCCCTGAGTCAGCAATAGCCCTACCAGATTTTTGCGTCTTTAGAAAGGGCAGAGATCAAGGAAAAGGAGGTTTATTGTTATACGTTAGAGATAAATTCAAATGCAGCCCCATCATATGGCCCAATAATATCACGTTAGAATTTGTTGGTGTAAATATTTCTGCCAAAATGGCACTAATAGTAATTTGTTTCTATTGTAAACCTTCATCTAAAAGTGATTTTTATGACCAACTCAAAGAACTTCTCAAAAGGTGCAATCATATAAAAAAAAGTATACTATTTTGAGGTTTTTACAGCATAAATTGGGATGACAAAAAGAACAGAACAATTCTAAAAATAATAACTGATCAATTTAACTTTACCCAGTTAACTGAGGAGTTGACCAGAATTACAAATCATTCTGCGTCTAGAATCTACTCTTGTCAAATGAACCTGAAAGGATTATAAAAACGCATAATCTACTTTCAGACCACAATGCTATTTTTTGTACAAGAAAATTAACCAAGCAACTTTCTGATAGTTCCTTTGCCAACCATAAAGGAAAATGACAGACAGAGAAAATGACAGACCTCAGGGACCGGCCTCCTGCTGGTGCCCAGAGTCAGGACTAAACATGGGGAATCTGCGTTTCAGTTTTATGCAGCTAAAATCTGGAACAGTCTTCCTGAGGATGTGAGACAGGCCTAACTCTGGCAATGTTCAAATATAAGCTAAAACTGTTTTGTTTGGCTGTGCATATGACTGAAATGCTTTTCTTGGCACTCTTGAACTATTTGACGGATAGCCTGAAAATGGCACTTTTAAATTAAGATTTTGTGATTTCTGCCATGTCTTTGTGATTTTAATGCATTTTTTCCTGTTGTGTGAAGCACTTTGAATTGCCTTGTGTACGAATTGTGCTCTACAAATAAACTTGCCTTTCATTGCCTCAGGTAAATCCAATTAAACATCTAATTCATATATCTGTTAAACACTCCATTGTACCACAAACTTGGAAGATGGCCATTGTGACTCCAATTTTTACAGCTGGTGACAAAAATAACATGATTAATTATAGGCCAATTAGTATATTGCCGGTATTTTCTAAGGCACTCGAAAAATTGGTTGCAAAGCAGTTAACTAAACATCTTAACACTGGCCAAACTCCTATTGCACCCGGTGCAATTTGGCTTTTGTGAGCATCATTCTACTGAATCTGCAATGTTTTTGGAAAAAGTCAAAAGTAGATTGGATAGAAATAATTATGTAGGAGCAGTGTTCTTAGATTTTAGAAAAGCATTTGATGTTGTGAATCTGAGTGTACGTCAGTCAGAATTACAATCATTTAATTTTTCTGATTAGGCCATCAAATAAATGGCCCCATACATATCCAATAGGAAAAAATGTACTGTTAAATGTATCGTGAAATGTAGTTAAACCATCATTTGTAGACTGTCCACTAGGGGTACCACAAGCATCAATTCCGGGGCCTGTTTTATTTTCTCTCTTCATTAATAATTTGCGAGATATTTACAAGGGTGTAGACATAAAATGATATGCCGATGATGTGAAGGGCAAAATCATCTGAGGAAGCTGCCCAAATTCTTACATCAGCGCTAAGATCTATTCAGGAGTGGCACTCCAGATCCTGCTTCTATTAAACACACAGAAAACCGTCTGTATAATGTTTTCTAAAAAGGCCACAGACATTGACCGTGTGTCTATGGGGAGTCAGGAGTCAGGTCAACTACTAACAGAATTTAAATACTTAAATGTGTTGTTGGATTCTACTCTCTCTTTCAAAAAAGTTATATACAATCTGCCGACTTTTGTGAGGGAGGCGCCCACCTTCACATCCTTCAAAAGTCACTTAAAGGAGTGGTTCAGATCAACACAAACCTGTGCGCACAATCCATAAGAACTAATTTAGCATTTTATACAATACATACAGCACTTTATGGTATGTGCAATAAATATATGACTTTGAGGTACGATCAATACATATACAGTAGGGTGTGATCATTTTGACTTTTAAAGTTGTACACTGAAATGAATGATTTATGACTTGTAAACAAAAGTGTGAACATTTCTGTCTAATTAGTCATTAGAGTTTGTGGTAATGAATTGCTCCTGCCTATTTTATGTGTGTTTCCTCTGGAATTATTGTCTGTGGTCCTAGAGTGAGCTTGTGATGTGTTCTGTATTGTTGTGGTTTAAAATTGTGTTACCTTTTAAATGGTACATCAACCTGTCCAGGGACAACAGATGAAAACTAGCCTGTGGCTAAAATCTGGCATATTTACATATGTATCATATGTTCATTAATATCTCTTTTCTGAATAGATAAATAAAATTAAAAATAATATATATTTTTCTTTTTAAATAATAAGTTCGATGTAATTACCTTGTTGATGTTTCGGCTGCAATCTGCAAGCCATCTTTACAACTTACTGTCTTTAAGATGAATCTACGTTTTTGGACAAAATGAACGCCATAAGAGTACCAAAACTGTGTAGCTATAAATGCTAATAAAAATCTTACTATCATACACATAACCATACATTTGGCAAATATAGATAAGCAACTCCTTTACATTGAGCATATGATTTTCAGACACGCTAGGAATGGCATTGCTCAAGTGCTTCAAGTTAAAGGATCGTGAGCTCTTGTTAACTATCGCCCGCAGTTTATGGATTGAACTGACAACACTAACGCTCTCAGACAGCTTTTTTGCCAAATTTGGGAGTGCCCTTCGGTTGACCCCGGTGATGCAGTAGATTTACCTGAGAGAGGAGCTCTGTTGGCTGGATGGGATATAGGACTTAATCCTTTATGTGGGATTTGGTAAAGCCAGATACAGTGTATGGGTGGAGCAGAGGGCAGCAGAATCTACAGGACAGGCACAGACTCGAAAAGAAATTGTTCATGGGGTTTACGGATAAAGACGGCATGTATTTTGTTTAGACTATAATTATAGAAGGTGTAAAAATCTTACCAAGAAATTCAGGTTGATACTATAAAAAATGCAGTAATTTTATGTGAATGGTAATGAATTTTTTTAAAAAAAAGGAAAACATACTGCTCTAGACTTTTGAAAGAAAAAATTACAGAAAATGAACCTCCACTTTTATTTTCTGAAGTACAAGAAACCGTATAAGAATTAATTAAGAATGGAGGAGAAAATTAGTTAGCTAATTTAGTTTTTGGACAAAAACCGCAATTTTTCCCAGGCCAGTCCAGGCCTGTTACACCAATGCCACTTTAACACCAAAAAAGTGTGGCCGCACTTTGCGGACATTGACAAGATCATACATCTCCTGTTGCTTCAAGACATCCCTATTTACTGAAAACTATACCAGGAGTAAGCACAAACCATGATGTGAAGTTAATAAAAGTTGATAAAACCAGGATTAATAGAGGCTGATATGTTGGATATTTCCCTTTCCCCATTCCCTTCTACAATGTTTCTGCAGTAAAATAACCGAGACTTGTTTTTTGTCTTTGTAAACGAAGGTTAGAGTGGAGAGGTTCACTGTTGTCAAAATATTCAGGACAGGAAAGTTAAACGTTTGATGCAATTGGCATTTCTATATAGCCATGACCTGGTCCACAAGGATGAATGAAAAAAGATGTTGATAGTGTTGTCTTGCATTAACATATGTCAATCCCAACAACCTCTTTTCTGGCCAAAGAATCTTACTGGATTTATATATAATAATAATAATAATATAATAATTAATAATAATAATAATAATAATAATAATAATAATAATAATTAATAATAATAATAATAATAATAATAATAATTTATAATAATAATATATCAAAAATATAAATCTTATAACTATATAATAAAGAACTAAATATACACGAAATTGGTGTAATCCCTCATTCATTCGTCCAGGAGTGAGCCATTGTAGAAAAAAGATTCAGTCAGTCAACACTGGACAGGTTTTTTTTTTTTAAACAAGAGATGTTTTGACTCCCCAAGACTCTCCACGTTTTGAATCCAAGAGTCATTCTCCATCTGCAGATCTAGTCTGAGAACTCGTATATTTATCCCACTGTGAGCTGCATAAACCCTGCCCACCAAGCGGGACCTTCTGACAATAGCCTGTCCTGGTAATGTATTTCACCCTGGAGAGACTCAGGATAAAAACAGAAAGAACAATTTAGCATGCTTATTACATGGGTTATTTGGCGCTCAGACCCCGGCAGAAGACATTGCGATCATGGGCGCTCCATAATAGAATTGCATTAGATGTCTCCCCCTAGGGCCCAGAAGGTGGTAGTTGTGGGAAGAGTGTAGAGAGAATGATGAGGACGACATAAGGGATGCAGAGAAGATGGGAAGGTGGTGGTTGCAGTAAAGTCTGAAGTGCCAAGCCAAACTTCATGAGGGTTTATAATGGGGCAGGCTGTGCGCTTATTGGAGAGCAGTAGGAGGTGCGCCGCGCCACGGAGGAGTAACTTGGTGCGTTGATTGAGGCTGGAGAGCAGGCGGCCCTGATGTAATGAGTTTGCATTATTCTTTAATGACAAAGTTCAGGGCAAAAAAATATAAAAATGATATAAATTCTACAATGCAAAAAAAATAACCCTAAAACCACCTGCCACACTTCGAGCTGACTCACTTTGCACCTGTAACTGACAAAACTGTCCAGGAGAGATCATCACCAGTCTGAGTTCATCTACATGCTGCCTCGATGTGTTACCCCCAGATTTCTAAAGTCTGTGCTGAACAGTTTGTTAGCACCACTCAACTCACATATAAGTTAACGTATGTCGCTTCAATCTGGAACATTCCCAATGTCTTTGAAAACTGCGGTCATAAAAGCCTCTCCTAAAGAAGAGCAGTCTTGATGCTGCAGTACTGAGTAATTACCAGGCCCATCTCTAATCTGCCATTTTTGGGGCAAAATTCCTTGAAAAGTTGTTTACCAAACAGCTCACTGATTTCCTCTTAATAAACAACTCCTTTGATGTTTTCCAGTCAGGTTTTAGACCTCATCACAGCACTGAGACTGCTGTTGTCAAGGTGACAAATGACATCCACCTGAACACTGACGCGGGCAAAGCCTCAGTCTTAATTCTGTTAGATCTGAGTGCTGCTTTTGACACTGTCGATCATCATGGGATCTCTTTACAGAGACTAGAGAGACTGGGTGGGCATCACTGGCACTGCCCTAAACTGGTTAAAGTCCTATCTGGGAGACAGGAAGTACTTTTGTTGAAATTGGTAACTGTGTCTCAGAACAGATGCTCCAAGGGTCAATATCCTGGGACCCCTTCTATTCAACCTCTACATGCTGCCGTTAGGTCAGTTGATACGCAGCGAAAATGTGTCCTATCACAATTACGCAGACGACACTCAGATCTATGTTTCACTGACGGCAGGTGAATATGGACCAGTGGGTTCACTCTGTCACTGCATCCAACAGATCAGTGTGTGGATGCAAAAACAACTTTCTCCAGCTGAACTCAGACAAGACTGAAAATCATCCTCTTTGGCCCACAGAAAAACAAAGAGAAAGTGTTTGACAGTCACCTCCAGAGTCTCGCGCTCTAAAACCTACAAATCAAGTTAGAAATCTGGGGGTAATAATGGACTCAGACTTGATTTTTAACAGCCACGTCAATCATCAATAACAGCCAGCAGCCTTTTACCATCTAAAAAAAGACATAAACCAGACGTGGATAGACTTATCCATGCATTTGTCTCTAGTAGATTAGACTACTGTAACGGCCTGCTCACTGGCCTCTCCAAATGAGCTGTAAAAAAGCTGCAGTACATCCAGAACGCAAGCTGCTGCTCGGGTCCTGACTAGAAAACCAGGAAGTACGCATACATTAGTCCTGTGCTCAGGTCTCTGCACTGGCTCCCTGTGGCTCAGAGAATAGACTTCAAAGCAGCTCTGCTTGTACACAATTCTCTCCATGGCCTAGCACCAAAGTACATCTCGGACATGTTAGTTCCATATGAACCATCTCAGGACTCTGAGGACCTCAGGACCGGCCTGCCGCTGGTGCCAGAATCAGGACTAAACATGGGGAATCTGCATTTCAGTTTATATACAGCTAAAATCTGGAACAGTCTTCCTGAGAATGTGGAGACAGGCCTCTGCTCATGCATTGTTCAAATCTAAGCTAAAAACTGTTTTGTTTGGCTGTGCATATGACTGAAATGATTTTCTTTGCACTCTTCTTCTTATGTCTTAAACTATTTGACGGATAGCCTGAAAGTGGCACCTTTTATTATCTTTTAAATTAAGATTTTGTAATTTTTGTCTTCTTTTTTTTTTCTGTTGTGTGAAGCACTTTGAATTGCCTTGTGTACGAATTATGCTGTACAAATAAACTTGTCTTGCCTTGCCTTGCCTTGTGTAGCAGTGGACGTAAATCGGTGGAGTTAGGTCTTCCAAGGCTGAATTTAGGCAGGCTTCATTTGTTTGCGCTGTACAGTTTAAAAAAATGATGACTACAATTGAAGCTTTTATATATATAATATAATGATTTAGATATAGATATAGATATATAGTGCTCACCCATTCATCATCCAGTCCACCTCAAAGTGATATGTCCTTAATTCAGCAGAATGTGCAACCCCCTCCCTGGTGCCATTCTTCTCCGTGACATCCTTAACGTGCGAAAAAGTATCACTTCTATTCATTCCGACCTTCCCTGAAGTCCACAAGCACAATTTATGTCCATAACAATGAAGGCCAAAAAGGATTTTTTTATCCACAGAGATGGAATCTTTGCACTCTTGTTTCTTCAATATTTCCCCCACTTTCCTTAACTTTCTTCACAGCTTCACCGTATGACAATTTGTTTTTGGACCACACTTTACACACTTTTCACTCAAGTTTTCTCCTCGGGCAGCTTAAAGTTCCCACACGATGATTCCCATTACAATGCATTTAATATGCAACATTTAATATCACTTCCACGCACATTTCTCAAATTCACAATCATTTGTTCCACATTTCGGACATCATCTCTTCCTTCTACGCGCTGTGGCAACATGCCCATTTTCCTGACAGGAGTAACACCGGAGTAGAACTCTTTCAAAGGGCCAAACTGGATAGTTTACATAATCCAGGTACATTTCTGCCAGTAATGACTTACCAAAAAAGTTACGCAAATCGACTAACTTTTCTCTTTCATTCCATTCACAAATAGAGACAACCTTTTAACCTCACAGACATTAGCAACACTCAAAAACATCTTTTCATCCAACGAGCTACAGACACCACTTATTACACCTTCCATCCAGATCAAAACACCGCACACCAGCACTTCCGTAGAGCTCAATCTTCAGGGCGATATCTCTCTGACTTTTATTTGTGCAGTCAATAATCACCATTCCACTTTGTGTAATCTTGACTGAATTCGCATCTCCCACCACCCGACCAACAAATCTTCCCACTTCATGTGGATCATTTAAACTCAGTCTTCTCTTGTCACAGCAATCATTCCAACCACATATTTTTCATCACAATTCACATTTTTACAAGCTTCTTTTAAGGAAGACTCATCCTCTCTTTTCCTCTGATCCTTAAGTAACTCCGCTTTCAATTTTGCGCAAACACTCGGACTCCATTTATTTTCTCCACGGGACTTAGACATCAGACTCCCTCCTTGTGTACTTTCGGCAGACTGCGCGTTTCTTCGCCAACCCTGGTTTGCCTGTAAAAAGTGCAAGTTGGTGTGCTTGTCCTGGTCACGTGGCTGAAGGACCAGACCATTTCCATTAAATTAGTATCTTTTGGTGATTTTGGGTTTTTTTTCTCTGTAATTAATGTCTTAGCTGTATGGAGGGCTATTTGGATTTTGCATTTTAAGTTAAAGGGATATTATAAATGTGTGGCTTTGTGTTTGTTTGTTTTGTTATGTTAGTGCTTCACTCCTATAATTTGTAGATTGGTTTGCCAAGGGGAGGAGCTAGGGGGTATAAAAAGGAGCTTTGCCCATTGTGGGTGAGAGAGCTATTGAGAGCATGTCCTCTGTGAAACCTTGGTTCACTGGCTCTGCAGCAAGTTTTTGAATTATGTACATTTTGATTAATTTTCTTCAATGTCTATATACTATAAACACCATTTTGGCACTGTTTTGGGGATTTGGTCTAAATAAAATCACTTTAGCAAAAGTTTTTGCAATTGAGCCATAATTTTTTTCACTGGAATCTAAAAAGAACCCTAGACAATTGCGTTTCTCCCTATCATTTGTCTGCACACTGTGGAAGGCCTTTTTGATCATGTGACTAACGCCTTGTAATCTACACCAGAATCGCATAATTCATATGAGCTTTATAACATGGCACAATTTTTAGGAGGACTTTCTGAAAGTTGACCTTAACTTCGTGCTAGGATTAACATTAAAAAAAAAGATGAGTAACTGTATACTTTGGGGTAGAAAAGCTACAGCTAAACAGCAGCTCAGAGGTAAATGCATTCAGAAGTTTAGAGAGAATGTGAAGCAAACCACAGGACAAACGATCTTGCTTTGTCAGAGGACAACCTTATGGTGAGTATAATACGTGTACTGGTGGTTAGTGGATACAACGTGCTGTTATTGCAGGGCTTGTCTACATGTTGTATTTCCCTGTCTGCGTGGGGTTCTACAGGTTCAGTGACAGTATCTCACCCCACTCTTCCTAAAGCTCGAGCAATTGTTTGCGGGTGGATGTGTGTGCTCCGAATAGGGTCCACTACCAAAGCTTGCACTGGGCCCCATGGAAACTACCTTACGCCCATTGAGTGAAATCCATTGTGAATTAGGTTTTTTGTTTTTTTTCCAATTGTATATTATACATTTTAACACCGTTCATTTGACATTGTGACATCCCGAAGTTCAAGCAGTGCAGCCTTGGAGTGAGGGCCTATCATAAAGCAGCTGAGTGTCTTTCTTCACTGTTATGACCTCTCATAGCATTTTCCCTTTATCCAGTACAACTGTAACTATGCTTGAGGGGGCATCCAGGATCATTCAGCCCCAGGATCTACTCATAAGACGGCCCTGAGTGACAATCAGGTGCATTTTATATTTCAGTTCAGACTTCAAACTTTCCTATGGCTTTAAAAGAATGCCAACATTTGGACTATTCAACTATTCTGAATTAGCTGGTGGGATGTTTCTCTCATTCTCTTTGTTTACATGCTAACAAAATAATTCACTTCATGTCCCTCATTCTACAAAAAGCAGCAAACATCCCCAGGTAATGAAAGATATGAGAACGCGATTGGAGTGGCTGGGCAGTACAAAGTTGTGCAAATAATTTATTATTAAACTCATTCTGACTTATTTAGCTTTAGGCGAGCTGAACTTTTGCACTCCAGAAAAGAGTGGAGATATATTGAAGTCTGTGATTACTTTTTGATAAAACGTTTTCTCCGAGGAAGTTACTTGCAGATGTGAATGAGAATACCTTGTCATTTTAATCTTGTTAAGTAAAAAGATGAATAGCTTATTTCATAGTGAATAATTCCTGTTGGCTACATCTTATCCTCCTCCACACAGCAGCAGTGATCAGCAGGTGAAGCTAACAGGTGCTAGGTACAGTGCACACAGCAGTCATTCTGAGTCGACTTCAAACAAAACACCTGCTAATAATAAGGGCATATAATGTGGCAAGGTAACAGCCCTGTAAGCAAAATAATATCATGTATACAAAATAGTGTAGCCATGAATACATAAAATATGAAAAAGACAAACATGAACTACAGTTCATTATTTTATTATGTTAATGATAACAGGAAGGTTCATTCAGCAGAATACAATAAGTAGTTTAGTATACTCAAGTTGACCTCTGAACCTCGGAATATAGCTTTACAAAAAGGCCTGAAATTCTATTTCCAATTCCAAGTCATTGAAATCACATGCCTCCTGTTGCGATGGACATGTTGTTTTGACCAAGCAAGAGACGCTTTCACTTTCGACTGGATTACAAAGACTCTTAAAGTAGCAACAAAAAGCAACAGACTGAATTGTGTGTGCTTATCATATTGATCTGTTTTTAAAACACACTTAAAAATTTGTAAAAACTTAAACAAAGAACTTTTCAGAATTTTTACGCCAACAATTTCTCATCTAATTGGACTATACACACTATACACTGTGTGATGCTTTACAACAACATCTTCTCCCGCTTTCCTAACACTGGAGAAGAAGAAACCTTAACAGTCTGAGTGTAGAGACTGCGCAGCCCGCGTTCCTAATCAACCTGACCTTTGTAAATCCTGAAACCTTGAAGATAGTCAGCTCTCAACTCATGCTGGGCTTCAGCACTTATCTCTGTCTGGACCATCTCCTGCTCTTTGGTTGTGAGCACATGTATTTCACCAGAGTTTCAGGCAATATTAGTGTCATCTTTTACTCCAACACATACATTTAACCCAAACCAATGAAAGCTTTACCTAATCTCTCAATCTTTAGGCCACAGTCAAGACCACAATTTCATCCCAAAATCATTCCACCTTTTGGCACTTTGGTGGGTTAATGTATTCAAATCCTGATTCCATTCAGATTTTTTTTTTATTTGCCTATTTTATATTCATAAACAATAAATTGAGATGAATTTAAATCCAAAAATTTGTTCCTATTGTGGTTCAAGGATTTACTTCACTTCAGAATATTCTATATGGACTATTAGTTGGACTTTTGTATTAAGGTAGAATTGGAGACAGACTTACGGTCACAACGCTGCTGCAAAACTTGGTTTTAAAATCATCGTTTGACCCACCTAATCCCAAAGAAGAAGGACGAGAGATGAAGACACAAGGAAGACACAAATGGAAAACAGCCCGCATCACAAGCTAACAAGGCTAGCGAAGTTAACGAGGCTAACATGGCTAGCAAACCTGAGAACCGCTTTCCCCCCCCGCCGGGGCCGCTGGGTCCCGCCGGCCCAGGTAGAGACTCTCGCGGCTTCTTTGCATCGGAGGAGGAGAGAGAATGTGATTGGTCGTCGGTTGTGAGGCGCAGCGTCCCATGGAGTCTCTGGGAGCCGAGTTGTTGGCTACCATGACTCCGGCCGTGTCTAAACTGAATACGAATGGAGCACGCATGGAGGGGGTCGAGCAGCGTGTTTCAGATAGTGCAGCTGATCTGAAGACAGTGGGGGTCGAGGTGGAGGTGCTGCGGGCCAGGGTGACGACACTGGAGTTGGAGAACAATCCTGGATTTGGAGCCCAGATCCCATCGTCCTAACCTGAGGCTTGTGGGTATAGAAGGAGAGGAAGGAAAAGACACAGAAAGTTTCTTGGAGAAGATTTTTCCTGAGCTCATTGATGGCTGAGGTTTGAAGTCTCACCCCCATCACAACCGAAAGAGCACATTGCCTGGGCAAACCAAGACTAGCAGCTGATCAATCGCGGGGCCTGATTATGATCGTGTGAAAGATCGCGTTGTGAAGGCTGCAAGGATTAAAGGAGACCCCCAGTACAAAGGCAAGTGTGTCTTCTTTGTTCCAAATGTCCCATACAAGGTTCGTCAACAACAGCAAACGTTCCACCACATGTGTGAGGAGCTCAGGAAGAGAAAATGAGACATGGATTCTCTTTCCCCGCAACTCTTCTGGTGACTTTTGAAGGTAAAAAACACATGCTCAGATCACCAGGAGAAGCAGAGGTACTCTAAAGGAAGATTCAAAACTAAATGAACAGTACAGAGGATGGAGCCACCAGCTTGGGGTATGTGAGTTCGGGTTCGGGTCACATGGTGATACATTTCTGTAATTTTTTAACATCAGACTTTATTCTCCATGTTGGCTGGCTGCTTTAGTTCATAAACTCTGACTAAATACATATATTCATCAATGGGCCAAATGTGGGAGATTGGATATGTGGGAAATTGGAAAATACTTTCAGAATGCAGCAGGGGGACGTGGTGAGCCAGATCTTATATATCCAGTTATTTCTGAGGATTGGTGTCAGGAGTGCCTGGAGAGCTTTCCTTCGGGGGGGGGGGGGGGGGGGGGGGGGGGGGCTTCATTAGGATTGGACTTCACTCCCCTTTACAATCCTTTTTTTTATCAGGTTTTGGGTTTGATGCCTGTTTCCAGCATGAACCATTTTGTTTTCTTGTTTACCCTTTTAGCTGTTCTGTGTTCCAATGGTTCTTGTGTATGTTCTTTGTTTCCGAATAGAGAGATTAAAACTATTTGAAATTTATCAATGGTAAGATCAATACAGTCAACCCAATGGCATCAGAAGTGTTACAAGTAGCATCCTTCAATGGGAATGCCATACTGAATCCAATCAAACGAACACAAATCTTAACAAAAATGAAATAAGAAATAACAGACATTATATGTTTACAAGAGACACATTTGAATGACACTGAACATCAAAAACTAACAAAATTCTACATAAAAAATCCTATTATTCATCGTACGGAGGCAAGCATAGAAGGGGAGTTGCAATATTGAGTTCAAGCCAATAGCTTTTGAACAGAGTTATGAATGTAAGTATAAAGAAGGCAGATATGTACTGGTTAAGGGGAACAATAATGGAAAGGTTTTCACTCTTTTAAATGTGTATGCTCCACCAGTGAGTGATATCACTTTCTATGCTGATGTCATGGATCTATTTGTAAACCACTCTGAGGGAACCCTAATTTGTGGCAGCGATTGGAATCTTCGCATCCAGCCAACTTTGGACGTGTCGAAATCAAGAGGCACTGGAGGAACAATAAATGAGATGTTCCGTATCTTATTGAAAACTAGAATTGATTAACATATGGAGGGAGATGAACCTTAGGGCATGCCACTATACTCATTTTTCAAATCCACATGCACTCTATTCCAGAATTGACTACTTTTTTGTTCTCAATAAAGACAGATCTAAAATCACTGAAGCAGATATTGGCACCATAGGCCTAAGTGATCATGCTCCTATCTACATTTCTGTAGATTTAGGGGAAAGACGAAAAAACACTCTCTGGAGGTTCAATGCCAGCCTGATTAACGATCCTTTGTTTAACACTAGAACTCCCAAGGCCGTCAATTTGACAGTTTTCAGAATTGTATGTCTAATTACTCCGGTTACGTTGCTCTTTCAGATTCATGGGCTCTTGACTTTTTCTTTACCTTTGTGTATATATCATCCCCATATTGCAATTCAACTGAAATTAAACTAAACGCTCTATCAATTCTGATGACAGTAGCGAGCATTACTTTCTCTCCAGAACTAAAGTAAGGATTTGAAGCGATTATCCGTACACACCCTGCAATCTTCAATTGATGAGGTTTGTTCAGGTGGTGAAGGCTCAGACGAGAACTCGGGTTTGGCATCAGGCATTCACACGAGTCGGAGGACGACAGGACGCAAAAAGAAGCCGGCAAAATCTCACTGGCAGTAGGTCTATTGTAAATGTTCAAGGTATTTATGACAAACTTTATTATATAGTTATGGCATTTTAGGCTGTCAAGATCAATAAACTAAGCGCCTGTTGCTTCAGCTGCCCCGGTATCATTGTGGCAAAGTCTTGGCAAAAAAACTGAAAATTATCTCATTCTGGCATCCCCTTCTGACCTTTAAAAAGACTTACCCATTTAAATGGCAAACGGAATCGCTTAGATATTTAGGTGTGGTACTCCATAGAGAAAAATTATACCCCGCTTTTTATTACTATAAAAAAAGATCTTGACTTAAGTCTAAGTCAAAGGATTGAAACTATAACAATGAATGTTTTGTCCAGGTTTCTCTATCTGTTCCAGACCCTTCCAATTCCCATCCCCAACCGGCTGTTTGATGAGTGGAAAAAATCTATCTCAAGATTCATATGGCAGGGAAAAAACTTGTGACCGATTCAAAACCTTACAATTATTAAAAGAAAAAGGAGGCTGGGGTTTGCCTTGTTTGAAAAATTACTTTATTTCAGCTCAGATCAGAGCCTTGCTGTGCTGGTGTGACCCAGAATGTGAAGCTCAATGGAAGAATATTGAGATTGAAGTTGTGCCGGGGGTTCCTGTACAGGCCTTACTGGCAGATGGCGGGAGGTTGAGTCACTTGGGGGAGGTGGAGAACCCTTGGGTGAAGTCTGTTCTTACAACATGGAAGGAGCTCATCAAAACATACAAACTAAACAAAGATGTTAAAATGTTATATTGGTTGGCTTATGATCAAAATTTCACACCTAACAGCACAGACTCAAGATTTAAAGTCTGGACAGCAAAAGGTATAAAGGTCTTCTAACATATTGTAAAGGAGAATCATCTGAAGAACTTTGATGAGTTGAGAGAATCCTTTGGCTTAGAGAAACAGGCCTTTTTGAGGTATTTACAAATAAGGAGTTATTATAACCAAGAAATCAAAAATAATGATGACCAGCATACCCGTTTGACTGAAATATTTATTAAAGTATACAAATCTGAACTTTCAAGAGGATTAATATCTAAATTGTACAAATATATTAACAATCTGGACAGCCACTCTACTGATTACATTAAGGGTAAATGGGAAAGAGAGGGTCAATTTGTTCTGGATTATGATTAATGGGAAAGTATATGTACATCTCAGTGGAAAACCACAAAATCACATGTTCGGAGGGAATTCTGTTGGAAAAATGTCGTTTCTTTATAACCCCATGTCAAAGTGCCCATTACCCACAGGGAAATGCAAACTGTTGGAGAGGATGTGGCAGCCAGGAGGCAAATCACTATTACATGTTTTGGGATTGTCCTGTTGTTCACAAATATTGGACTGAGATCAACAAAGCATTACAATGTGTGACACCACCATCCCAGAACTATGTATATACCTTATATTTTGTTTTCTTCTTCTTTCTCTTTTAATGATTTGTTGGATGTCTACTTTCTTGATGTATATCTGGTCTTGTTTCCCCTTTATTTTTAAAAAAAATTTTTTTTTTTAAATATTCTTAAATCTAAAAAATAAAAACATTTAAATGAAAAAAAAAAGTATTGGAGGCAGGTGTACTATATGCCAAATATGGTCTGGTCACAGCCACATCAGGCTCAGACCAGGTGGAGATACAGACACAACACAGAAGGAGGAGGGACACACAAAAAGGCAGGGAGAAGACTTGAGCCAGAAGCCGATCCTGACAATTGAAACTTGTTACTTCCTGTATTGCCCTTGTTTTTGTTGTATTCTTCCTCCCACACAGATCATTATCAGTTCTATTTACCAGAATGGATCATTAGCCACTGTGAATGGCCAGTAGAAATGGTCTAAAGTGTGGAAAGAATATCTGTGAAAAAAGCTCTGTCATTTTGTTCCTGGCAGCAATCAAATGATGTCTGTGTAGAACACTCTGGTCTCTTAAAACCATATTGCAGAACACTGACATGTTAACATGAACATCTACAGTGCATCCAGAAAGTATTAAACAAAGTATTGAAAGGCTGTATACATGTGCTTTTTTTGAATTATTATTATATATTATTATTATTATTGATATCTCATTATATATATAATGTTTATACCAAAACATTACAAGTAGCAATTAAATGTTTCAACATATGGCAATTATGTTGTCATTATGGGATGTTGCATGTAGAATGTTTAGGCAAATAATGAATCTGGAATCAATTTTTGGAATAAGCCTGTAACCATAATAAAATGATGTGGAAAAGTGAATACTTTCCGGATGCACTGTATACTAGATGAGCGACCCTCTCCCCTTCTTCACTGTTTCTGGTTCCACAGTCTCTATCTGTCAAATGGATGCACGTCAGATCCGTGGAGTAGGAATTGCTCCTTCAATGTGGTTCTCCCCGAGGTTTTTACTTTTCCCACTGGGTTTCTGTAGTTTTCCTTTGCCGAGAAGAAGGGTCTTAGGCAAGGCTATTCAACATCAGGCCCAGGGCCAAATCAGGCCCCTCCAAGCAATTTAATCCAGCCCACGAACCATCATTTTAAAAAAATTAAATCAATCTTGTTCACTGGTTTAATTCTGGGTTAGCACTAAATTAGAACCTGTTTTGGTTTTGGGTTTAGTCCTTGCTTGAGTCTGCAATAGGTGTTTGTTAAACTGTGTTGAAAAAGAAATACTTCAGAAGATTACGGAATTAGCACATAATGTTTCTTTTTGCTGCCATTTTAAATCGGACTGTTACAGTTAAGAGCTGTGGTCCCAGTGTGTGCAATCAACCCACAAGTCATGACAACCCACAAGTCATGACAACCACAAGTCATGACAACCCACAAGTCAACAACCCAAGTCATTGACAACCCACAAGTCATGACAACCCACAAGTCATGACAACCCACAGTCATTACAACCCACAAGTCATTACAACCACAAGTCATGACAACCCACAAGTCATGACAACCCCACAAGTCATGACAACCCACAAGTCATGAAACCCACAAGTCATGACAACCACAAGTCATGACAACCCACAAGTCATGACAACCCACAAGTCTCTCCTCTTCTCTCTTCTTTTTTTGTCCCTCTTTTGTTCTCTCTCTCTCATCCTCTCTCTTTCTTAAGTTAGTTGATGATGGGCCTGTAACTGCGTGGTTTTAAAACAAATTGCTAATAATATGTAAGTTTTAGTTCTCTATCCTCCTCTCCCCTATCTTATTCTTCCTCCCCTTTTCTCTTGCTACCCCTCTATTTCCTCCTCTCTCACTCATTTCCCTATTTATCCTTTTCCGTTCTGTTCATCTCTCTTCTCCTCTCTTTCACCTACCTTCTTTTTCCCCTCCTATGTGTGTTTCTCACCTGCTTTTCTACCCTTTGTTTCACTATCTTTCTCCTCTCTCTCTCTCTCTTGGTATCCCCTCTCTTTCCTCCTCTTCCTAATCTCCTTCTCCATCTCTTTTTCTCCCTTTTTCGGTTTTACTCTCTTTACATCTATGTTCCCATCTCTCCCCCATCCTATCTATTTCTCTCCCTCCTCTGTGTGTATCGCTCCCCCTTTCCCGTGTCTCTCTCCCTTTCTCCTGCTTTCTTCTTCACTACCCTCCTTTCTCATTCTCTTTCTGCCTCTCATTCTCTCTCTCACTATCCCTGCTCTCTTCTCCTTTCTCTATCTCTCTTTTACACCTTTCTCGTTTTATATCCCCATTCCCTACTCTCTCCTCCTCTTTTTTACGTTCCCCTCTGTTTGTCTCCCCATCTCTCTCTCTTTATCTCTCTCTCTCTCCCTGCTCTTTCTCTCTCCCTGCTATTTTCTCACGGCTCTTTCCCTGTGCTCTTTCCCCCTTCTCGCTTTCCTTTTATTAAAGATTTTTTTGGCCCGAAGGCTTTATTAGACAGGAAAGGTGAGCGTGAAATGGGAATGAGAGAGAAGGGAGGGCAGTATATTGTCGGGAGTCGGGATTCGAGCTTACGACACTGCGGCCAGCTGCACATGGAGCCTGGCATACGTATGCTGATGCCTTAACCAATCGACCACCGGGCAGCACCCCTTTCTCTCTTTCCATCTCTGTTTCCTTCTCTCTCCTCTCTCTTTCTTTCTGTCTCTCTCCCTCTCTTTAGTCTTGAGTCAGTAACCCTCGGAGGGCTCCAGCATTTGTTGTGTATGGATTTATGTTCCGTCCACTGTCCTGTTGCATCCACCAGAGGACTCACAGCAGAATAATGTATGGAATCTACACTGGCTTTTATCATGGGGGGAAAAGGCTGGCTGACAGTGTTTTGAACAAGCTAAGGGCCACTGCATATATATTGGCTTGTAAAGGAATTCATCCCCCTGGAAAGTTTTCCACATTTTGTCACGTCACAACCAATTATTGATTGTTGTTGAATGAATAGCTGCTTACTTCTATGTTTAGTGGCATCTGATAGGCAATTGTAATACTGAAATTATCTGAATGAATCTGATGAAGGTGCAAATCACAGAGGAGCCCTTCCTGGATAACCACCCAATAGTGTGACCAAGTTGCAGTTCTGTCTTCAGAGCTTTGTCGAGGCTGATGACCTTCGTGCAGGATTACTCAAAAGTGCATGAGAGAATAATAGCATAACAGAACATTTAATTTACTTAGATTTCATATTTTTCTCTACTTTTACTTTGTCAGCTTCCCCAGCATTTCTAATTTTCTTCTACCAGAGCAAAACTTACATAAATATTGGTTTTGGCACTATAGTACAAAACAAATACAAGCTTGAAATTGGCATAGATTAATTGTCCAATAAGTGACATTTATTGTTGTAAAATTTGCAAACAAAATATTTCCTTCTGGGTTTATGATTCAATTCACATAAACACAAGACTTCAAAAACTAAACTGTTCTAATAAAATACAAATTAATGCATTATGATGAAGCGTAAATAAAGCATAAAAAATGAATACTAAGTACACCTTATTTTCCCTGTAGGGAAATTTGTCCTCTGCATTTGACCCATCTGTCTATGGGGCATCTCCTCAGGACAAGTGGGTGCCACAGCGCAGCACCCGGGACCCACCTCCAGATCTTGCTTGATCTACATTAGCTGGAGGATATTTACCTATTCTACATGTTGTAGGTTGATTTGGGAGTGCTCAGTAGAAACTGAATAATGACTTTAATTTTCCCAGTCTACAAAATACATTGTAATTATGTGCAAATACATTGTTGTACATTGCAGTAGTGGAAGTACCAAATGTCTTTTTTCAAATTAAAATATTGATTCAGGTTGGTTTACTTCCTGCTCTCAGCACACAGTTATACTGATCATAAGACAATATAAAGTGACAGAACCAGTCTGGGGAAGTTTTAGGGACTTAAAAACAGCAGAAAAGTTTCTCAGAGCCACGTCAGTTACCAAAACGTCATTTATCACGGAGCTGATAAATGGACTGTTTTTATTTTCTAACCAGGCTGTATGTTTTTGATGAGGGAACAATATTAGAACATGGTTAAAAGCTTAGAAAAGTCAATTTTGCATATGTGCCCTTTAAACCTCGGTGCATGCATGGGATAATTTGCAGGATATAGGCTTCCCAACATCGAGGCGGCTGACTTTGGATACTCTTGAGTGATTCTTAAGCCACTGTTCTCATCGTGTGTATGGTGTCATTACAAATGTATACTATCTGTGATATCATAACATGAAAAATAAACATGAAAATCACAGCAACAGTAAATAAAATAGTGTCAGAGGTACAGGATACAAGCACGGAAAAAATAGAAAAAGGACAATTATGACTTTATTACTCACCTCTTAAAAGGTTAAACTGTAGCATTCTAATACATTTTTCTACAAATTCATGACACCCAGTTCCCAAAACATTGCCATTAATCCAGTTTGATTCTTTCTGTGCAAAATATTGTTCTTATTTTTGAAAATAAAGACTCCTGTACTGTGCACCGGGCTTAAGTAAATAACTTTTACTTCGTTACTTTCCGCTACTTGGGCATTGTATATTACTTCCATACCAGCTGCTTACTATGGTTAGGATCATACACAAAATCAGGTCAGTGGTCTCCTCTCTGAATCCAGTTTTCCCTTTGCACATTTTGACAGAGATATAACTTTTGCCATCCTGTAGCCTTTTCCTATAGGTGAATATGGTGAATGGGTTGCCCAAAGGAGAAAGTAAAGACTTCTTCCATTGAAAATCCCCTGTTCCGAGTGCAAATTCTGCATATGAGACTAATTATTTATTACATGATGCTTAAATATGAATGACTATTTGGATGCCTGCTTGATGATTTATTCACATGTACAGTAGATTTCAACAGAAACACCTTTACTCATGGGTTAGTGCAAGCTCATATGTACAGAACAGGAGTGGGATTCAATGATGGGGTATGAACTTGGAAAGTGCGGCCACAGCTACTGGATTTAATATCTTGCTTAAATGCATAATAATACTAGCAATGCAGCTACCAGGAAAGGCAGCGGTTCTGGCCAAGGTGGGTAGAACATTTACTAATCTACTTGAGTAACTTGTTAATACTGTAAAATGCACTTCTCAGAGTAGTATACAGACACCATACTATTTTACTGAGTAAAAGTAAACCAGTATGGTGGAATTATGGTAATAGCACTCCTACTTGATTAAAGATTTTGGTTTCCTTTTCCCACTGGGAGTAGGTCTACATCTTATTTGGCCCATAGGCTTTGTTTGACAGAATAGTACAGGTTGAAAGGGGGGGTGAAGTATTAAGAGGACAATCAGCAAATTACTGGAGCCAGGAATCAATCTCACAATGCTGAGCCTGGCATAAGCACCGCAGCTTAGGTCACAGATGTGATTTAGCTTTTTTCCTATTAATTATTGTGATCTGTCATTCAAAATATTTCCTGTGTATTACTCAAAGGAACCGTAAGTAGGATTTCAATTTTATTTTCATAAACATGACCTGTCTGTGTCAATCAATCAATCAGACTTTATTTGTATAGCACTGCCCCCAGATACGAAGTAAACATGTTAAATCTAATAAAACGTTTACTGAAAACAGTTGTATTGCTGATTTTTTCTTGATTACAAAAACATTGGACATGATGTCCACATTGTTTATGTTATACATATGTTTTGAAAGAAAGCAAAATCTGCCTCACATGAGTCTCTCATGCATTTGTTGCCAGTTTCAGTGCTAGTGCAGTGTGTTTAAACCTCTGCGTCCTCTCTCTGCTCTGAATGGTCTCTACCTAAAGCCCAGCACCTGCACCAATCGTGAATCAGTGCTTGTGCAGCCTCTTCAGCTCAGTGAGCCTGGATATCTGGAGGTTCTGAGCTCATGAGGCATGGCCTGTCCATAAACTGAGAGGAGAAATGAAATTCAATTTATTTTTGTAATGCTCAAAATCACAACTGCAGTTGCCTCGGTGGGCATCTCAGAGCTGTTGATATAACTAACAGAGAGTTAGAGACTCAAACAATGAAACAGTGTAAACAGAAAACAGAAATAGAAAGCTTGCATGTGTCTACCTGCAGGTTAAGGCACTGGCAACAGGTTCAGCCGTGATTGTACTTCCTTTTTTGAAACATTAAGCACACAGGCAACATACAGTTTCTTTAATGTTTTGTCCTTTCAATTACATCAATGTCAAATTATAAATCAGACGTTACATCCAGACGAAGTATAACACTTGAGCGATATTTACTCACATACTCAAAGCACAGCTCTTGAATACATTATTATTATTATTATTATTATTATTATTATTATTATTATTATTATTATTATTATTATTATTATTAATTATTATTATTATTATTATTATTATTATTATTATTATATTAAACGTTACTCTTACTTGAGGACTTTACCAATCCCTGTTAACTAACTGAGCCCAGTGACTTCTCGTCAGGAGTACCTTGCTGTAAGATGACTTTATTGTTCATAATCAAAGGCCTATTGCGGAGTGTCCACCCAAACACAGGGAGAACATACACCATACACCATAGTACAGCTGATATACTTTTACTACCTTTGCTTTGCAGAGTCAAAATACTCTACTTGGTTACTTGTAAGATTTCGTTATTTAGTCAAATAACATACAATCATCTAATTTCAAATGTAGTCAGGAAATGTTTGAAATACTCTTTGAAATCATTTGAAATAGTGGTGATTTATAAAATGCCCAAAAAAGTGAAATATCTTTGGATGGACGCATAAAATAATGCACAATGATCAGAGATACAATTGTGTCTTCTTCTGTTCAGACCCACTATTGTACAGTACGCTGAAATGAATATGGCCCTGAGAATAGGCCAAGAGCAGCATATCACACACAGATATCTGAAAGCGAGACATTTCAGATAAATCCTGCTGAACACAAAGCCACAAAGATGAAGACATCAACCACAAGATTTATACAGGATATGTACTGTATATTTTTAAAGCTTATCTTATTGAGTTTTTCACACAAAATAGCTGTTATAAAAGTCATTTTAAAACCTAACATGCCCACCAGATCTGTCTATAAATGTGAATATCCCTGGCAGCTGCGGCAGAGATAGAACTGCTTCATGCGAAATGCCCCCGCTGTGGGTTGTATTCTGTGAACCAGGAGAAGTCAAATACATTGTTAGCTTGAGGGAGGGATTGCTTTAATAAAATGCAAAAAAAAAATGCTTCGAACATTCAAAGAGCAGCCTGTGCATTTCGCTTTGTAAGTGAGTTGTGTAAAATTTAAGCGATGGTTATTCTGGAATTATGGCAAACTGCTTCTAATCCTTCCACAGTTGCAGTTCGACGAGAAGGTTAGCGCCCGGTCATGGAGGGTATTTTAGGACTTTGAATTCAGTGTCAGGATGGCGGCGAAGTCTCTTAACACCAGCCAAGCCAAAATAAGAGATTTGGATTTGGAAAGGTTTCCCACTGTTTCTGACAAAATAAGATAAGTCAATGAGCTTCAGTGTAAAGGGCAAGTCAGTCAATGCTCTGATTACAGCATTTATAAAACAGACTTAAGATAATTCAGTGCTAGTCCCATCATTTTAAAACAAGACTAATGCATGAACGATGAGGCAGTGGCTTCAGCCCATACTGCCATTGTGCCATGAGGCAAGACACTTCACCCACCTTGCCTACATACGAATGGGATTTGCGTGCATGTTAGTTGATGGTCAAAAGGGTCGACGGTGCAGATTGGCGGCCTCGCTTCAATTCATTATTTGTTTATTTGTTCGGGACAGTGCATGTCAATGAACATACATGATATACAGTACATGCTGTAAACACAACGGGATCGTAGCCATGGGCTAATTTCCATCCGTTGTCCCGCATTCACTCTCACAAACACACTCAATTAAATGTATGTTTGTAACGCCCAAAATCACAACAGCAGTTCCCTCGAAGGGCGACAATGAAAACAGATTAAACAATGTTCATAGGAATTTAGCAATGTCCCAGCATTCCGTGTCCTTAGACAAATGTCCCAAAGTCCCTTGTCCTTGACCCTCCTTCTCGGCAACCACTTTGGGATAAAATAATAACCTCGAGGAGTTCCACAGTGAAGGAGAGATCTGATTCCCTCGGATGGGCAGGCGGCACTCTCATTCATACACCAGTGTACTTCGACACTGGAAGCAAAGTGTGTGAAGTCTTGCCTGAGGACACCACGAGGTCTCCCCTGCTTAGCTTCCATGAGCTGACGAGATCGGCATTGAGAAGTTGATAATTATGCAATGTCAAGTTCTTTGGTGCTTTTGCCTCTCTTATATAGATACAATTAATACAATTCAAATAATTCTTATTTTCCAGCAGTATGGTATTTTTATAAACTATTGTTTCCTCCATGTGTTTATTTTCCCCCAATGTATTTAGAATCAGAATCAGAATCAGAATCAGAAAGAGTTTATTGCCATTGTCAATGAACAAAATTCAAAGACGTAGGAACTTGTCTCGGCCTTAAGGTGCAACATAAAACACTGAGCAATAATAAAAAACAACATATATTCAATCAAAAAAGGGCATGCATTAGGAAACAATTTAAAATTACTATACAATAAAAATAAAAATAGGCATTTCTATGTACACAAGAGTTACAATTATGTTTAAAGTTGTAGTGCAGAAAGTGACAGTGCAGTGAGTGGTTGAATATTGCAGTTAAAGTGACAGGTGTTTTGAAGTGTTCATGAGTCCAACGGCAGAGGGAAAGAAACTATTCTTGTGGCGGGAGGTTCTGGTCCGGATGGACCGTAGCCTCCTGCCTGAGGGAGTGGTTCAAACAGACCATGTCCAGGGTGAGAAGGGTCAGCTGTGATCCGACCTGCTCGTCCCAGAGCCCTGGAGACGTACAGGTCCTGCAGAGATGGAAGTCTGCAGCCGATCACCTTCTCAGCAGAACGCACAATGCGCTGTAGTCTCTGTTTGTCCCTGGCTGTGGCTCCAGCGTACCACACGGTGATGGAGGAGGTGAGGATGGACTCAATGATGGCCGTGTAGAACTGCACCATCATCTGCACTGGCAGCTTGGCTTTCCTCAGCTGCCGCAGAAAGTACATCCTCTGCTGGGCCTTCTTGATGAGGGAGCTGATGGAGGGCTCCCACTTGAGGTCCTGGGTGATGGTGGTGCCAGGAAGCGGAAGGAGTTCCACGGTGGTGATGGGGGAGTCTGTCATGATGAGGGGAGGCTGGGGGGCTGTGGCTTTCCTGAAGTCCACGATCATCTCCACTGTCTTCTGGGCGTTGAACTCCAGATTGTTACCGCTGCGCACCAGGACACTCATCCCCGTCCGAGATGAGCCCGATGAGGGTGGTGTCGTCCGCAAACTTGATGAGTTTTACGGAGTCGTGGCTGGAGGTGCAGCAGTTTGTGTACAGGGAGAAGAGCAGAGGAGAAAGTACACAGCCCTGAGGAGCTCCTGGTGCTGATAGTCCGAGTGTCTGAGACATTCTTCCCCAGCCGCACGCACTGCCTCCGATCCGTCAGGAAGTCAGTGATCCACCTGCAGGTGGAGTCAGGCACGTTGAGCTGGGAGAGCTTGTCCTGGAGCAGAGCAGGGAGGATGGTGTTGAAAGCAGAGCTGAAGTCCACAAACAGGATCCTGGCGTAGGTTCCCGGGAGTCCAGATGCTGCAGGATGAAGTGGAGTGCCAGGTTGATTGGTGTCGTCTACAGACCTGTTGGCTCTGTAGGCGAACTGCAGGGGGTCCAGCAGGGAGGAGGTGAAGGACTTGAGGTGGGGCAGGACCAGGCGTTCAAATGACTTCATGACTACAGACGTCAGCGCCACAGGCCTGTAGTCATTAAGTCCAGTGATCCGGGGCTTCTTGGGACAGGGACAATGATGGCAGACTTGAAGCAGGCTGGGACATGGCATGACCCCAGGGAGGTGTTAAAAATGTCTGTGAAGACGGGGTTAACTCTCCTGCGCAATGTCTTAATGTAGCGGCAGAGACGCCGTCTGGTCCCAGCAGCTTTTCGGGGTTGGATTTCCGAAATAGCCTGTGAACATCCTGTTCCTGAACTGAGAGGGTGGTGGGGGAGTGGGGGGCGACCAGGTTTGGGTTGGCAGGAGGTGGCCACCGTGGGGGAGGGGTGGTCACATCAAACCTGGAGTAGAAGGTGTTAAGTTGCTCAGCCAGTTTTCGATTGTCGCTGCAGCAGGGGGGCCTCGGGAGCTTGTGGTTGGTGAGGAGCCGGGCAGCCCCTCCACACGGAGGCGGGGTTGTTGTCAGAGAACTGCTGCTTCAGACGCGTATTGTACTGTGATCTCGCTCGAGAAACCTCTTTGCTAAATCCATACTTTGCGTCTTTGTAGCGCCCCTGTCACCAGCCCTGTGCGCTGCCTCCTTCTGCTGCCTTAACTGCCTCAGTTTTGGAGTGAACCAGGGTTTGTCATTGTTGAAAGTGACTTTGGTTTGTGTTGGTATGATGCTGTCCTCACAGAATCGTCACAGTGTCCGTGTACTCATCCAAACTCATCTGTGGCAGCTCTGAAACCTCCCAGTCTGTAATGTCCAAACACGCACGTAGCTCCTCCACTGCCTCATTGGTCCACTTCTTAGAGGTCCTCACTGCAGGTTTTGAGAGCTTCAGCTCTGCTTCTGTACGTGGGGATCAGGTGGCCATGGCGTGATCAGAAAAGCCGAGAGCAGCGCGAGCCACGGCGCGGAAGGCGTTACTGACTGTTGTGTAGCAGTGATCCAGCTGTTCTGCTCTCTGGTCGGAACTTTAATAAACTGTCTGTACTTTGGTAGTTCGTGGCTGAAGATTCCCCTTGTTAAAATCACCCAGGATAATACACAAGGAGTCCGGGAAGGTTCCGCTCCACAAGCTTCAGAATTGGTCCGCGAGCGCGCGCTGTGCCACGTGCACGTTTGCGCTCGGTGGGATGTAAACAACAGCCAGAATGAATGAGGCGAACTCACGTGGCGAGTAGAATGGTTTGCAGTTAATGAAAAGATTTACTGTCTATAATACCCAAAAAGTCTGAAGTCTAACCATTTGGAACAAAAATAAAAATCTCTTGCTGTTTTAATTCTTATTCTATTTGAACACAAAATCGAAATGCTTTAGTTTAAAGGTGCACTATGTAACTCTCCACCACATGCTTGTCTCCATGTTGTACAGCATGTCATTAAAGACACAACACAACACAAAGTTGGCCTTGCAGGCTTTGTGTGATGAAAGGCCACCTTTCAAACTAGAGCAGCGACAACTTGAACTGGCTCAGGTGTGATTGAATGAGAGCTGATTCGCAGAGACATCACTGTTACTTAAAAATACTGTCACATCATATTAGTGTTACATGTCAGCAGTTTATTCAGATTGAGAACCGTGTCACACATTGGATATGATGAACCAGCAAAATAAAATAGCTCGGCTAGTCAGCTTCTAAACTTTCTTTTCAATAGCGCAATGGTCTAAAATCTCCCAGTGAATAAAACGTAAAATTGTAATTAATGTCTGCTACGCGCGATGAAGATTCTGCTTGGTGACAGCAAAACAGCCTTACAAAACAGAATATATTGTGCATTTAATGATGTTATAATGTTGTATCATCATTTTTTTTTCTATGAATACCTGGAGTTGTGTTTTGTTATAATCCTACTATTTTAATGAAGCTACTTAGTGCTTTTAAAGTTCATACAGCTTCACCAGACACTCATGATGTTAGCACTCAATTTGTCTCCAATGCACAGTTTAGCCTTTTTATAACAGCTACCTTTGTTAGCTTCATACAAACAACCTCTCTTTTCAACGTGATGGCAGTCCTAGCACTCTTTACTGGCAACTTTATGTATCAACAACATAATGAAAATCAAGGTTTTGAGTTAATTTAATGATACATTGATTTAAAAGAGACATAGAGACTTTTAAGAACTTTAACCAAGTTATTAGGGTTTCCCATCATCATTAAGTTGAATTTAGAGTGATCCATGCATGTTTGAGTAATTATTATGGTCCAGCATTACCTTGAAAATGTCAGTTTTCCCCTACCCCCGATACATAAGCACAGCAGTTTTGAACCAGGAGTCAGCTATTTCTTTTATTAAGTAATTTTACAATAATATTGCAATTTAACACTTAAAATATACAATTATGGTGCTAGTGTGTCATAGATTATAGTATATACCAGATAAAAGCACAATCTTGTTTATATTATACTAAAAAGTTTCATATGTTCAAAGTAATAAAAAATATCCAAATAAGGCCTTTAGAGAAGAGAATTGGATGTTTAATCATTGTTTATCACTTAAACTGAGCTAATTGGCCTGCTAAAGTGAGAATCAATGTTATGTTTTGTTTTTAAATGAGGTTTTTAGCATCCAGGCTTCCATCCAGTTTTAAAAGTATCAAAGATATTTTTAATTGCACATTTAGTTTCATTCAAAAGTCGAAGTTGCTCCACTCTAGCTCCGATTCACTGCTTTCCATTGCCACCTGCTATTCCTGGCATGATATATCCGACTGCATCATGTCCTTTTCCAATGACATAAATGGGATAAATCTTTATTTATCCCTTCAAACATGCAAATCACACTCAAATTTGTCTTTGTATGATGCACTTATCCCCATTGTGGCCTTCTGTCAACTCTGCGCAATGATGTAAAAGTAACGTGGGATTGAAAGAGCAAGAGAAGGAAGCTGATTCTCCTGCTTGAGGAAAACTCTCATAACTCTGCAGTGCTGCCAGGCTCGGCATCTCTCAATGTACTTGTAACATCCACACGCTAAAATGTTATTGATGTCTCGCCTGAACAACTCGAATTATCTCGCAGCATATACGCGGCCTTTTGCAAGAATCTGACATTTTCCATTTTTTTTTACATGAAATCGTTCTCTCCGCTCCACTAGGGGGGTAGAACAACGTGTCACTAAAGTTCCACTGTGTACAAGAAGGAGCATGACAGAATAGTGGGGTAAAGCATGTACAAGACATTGACCTTCATAAAGTCTAGTTCAACTGTCAGAGAGTTTTAGCGCTTGTTGAGGCTGCACCAGAGGGACAAGAAGGTGATAAAGAGGATTTGGCATGGAAAGGGTGGCATGAAAGCACGTTTTGGGGAGTACACTGTCAAGTCCATTAAGTCTGTGTGTTGTGCAGGAGGTGCATTATTATATGTACACAGCCAAAAGGGTACCATGCATGTCTTTGTTTAATTTTATTTGTATTGATTTTGCTGTAGAATGAGGGTGAGAAGATCATCTGTTCTTTTAAGACCACCTCCCCTAAATCATACCACTAACATGAAGCATAAGATAAGATCACCACAATGGGGAAATTCCACTGTTGCAACAAAGTGTACAGAAACTTAAAATTATGCACAGTATAATAATAAAAACAGATAACTTATTAACTCTTATAAAAAAAACTCTTATAAAAAACTCTTATAAAAACAGATAACTTAGAAAAAAAGAAAACTGTTATCATCTTAATAATATTAACAGTCTTATTTACAGCTGTCATATGAACAGGCAAGTCATGACATTGTACGTTTCTATGGAGATTGTTATATGACTTTGCCTGACGTGTTCCACAGTATGGCATTAAACATATCTAGCCTGAATTAATTCAATTACAGGTTGGTTGAAAATGCAGTACATTGAAAAACATACCTTCTCCCCGTGAGCTGACTCGCCTCTCAGATCTGACTCGTAACTTTGCCTGACGGTGTCACTTGCTTGTCTCCACAGACATGGGCAAGTTTAATTTCATGCTGAGGAATATTGCCAGTAGCATCCGTCCAGTTGTAAAGAATGACTAGATTGTAATATACAGCTACAAGGGAGCTGTTTGCATGTGTCCGTATCTTCCACCTTCAGATGGCAGCAGCGAGGCTCAGTGTGAAGGATGGTATGATCACTGGACCATGGTGTGTCGGCTCCTGTCACACACACCGATGCGTTCTGGACAGCTGCTGAGGTCACTCACATAATAAAGTCCTCCACCAGAGCAGGGAGCCTCGTAAACTGTGTCCAATGTAAACACAGGTGATCTGTTCTCATAAAGAGCAGGAGACAGGGAGCATTACATTAAAACCAAAAAGCTGTGACATGCATTTTTTTTATGGCGAAACCCTGATACAATTACCAACAATGAGCAACAAAGCCCCACCCTCATTTGTGCTGCATAAATGAGTTTGCATAATGCATGCTGCAGTTTTTTTTGTGTTTTTTTTTTTTTACTTTGAAGCAGTGCCATTTAAAACAAACGCATATTGAAATTTGAATCTGTTTTTGAACCCTTTGGAAAAGCTTTGTGAAGCTGACACTGAAGTTTTAGCCTCTGCTGTCTGTTTTAATTGTTAGTGGTAACAAGATATGCACAGGGGAAAATCAGATTTCAAATGCCTCTTTCATTTTTGAGTGAATATAAGGATGTATAAAGTGTGTCTTTAAGATTCCCATTTCAAAGCTGTTAATTAGATTTAGGGAGTTGTTTTGAAATATAAAAGTCCAGGCGGAATGCATATAAAAGGCCTATTAATTAATGTCAAATGTATTTACTTACTTACTTATTTATTGTTTGTTTGTGTGTGTCATGTACACATAGGAGGATTATAACCTTCCCTTTACAGTAGAAAATATTTAAAAGGTAGTCATCTGGACACTGTAATCTCAGGCCCAAGAGCTTGATACTTCCCTTTTATAAGACGGTTGACAAAGGGAAATCAAAGAAGAAAGTCTGAATTGTAAGGGGTGAAAATTAGATGTAAAGTATTTGCACAGTTTTAGCAGGTCATCGGCGCTGTATGACAGCAACCTTAATGTAAGAGAACGAATTAGATACGTACAGTATGTGATCTTAACAATGTGAAAAAAAAATGTAAAGTAAAAATTAACAAAGTGTTGTCAGGTGGAATTTGCTAAAACACATTTTGCTAAAACACATTTTATTTATTTAGCTAATTACTTAATTCTCTTTCTCTCTCTTTCTCTCTATTCTCTGTGTGTCTCTGTCCGTGGTGCTGAATGATCTGGTGTTGTATGGAGAATGAGGATGTTAGGCGAGAGAAAGCAGGTCTGCGCGGTCTGTGTCAGAAAGTCATGCTATATATCTGTGTTCCGCTGAGATTCTCTTTACATGCAGATGCGACTGGTGGAAATTTAATATTCTAACACATTTTTAACTTTTGCGACAATGTATTACAATGCTGGATGTTTTTGAAAAGCATTTGCTTTCATTTAACTTTTGGAACATAGCCCTTAGTTTATCCAACATGAATTTTACAATTCTCAATCAAAAGCAGAGAGCATGTGGTCAGATTTGTTTGCAAAGTTCCACTATAAGTCCAGTGTTTCTAAAACTGTATTTTTTGGCTTGGACAAAAATATCCCGAGCTCTATTGTTCAGAATCTCCAGTGACTGATGCAGAAACTTGTACACAGCTTTTTTTTTTTGCCTGAATACTGCACCTGCACTTTGTTCATCTATGCATGCACCTAGACCTGACAACATAACAAACACACAGATTGTTAGAGAAAATGTAATAATAAACTATAATATTGGACAGAACTGTAAATAAACAAATAATATCATAAACACTTGAGCTGCCATAAATGGCACAATGGCACACTTAATTAGTTAGTTTCATTAAGTGTATTTAGTAATTATTGCGGCCTCAAACTGTTACCTTCATTACTAAAACGTGGTATTGTCTGTCTCCTCAGATTCATCTCCAACACCACATTTGAGGGCCAGAGTGGTCTTATTTCCAAAGAGCCCGGGACCCAAAACATCCACTCCGAAGCGCATCACTATATCTGGTCGCTGCAGCTGGACCCTCTGGGACAACCCACATGGACCCGGCTAGGGCGCTGGCGAAGGGGCCAGGTTCTCAAGGACCAGGGGGCTTGGCCTGGACATCACAGTTCAGGGGGAGGCGGCGACTGGAGACGATCAACCCGGCTGCACATGAGGGTGGTCACTTTGGTGGAGCATCCATTCGTCTTCACCCGGGAGGTGGACGGGGATGGCCATTGTCCTGCGGGCCAACTGTGCCTTGACCCACTCACCAATGAAACCTCGGTTCTGCAAGGCCTTTTTCAAAACCTGGCCGAACCTAATGGATCTGTACCAACCGAGCTGAAAAAATGCTGCTATGGATATTGTGTTGATCTGCTGGAGAAGCTAGCTGAAGACATGGGGTTCACCTTTGACCTCTACATTGTGGGCGATGGAAAGTATGGAGGCTTCAAGAATGGGCGCTGGACAGGATTGGTGGGGGATCTTCTCAGTGGAGCTGCTCATTTGGCCGTGACATCCTTCAGCATTAACTCAGCCAGGAGTCAAGTAATAGACTTCACGTCTCCGTTCTTCTCCACCAGCCTGGGGATCCTGGTCAGTAACTGCCTCACTATCTTAAAGTTACACTGTGTCATTTTTCTGGTGGTGTCTGGAGTCTGTGACCCGATTCTCGCCATGGAGATCTTATTGTTTTGCCAGGAATTGTCCACGGTGTGACAATAAACGCAATTAATAAACATAATAATTTACAAATGATTAAAACCTGCATTCTCACTAAGACCCCTTAGACTAATGAGGTTCATTTGGTCTTCCAATAATTTATTCTAATTGTTCTTTTTTTACACACAAGAGTTTGTTTGTTTGTTTTTCATGCCTGACCATTTTCCCTGCTCACTCGCTGTCTTCTTCAGAGAGGTTACGTAATGTTGCTGTGACGTCTCTTGTCAGCTGATTTACACAACACAGCATCCCGTGTGTGAGAGTAAAAAAGCCCCCTCATTTCAGTGTACAGTCCTCTGTAATTCAGCTGAATGGACACGTCACAGCAACAGACGACTCTGAAGAAGACCTTGAGTGAGCAACACTAAATATGACGTTCTAAAAAGTTCTTTATACAGACCAGTTGTATAGGCCATTTTTTAATACATTTTTCAAAATGTTCTCCAATCAAGAAACTCGAATTCATACAATTTTAACTTATTTAAGATTGCCCTTTTTGAGCTGTGGCTCTGTTCCTCTGTGGTTCATGTTACACTCTGGCCCCTCCTCTAGCTCTCGCAGTCATTGACCTCACCTCAACTCTGCTCGATTGGTATGCTGCTGACTCGTATCAATATAACAGTTTTATTACTGCGAGCCTTTGGTTATTGGATGCAATTCCCCATATGGGCTGAGAGGTAAGTGTACAGCTTTGTGGAGTGACCCTATTACAGCAATTATTATTATAGTGCCTGATCTGACTGGCCAGCAGCTTTAAAGAAGGAGGGAATCAGTCTGAAATGTATTGCACTGAACTTGACAAAAGTGAAAACGCATTTTTCTACGTCTTGCAAAGCTTTTAAAAGCTACTTGGATCAAAAACACAATTTAACCCAGCAAAATGAATCGTAATCTCTTCCCCATTGAGTCATGTAATAATTCATCATAAACAAGTAAACCATTGACTAATAGGCATGTCACAATATAACATTTTATTTTTATGTTTATAATTATTATTTATTTTAAACATCACAATATTCTCTATAGTAGATACCAAAACCAAACAAAAGTAAAATTCTTAGATTACTTGTTACGTTGTCTAACAAATCACACTTTCTCAAGTAAAAACTTTCATAAACATTTGGGTTTGATTTTGGAGGCAGAGATTGCATTTGAATGTCTGACTTTTGCTTCTTAAGCTGTACTGGTTATCATAGTTGTTTTAGTTCCTACTATTCTATTGTGACCTGTGCAATCACGATCAGTAAAAAACTGAATGAATGTAACATCACTCCCTAGACAAGTATTCTAGACTTTAGAACATTTTTGCATTTTTTATTTGACTTCAGTAAATGTGATTTCAGTAAATGTGAGTGGATGTTCTTGACCATGATCCTGACTCAGAACAAGAGGAGAGTGTCCTACATTGCAGTCCTTTGGTTCCTTTGGCATAGAACATTTGTGATAATAATTTATAATACAACTTTACTTACACATACTAATGTTGAATTATGTATCCTAAAAACTACTTATCTATCAGATTATTTTGCCATTTTGGACAGTGTATTGGACATGCTAGCTTGTGACTGTTATTTCAGAAGGTCTTTGCACAAAGCAGCTCCTCAAGTTCTACTTGAGAAATAAAGCTTCAGACAAAGCAAACCTCCCGAAGAAAAGGTTGATGACATAATTTTAAAGCATCAATACAGCTAATATTATACAGTACAGTACATTTTATTCCACATTTTATTTTAAAAAAAATTTCCCCTCTAGTTTACAACTAAATACAGTTGCTCTGCAGTCTAGTGTTTCTTTTCCAGCTTTGGTCCATTGCACATTCACACCACATTCCCGGGCCACCCCAGGGCTCCCATGCAATCAAACCTAGACCTTCTATTCCAGGGTGACCAGAGTTCACTTGTTACGTCCACACCAAGCCTTCACGTTTCCAATAACAAAACAATTGTGAGGGCAAATTAACTAGAGAGAGATTTTTCGTTTACATGCAAATTGAGAAAATTGATCTATATTTCCCAAGACTGATTAAAAGCATGAACAACTAGGTTTAAAGCCAGGGACAGTACGAAGTAGTGTGTTTTGTAATTATGTAAGGTCAAATTCTCACTTTTAATATTTGCTTGTAAGTCTAATAAATTGCCATGTTTTGCTACCCAAACCGCATGAATGCATGATCAGAACCTCGGAGTTAGCGCTGCAGGGCTGTCCTCGATCATGTAACCTTGAAAAAAGGTGAGATTTCCAGCTGTAAGGCCTTCAACACCTATGATTATAACAAGAATGAGGTTAGCAGACCAAACAGAGAAGTTGTGAGTGTTGCGGTTGTGCCATCAGAATTATGATTGGCTGCATCCGCTGATTCATTTTTTTATTTTCTCCTTTTCCCTGGTAAAATCTACTTTTTTAAATGCAGTTTTATTGTTCATTTAATTTGTTTTGGTATTATTATTATTATTATTATTATTATTATTATTATTATTATCATTATTATTATTATTGTTGTTGTGTTGTTGTTGTTGTTGTTGTTGGTTTATTATTATCATCATTTCATTATTATTATTATTATTATTATTATTATTATTATTATTATTATTACTACCAAAAAACTTTATTTCTAGTCCCAAGCTTTCTTCAAGCAGCGTGTGGGCATATACTGTCAGAACATATATGGTCTTAAGTCCATATACACATTTTGTATAAATCACTAAGAATGGAAAATTAACATGAAAGTAGACAATGGCATTTGTCAAAGTAAATAGTTTATCCTTCCTTTGTCTGTCTAATGTCTTGTGCTAATACTTCAATCAAAAACCCAAAGTGCGCTAAACAACTTTGAAGGAGGAAGGGGACAAGTGTGAGGGTCTCCATGGAGATGATCCATCTATCATTTAGTGTTTTTATAACATAGCTAACATGCATGCATGTCATCTGGAGCTGGTATGCGACTGAAAATAACTTTTGGATGTAAGTGGAAATTCACTCCTGGAGAAATGCCGGATTCCACCAACATACACATATAATGCCATACTGTGGAACATTCTTGGCAAAATAAGCCTGACTCCTAACCCTAACATCTCAATCTATCCTGCCTTAAAAGTAACTGAAAAAAATGGATCAAAGTTTTTATGTTATCCCTTCTGTGTGTATCAGAGGAACACTAATTGAAAAATTGAAACATTCCAAGGTGGTTCCATTTAAGAGAAACAAAAGCAAATTGCAGAAACTATGATATACTACTATAGTATCTGCAGTTGAATTTGTAAGTTGGAACATTACAAGTTGCACTTACTGTGCTTTTGCTTTGCATCACAGAGAAATGTGTAATTACAGCAAATTTAATTTACTAATTTCTCAAAACGAGTGGCGCCTTAAAACATTGTCGCCAAAGAAAACAGGTGATATTAAGCTGTTATCATAACTAAATGGTGACAAAATATGCACTGCATTTTTACTTTGTGAGGCAGGCATGGATATGAGCAGGCCAGAGAGGTTACATAGTACTTTTAAAGCAGTGTGTGATTCTTTCATTGATTGAAGTTTCTCCTTCCTCTCCAGGTGCGAACCCGGGATACAGCTGCTCCCATCGGGGCCTTCATGTGGCCTCTGCACTGGTCCATGTGGCTGGGGATCTTCGTCTCTTTGCATGTCACCGCTGTGTTCCTCACCCTGTACGAATGGCACAGTCCATTTGGCATGACACCTCGTGGACGTAACCGTGACAAAGTCTTCTCCTTCTCCTCTGCTCTGAATGTGTGCTACGGCATTTTGTTTGGACGTACTGTGGCCATTAAGACCCCAAAGTGCTGGACGGGGCGCCTGCTGATGAATCTATGGGCCATCTTCTGTCTGTTCTGCCTGTCCACCTACACGGCCAACCTGGCTGCTGTGATGGTGGGGGAGAAGACATATGAGCAGTTATCAGGGATACATGACCCAAAGGTACTGGATATTTTGGAAATCAAGCTAAAACAAGCACAATATGCTAATTAGCCATCTTGCTTGCTTGCTTGCTCTGCTTGGATTAGCCTGGCAGAACTATGGCTGCCATTCTGCCACCACCAGTCACACCGTCATACACTTATTCAGGAAAGATAAGAGGAGTATTGCTCAAGAAACAACAGTATTGAAAGCAACTCAGGTCTCACATACATAGTCAAGTCATGTCAGTCACTTACTCACTCAAACCACATACACATATACTGTAGGTAAAGAACAGTATTATCCACATTGAGAAGGATTAGTACACCTTTGTAGGCACTATACTGAGCCACATCTAAGTATCTAAGTATCAGCTTAATATCATCTGAATTTGGTCTCTCAAAACGGTTTTTATTTTGTCCTTTCAAAAGCACTTTTTTACTGTAAATCTTAACACAATTAGGTGGAATAAAAGGAAACATGAGATTAAAACAAGATTATGACATAATTTTACAATTAATAAATTGGGCCGTCTAATTAACGAATTTGTTCACACAATTTCTGATTTATTTAGGCTATGATTGCAGGGCTGCTTTTTTAACTTCTGCTTTAAAAAAATATACTCTCCTGTGATAACCTTTTTTGTTCAAGCTAATATATACACATGGGGGAAATGTCATGAGATAATTTTCCTACATGTGTTTTCCAATATTGTTAATTTTATCTCGCAAGATCCTGTGGCTCTGTGCAAATAAAGTTAATTATAGTTCTTTACAAAGCATACAGGTGAAAAGTTAAACTAACATATTTCCTGAGCTTTCTCAAGGTGCCTTTTTGTTCTTTCTTGCAGTTGCACCATCCTCTCAGGGTTTAGGTTTGCCACAGTGAGAGAGAGCAGCGCCGAGGACTACCTCAAAAAGAGTTTTCCCGAAATGCACGAGTACATGAGGAGATACAAGTCCCAGCCACTCCAGATGGCATCCACAACCTCAAGTAAGATCAAAACTTTGATATGCGGATATACTAAAATGAAGTTCATTTTCTATGTTCCAATTTCAGCTAAAAATCCAAGTTTTCCCTAGTTTTAACATTTTGGTAACGTTTATTAATTTGACGTCCTGGTTGGACATTGCAGCATGTGACAGACATAGAGGTAATCCATAACTGTTACCTGGAGACCATAACGAGGCTAAGGGTGTGTTCAGACTTGCACAATCACATCAAAATTGGGACAAAACTGGAACTTAACCCAGAACTATACCTGGATAGACCAGGACTAAACCAGGGCTAGAATGGGACCAAACCTGGATTAAACTAGGAGAAAAAATGTGAACACGCCCTAATCTGCCTAATTACACAATAGTACAATTAAACATTTAAAAGCTATGACAATGTGTTGATTTGTTAAAATAATTTAAATATATCTCAAGATGGCGCCGCAGACGGATCCCTGGCCTTTAGGGCTCTTTGTTATCTGATATGTTTGTAAATTGTGGTCTGCGTGCTCTTACATCCCGTGAAGAGCCTTGTCCTTCCGCACACAACTCCCACGGACCTATTCCAGTTGTTTATTTCTGCTGCTGAATTAGCCCTTCTCTTTGGCTAAAAGAGTGAGACCGCATGCGAGAAACGTGCGGGGTCCTCGTACGCTCAGGAGACGCGGTACACGGCACCCTTACCTGGGATTTTCCTCTCCAACGTTCGCTCACTCTCCAACAATAGTACAACTGCGCTGCTGATGAACGAAACAGAGACTTTTTTCATCCTGTTTTGTGCTTCGGAGACGATGGCTCAGTGAGCCGATCCCGACGCGACGTGCAGCTCGAGGGGTTTTGCCTCTTACGTGCGGATCGTCATAAGGTCTCTCCGGGGGTAAAACACGCGGCGGAGGAGTCTGTTTCTACATCAACAACGCCTGGTCTTCAGATGTGACTGTGATCTCCAAACACTCTCTCCTGATCTGGAATATCTTTTCATTAACTGCAAACCATTCTACTCGCCACTGAGTTCGCCTCATTCATTCTGCTGTTGTTATAATCCCGCCGACGCAACGTGCACGTGGCACACCAGTGGGATACGTGCGTGTTTGGACATTACAGACTGGAGGTCTTCAGAGCTGCCACGAGAGTTTGGATGAGTACACGGACACTGTGACGTCATACATTCGATTCTGTGAGGACAGCATCATACCAACACAAAACCAAGTCACTTTCAACAATGACAAACCCTGGTTCACTCCAAAACTGAGGCAGTTATGGCAGCAGAAGGAGCAGCGCACAGGGCTGGTGACAGGGGGCGCTACAAAGACGCCAAAGATGGATTTAGCAAAGAGTTTTCTCGAGCGAGATCACAGTACAATACGCGTCTGAAAGCAGCAGTTCTCTACAACAACCCCGCCTCCGTGTGGAGGGGGCTCCGGTCCTCACCAACCACAAGCCCCGAGCCCCCTGCTGCAGACAATCGAAAACTGGCTGAGCAACTTAACACTTACTACTCCAGGTTTGATGTGACCACCCCTCCCCACCGGTGGCCAACCTCCGCCACCCAAACCTGGTCACCCCCACCCTCCCCACACCCTTCAGTTCAGGAACAGGGATTCACAGGCTATTTCGGAAATCCAACCCCGAAAAGCTGCTGACCAGACGGCGTCTCTGCCGCTACATTAAGACATTGCGCACGAGAGTTACCCCCGTCTTCACAGACATTTTTAACACCTCCCTGGGGTCATGCCATGTCCCACTGCTTCAAGTCTGCCATCATTGTCCCTGTCCCCAAGACCCCGGATCCACTGAGCTTAATGACTACAGGCCTGTGGCGCTGACGTCTGTAGTCATGAAGTCATTTGAACGCCTGGTCCTGCCCACCTCAAGTCCTTCACCCTCCCTGCTGGACTCCCTGCAGTTCGCCTACCAGAGCCAACAGGTCTGTGGAACGACACCATCAACCTGGCACTCCACTTCATCCTGCAGCATCTGGACTCCCCGGAACCTACGCCAGGATCCTGTTTGTGGACTTCAGCTCTGCGTTCAACATCCTCCCTGCTCTGCTCCAGGACAAGCTCTCCCAGCTCAACGTGCCTGACTCCACCTGCAGGTAGATCACTGACTTCCTGACGGATCGGAGGCAGTGCGTGCGGCTGGGAAGAATGTCTCAGACACTCGGGACTATCAGCACAGGAGCTCCACAGGGCTGTGTACTTTCTCCTCTGCTCTTCTCCCTGTACACAAACTGCTGCACCTCCAGCCACGACTCCGTAAAACTCATCAAGTTTGCGGACGACACCACCCTCATCGGGCTCATCTCGGACGGGGATGAGTCCGTCTACAGGAGGGAGGTGGACCGGCTGGTGTCTTCCTGGTGCAGCGGTAACAATCTGGAGTTCAACGCCAGAAGACAGTGGAGATGATCGTGGACTTCAGGAAAGCCACAGCCCCCAGCCCCCCCTCATCATGACAGACTCCCCCATCACCACCGTGGACTCCTTCCGCTTCCTGGGCACCACCATCACCCAGGACCTCAAGTGGGAGCCCTCCATCAGCTCCCTCATCAAGAAGGCCCAGCAGAGGATGTACTTCTGCGGCAGCTGAGGAAAGCCAAGCTGCCAGCGCAGATGATGGTGCAGTTCTACACGGCCATCATTGAGTCCATCCTCACCTCCTCCATCACCGTGTGGTACGCTGGAGCCACAGCCAGGGACAAACAGAGACTACAGCGCATTGTTGCGCTCTGCTGAGAAGGTGATCGGCTGCAGACTTCCATCTCTGCAGGACCTGTACGTCTCCAGGGCTCTGGACGAGCAGGTCGGATCACAGCTGACCCTTCTCACCCTGGACATGGTCTGTTTGAACCACTCCCTCAGGCAGGAGGCTACGGTCCATCCGGACCAGAACCTCCCGCCACAGAATAGTTTCTTTCCCTCTGCGTTGGACTCATGAACACTTGAAAAACACCCTGTCACTTTAACTGCAAATTCATCACTCACTGCACTGTCACTTTCTGCACTAATAACTTTTAAACATAACTGTAAACTTGTGTACATAGAAATGCCTATTTTTTATTTTTATTTATAGTAATTTTAAATTGTTTCTAATGCATGCCCTTTTTTGATTGAATATATGTTGTTTTATTATTACTCAGTGTTTTATGTTGCACTTAAGGCCGAGACAAGTTCCTACGTTTTTGAATTTTGTTCATTGACAATGGCAATAAACCTTTCTATTTCTGATTCTGATTCTGATTTCTGATTCTAAACTCCCAGAAAAATGTGTTCCTTGTACGTAAATTACTTCAACATTTTGGATGCATTTTTGTGTATTGATGACATGGAGAGATTCCTGTTTTAGAAGTCAAATCTACCTCTCTTCTTTTTTTCTTTATTTTTTTTCACCACGTGCCATTTGACTGAAAACTATGACAAATTTACCACAGATACCACCTCACTAAACGAAATGATCATTGGAAAAATGTACTTTATAGTATATGCGCTTTAAGGTCAGTGCTGTGCCCATTTGTTGAACATGAATGAAGTGTCGTATTTCCATCTACACTTTTCCTGCCCATCTCTAAAATGGACGCATTACCATCATTTCAAGTCCACACAAACAAAACAATTAAGTAGAAATTGGCTGGTAGACAAAACAGACAATCCCCACCGTGGAATTAGCAAAACAAGGGCATTTCAAACACACCTGGCTGCAATATCCTTCTGCTATGTTGGTGGCCGTATTTATTAGCAGTTCATATTGGCATATTGGTTTTAAAGTTTTAAGCCAAAGACAAACATTTCTTTGCGACCAAAATTAATATCATATTTCGGTACCACTTTATAATTTGATTAGCCTTAATAAAGCATGAACAAAGACTTGATTCATAATGAACAAATAGTTGATTAAGAATGATTCAAGCTTAGTAAGTACTTAATAAGGGGTTAGGAGCATTCATGTAGTTACTCACCATGAATTGTTATTCATGAATCGAGTATTTGCTAATGCTTTATTAATGCTAATTAAAGAATAGTTCTAATAAAGTTATGGACAAATGTAGATTAGTCTATAAAATGATTGTTATGGTATGAATCTGCCATGTTGTGTGGCAACAGGGACCCGCAAACATATAGTTAAAATGCAGAAATGCCATGAAATTGCTTTGCAAACATTTGTGAAGATTACACACTAAAGGATATTTTTGTGGAAAGTTTTACTTTTAACCTCTGACCACACGTTCCTCAATACTTTCTGGTTTGACAACACATTCCTTGATGGTGACTTCATCTGTAAAACTTGCTAGAAAAACACTTGCTGTCAACCAAACATTTGTGTGAAAAGTCATCGAGTAGGCCGCCCCACACCAAACAAGTTACAATATATTTTTGATCTCTTTCAATTCGCTTCAAATTGTCTATCTTTTCTTGTCATCAACAGAAAAGCAGCTTCTCTCTGTGGGATAATAAGTCGAGGCTTTGTGTCCGGACAAAAATGTCCTGCTGTTGTTTGTGTCACTGGCTGCTCGTTTGCATTCAGTGCTCTTCTTCACTCTGCCATCCTAATCTACTTCGACTTTACCCTGGCAAACCCCGCAGAGCATAAGCCCAATATTTTAAGGCAAGAAGGCGGGGTGGCAGACCCATGAAGCAGGGGAGGCACGGCATTACAATGGGCGACGCTAGATTTTCACCGAGCTGTTAAAATGCTGATTAGAAAGTTCAAAGAAAAAAAGGACGCATTGAAAACAATTACAAGCTGGAACCAGATGGCGTACAAGGGTACACATGAAGTGCAGAGGGGACAAGGAAAGTGCGGGAAGCAGAAGGGTTAGTTTAACTGGTGCTAACAGAAAATAAATACAAACTTTAACTGTAAAGTTCTGCAAATTAATTATTTGAGAGAATCAGAATTTTAATCAGAAGTTTAAAGGTGCACTGAGGGTCAGCCGCCTGCTTGTCTCCACGGATATAGTATTGCTTTCCATCAAAGGAGATTCCATGGAGACAAGCAGGTGGCTACCCCAATCCAAGTTACAGGTAAGCCCACTCACAGTTTGAATGCATGTTTTTCAAGGGATTTCTTCGGCAAAAAAGGAATGTATTCAATTACAGGTGTAGATTTAAGCATAATGCCATACTATGGAATTAACTATCTCTATAGAGAGAAGTGGGGAACAGATCCACCCCCGGAAATGTTACATGGTGCACCTTTAAAGATCTATTGTATACCTTTTTATAATATGTTGAAAAATCTATAGTCCTTAAAGTAGGCTTACCATTCCCATTCCACAGGCCTGACTTGTAACTGGCAACAACATCCCCATGTAGAAAAAAAATGTGGCTTACAAGGAATGTTAAACAATGGAGCTTTAGTTATAATAAAAATACTTTCAACTACTTGTAGCTCAAAACCTACACCTAATATACTTTATCAAACTCGCTCAAATATAGGAGCCAGAAGTTGGACTCAGAAGTTGAAAAGTTAAAACAATGTTGGACAGTGTTATCGATGGTTTTAAAAAATTCACTCATGGCTTTTTTGGAAAGTTCTGAGACAACACAGACTCCATTGCAGACGTTTCCCCTGATTTTTAACAACATAGCATCAAATTAGAAAGACAATTGTACAGAAGCCTGGGTAAATAATTGTAGTTGTGCTAGACTAAACATTATCAGCTATCAACAATCTTGTTCTCTTTAGGGGCTTGTTAAAGTCTTTGTCTGCCTCCAGTGAAACTATGTCCTGGTAACAAAGTGTATCCATCAATGTGTTGGACACAGAACACCGTTTTAAGAAACTTTACAATTTATGAGAAACTATCCAACTAATTTGCAATAGCCAATACAAAAAAATTATAATAAATAAATAAATTTCTTGCCATATTGTAGAAACAAATTCAGTTGTAGTCATTTGGACACTGTTTTTGCGACTCTCAACCAAGAGTCATTCACAAGCTGCGGATCTAGTCGGATCGATTTATCCAGGATGCAGACTGAGAATGACTCTCACTCGAAACACTCCTGGATGAATGAAAGATTCATCTTGGCTTATTCTTGAATTAAGTCAAGGTTATCCCTCCACAAATCAACTGCGCAAGTCCAACGAATTACTTTTTATATTAATATCAATATATAATATATTTTGAAGACAGATTACTGTTGCTAGTTTTGCAAATCTCAAACAAGTTCTATTAACGGACAGACATTAACATCATCCCTATGCTTTTCAAACCAAGGACAGTCACGTTGCGTCTTAAATCAGTGATAATAAGGATCAACTGTTGGACATGAGGCACGACCGAGAGGTTTGAAACAGTCCTTGATAAGAACTTAAAAAGCTTGTTTCTCCAGCAGGACTTTGTGCAGCGGCGGTCCCGACAGGGTCGAGCTGTCTCCACAGGGTAGATTTGTGAAAGCCTTGCTCGCAGCGTTGTGACTTAATATCACACCACTGTTCTGCAGACAGGAGTGAGAAAAAGCGGTAAATTAGCAGAAAGTGGCTGACAGTCATTTTAATGGCGCGAGTCCCGTCCAAGTGCAAGGGAGACCACGGACAAGGCTGGAGTCGGAGAAAAGAGACCACACCAAGCAAGAGTACGAGATGTACGGATACATTTGTTGGGGTAATATATTGATTAGGAGGATAGTTGTTCTTTTCTGTGTTAAAAGCTCCAGTATTGGACAATATTTGGTTAAAAAAATGACCTGACTAATGGAGACACCAGTAACTGAAACAGCACTGATTATGGAGACACTGCTTTTTTCTGAGGCTGGTGGATCATTTAACAGCTAAGTAATATATTACAAGACAAAATAGCAAAGTTAACAGTTCTATCAAGGCAAGTACAAACAAAAACATCGTAACTCATCTTTCCGTGCGTTTCATTTCTTTATTGTTCTGATGAATGACCACAAACAGCTCCAGCTCTCACACTTGCCTGTTGATTGGGGAAGTGTTTTTTTTACTCTGTGTATTCAGTGCTCGGATGCACCTCATTTAGATTCTCAAGGAAGGCCAGTGTAAAGCTCATGGTTTATTTTGTGCTGAAGTAAATTTATGGTAAAATGTAAGTGTCTGAAAGTGTCTTTCATGATGCGGCTGAGCAGACCAGCACAGAATCAGCACAGTTCTTTAGGCCTAGGACTGAATGAGCATGCATTTTACAGTCTAATGTCTCAGTTCAAGTGGAATATTGGTTATGTTCATCCTATATTGTCTGTCAGTCTTTCTCACAAACTTTAATTGTTTTCTGTTAAGTGCAACTATGTCAGCCTCTGTCATGTTTTGAATGATTGAGGTGGCTTTGACCAATTCTAGTGAAAGTGTGAATTCTCAGACAAAGCACATAGTTTTATCTCTACACTACATTCATATAAAATATCAATATAGTTTCCTAACCTTTTTCAGGCTGCAGGGGCCAGAGCCAGTTCTGCAGTTTCGAACAGGAAGTCAATGAAACCGCTTTTATTAGTAAAGTTGCTGTACCTGATTTTTAATGTCTTGAAAATATGGTAAAACAGAACTAGTTCATTTTGAACTATTTGCATCAGTCTATACTTGTTTCTCCCTTTCTTAATGGATTGCCAGCGTCCTAATTATTCACCGCAATGAGTTTATCAGCGCATTTCACAACTTTCAATGGTCAGAGGGGAGTTTGAGCATCACGCCACTGCACCACCATGATCTGACTAGTTCACGACTGATAAAAATACTTTATAGGTAGATGCAGACAGCACACAGCAGTCTTATATAAGGACTTAGTCTAAAAAATCTACACTGGGAAAAAAACAAACCTTACTTTATTACATTATATATAAAGGGTGTGATTTAAAATTAAGTAAATGTAAAATAATAATCTAAATATGTGGTAGATTATTAACCAAAAAATATAGCTTCTTCAATAATCTTTGAACTTTGTACCTTTAAAACAAAGCAAGGTGAGTTTAATCTTCAAAAAGTTGTCCCTTGTGTGAATGTGTGAATTTATTTATCCAGAAAAAGTCAAATAAGACCAGACCAGGCCTTTTATTTGCCATTAGCACATTTCCCCTGTTTCACATTATTCACATTATTCATACAACAATTGCCATCTCAAAGACCATTAAGATATATGCATAATAGATCAGCGTTAGAGCCACGATGCAGCACTTTGTTCTGTGCATTTTACTCTACCACCATTTCCACTTACTCTGCATGTCCCCTGTGCATTCCCAGGGCCGATCCACAGAAGCTGGACGCATTCATCATGGACAAGGCCCTTTTAGACTACGAAGTGTCCATCGACGCGGACTGTAAAACGCTAACAGTCGGGAAACCATTTGCCATTGAAGGTAAGGACGCCTGAGGTCCGCCATCGCACATGTTCTTAGCGCACTTTACGCGTAACCATTATTTATTTTTAATCACAGCAAATTCCCACTTGCGTTCCCCGGCCTCCTAAATTTAAAACTATCAGTGTCTCAGCAGTGCAACAATGCTTAATCTTCTGCCTTTCAAAAGATTATTTAGCGTCAGCCTTAGCGTTAATCTTTGGTCCATTTAGCGGGCTTCTTCCGGCCAGTGCAAGTAAGGATTTCCCCAGCGGACACTCCCATTACTTGCTTCCACAGCCGAGCATACCACCGCTGTTGTTAATTACTTAATGTACCCCTAAGCTTTCGGGATACAATGCAAATCAATGAGTGTGATTAAAAAAAAAGCGGCGGTACTTAATTGGCTAACGCAGAGTTTGAATCTCACTGAATGAGTATCTGATACGGTCAAATTTACCCACTCTTCTTTCCAAAGCATTCCATATTATAGAATGGATTTCTATCAAACCCTTTATGCATCTAAAGTTCTGCAAATCAACACTAACACTCGTTGCTGAGAAACTTTTGTAGCCACAGCTGTCCTGGGGCAAAGTCGGGGAGATGTGCGTTCACAATGCCAGTTTCTTATACATTAGGATATGCCATATTCTCACTCTATCCAAATCCTACCACAATAATAATATCTTATACTTGTCCTATACTAGCTATGTATTCTTCCTATTTGCTTCCAAATAGTAGTTTATTTATCTTGCAGTAACAATTTAAACCATGAAATCACCTTTAGAACATTAGAATTTAAAGCTACATTTTGAACATTATGCTACATTGATTTTAAATAATCCATGTTATGCATCCCCAAGGAATGTTGTTGACATCACTTGAACAGGCATCAATACAAAGTTGTAAAGCTCCTCCATGTTTTTAAAGTTTTTAAACTCTTTGCAGACTTGTTTCCGATCATGTCAGTCCTTTACTAGTTCCTTATTTTTCATGCATACTTTCTACTTTTACTTTTTTCTGCTTTTACTTTACTTTTACTTCTTCCAAATGTCCTGTATTCTTCTCCCAACTGACCTTTTAAATGGGATTTTATTTATTTTTTTCTCCAGGTTCTTACAACATTTTGAGGACTTTTCACTGTAGTTCTGTTTTATTCACTTTGCCTTTACGTCCATAAGCACACATGCACACTTGTTTAGCCACATTTCCTTTGTGTGTGTCAGGTTATGGCATTGGCCTGCCCCAGAACTCTCCTCTCACCTCCAACATTTCGGAGCTGGTGAGCCAGTACAAGTCAGACGGCTTCATGGACATGCTGCATGACAAATGGTACAAGGTGGTGCCCTGCGGAAAACGCAGCTTTGCAGTCACTGAGGTAAGAGCAGCTAATGTAAAAGCAACATTTGATGGAAGGCTTAGTGTGCTGTGAAAAAATGTATTATCAAAAGAAAAATCAATTCAGCTAAGTGAAGCCTGCCACTAAGTTTTTGCCAGATGTGTCCGTCAAGCTAAAACGCGCAGATTGGCAGGAACGTATGGCTTTTTGGAAAGTGATTGTTGGAGTGATTATGTGGGTGTGACAGGAGGCTAAATAACTTTAAATTTAGTTTTTGTTTTTGTTTGTTTTGTTTTTTCAGTTTGTTTTTTTCCAGTTCTGTATATGTTTCAGGAATGACTGTACTAAACTAAACCCTAAACAGTTACGAAGGTCAAACTGTAGCAAAGGTGTTCCTAGCTATACACAGCATACCCAGGAGCCCATCAAACCTAAGGGAGCACCATGGTTCAAAGTTCAGTTGTTCTGCTGAGAACAGTTGCTGCGCTAACGGTGTATTTGAAACGACTCTATAAAGAATGTTGAATTTCAATATCAGATTAGCATGAAATGTCCTTGTGAAATGTTTAGGGCTCATAAGAATGGGAATATCTCCAATGCAATTTGTCAGAGTAGTGGTCCCACAGACAACCATCTTGTATAGGGCTTCCAAAAAGAATATTGAAACGGCCTCATACTGCTGCCTGTTATGTAATTCCCTTGTGGTCGTACTTTAATGAATCTTGTAATGATCTTTTTTTTTTTATCTCATTATATATATTTTAAAATACTCACATGTGAGTTGTTCACAGATTATTATGGTTTAATTGGCATACTGTCACTACATTTTGTATTTTTGTTCTTTTTTTTTTTCTGATATGTGTTATTTCCTCGCCCTTTGTTCCAATACTATTTGCCACAATTGCTTTTTTTTTTATCCAATCTTGGATACCTACATTGTATCCTCCCCTGTGATAACCAGCAGACTAATCCTCCAGCTGGGTAGCCCTGACCAAAATGGTTCATTTGCTCAAGATATGAAGATGGGTCTAACTGTTCCTCAAAGGCCTCGAGGCATTGAACCATGGGACAAACGTCTGTACAGGGACAAGAAAGAATGCCTTACCTTATGATCTTTTTTTTCCCTTTTTTTTTTTTGCATCTTACCAACCATAACCAACTGAAATCCAATAATGAAGCCAAGTTCTTAGCCAATTCCCTTTGCTCTGAATGTCTCAAAATCCAACTCTGCCTCTGACATCCCTGAAATGTTTTTGAAGTTCTGCACAAAATGGCCTTTATCAAACACAAATGAAAATCACATTCATTCATTGTCTTTGCCCGGGCACCATCTTCTGCTTGAGTGGCTCCTTCTATTTATTATCACTGACATTTCAGCCTCCCATAAGCTGCTCATAGGGCTCTTTAATTTGAAAGCCATTACGTTCAGGTTTATGGGTTCTTTTTAAGTGGCTTGACAGCATCATTACTAAAATCTCCATATAATGAACTGGAGCTTGTATTGTTTCAGTTGAGATGAAAGGCTCAAATTGCACTGTTTAGAATATGTCAATGGAAAAACTGTGTTTTCTGGATGGATTTTTGCAGATGCTTCTGGCTGTTGTAGACATTTGAATTGCTCAAGGTTTCTCTGTTTTGCAAGATGTATGTACATTTTTGTTATATGATTTATTGGTTAGATCAGTCATACTTTACTAGAGTTCTGGTCAATTACAGTATCAGAAAATAAAGTGGAATGACAGACGTGTACTCTTTCTATGAGTAATTGTAATTGCCAGTAAAAGTAAAGTGCAACCGATTGGCCTTGTTGATGAGAAAGCAAACATAATTAATATATTATGCAAAAAACTTACTTATTTCAACCGAAAAGTGTGTTACGATGTGTTTATTATACCTCATAGTGTGGTATCAATATTTCACATTTCCTCTGGGTGCTCTGGTTCCCCATACCACTAAAAACATGTACAATATTGCGTTGGCATGGTTACAAACACTGTCCCGACCCAGTGAATAAACATAAGTAAACAAATAACAAATAGACCAAATAGACTGATAGTTTGTCATGTGATGACCAGAGAAAATTGTCCACTATGGTGGACAATAAAGTTAAAGTTAAATAATACACATTTGTTTATTGGACATAACTGTAGATTGCTTGCGCAATATAAAACTATCTCAGAAGTTGAGTTCCTTCAGACTCTATAAGGGCACTATGTAACTTTTCTGGTGAAGGGAGGTTCTCGCTTGATCTGACGTGTTCTCCAGTATGGGAATTATCTCTTGCATTGTTTCAGTTGCACATGTTTTTATTGTCACAAAAATACTTGCATTCTTACTGTGAGAGGCTTGCCTCTTCACAGATTTGACCTGTAACTTGGTCAGGTCATGCCACCATCTTGTCTCCAGGAGCCGGATAAGTTTAACATCATACAGTGGAATAATCTTGGCAAAGCAATAACATCTCCATGATGACAAGCAGGTGGCGGAAAAGAATCGTCAATATTTCCTAGTGGTTTTTTTTGTCCTTACTTGTACACATTGTTTCATTAAACTGTTAAAAGTTGGTGGTGCTAGTTTCATTGTTGGAGAATCTATTAAAGGGCTGCATGTGTTGGCTGGTTTACAATGCACAGTCAGAATACCTTCAACGGGAAAATTCATGTGATTCAAACAGTATGAATTAGTGAGGCGTTGGCTCTGTTCAGGCCTGCTCAGCATTTTATTCACTAATCTTTTATTCAGATAAATGCAACAGCCCCAGCAGTGGGACGTGCGACTGTGGAAAGATGAAAACGCTGATGGATTGGCCCACGTGAGGCAGCCAAACCCAACCTGGCAACCACTCTGCACCAGAATCCATCTCATCCAATAAAAAAATCAATACCAATAAAAGAAATATTATTCAATTAGCCAACATTAAAAGGGCCAAGTGAAACATTACCAAGAAATAAATTGTGATCAAAGGATTCATGATTCCAACTTTGAAGTGTTCCTCTTCCGTTTGGAATTATGGAAATGAGATAAGTGTGATCAAAATCTTGGAAAATGGGAAGATTGTCAAATTGAAATTGAGAATGAGCAACAAATGGATGTGTTCCTGCTTGTGTTTTGATGTAGACATTAGTCAGGATGCTGGGCACAAGTGGGTAGCTCAGGTGCAGAGAGTAATTTTTGGAAGACATTTGCTCACAGGAAGTGGTAGAAAAACCTAATATCGAGACATTTGAACTCCTGTCCAAAAGTCATTTTCAATCTGAAGGAACTGGACGCTGAAGCTACAAATGTAACCTGCCCTGAGCTAAATTAGCGTCTGAGGGAGACGTTTTAACCAGAATGTGAGTGCCTTTTTTGTTGTTGTCTTTTGTGCAAAAGTGGTTTCCTGTCCTTAGATTGAAATCACTTTGGATCTCGTGATATGTTTTACTTAAAAAGAACACATTTTTGGTGTTAACATGTCAATGATTTTAGGCTGCTCTCCAAGAAAATGTTGTTTGTCTCTTTTTTCATTTCTTTACGGGGTCATACTGTGAAAATTGCTTTTTTTACCCGGTGTTCATTCGTCATTTAACTTACTCAATGTTGTATTTGTGATTCAGAATTTTTGAGTAATCCTGTGTTAATCCTTGCATTCATGGATTTTGTGCTGAGAAAGACTTGTTTTCTACCTCCCGCCTCGGCCCACTTTAGCTGTTCTGTACTTAACTTATTATGTAAGTTTGAATACTTATAATAGTATTAAATGATTCAGACTCCAGATCAAACATTTTTAATGGACCTTTTCTATTATTCTGTTTAAAACTAAAAGTTGGCATTTCACCTTACCCCCCCTTTATAATTGTTTGTTGTCTTATTATTTTTCTTCTTTTTGGGTACTTTTTTGGAACGTCTTGCCCACCTCTGATGCTGTATTGGTTAGACTATCCTTTCAAATACAAAGTCAAGGATTATTATCACACTTAATGATCTGATTTGCTGGGGGCACATTGGCTTTGGGTTGCATGACCTCTCTGTGTATGAAGTACATTGGGTTTGCTTCCACTGATAAATAATTGTAAAAAATACTGGAATAAGAATAAGAATAAGAATGTAAATAATACTGCGGTGAAAGCAATTAAAATTTTTAAATAACAGTTGTACCTGATAATTACACACATTTTCCAATAAGAGAATAAAATCTAATGAATATGCTAGTTTTAGATTAAATATACAGTGTTCCCACTTGCGCAACTGATGGGAGCTGACTTTTTCATTTCTATGCAACTAACTTCTAAATAGAGCTGACAGAGTTACAGGGGAAACCAGGCGACATAGAAATGAGGAATGACATGCAAAAAAGGTCACTCAGACTAAAGCCAATCTTAATCAAATGCAAAGTTCTCTCAACTTAAAGATGGGAGAAATATCATGAAATAATATCGCAATTGCTTGTTTTGAACATTTAAATATTGAATACTTGAAGGCCATAAAAAGCAAAAAAAAAAAAACTAACTCGCATTACTCTTTCAAATAAGATGTCAGGTGAAATTTCTGCATTTTTATGGTTGATTTTACAGCTCATACTTGAACCTCAACTAAGTCAGTATGATTTAGGACTTTGGACATGTCTGAAAGAATGTCTAAATTTTAATAGGATAATTTAAAAAGAAATTAAATGAAGAGATATTCATACTCTCAAATTCTATTTCGGAATATCCTACAAACATACACTGAGATATATAAAAAAGAAGCAACAAGTGATCATATGATTGTAGTTGTTTATATTATACAGGCTGATTATGCCCTGATGATGCATTTGTAACAGGAAGAATTAATAGACTGGCAAGAGAATTTATTAAATTAAGATGAGAAATGATCCATCACAAGATCAGTGAGCACGGAGTAATTAGATAGTGCAAGATAACTCTATTCTTAAAACTACTCTAATCCTACTTACTTTAAAAGGTGTACTGTGTAATCTTTCTGGTGGAGGGTTCGCCGCCTGCTATTATTGCTTTCCCTGGAATGTTTAATTATTCAGAATGTTATTACCATTTCTCTCTTTTTTTGGTATCTTAGTTATTATAGTGGAATGCATGCATTTGTGTTACTGTGGTAAAGTAATTTCCCTTGTGGTTAATAAAGTTTCACAGTATTACTTTAAACATACAGTATCTATGTCGGTGTAATCCCTCATTTGTCCAGGAGTGTTCCATTGTAGAAAAAGATTCAGTTGTAGTCATTCAGTCATTCAGGACAAGATGCCTACACAAAAACAGAGCAATGTAGTGTATTCTATCCAATGCAGTGAAGAAAGTTGTAAAGAGCGTTACATAGGGGAGACTAAACAGCCACTTCACAAGAGGCTTTATCAGCACAGAAGACACGCGAGTCTCAGGACCCAGAGCGCTGTGCAGCTTCATCTTAAAGCCACAAACCACTCGATTGAAGACAGTGGGTTCTAAGCAGGGGAAAAGAATGGTTTTGAAAGAGGAGTTAAGGAGGCAATCTTTGTTAAAAAAGAGAATCCTTCCTTAAATCGTAATAAAGGTTTAAGATTAAATTCTTCCCATTGTCTATAATGGTCTGCTGAAACCTGGAGGCCTTCTGATGCTAATGAGGTACTCAAGGAGGAGTGAGCCAAAGTCAGGTCCAATAGGCTGTAGATGGCCCATCTCAGTTAAGTTTCAATGGGCCATTATCAGGGGTCCCGCCCTGTGGGCAGGGCTTTCACAAAGGGGTAGGATATAAACCGGAGTTCTCAGACTTGTTTCACAGATTGAGAATGACTCTTGGATGAGAGTCGAAACGTTTTGTTTTTTCTAAAACAGAGTCCAGATGACTACAACTGAATCTTTTTCTACAATACAGTATCTATCTCCATGGAGACGAGCATGTGACACCAGGTAACGTTAGAGGTCAGATCTGTGGAAAGGCAAGCTAACAGAAAGAATGCATGTCACTAATAATATTTTTTAGCAATAAAAGCATCAGAATATTCATGAATGCAACATATTTTAAAGTCATACTGTGAAACATAACAGCCAAAGTAGTAATATTTCCATTGAGACCAACAAGTAGCAGAACCCTCATCAGAAAAGTTACTTTAAAGTGCACCTTTAAAGTAAGATATAATGCACCTTTCAAGACACATAGTTGTCGTGCACTAAATCGGGTAAGCCAAAAAATAAGTTTTGTCATACAAAGCAGGGCCGTAATAGAGATACATTATATTGTCAGTGCAGCGTTTACATACAAGCTTTTTAAAGTTTGTATGTAAGAGTCCTGAGGATTTTTATGTGCCCCGCACTCAGATGTCCCGCACTCAGACACTCCTTGGATAAACATTTTTGTAGCTTTACATATGATATGCACTTGTGTCTCCCATCGAGTGTTTTGTACAATGTGTATGTAATACAAATATAATATAAAATATATACATAACTCTTTAAATGTTCAGCATTTTGTTGAGGGACGGTATTAACGTTCCAAAACCCTAAACTAACCCTAATCCTAACCCTAACCTTACCCTAATTGTGAAAGAATATTTTGTCCAAGAAAAACTAACTCTAACTAGTTGCTAGAAAAATACGAACACTTAGAAAGCTAAGCTCCGCCCCCAGAACAGCGTGCCGAACTTTAATGCAAAGTAAACAGTTCCCCCAAAATCCCCAGAGCAATAGTATATTTTGTTTATTTAAAAAGTAAAGGTAGAAGTAGATTGACATTCATATTGTGTTTATCCACAACCACCCAATTCAAAATGATTATTGATTATTATTGTAGATAGATAGATAGATGTTATATTTACTTGCATATGTTAATGAAACACACCTTGTAGCAATGGGTTTAATTGGCCTATTTCTACAGTAATCAGTCAATTAGACAGAGTGCTGAGGCATGAGAATCACTTACCACAAAGCAAAAGGAGATTGGCTTCTGAGTGTGGGGCATCTAAGTGTGGTCCATAAGAGTGCAGCCTTCGCATCTGCAGATTTACACTATTGTGATTAATAGTTTTTCATACTGATATTTTATGTACTATGTAGCTTTTCTCGCCACCTGCTTGTCACATCATGTTAGCGCTATCTGGCATTTATTTAGCTAAGATTGTTTTTATTGCTCAAAAATACCTTGTAAAACATATCATCAAACATCAGGGAAACAAAGTGCTTTAACTCAATAACTGCTGTAAAATAATGTAACAATATTTCTTACAAAAAAACATCACAGACTGAACCACAATTCCTTTTGAACCTTAAGGTGTATATCATAAAATGCTGTTTGCTGTTATATTTGTTGTATCTTTTGTGTCCAGACGCTGCAGATGGGGATAAAGCACTTCTCGGGCCTGTTCGTGATGCTCTGTGTGGGTGTGGCCTTATCTCTCATCACCACTGTAGCAGAGCACATTGTCTTCAAGCTGGTCATCCCACGAGTCAAGGAGCCACGCTTCAAGTACTGGCTCCACACCAGTCAGGTACGGAGACAGCACACAGGCTCATACATGCGCTGGAGAATGTTTACAGACAGTTGGAGCATTTCTTTCACCTTTTTCACATTGGGTTGGCAGATGGGTTTTTTTATTATTATTGTTTGCTCACAGCAACTAGCTGTGGACTATTTCGTGTTATAGCTAGCTGAAAGCCAAAAGGGTTGAATACTGTGTAGTATCACTGTACTTGTCCATGTGTTCATTACAGGTTACTGAATAAAACACAGGTGGATTTAACAATCTTCATTTCAAACTAGTAGTTTCATGGGTGATTCTGCAGCTGGTTTATCTTGCTATTGCCTTGTCATCATAAAATCAAACTCCATCTACTGGATTACAATACGCCTGAACCCATACTCTAGTAGGACCTCTACGGTAGGCTGTGACACTTTTCTGGTGGTGATGCCTGGAATGTTTTACAGCATGGCAATAAACATACCTACGTAGATATTTTATTAAAGGTTTTGTATTGCTCAAAAATACCATGAAACGATGGACAAAAGTAAAATCTTTTTCCACTGAAAAAGGTGGGTAAAGTGACTTGCTCAAGAACACAGTATGCAGTGGTCAGAGTGGTGATTGAACCACCAACCTATATGTGATATGGGCCTGTAGCATAAACTATACAGTTTATGAAACATCTTAAAGAGGCTGTAGTTGTTGTTTTGTTTTTTCCCTATGATAAATCAAAATCCCCAGTATATATAGGCAGCTCTTAGGTTCAAAGTGAGGCTGCCGGGTGCTGTCAGCATCTAATCTAAAGAGTTTTTATTATCCATAAACTATGAAGAAGCATTAGTTATTATTGGTAACCAATAATAACTTGGTAACCAATAATAACTTTGTAGTTTTTGTTTTGTCAGAATTATTGTTACAGCAAAACTCTTAAAGTACTTAGTAGTTTTGTTTTTTCACATTTCAAAAAACAGGTACGGCACCTTTAACGAAAGGAATTCATTGTTTCCTTAAAAAATGTAACACAGCCTTTTTGTTATGCTTTGCAGAGATTACACCGCGCTCTGAACTCAGTCTTTACGGACGACAAACTACCAACTGTTACCAAACCAGAGAAAAGGTACGTCCAACTCAAGAATCCTACATCAGCTAAAAATCATGTGAGAGAAAAAATATTCTCAGTACTGTTCAGTAACCGAACATGTTTAATTATTTATGATATATTAGAGTATTCAGTTTCACACGGGATTTAGCCTTAGCCTTTAACCTTTAAGATGTTGTGTAATGGAACGCTTATCCAACAGGTTCTCAGTGTACTACTATGTATGATCAGGAAACAGCTGTCCTAACAGCGGTGAGACTCTGAAGTTTACAATATGTATGAGAACAAGAAGTACTATACAGAACTATACAGTATGTAACAATGTTATCACATGCAAGATAAGAGTTGTGCATAAGATCAAATCCAAGGCTGATGTATAATTTATTTTTGAGGATGTTAGAAAATCTCCATATTTAATGAGAGATATTTCATGTTATTTTGTGGCACATGTTTAAGGGGTAACGTGGAGTGTCTAGTTGAGCCTTGGTGGGTGCTGTGGTTTTGGGATGTTGATTTGGGCTTGCTGTTGGTTTTTGATGTTGATTATTGCGTATTTGTCTAACACTTGAGTTCTAACGTACCGTTCCATACTGGCTCTGATACATATTCAAGGGGAAGTTAGCGATAGCCACCAGACATCACAATCTACGAAAAGCCAAGGCTGTTTTGGCGACTGACAACAACTCGTCTACATGCGAGTAACACCGGAGTTAGACAACATTATAACACAACTCATCTAAACACGTCACTCTTGGAAGGGTCTCTACAAGTCCCAATATAGCAAATTTAAAAAAGATTATCATGTGATTTCAAGAATCACAAATTGTTTTTGTTCTTTTGGGCACATTACTATTTATAACGCTGGATGAATGGTCATCTGTACTCTGTATGTAAAATTACATTAATGCCTTGGCCAAGTCTTTGATTTTGGCTTTCTTTTTAGGTGCCATTTTGAGCCCTTTTGACCATTAAAAAGATTGTGTTTTGTTAATTTTTTCTCACACTGAAACCTATGGAAATTTATTTTTTCCACTGTTATTGTTTTTCCTGTGCATTGTCCACTAAGGTATTGCTGTTATTATTTCAGGGTTATAGTCTGCAAATATAAATATAAATGATATGACTTCAATATACTGGGCCTTTTTTTATGACTCAGTTTTTATATCTTTTCAGTCATAGGTATTTTTATGTGATGCCTGGACTTTAAGGTGAATCAGTTTATGTTTATTTATTTTTAGTTTATTTATGTATTTATGTTTTTTATGTAGTTGCATTGGTTATCCATCATCACCATAGCAATTAAGAAATTTAAATAAAAATATCATATATTTTGAATGTGGAAAGGTCCTCGCTAAAAAACTTAAACTCAGTAATGGCTTGTTTACCTGTAATAGATTCCATAGGTAGATATTACTGTATGAAATCAAAAGTATCACACTGGGAGTTCCTGCTAGGTGTGAGTTGCCAAATAAACTATTCACATCCCTTTTTTGACACCACTTAGAATGTAATTGACTCATCCTTTTAATATTAATGAAATTTGAAGTTTGTAATCCATCAAAATCGATGCAGTACACTTGTCACAGAAGTTCACACTAATCACATTTTTTTGTCATAAAAAGTTACATCGCCCAAGCCTACAAAACCATTTAAAAGTGAAATTGTCATTTTTGCCCATGCAGCTTGATAACTTGGCGGACAGTAAGTGACACCAATTAACTCCAAGAGTCCACTAAGGCACTCGAAGCTAATCAGAAACTAAATAGAATGGTCAGTGTGCAAGAATCTTATCATCATTGGAGGCAAATGGATGGGATTACTGCATCTCTCCCGACGTCATCCGCGCATTGTTTCGCTCAGTGAGAGGCCGGAAAGTCAATCAGAGCGCCTTATTTTTGGTCGGCTACACCCTCGTATGCTCCGTGTACAGTGCTTTGTCCAGATTAGCGTCAGCCACTTTCACAAGAGAAAGAAGCAAAATCATCACAGTGACATTTTGGTTTTTATCGAGGATACGCATCTGGTCGGTGTGGTGATGTGAGTGGTGCAGATGTGGTGTGGGCTTCAGAGCGCTGTAAAATGATCTGTCTGATGTTAAATGCAGCGGTGGTGGGGCCACTGCTCATCAGAACTCGTTCCCTTTCCCCGTTTAGTAAAATAGGTCTGTAATCTTTTATGCTCTAATGTTGCTGGGTAGTCAGGTTCAGAGTAGTTGTACCCATTTTTGGTTTTTAGATACTTCCCATTGTAGACTACAATTCTTCTGATAGGATATATATGTCTTTTTAATGTTTGTTGTTTTTCCTTTTTTATTATTTTCGGTTTAGGCCTTACAATTTAATCAACTTCAAATTATAAATCCAATGTTACGTCAAAAATTTCCCCAAATTTAGAATTTCCCCAAATTCCATTATACTCTTTCTTGGACTACTACTTGGTACTTTTAATAATATTATTTTGATGTAACATTATTCTTACTTGAGTAAAACATTTTGGCTACTCTACCCACCTCAGGTCAGGAATAACAATCTTTGCACAAAGCTTATCTCGAAGAAATGTGTCGAGGTCTCGATGACGACATATCACATGTACATAAATGTTTAGTGGTTCCACATATACTACCCACACTTTCACACTTGGGCTGCTGCAACTTCCAGCTTCATCCAAAAATATGCACGTTTGCACATGCAAAAATAAGTAATTGAGGTTCTCCTGACCAATCACTGTAGTGTGGTTGCCCACCTCCTGACAGATGGCCACAGTTTCATTATTATCAACCTTTATTTAACCATTGTGGTAGAGACCTCTTTTTTAAGGCTGACCTGGGGCAAAGGGAAAAATATGGCAGCACAAAAATCATAAAAGATTTACACAATCAAGTGATATTTAAGAACAAATTAAAAAAATTATCATTTAATAGCACAGACATTTCTTTTAGAATTCACGCTTAAAGGATGGATTTAGTTAAAAAAAAGAATACCTTGCACCTTATTATGATTAACAATCATCTGCTAGTATTTACATATCGTGCTGTTATAATAATGTATTCTAATTATTTAAAGTTGTTTTGTTTTTATTCTTTTTACGACATTTCATCATAATGTGTTTTTTGATTCCTATCCTGGCTCTCCATCTGGTCAGTGTGGTGCAGCACCATGGCTTTGGGAGTGCTCTGTAATCTGATCCATCTGAAATGGGAATCGCGGTGCTGTCAAAGTGCTGAAATCATTGCTGCTATTGAATGCATTTAGAGTGAGGTTAGATCTGAGGGACCTGGAACATTTGAACAGAAAGGCTCACGGCTCTCTTCCATATCAGCGTCCGCACAGAGGTGATTATTGCCGTGGTGCTATAGAGGGGACACTCAGGTGAACACTAAGAAGGGGGATTAAACACATAGAATCATTTGCAATGTGAGGAGTGCCTCGGGTAATGAGAATGAATTAGCTGCTCCTGTATAATTATATTCTTTCATTCAGCCACTTTTGCAAAATGATATAGGTCTATACTACAGTTTCACACCAGCAAATGCTCAGCAGGAAGTGAAGATTATTCAGCCTCCAGCACGTCACGGTATCAAGGTTTTATCGACGAGTGAGGTTTTTTGGAGTCCAAGTCATGCTCAAGTCCTCATGGTCTAGGTCCAAGTAACTGGGCCATGTCCAAGTCGAGTCCAAGTCAAGACCAATGCAAGTTTGAGTCCTCATTGTTCAAGTCCAAGTCATTAAAAATAAAGTTCAAGTCCGAGTAGAGTCATCCTTGTCTAAAAGTTAGTCCAATTCTGAAAAGTCAAAAGTCCAGGCCATTTTCTTTTTAACTAACTGTACTAACTGTAACAGCTCTTTTTTCTCATCATAACTATTATCAAATCTGATATTGCAGTTGTCCAAAAATATTTACCATTAAGTTGTCACTGTATGAACTGTAAAATGATGTTAGAACGATGTGTGCTATTGTCTGAATTTGAATCAATAACGACTTAGAAGAGAAAAAAATTATTTGGAGTGCCACAATGTTTCATCCAAATTTGGAATGGCAAAGATTTAAAAAAAATAAAAAATAAAAAATAAAAAAAAGACTACATAAATTCAGTCCAACCTCATTGATACACAGGTGTATTACAAATGTAAGCATGCAGTAACACTTTTTGAATGACATTACTCAGTATCAGAAGAAACATGTATTATACTTTTGCTTCTTGGCCACACCACTGTAAACAAAGCCCCCAGACTGACAATCAAATGTAAACATGGCAAAAATATGGAGAAAGTTAGATGGTTTGACAGAATAAGTCTGCCTAACAAAATAATGTGTTAAAGTGGAATGCAGAAAGAAGGATACGTTGATAGGAAAGTTTATGTTGGTAAAATAAAATACATCTTTGGTTAGCAATGTCAGTCTTTCCATGTCTCTTACTTTGTGTAGCATGAGGTGGTCGTCGTCATTATTAGCATTAGCATTTTTAGCTTGTTTTGGCCATAAACATAAATATACATAACTCCAACAATACCACCCAGAGATATGGGACCATTTAAACCAAGTATACAGGTTTGTTGCAATCAGGAGGCAAAGTAAAGTTACTAGATTGATTTATTAAATAATTCTTTGCTTTAATTCTGATTATTCTACTTTAAAATGATTGGTTACATTCAACTACATAAATCCACATAATGGTACATAATCCATTATGAAAAACTACCAAACCTCTTTGGGGAAAGGTAGAAACCTGGAGAAGTTCCACAGTGAAGGAGAGTTCCGACTCCCTCGGACGGACAGGCGGACACGCCTCAATTTGCAGATACACGGTGGCGCTGGACCCACTCGATAACACATTGCACATAATCCTGGAGTCAGTTTATAGATTTCACATTCTCACTGACAAAAGAAAAACTGCAATACACTAGCTGCGTCGAAGGAGACAGGCCTCTGTGGACAGAGGGTAGGGGGCGAGGCAACACAAAAGGAGTCATGACAGCGGTGGGCCATGGCTCCACCAGCCCTTGAGGCTAAATGTGCGATTTAATTATCTCACTGTGAAATAAAAACAAATGCACTGTTATGATAGAACCTATTTCCTGTTAGACAAGTTCAATCCAGAATAACATGTCAATAATTTACAAATCCAGTCTAGAATGTTTTGATTGACAGACCATCTTTTATTTTAAAAGTTATGAATGAAAACAAAGGTTTCAAAGGTATGCCTCTGGACAAAACCTCATCTTCTTAATTCTTTAACTGTAAATCCCGACCACAGAAGAGGAAGACCAACACAAGTCTGAGGACGAGGTTGTTCTGAATTTTGCATTTGCACAGAAGTGTCATGGGGGGAGCGGGGATGACACAAACAAATTAAACTTGTTCTTCATTTATTTAATGTATTTATTTATTTGAAATATTAATGAACATCTGTAACAGTTAACGTATAAATATTCCAGATTATAACAAAAATGCTGGTTAGTTATACAGATACAATGAACCGTAAAACTTTAAGGCAAAGTTAAAAGTGCTCACAGACTTGGTTTTCCTTTATCCACTCTTTAAGGAATGAGTCAATCAATTTTAGTCAATTACAGCCTTTTCACAACTAATTTAATGAACAAAACAAAACGTTTAATTACTCTTAGGTGTAGCTGACAGAATCTCAGAGCCGATATGACTAATCATAAACATTCGCTTGCATAGATTAATTATGGCTGTTGTGTTAGTGTTTCCACTGCACCACTTCTATAAATAATGTGGTAATTATTATAAAGCTCGGAGAAGTAACCTTGATTGATTGTATCCAAACAACATTCTTGCACTTGCTGATTCATTTACTCCTATTTACACATTGCATTGCCAAATATGCATCCATAAATCAGGCATTGGAAACTTCACACCCACTCCTTATAATGTTGTTTGTCTTACTTTATTTTTCAGTACTTTTGCTTGTATAGACTGATGGTGGAAACTTCAGCCAAACATTGATCTGAGTGAAGGACCTGCTTGACCTCTGCACTGCATTTGATACCGAATCAGTCAATATTAATCGGTCATCAGAGAGCCTTTAGGAGTTTTACAGATGCAGGGTCTAATTGACTAAGGTGAAATCTGTGCATCTCCGACGGACTGCACTGGCTGAGGCTCCTGGCAGTGTCTGAATCCTTGTTAGCTCTGTAAAGATACAGTATGGCTTTGAGACAGGGCTGGGTGATTCAATTACATGTATTTCTGCAGAGCCCAGAAACAGCATTCGCCTCTCAAGGCTTTACACAACTGTTGATTTAAACAACAGAAAGTTGAACATTGAAACAGCCATTGGTCAATAAAACGAGCAGATTAACCAACATTCACAGGAAATAAGCAAATGGAAAAATTGTCCCAGAGCGTCCCCTGTCCTGTCTGTAGACACTGCCTACCCTACACTTTTCTGGACTGAGATGTCTGATGTTTTCCCAGGGATCTGCTGTAAACACTCTTCCAGTTTTGGGGTCACTGCCCGAGTGCTCCGATGACCACGGGCACCACTTTCACCTTCTCTGAGCCCTTGGTATTTCTCCAGTTTCTCGTATTCCTTTTTCCTGATGTTGCCATCACTTCGTATCGCCAGCCCCCCCCGCACCCCCACCCCCCCCCCCCCTACAGCTCTCCTCTGCTGTTTATCCACCACCACGATGTCTTTTCGGTTTCTCATTACCATTCTGTCAGTCTGTATCTGGAAGTCCCACAAGATCTTGGCTCGGTCATGCTCTATCGCCTTTGGGGGTGTTTCCCACTTTGACCTTGGGGTTTCCAGTCCATACTCCGCACAGTTGTTCCTGTACACTATGCCAGCCTCTTAGTTATGGTGCTCCCTGCTTTTCTGCCAGCATCTTACACCCTGCAGTTTTGTGCTAGATCAGCGGTCTCCTAAAGGCGGACCGTGGGCCGGACCAAATGCTTCGGGGTCCGGATCTGGCCCGCGGTCCGCCTTTAGGCCCAGTTTCCCAAGATTAAACATATATTATTATTTTTTTCCCGTGTCCGCAGCACTCTGCACTGCCTTGCTTGGCGTGCGAGAATCCCGGTTCCTCTGAAGCACTGCTCTGTCAAAGCACAAACGTGTGACGCTGCAGACACAGTAAATAACAGCTTCACTGATGATTTGGTGTAAATGTAACATGCGTAAGGACCGTGTGCTCCGCGTGTTTGGAAGTCTGCTCGTCCAGGCTTCGTCATTGGATTGAAAGGTCGGCGTGAGTGCAAGGCACGTCAGACCGCTGAGCGTGATGTGCGGATTGTTTCACGGGTCGGGTTATGAAAGGCGGTCTCGTCCCTCGACTTTTGCTTTAGGCGCGTCGAAATTCATAAACTAGTTTCTCCGTGAATATGTGTCGGATTGGAACAAAACACACATCATTTTACAGTTTAGTGTGACTATGGAAGTGAAGGAAAGATAAAAAATACATTATTTCTCAGGCACATATCCGTTGTCACTAGTTTAGTGGTTTCAGGAGCTTTTCCATGTTGCCCATTTCATTACGTTGCATATATTTCAATGTTCAGTCTGGGCTATTTTAATAGACTGCTGCAGGTCAGAGAACTCCAAAACATGCATGATACTGTGCATGTTGCCTAGTGACAGCTGCGTTTGTTCTTATGAACTAAACGCAAAGTGAGATTCTTTTTGGGCAGCTACTGTAGGCTTCTATGTTTTAGTATCATTTGAACCAAATGTTCTTATGACATTTATTGTAAAATAGTCCTGTTTTAGTCATGCTTAAGTCCTGCTTTAGTCCTGCTTTAGTCCTGCTTCAGTCCTGCTTTAGACCAGCTTTAGTCCTGTTTTAGTCCTGTTTTAGACCTGTTTTAGACCTGTTTTAGTCCTGCTTTAGTCCTGTATTAGTCCTCTTTTAGTCCTGTTTTAGTCCTGCTTTAGTCCTGCTTTAGTCCTGTATTAGTCCTGTTTTAGTTCTGTTTTAGACCTGTTTTAGACCTGCTTTAGTCCTGTTTTAGTCCTGTTATAGTCCTGCTTTAGTCCAGCTTTAGTCCTGCTTTAGTCCTGCTTTAGTCCTGTATTAGTCCTGTTTTAGTCCTGTTTTAGTCCTGCTTTAGTCCTGCTTTAGTCCTGTATTAGTCCTGTTTTAGTTCTGTTTTAGACCTGCTTTGCACCTTTTTTAGTCCTGTTTGAGTCCTGCTTTAGTCCTGTTTTAGTACTGCTTTGGACCTGTTTTAGTCCTGCTTTAGACCAGCTTTAGTCCTGCTTTAGTCCTGCTTTGGACCTGCTTTAGTCCTGTTTTAGACCTGCTTTAGTCCTGCTTTAGTCCCGCTTTAGTCCTGCTTCAGTCCTGCTTTAGTCCTGCTTTGGACCTGCTTTAGTCCTGCTTTAGTCCTGTTTTAGACCTGCTTTAGTCATGCTTTAGTCCTGCTTTAGTCACTGCTTTGGACCTGCGTTGGACCTGCTTTAGTCCTGCTTTAGTCCTGTTTTAGTTCTGTTTTACACCTGCTTTGGACCTTTTTTAGTCCTGTTTGAGTCCTGCTTTAGTCCTGTTTTAGTCCTGTTTTAGTCCTGCTTTGGACCTGTTTTAGTCCTGCTTTAGACCAGTTTTAGTCCTGCTTTAGTCCTTCTTTGGACCTGCTTTAGTCCTGTTTAGACCTGCTTTAGTCCTGTTTTAGACCTGCTTTAGTCCTGCTTTAGTCCTGCTTTAGTCCTGTTTTAGACCTGCTTTAGTCCTGCTTTAGTCATGCTTTGGACCTGCTTTAGTCCTGCTTCAGTCCTGCTTTAGCCCTGCTTTAGTCCTGCTTTGGACCTGCGTTGGACCTGCTTTAGTCCTGCTTTAGTCCTGTATTAGTCCTGTTTTAGTTCTGTTTTAGACCTGCTTTGGACCTTTTTAGTCCTGTTTGAGTCCTGCTTTAGTCCTGTTTTAGTCCTGCTTTGGACCTGTTTTAGTCCTGTTTTAGACCAGCTTTAGTCCTGCTTTAGTCCTTCTTTGGACCTGCTTTAGTGCTGTTTTAGACCTTCTTTAGTCCTGTTTTGGTCCTGTTTTAGTCCTGCTTTGGACCTGCTTTAGTCCTGCTTTTAGTCCTGCTTTAGACCAGCTTTAGTCCTGCTTTAGTCCTGCTTTGGACCTGCTTTAGTCCTGTTTTATCCTGTTTTAGTCCTGCTTTAGTCCTGCTTTGGACCTGCGTTGGACCTGCTTTAGTCCTGCTTTAGTTCTGTATTAGTCCTGTTTTAGTTCTGTTTTAGACCTGCTTTAGACCTGCTTTTACCTGCAGTCCTGCTTTAGTCCTGCTTTAGGACTTGTTTTAGTCCTGCTTTAGTCCTGCTTTGGACCGGTTTTAGTCCTGCTTTAGTCCTGTTTTAGACCTGCTTTAGTCCTGCTTGAGTCATGCTTTGGACCTGTTTTAGTCCTGCTTTAGTCCTGCTTTGGACCGGTTTTAGTCCTGCTTTAGTCTTGTTTTAGACCTGCTTTAGTCCTGCTTTATAGTTTATCCATGTTTTTCCTGTAGATAGGGTGTGTTTTAGTCTTGGTTTAAACCTGGTCTTGGTCCAGGTCTGCTTTGCACTGGTCAAGTCAGGTTTCTGGTAAACACTGGGTTTTAGTGCTTTTGTCCTGTTTTTAGTCATGTCATATAGTTATGTTTTAACTTCTCTGAAAGTAAAGTCCTGTGTTGATTTCTGTTGTTGAATTGTTCCACTTTGAGTTGTTTGCGGATCTTATAGAGATAAAACATAAAATTGTGGTGGGATTTTGTAGTCCGGCCCCCGGACATGAGCCCTTCAAAAAATCTGGCCCCCTGGAAAATATAATTGGAGACCCCTGTGCTAGATTGTCTCAGGGGCCTCTTTTTACAGTCTACCAATGAGCCACTATGAAGAGGCAGGGCCTCTCAGCTCTGCATTTTGAACAGGAATTGAATGGTCCCATTTCTATAATCTAGATATGTTATAGTATTATACTAAGTGCAATGTAAAAAAAACTACTCTTGCCTTCTTTAAAGGCACTATTAAGCCATTAACTGTACTAAGTGTACTAAGTGTACATTAATTAAAAAATATGTGATAGCTACAACACACTAAAACAAGGCTGAACTGCCATTATAATACTGATTCTGATCATAAATTCTGCACTCTCCCTGGTTATCATGATGCAGTTGGATTGGTATGGACCTTTTGTCACTTATGTCTGTTAGAGAGTGAATCAAGTGGTGACAAAGATGGCAGAAAGTATTGTAATTATTAATTTCCAATTAATATCCAGTTTTCAATGGCCATTGTGACTTTTCACAGATTGTAGCAACACGGAATTCTTAAGAAGTGAAATGCTTATGAAATGTATGTGTTTCTGTGCTGTGGAATATTGGATGCAAATAACTTGTAAATAAGCTTTTTGGTATTATGATTTTATGGTAATATGTGTTTGCTGAAAAGGCATACAGTACATATATGTAAGGACCTACATGCTATGAGTGGCAAGCACAAAATATCAAGATGAAAGTCATAGTTGAATGAATACCAATAAAGTTATTCAACCTTAAGTAATAGAGGCTTGCAGTGTTAATTTGCGTAGCATTTTCCATGAAATCCAGAAAGCTCTTTGATAAGTGTCTTCGAGTGGAAAGCATCATATGCTCATAAATAAAAGCAATAAGAGTGTACTGAACGGAAGAGCAAAGATCAGGATCGGATAATGAAAGATAAAAGCCTCCAAGCAAGAGAAGTGTGCATTCAGATCATTTGACATGCATAGTTTTCTGCACAAAATTAAATATACATTATTTTTTACTGGTGCTTTGAGGAGTTCTGCACTGTTTACAGATTACAACAATATAGAATTAACACATTTAAGTAACATAAATTGTTTGATCAAATATAACTACAATTCATACGTCCAGCAAATATGATGCACTTGAGTTGTGTGTAGCTTCAGACAACACCATAGGCACTTGTGAAATTTGCAGCAATCCCTTACGCTTAGGACGTCCCACGCGTGGGACATTGGACTTTTTCTTTATTTATTCCATTTCGTCCACCATCTGATAAAAGGGAACTCTCAAGATTCTTGATATATTGTACTTAAAAATAAAGCCGTAACCCACTTATTTCCAGTCAAATCAATTATTCTGGGAAGAATCAGGATCAGTTTTTTCTCCAAACCTACAATAAAAAATGACTCTAAAATAAAATTAACAATGTATAGGACTTTTATATTGCTTCCGCATGGACATTTTTGCTTTATTACAAGTCCATAAAACTAATGTTTAGTGAATTTACCTTCTGCTTTAAAAAAGAATTGTCAAAACCCAACTAAAGCTCAAACTAGTATCAATCATGCGATCCCTCCAGAAACCAGCTTTACACATTCATATATTTAACAAATCTAGGTGAAATTTTAAATCTGATTTCCTCTGTGCAGAGCTTGTTTCTACTTATAATTGGAGTAAACCAGACATCAGAGTCCAAAACTACAGAGTCTCAGCTTCACAAAGCCAATTGTTTATGCTCCAAAGGGTTCAGGAACAGCATCAGTTTTAATTGGGGGTCATTTTTTTCAGGCGTTTTAGTAAAAATCGGCCCTATATGTTATAATTGGAAAGATCTATTTATTTTTTTTACGGTTTTTTATTTGTTTGTGGGTTACCTAAATCACATTTTCAGCATACAACTTGAAACACTTTATTTTGGTCCAGGATTGGTAATAATCCTAATGTTGTCTTGTCCTATTGACTACTGACTAAAAGAGAACTAAAAGTATCATCAACCTGCGTTCCATTATACCTAAAACCACCTTCTTGTTTCTTGTTCTTTTTTTTTACAGGTGCAATGAAGGAAACAACCAATCCGCATGCTGGAACGCTACAGAATCATCCCACTATAACAGACGTAGAGTCCTTCCGGAGGTGCAGAACGACCTGGAGCGACCCTCCTCCCAGGACCTCTCTGCTCCTCCCCCCTCCTCCTCTCACCCACACTCCATCCCCTTACTGGAGAAACACCTGCCCATTGTGACCACCTCCAACGGCCGCTCCGACCTGCTGGGCCGCCTCACAGCTGGACAAGGGGGCACGTGTCCTGGCATAACCCCGGTGCACTGTCGGGGAATGGGGGAGTGTGGACAAGGCCTTGGGAGTGTGGGTCGAAATCCCTTGGTTCAGGAGCTTTCAGAACTCGAGAGTCAAATCCAAATGATAAAACAGCAGCTTCAGTCTGCGATGAGGAGAAAAAGGGAGTTAGAACAGTACCAAGCGGAACACCAGACTCCTTCTAATCAGCCTACCACGCAACAGGCGAACCAGTTTTCCACGTACACGCAGTCCCACCAGCAGACTAATCAACACACAAACACACTACCAGAGTTTTGATGGCTATTGTTGTCAAGAAAAACCTGGTTGGATTTTTGAACCCTTTTGGGAAACCTCCTTCCTGTAAGTTCTATGGCTGACGTCTGGATCAGGAAGCACTACAGGGGGCAGGACCCTCCTTTGGACTGAGGTTGTAGGGTTGGTCAACTTTGAAATTCCAGAGAGACTTCCAGCTTCCGAAATCTGGATTTGAGATCGGTTCGGATCTGAATGGTCGACACCAAACACGGAACCTTAACCAAAATGTGTTCTGATGTTTCACTAAAGCTTTCACTGAATAGCTGTGCAATCCTTCCCCCCAGTTTCTACTCATTTTCCCCATCCCGAATCTTCTCTCCTTCTTTCTCCACCTTTCCTTTCCGTCATCCAATCTTCCATTTCCTTGAAGGATTTGCTTGCAATGATAAGCGCAACCATAGATATGAAGGCTCGCTGGTGTTTAAGCCTAATGGGCTAATTCGCCTGCGTCTAATGTAAATGACCCTAAATTGAACCCAACCACTTATGTGGTTAAGTCCCCAGAGTCTTGTTTCAGCCTTCTAACAGCAAAGGAAAAAAAAGAGAAGTTTGATTAGGCTTTTGATGCCCTTGATTTCTAACCTTTGATAACCCTTTTCTTAAACTTTGGGCTATTGCGGTAAATGTCAAGGTGTAAAGTTTAGTTATGTAACACAGTGGGTTTTTGATTCTTGGCAATGCAAACTTTACATCATTATGGATCACTGTGTTGAAATGTCCTGCACTTCACAGATAACACTGCTGGTCTCCTGAAGAATTATTCGAGTTAGTGTGTACGAGATAGTCTGGTTTTCAACCATCACAGCTCATGCAAGATGCAATCCATTCATCTTTTGTTGTATCTCTCAGAAAAAAAATATATTGTATGCAACACATTTACATTCCAAAGGTATAATGTAATGTTTGGTTGTTGGGCTGTCTGTTCTTTACAGATATCTTAATCTTTTGAGAAAGATAATTTCATGGAAAGATGAGTAAAATGTGTATTAAAGGGGGTGTACTGGAATGTTACAGTTAAGCAGCAGTCCAAAAGTATTCCTCACCTTTGTTGCGAGAATGAGTTTGTAAACATTTTCTAACTTTCAGGGGCCATTGCAGAGTTTGAGCGTCACCAATCACGCTAACATGCTTGTTTTATCATTTCTGTATTCTGATTTGGTCACTAAGAGCTGCTTTTACAATATTTTGTATGAGGTTTGTATGTGAGTTCCTTTGTTCGCCAGAGGAGTCTTCGTTTCACCTACTGTGATCACCCAGAGTCCTCGTTTCTGCTCTACCCGATTCTTTTGATTCCTATGGTGACTTTTCCGAAATAATGATTGAACTCAGCTCTTTTTCTGTATTTAATAAAGTTCAAGAATCCAGGTCGTTTACAAGGTGCATTCCAAGGAGAGAACGGGCAATGCGTCCGTTCGTCACTCGCGCAATCTCACCTCTCTCCTTTTACATTTCAAAAGTCCCACCAAAACCTCCTATCTTTGGCCCAGCCCCGCTCCATCCTGAGTGGACCTGAGCCGGACCTATCTGTTTTACAGCCATTGTTTCAAGCCCTAAATGTTGTGTGTGTGTGTGTGTGTGTGTGTGTTTGTGTGTGTGTGTGTGTGTGTGTGTGTGTGTGTGTGTGTTTGTGTGTGTGTGTGTGTGTGTGTGTGTGTGTGTGCGTGTGTGTGTGTGGTGTGATACAACTTCATCAAACAATATAATAGAAGGCAATAGTGCAAATTATCTCAACAAGGGCAAGACTAATTTTACTCCAATCTGGAACAGCTCCTTATACTACTTAGCTAAAACTTCAATTATAATTACGGCTCAATGTCCTGCACGGTTTACGCCCAGCTTAGTGATGTTCCATGTCCAGTGAGATGTGTCCACCGGGTGCACACACAAGCCCCCTCCTCAGGCCAGTCCTCATGTTGGGACCCAGCTGTAACGTACTAGGCTACATCTTGATCCTTGATGTTATATCACCCATGAGAGCATTCTGAACCATTCATGTTCTGTATTGTCATTTGTGACCTTTGAGGAGACTTCAACAGGAACAATCGGAGAACATGGCTCCAAGGGGCCGTTGGACTTAGTAGACTTTTCAGAATAAAGCAGAAATAAGTTGTACAAAAATTAAACATTGACTTTAAATAAACCTTTCATGTCCATTTAAGTTTGCTTTGTTAAGATAATGGACCATACATTATAGGTAGATTACATTAACATCAAATCATTAAGTGGATGAAGATGCCATACATATGTAAACAAGTATTCATGTTATTATTTATTCTTTATATATATAAATTAAAGTTTGGATATAACTCAAAAGGTTAAGCGTTTTATCTGTTCTTATTTTCTTTGCTATCTGTTTATCTCGTTTATATTGTCAACATAAATGACACCAAAGTGCACCCTGAGTTTCAACAAATAAGATCGCCCAGTAACCAAATATTACTTACCGAGAACATGTTTTATTTTCTTTATTTGTATGTTTGTTTGTTTCCGGTAATATTTCTGCTCATGTAATAGAAGTCTCTTTAGTGGTGTTTTTCACAGTTTATTCAAAGCATTGAAAAGTATCACCACGACACACTCGGATATGTGCACACTGGAGGAGTCCTTATGTGAAGCCACTGTTCTTGCACCTGAATTGTTTGGATGTTATTAAAATTTACCTCTCTTGTTAGACCATGTTCGCTTTTTGAATTAACCCATACCACATCCAATATTTTCTTCAATTACCCTTTGTCAGCTTAGTTTCAAAGCCTATGTGTTCAGCTGTTTAAACTTAACACAGAGGTTGCTTAATCACAAAATCGTAGCTAATTTAAAGGTTTTCTCTTCCACTGAGAGGCAAAAATAGGTCACCAAAATGCTGGCTACATTCATTGCTTTCACAAAAACATTTCAGTTTTGTGTTTCCTCTCATGTAAACATACTTTATCATGGTTCAAAAACTCCCTGTAGCCATATACACAAACAACACTCCACATTGCAGTGGCATTTCGTTGTGGCGGTATCCTTCTCTGCCATTGCTCGCGGACAGTAATTTGGTAAACTAGGATGATATTTTATACAAAGATGTGGCATGGTCAGTGGCCCAGTGGAAGGGTCTGCCGGTTTAGCCTGAGTTACTGCAGGGGAAGCTGGATCTGACAGCGCTGAAATGAATACCTGACAGAGCAGAAGTGATATCAGCAGGGACTGGGAGGGCTGAGCTGTCACTGTGCTTTGTGCCCAGGGGACTTGCTTAGCTATGACACATCCACCCAAGCCACAGCAGACACAACATAACGAATAGAAACTGCTTATTTACTGGTTTAATGACAGAGCTGATCTATTAAACTGTGTCACTTGGTCAACTCTTTTGGTCAGTTTTCTCACTCAACATATAAACAGCATTGTTCAGTATGCACCTAAAGATGTTTTTAATTCAATTTACTTCAACTTGCATTGAAAGATCTATATGGGGCATTGTAATTCTCCCATAGAGACAAAGATCACCCCTTTAAGTAGCACTTACATACACCAGACGTTACAATTTTGCACTTAAAAATTGTTGACAAATTGTACAGAAGGATTTGTTGATATCGAATTCAAAGTCTGGTTCTTTTACATTTTAACAAAAAATAAATACTTTTTAAAAAATGACAAAATGTTAAAACTGGGCCAACTAAAAGTGGCAAGAGTTGAATTGGTTACTCTGACACCCTCAATAAATTGGATTGGTTGTGTGTTGCTGTGCTAACCCGAACTTTTGGCTGTACAAAGTCATAAGTTATAGCTCTGTGTCCATGACTTTAATAATAAGGAGGGACAGAGAAATGTATTAATGACAGCATACTTTTCAAAGAATGAGAAAAAAATTTGATGTAAAATTAATAAAGACAGCTTACATGGGTTTTGTATTATTATTACCTGCCCATTTGTTCATAGTGGTCAACAGAGAAACCCATTATGTTGTATAAAGTTTTAGAAATGTTACTGTATAAGGAGTGCACCTATTGTCAGACTAGCAGTATAACACTAAATTAGATTCTGAGATCAATTCTGATGAGGCCTCCAAACAATTCACCAACTTTAATTAAACTATAGAGATGGCTCTTGTTTTCAGATGTGCGCGCCACTTTGCATCTATAATGTGCCGCTTTACAGCAGACTTCAAAGCTAATTGGCTAATTCCTGCTGCCCTTGTCATTATATTGCTGCAAAATAAAATTATGAATTCAAAAATGTATTTTGTATTCAAAGTAATGAGAATAAACACACAGGAGAGCACATTTTGCTACTGACTATTTATTTTGCGGACAAACCAAGAAAAATATGGAGGATTTCCAATGAAACACTTGTTTGTTTTGTTGTCAAAGAAAAGACATTTATAACCACAATGATAATGATATCTATGAAAACATGGTGACTCTGGTCATGCTGGGCAGCTCCCAAAAACAAATCACATCACAAGCAACTGGTGGGACAAGGACGGTGTGTGAGGTCTGACCCAGGGAGCCGTGGGTGGGCTTTAATGAGGCTAGCCCCATCAAAAGTAGCTTTAATGTTATTTTACACATTTTCCACAGGAACCATAATAAAATCAATTGTAAATTCATTCCAACCTTTGTGGTGCTAGCCCCATTGTCAGACACTAGCACAATCATCACAGTAACACTGTAAAGATGAGGTGTGTCAAAAACCTTCCCTAGATTCCATGAAGTGGGTATAAAATATGAACTTATAGTGATAGAAACAGTTTGAACATACAGAGAGGGATATCAGACATAATAATAAAGTACTAACAATTAAATGTATTACTGTACATAGGGGCTCCTATGGCACTGCATGTGCTCATCTATCTTCAAGGATGTCCCACTCTTCCTAGGCATTTCCTCCAAAGGGAAGAAACACAGAGACTGATACCAAAACATATCCAATTTTACAGCAGGCAGACAGGTCCAAATGGATCATACGTCATCGTCATACAGATTAACAAAAATCTTTACAAAATATGACCTTGGTCATGTAATATACAGAGGAGATAATAAAAAGGATTCTGTTCTTTTTTCTGTACAAATGACAAACATCACACAACAACAACATCAATATATTTACTCGTCTTCAGACACAATGTGGTGAGCACCTGACAGGAAGTGAGTTCAAACCAAGTGAGTCAGCTGACAGAAGTGTGCTGTGTTAAAAGGGCTGAAGCCAGTGTGTACTGGCCGGAGGGACGTCCAGCCAAACTGAAAGAACTTGTCAACAAGGCGAGCCAGGCAAATATCTTGACTTCTAAATCGAACGCTTGTAACCATTTAACAGCATTTAAATGTAAATAAATGTATTTTGAGCACTCATTTTCTTTCTCCTGCAGATGACTGACATGGCACTGGCTTGTACACCAGAGGCCTTAAATCCTACGTACAGACAAATGAACTAATGATCTCCAATGTAAACACAGGTATCACACTGTCCATCCATGTTAAAACCTACCTCTCAATACTTTATAAAGCTTTCACGCAACAAATCGTCCTTCCAGCCAATGCAATCGAGTGCAACCCATTGTCAAGATACACCACTCGCTCATAAAAAATGTACAAAACACTGGCCTCTAACCACAACACAAGGAACCGACAACACAGATTACGTTTCGAATGGTTTAACCCCTTAGGACAAGCCACCTGTGCTTTTAAGTGAACCTAATCTTGTGTTGTTTTCTTGGCTGTGTGGCAGATGAAGATTAAACCATTTGAGAAGATATCTGTGTTTCTGTTCCCTGGGCGAGTTAAACAGATGCTATCAGTAGTGTGTGAGTGTTTCAGCCATCGAAGCCACGTTGTCCCGCGTCTTGTGTCATTGGGTCTGGAAGTGCTGTGGAGACGCGAACGTGACCCGGTGCTGCCCCCTTAGTCATGTGACCTCAGTCATGGACGCCGAATGGTTCTGCAAAGACACGACAGGAATGGAGAGGGAGACGGAACGGAAAGGAAAGTGCAAAAGGGTCAAGATGGAAGGTAAAGGAATAGAGGGTGAAATCAAAGTCAGTGTTAGCAGAACGTAGCGGCATTTTAGAAAAGAGAGGTGTTGATTTTAGAGCATGTGTCATCTCTGTAAAAAAAAAAAAAATCTCTGTAAAAAAAAAAAAAAAATGATGTAATTGATGATGATGATGATGATGAAAATTGTAAATAATAAAAACACGAGGTAGGACAAAAAAATTAAATGAAAAGACAGGAACCAATCAAAAAAAAAAAAAAAAGCACGCCGATTTAGAGCAAGAAAGGAAGACAGGATGAAAAGAAGGACATTAAAAAGAAAGAAAAATAGACACACAGTTATATTTAGTTATGCTGTTTGGAAGTAAAAAAAAACAAAACAAAACATCAACACACAAAAAACACAACACATTCAAATCAAATTAGCAGTGAGTAGCATCCTTATTGCATTTTTCACCTATAGCGCACTGGTTCTCAAACGTTTCCCTTCAAGTACCTCAACAAAGATCAGATCTAAAACAGAACTATACTAAGGATACTTTGGGGCTAAACCAGATCTAAAATAGGACTACACTATTGCTATACTATTCCAAACATGGACTAACCCAAAAGAGGACAAAAATGTATATAAACTGCATAGGAAGGATTTTCTTTTTGTTGTTGTAAATAATATGAGATAGCGGGGGGGAAAAAAGGCACACAATTTCAATATTATTCAATGAAAGTAAGGAAGGGTTAATGAGCTTGCAAAAACCTTTAATTCACTACTTTACAGTTAGATTTAGGTGTTGCCATGTTTAAACTGCATTCCACTAACTAAGCCTGCACTATAAAAACAATAACGTTAAATTATTTCAAATTGCTTGAATAAAGAATGTTATCATGATTGATGAATGAAAACAAGCTTGCTTATTTATATATTTTTTGGTTGTCTTTTCTTAGTCTAATAAGATTTGTTTCTATTATTTCAAGTGGAATATTTTAAGTCAACATGTGCTAAAATCAAGATGAAGATCAAGTGGTTTGAACTCATTTACTTTCATTGTTTTATTGGATCACATTTCCCTAAACCAGACAAACACTATCTCAACATGAACTTTCTAAATCTACTTTTACGCCACATATCCACAGGGGGCAGCAGAAGTAATTGGGGGCAGATGTTGCTTATGACATAGATAGCAGATTAAGCAGGCTGGGTCAGATGCATGTGGTTTACCTGTGCGCTGAGGGTCTCCAGGGGGCTCTCCACTCGAGGGAACGTCATGAGGGGCAGGCCGCGGTATTCCTCTGGCTTCTGTTTACCCGCTGCTCCGTGCACGCCTTTGAAGTTGTTCACCACACACACTCCCTGAGGAAAGACACGCAGCTGGGTCAGTGGAACGGTATAGGCTGGGGAAAGTGAGGTGGCAATGCAAATGACATACCAAACTCATCCTATAGCTTGAAGCAAATTTAGCACAATATTCTCTTTATTCAGGAAGTTGCCACGGGCGCTGCCGTTATCATTCCGGTTGTGTGATTTTGCATAGGGTTGCCAATCTCTAAGCTTTACATACAGACGACAAAGCCGTTTTCAAGCCACCCAGGGAAACGGTGTTTGTTGATTTGTGCACTTAAACTTTGGACATTTTTCTCAAATTAACCTACTTTGTATAATATTTTAGCAGCAAGACTTTTCTCTAGTTCTTTATTGAAATTAATGAAATTCCCGCATGACCGGAAATGCAAATCACGGAATGTGTAGGTACATTACAAAACAAGATTTATGAATTTTTCATAGTTACATTGACTATTCAGTTAGCTACAGCTATAACACTGAAATTATAATTTGGAGTCCTTTCAAACATATGATATTACCTTGTTCAATTTAATAATTTTATGTTGGTATAAAGAAATACAGAACACTATATTTACGTTAATTGGAAGAAAGAAAAAGATGCCTTAAGGTGACGTCAATGTTTCTGGTTATTCCATTAGAAATATGGTAATATTCTATCATAAAGATCTAAAGTTATCTGAACTGAGTTCTCTGAATTGTATGTACAAGAACAAACAGAAACCAGCTTGTGGCGCTCAGGCCAAAAGATGGTCCTGGAAACAAATAAAGTATTTTGTCTATTGTCTAATACAATTAAATTGTCTGTCTAAATGGATGAAATGAATAACATCATAAACAGTAACTGTACAAAACAAACAATAATATAATTTAGATTCTAACACTTGGCAGTAGGACAGCGCCTCCTGACAGCGCCTCCTGTCAGCACTTCCTGTGTGGCTCTGCTTTCCTCATTAGAGTGTGTTGTAAATAAGACTCTGTTAGAAATTAACTGCGTGTTTAACATTAGAGACACGGCCCGTGCTGCCTGCCTGGACTGGATAATCAAAGCAGCCGGGGGGAGGGTCTCTCCACTGGCCAGTCGTGCCCTGAGGCAGAGTGCACAGATGAACGTCAAGCGAAAGAGGGGAAGCTCAAGCTCCTATATGGGTCACTGAACAAAAGAAAGTGTCAAATTACACAGAAAAACATATCTATTAATTAGTTATTTTGTTTTTTTTTTCTGTTTTTTTTTTTCTTTTCTTTTTTTTTGCTTACATTTCTGAACTTTAGTCCGGTTCAAATAGTTTTCGTCCCATTTCAAGACAAAACTAAATTTGTCAAAAGGAATCACTTTTACTTAATAAGGGTGCTCTATGTATCTTCTGGTGGTGGGATGGCCAACTACTTGTGCCCATGGAGATATTATTGCTATATTAAAGTAAATATTTTCGGTGTAATCCCTCATTTTACAATATATAAGTAAAGGAATCTAAATGCATTCCTCACTAAACACAAACTTCCTCAAACTGGCTCTTTCTCTCCTCTGAGCGCAGATCACCTTCTGACTTGTCTCTGAAAACTCGAGCGTACGGTGCAGAGTTTTTGCAGACACAACCGCACAATCCCATGTCAAGTTGTCATTTTTATAAATCTGAAAATTTTACGTTACGTTTGGACCGAGATTTGTATGCATGCAGGCACACTTTATAAATAAGACCCCTGATCTGTGGTGTGGCCAGTTCACTACAAAAAAATAAAATAAAATACAATTTAATTGAATGAATACAAGATACTGTGGAACATTCCAGGCTAAGCAATAACGGCTTCATGGAGAAACAAGCAGCAGTGGCGGACCCCCTATCAGAAACATTGCATGTAGTGCAACCTTTATCTAAATAAACCAAAAAAGGCCATCAACATATAATTTAGGGTTATTTTAGTCCTACAAACTGAATTACTCAAATAAAAATTACTATTCTGATTTTCCAGTTCATGTAGATTTTAACGAACATTTCCAAAATAGTTCTGCTGGTTTAGTTAAAAATGTAATGTTTTGGGTTTTTTTTTGTGCTGCTGATATTCAGTTTGTTTTTGCAGTTACATTTTATTTTATTACAGTTTAGACACTGATTAAACTAGAATACTTTGATCTCTGGCAAAACAACCTATTCCACCTGCAATCAATAATTTATAAATATTTTCTTATTTTGTTCCGTAAGTTAGTGGCGTCAGTGTGCAATTGGAAATCTTAACAAAACATATTGATGAGAGAACACGTTCTTTTTTTTTTATTTCCAAAGGTTATGCCAAATGTTCATGGACAGATTTTGTTGAAGTTGTTTTCCTTCTCTCAGTTCTTTTATTCTCTGCTGGCAAAGGCAAAGTGCACAAATTGATGACAAAAAGGATTGTTAGTCGCAGTTTCGATATTGTACCACCAAAACGTTTTTAGATGACAAATGCATTCTTTCTGCTTTGGTGGTAGTTTCGTAAATGAAATAAATCTTTGTTTTTGTATGCAGCAGCCCTATTTCTAGGATGACATCTGGAATGTCTGCCACTACATATTTTCATATGTGCAATATGGTTTGAAAAATGATACAACAGAAAACAGATGGATGCTGTGCAACAATATAGGATTTAGTTTATGAGATAAATTTGTTTTGGCTAAAAACTATTTGGTAGGAATATATGTTTTCATGCTTTTTTGTAATGAACCATAGACATGCAATCGGATTCATACCTTTTGCTCCATGCTAAAATCTGTTTGGGGTCCCCATATTGTGACTGACCAACACACTTAAAGGTGCACTATGTATAACTTTCCCTGCTTGTCTCCTTGCAGTGTTAATTGCTTTGACTTGGATTCTCCACAGAACTGATGATCATTTTGCAATGAACAGTAGAAAACACATTTAATTCAAATTATTGAATTTCATTGTCAGTTAGGCGCTCTCTCGGTTGCTCTCTATGTTACATCTGCCTAAAGCCAAAACATATGGCCATCCCTCACAGCGCAGTATTCAGAACAATTTGTTGGTTAAATTGAGTATTTTACATATCTTAAAGAGCAAACAGAATTCCGATCAAACCAATTTTTGCTTTTATTTTTACCTGAAAGCCAGGAAAGTTATGCATTACAAAGCAGAGGATGTATATATAATAAATCACTTGTCGAATCTAGTAATAGAGGATGCATATAAACTCCAGGATAGAATATAACAACCAAGATAAAATAAATTACTGTTTGAATCAAAGCAATCGTCCTATTTCTAGTCTTAAATCTTTCATTCTCGTCGTCCACAGACAGTTCATCCAGAGTCCACTCAACATTCTTCCCTTTTGTCCTGTACCTTGTCTACACTTCCAGCTCAGATTAGACCCACACCATTCTAAATCTCCAAAAGCTTCTCACAATAATCCCTCTATATCTCCGGATAAAATCTTGTCGGGGAATCACTCGCAGTTTATATTGGTTACATCACAGAGTCCCATTCTCCATTGGACCACTACGGGGATCTGCGCCATTTTTTATCTCAAGACTCTCTGTACCAATTAACGCACCTCCCGATAGTAGTCCATCACTTGTCCACCGTGTCCCGATGACAAGCCTTTAATAAGCTCGATTGGCAACATAAGGTCACTGTGTGAGTTATACGCCAATGGATTCGCTTCACGGTTTGCTGGTAATACGCTAAAGATGAGAAGGTTCAAAAGTGCTGAGGCTATGATTGACTTTCGGATGTCCATCTTTCCCCAGAGATCACTCACTCAGCCCATGTCAATTTTTATTACCCAATCATTGGAAGCTTATAACCTTCATTAGAGAACCTCCTTGGATCTCCCTCATAACTCAAGGACGAACCTCTCCTCTCCAATTGAAATTTGCTGGTAGATTGCTTAACTTGTCCATCTCGATTGCTAATTTAGGCAAGAATTGGAATCTTATGCTAAAACTAGACTCTAAAACTAGAGTAGATCGTCTCCATAGCTTCCATTATAACCTTGATTGTCCAACCCAATGACTTCAACCCTCCACTAGAGCTGTCTCCAAGAATCCCACGACAGTCACCAATCATTGTTCCACATTTCATTGTCAAGGTTCAAATTCCGTGCCAGTGAGCAAAGGAATACGGGTCTAAGTGGTAAATCACTTTAACCTTAGACAGTCCTTGAATTGAATGCCATTTATGGGTTCCATGCTGAAAGTGTTCCGATCACCAGACAAAGGATTCAAACTAATAAATAGCAGACAAGGTAGGTGTATTGGTGATGATGTCAAGAAGACACTAGTAAACTCAAACATACTTTTAAAAATCCGGCTCCCGGGGTTAGGTCGCAGCAACAATGTACGGTTCTTTGTCAGCCTGAGCATTGTAGGATCAATTGCCCCGATGATTCGTTTAATTTACATATTTCATTAAAAACACATGCATGAAGACTTGTGGCACTTTTTTTCCGGTCGGACCTGCCGCAACGAGAGCTCAACAGGGGAGAGAGGGGCGTGTTTTAAACTCACGAGTGTGACAGGGAAGAGTTTTGTTGTGTGAAAGAACACGGTGTCTCGAGAGGCAACTCTAACCATCGCAACTGGCACGCCGCACACCCCAGTCCCTGCGTCCTCGGCCCACCACCGCGGGCCTCTGCGCTCCCCCACACAACAACTCTGCTTCCCAGTCACACTTGTACGTATAAAACACGCCACTCTCTCCCCTGTTGCGCCTTGAAACAGCCAATACATTCATGGAAACAGCACGGAGGACCGGGATTACGTTATAATAATCTGTTGTGAAACAAAAAGTCCGCGATGACAAGGAGGCCAAAGTGAAAGGCACACGGAGCCAACGCCGCAAAATGACAAAATGCAGAGCCACCGCTCAAAACACCAGGGCTCACTGGTCCCACCCAAAATAACGTTTTACAAACAAAAGTCTTATTTTAAGTGACGTGACATAAACGCAAATTAATTCATAGCTACTGTAACTGCTAACAAACAAATGTAAATTCGTTTTTTATTCTTTATATACAAACAGTTTGGACTGAAGTGAAGCGTTGCTGTTTTGGAGACAAACTTATGTGAAATTAAGAATAAAATGTTATATTTTAAGCAAAAACTCCTTATTTGTTATTTATTCATTTATTTATTACTATGAACTATGCTTTTAAATGGTTTACGGAATGTACAAAAAAATTGACCGATTAAAAAGAATTGATAGATTACTCGATTACGAAAATAATTGATAGCTGCAGCCCTAATCGTGATATCCCTACTCATCACTTGTTAAATATTATTACCCCAAAATAGAAGTGCCAAACGTCAATTACCCTGTATAAAATGTCAAATATAAATACTATAATTCCATCACAGCAGAAACATGCTGTTTATTCTCGCTTTTAGGGAGAAAAAAGGAGGCCATTAAGTCTGCTGCTCTGCATGGAGTGATCAGTAATCATCATAATACATTGTAATGGTTTGTTAATGAGCAAATAACATTCTTAGGATCAAACTCTGTTAGGCTGTTCATTTCTAATAAAGTGCACAGTGGAGTATGCAGATTTCTCAAGGCGTAAGCAGGGGAAATCTTGTACTTTATTTATATTAATGCTGGCAGGCTCTGGGATTTTCTTCTTTGCTTGGGAGAACCAGTCTAGTCGGCACTATTTATTCCTTTGTTAAAACATTTATTTTAACAAGGCACATAACAGGATTGCCTTTATCCTTTTTCTGAGGATATAACAGTTCAGAAATAGAACTGTTCTAGTAACTCCACTGGCTAAGAATCTCAAACTAAACTTATGTGGTTTTACAAGGATGCAGGTGAAACTGTTCCCCTGATATTGAACCCCAAATGTCCACCCGGAGCTAGTCTAAAACTCTTCCCCTTTCTGTGAACTTCTCCCAGCTCTTCAAAGGGACAAGTGTTGAAGAAGGCTGAACCTGTGTGAACCATCGGCCAAAGGTGAGTAAGCGAACAAGGTTTTGGACATAAATGCAGTGCAGAAGGTGAGTGGATTTGTGAATACAATTGATTAATGTACATTTTGAATATGTATAAGAAGAGTAGGGAAGAGGATATAATTTTACCAAAGACTAATTTCACAATGCATAGATTTCCCTAGTTTAACTATTTAGATGATTTTTTTGGTTTACTTTCTGGTTGGACATGGGCAGCAGATAATTCCACTGTTACTAAGCAACCAGAGGAAAGGCCAAAGCAAGTCTTGTTTACTTAATAGTTATGCTGCGTTCAGGTGTCCTCGGAGGTCGCAACCTGGACCTCAAAAATATATTTTCTCCAAGTTACTGCTTTCCAGCATATGTCGTAAAAACTGTGGGCAATACATAACAGTGTAAGGACGGTAACAACTCAAATCAAACAATAAAACTCAAGACGGTGCTCAAATTACATCTGCAAGTTATGAATAAACATTTGAGTGCGAACTTTTGCTTGTTTTCATTAACTCTGTGTAGACGTTAGCAACATCAGCACAACAATGCATTTATAATTACAGAGGCTCAACAGCAGAACAGAAGCATGTTCACAATTCTTCTTACCAAAAACAGAGCCACCGCAGAGCCCAGTATGAACCCGGCTACCACGTCGGAGCAGTGGTTGCGGTACTCGGAGACGCGGTTGAGTCCTGTGAGGAAGGCTGTGCACAGCGTCCCCAGGCACAGCACCGGTTTGGCCAGGCGACTCGACTTGGTTTTGATGGTACTCGTGATGTACATCTGAGAAGAGAAACATTACCTTTTATTTTATTTTAGATCCCATCACATCCTGTTGCAATTGCACAGGAGCACTGACCAAAACTATGTCATAATCTTACATCAGGCGAAAAGAATTCCAACAAAACAAAGGGTTTTTCACTGTGAATAAAATATTATAGAGGCAAGCTGAGAACTGGGTGATTTTTAGGGTTTTTACAAACTACGAACTACATTTGAATCTTTGAGTCCCATTCAGCCACAGTCCTCCAGATAATCCAATTAACTTTCTTTGGGGTCAAGTAAAAGCTTTCTCCAAAATACCTCTCCAGCACAGCCCCGTTCCTTGAATTTTATCCCCTTTAACTGCTTTTCAATACTAAGAAAAAGGTTTAGTATATTGTATTGTATAGGTATACATTTTTAAATACAGCAGAATAAACCTTTGTGACATGGATCCACCTTTTTCAAATCAAAAACAAGTTATTTCAGAATCAGAATCTACTGCATATTTGTGACCACAGTTGTATTGCGCACATATGCAAATCAAACAAGAGCTTTACGATATGCACAGCATTTTAAACAGAAAATTGTAGGACATCTTTAAAAATGTGATAGACCATTTGGGGTCGGCTGCAAAGTTAAACCGTAGAAGTGTTGAGTTGGACATGTCTGCCTGTTATCACTTCCTCACACATTGGCAGAATTTATGACACAAAGACATAAAAAGAGCTGTGTTCGTGTGCCTGGTGAAGGTTTAGTGCTTTGACATTTCTCCAGTCTAATATCACTTTAATATGGCCACCAGTCCCAAAGCTGTCAAAGGAATCGACACTTTTACCAAACAAGTATATTAAGTATGTGAACATTTGTTTTAAAATGGAAAATCAAAGATACATGACATTTAAAGTACATTTATATTTAAAGTGAAGTTCTTTCTACCTTGCAGCCTTGGTATTTCCTACAGTGTAACATAAAACAATGAACCCCCAGGCCTTGGGTGTCTATTAATTTCTCTATAAATAATTCCAACAGAGGGCGCAAGGATAGAATCCCAACGTAATAAAAAGGTAGCTGCTACTGTGAAAGTTGTATTTATATTGTAGGCACATGATCAGAACAAGATCGATGATGGGTATAGAGTTTTTTTGACAACTCTACAATGGAAAGAAAGATGAACAAAATGAAGCATAAAAAAAACATCAACATTCTAAAATGTAAGGAGTTCGAGATTGTCACAGGTGTGGGGATTTTACTCATTTAGAATGTGCACAAACAATGATAATACGTTTTGTGTTGTAAATGTCGGCTTAAATTCCAGTCATTATGCAGAGACTGAGAGAAAACTTCAACTATTAAGTTAATTATTAAGTTAGTAATCGGCAGATAAGACATGACAGGCCAATTCGCGGTTAGATTATTCTAGACCTTACACTATTTGTATGTAAATCCTTGAAATATAACCTAATAGAGTGAAGAATTATGCTTAGTCATATGGATAGACAAGGCCTGTATTCCAGTCATCGCGATGAATCTTAAGAACAGATATTGTAAAATATATTGTGGCTTTTAAAATACACTATGAATGAAATTTGCTCATTTACAGGAAAAAAGCCAGGTATCCCAACTTTAACTTAGTTTTCATTCAAAAGCATTGACCTTGCGTGACCTAGCAGCTTATCGGATTACTCCATGGCTTTTTTATGAAACACGGCTAGAAGTGGATTTAGTTTATCACACACCAGAACATGTTTCTACACACTTATTACTTACTGTGAGGTACACTGCTGAGTACACACTGAGCGAAGCATCCTTAGAAGGGAAGGAGCGGCGGGCGTACTCCACCACCACAGGGTTGCCAGTACAGATGTTGCCGTTCATGATGAACTGGTGGTTGAAGCGGCATTCTGTTCCGGTGTAGTTGGGTTTACAAACGGACAGGAAGTAGGGTGAGAGCCCCCCTGTCACCACCTGGCCCGCGTTTACAAAGATGTCCGTGGCAAAGAGGCCAAACGCGAAAACACCTGAGGGACAAACAGATACACATTATGAGACTTCTTAAGTAACTTGCTTCCGTTTCGCATTATGCCCTCGTGCGGCTCAAATCCGGGCTAAATTGGTGTGTGCATTCACATTTCCCACTGCCCTCACCTCATCTCCCTGTTGTCATTAGGCAAAATGAAAGCCAGAATATCTGATGCTAACAAGACGACAAACCCGATTGCCTGTCTGAGTCGAAGAATATGTGGGGCCATTCATGACATTAAAAAAATGTCATAGATTGATCAAAAGATAAGATTTTAAGTACAAAACTGAAAAATAGGTGAGGGTGGAGAATCAAAACTCCACTGTATGTACTGTGAGTGACATTTTGGGTGGAATGAATTTACACGTCAAATGAAAGCTTCAGCTTTATCATGAATGTATTGAATGTTTGTTTCCTGTCTTTTTTGCATCCTTGCTATTTGTCTTTTTATATTTTATGTATGTCTTATGACTGTTGAATACATATTTTCAGGGCCCGAGCAGAAAAGTGTGAGTTCTACCTGTTGAAGCTTTTGGGGGCAGTAAAAGAAATTTAAATATAATACAGTATTGTTAATGTGCATTTTTGGTACAATGTAGAGAGAACATGACCCAAATCTCATGTAATGGTCTGTTGCAAAAGCTGTACATTTTACGTTTGAATACATCTTATCGAAATGCAATAAAAAGAGCTTTTTCATTTAGCGTGAGTTCTTGAGGAATATCGTCTCAGACAAAACCACAGTTCGCTGCATACAAATGAAGAGACACTTTGCAATCTTTAAGCACTTTGATAGGTACGACAGCAGTACTCAACAACAGAAATGGTAAGACCAACCCTCATCAACTCCTGATAATGTTTCTACCATCGTACACTTTGTTCACCTTTGATTCAGACTTTTGACCAGACTTCAGAGGTGACTTGGACTCAAATCCAACACGAGTCACTATTTTGATTATTTGAGACTTGACTTGATAAAATGGACTAGGACTTGGGACTTTTCTTGGATTTAAAGGCCAATGACTCGGGACTTGACTTGGGCTTGAGCCCTGTGACCTGAGCAAACAAGTGGTTTGGAGTTCAGACTTTGGGTGAAGAAATGTTACCTTTTTGTTTGTTAAATGGCAATGATAAAAAGTATATTGTTCCGTGTTCAGAATATTATTTTTATGAATTGAATTGAATATTAAACCAGGAAAGTCCTATTGAGATTCGGAGAATCTAAAAGAGACTCCCTTCTCTTTTAGAAGGGAGTCCTGGTGACGAAGCATTGACAACACAACCCATAATATTGAAAGTCTTGTATTTGTTTTTATGAGGTCATAAAATAAAAAATCTAAATTGTTCAATATGAGGGGACAAATGTATTATTTGTTGGGTATATACAGCACTTTTTCCTAGGGTGCATTTCTGTAATTGTTTGCATGTCAATATCAAGCCCAAACAAAACCAAAATACTACCTGCAGGCAGAGGAGCGCACAGGAATCTTTTTCACTGAGACTTATCGTATGGGGTAAGTGAGTGCCAATTAGCCTGATGCAGCCAATTGTCCGCAGATTAGTTTAACAAGAACCCAATGAGATAAACTCTCCTCTTTAGCTTGGGGCATTGATTACACATCACACTGAGTTAAATCCCAGAAGGACGGGAACACATTTTTTCCCCTTTTCCACATGAAATTTAAATGCGCTAAGCAGTTACTTACCAGATAACAGATAGAAGCTAGCGGCTAAACAAAATAAAGTTGTATGAATGATTATGCTGACACTTGGGAGGCTCACCAACCCCAACCACTGTCCGCGTTTGCATTCCCACTACTGTGAAATATAGCTACTGATTATCTGGACTGCTTAGCCATGAAATTACTCTGCTTTGTATTCTCATCTACAGGAGGTAGTGGGGGGGAGGGGGTGAAGGGCAACGAGGAGAGCAGAGGAGAGAGAGAGGACTAGAAACTTCAATGATCCAACAAATTTGAGAGATTGTGGCCAAACGAGATGGAATGGTAATTCTGTTGAAGAACTACGGCCTTATGAATTTCCGATGAGCGGTTTAAAATGCAGTGGTGATTGTGTCAAAAAGGCCAGGATGGTAGATTCACTTCGAGCAAAAGAGTGCAAGTTGTAAAATTGTAAAGAAAAATAAATACATTTAAATTAAAAAAGGACACAAATAAATTGTAACCCTAACGAAAAACACTGAATTCATGAATGTTGCTTTAAGAATTTGGTAACTAAATTCTCATCCTGCTAAAAAGGTAAACACAAGTATTTTTTTTCTGGTTGAGGGTCCGCTACCTGCTCATCTCTATGGAGATGCTTTACCTGGAGTGTGTCATAATATGGCATTAAACTCATCTCCATGGAGACAAGCACCAGGCCAAGTGATAGGTCAAATATGTGGAGCTGTAATCCAATAATAATATGACTGTTTTTAAAGATTGTTTTCCACTAAACAAGACGGTGTAATCCCTCATTTGTCCAAGAGTGTTCCATTGCAGATTAAGATTCAGTTGTAGTCATCTGGACACTGGGCTGCGCGAGCCCTGCCCGCCGGCCATTTGTTTGCACTGTTTTAACTTTCACCTGAAGCTAATCTTCTTTGTTACCACAACAACCCTGTAATGCAGGCATGTCCAAACTACGGCCCGGGGGCCAAATGCGGCCCTCAGACCAATTTTTGTTGGCCCGCCGGTTTCTTGCTAAGTTGGTCCAGACAACAAAAAGTAGTACTTTTTACAGAAAATTTCAAGCATTTTGATGTTATACCAACTTAGATTAATGTTCCAAGTCTTATTAAAAGGTGTGGAGTAATGATTCACTTCATTGTTGGGTTGTCTGTGGCCCTCTGCTCCGTATAAGTTTCAAAATGCGGCCCCCTGTGAAAAAAGTTTGGACATCCCTGCTGTAATGGATCGTATGAATCATATTGTTTACTGACTGCAGCTACCTCCTCACTGACGAGTACCTGATTACCATTTGAATGGCCTGAGTTGATCCCCCATGGCTTCAAAATACTGTTGTAACCGGTAAATGTAACCTTAAACCTCCATTTCTGTTTAAAGAGGGATTCTCCTTTTTTTTTTTTTTTTTTCAAATAACAATATGGCCTCCTTAACTCTTTCAAACCATCTTTTCTCCCTGCTTAGAATCATCACCACACTGTCCTCAAGAGAGTGGTTTGTGGCTTTAAAATGAAGACCCAGAATTTACGTGCCTTCTGTGCTGATAAAGCCGTTTGTGTAGTTGTGTCATTAGTCTTACCTATATAACGCTCTTTGCAACTTTCTTCACAGCATTGGATTGAATATACTTAATTTCTGTTTTTGAGTAGGCCTCTTGTCTTTAGGGTAAACTAGTTTTTTTTCTAAAGCTAAAGTGTTGCCCGGTTTAAAAGTAAACAGGAATGTGCTGCCTAGTTTTTCAGACGGTCCAGACACATAATGGATAGAGACGCCATTCCTTCTTTCTTCTGTTTCCCTTTTGTCCTGTTTTTTGGCTCTTTTAACTTTGTTTAGAGCCCAGGCGGGGTCACCACAGGCTGAGAGAGCATTCCGGATATATTTTTCCTCCTTCCTCTCACCCTCTGAGCTGTGTTGGCCTGAGCTAATCCCACCCGCTAGGATTAGCATCAATTCCGGCACTAAACAGGTACTCATCAGTGATGAAGGAGCTGCAACCAGTAACAAAGGTTTCTATGGCCAATTACAGGGCATAGGGGTAGGGTAACAAAGGATATTAGTTTAAAGGAAAACTTAAAACAGTGCAAATAGATAAACACAACAATAAATAGTTCTGCATGTTCTTCCTGTGTCTGCTCCGGTTTCCCCTACCACTAATAAAATAGGCTCCTCCCCTCTGGGGCCAGGACTCCTTCATAATGTAGTAACATATTGTAAATTACACTATCATTAAGGTTATGGTACACTCTATTGTCCCCTTATGGAAATTTGCCCTCTGCCCTCTGCCCATCTTGAACTAGTCTTGGTCAGGGCCTTAGCTGGAGGATTATACATTTTGTGTTATAACTAGCCACTCAGCAACCATTCTGCAAAACGGTTGGTATTGTTTATTGACATCAAATTTAATCTTCTCTCACTGTGCTAACAGAGTTTTAATAAAAAGCTGCAGTGGTGCATGCATTAGAGCTGGGCGTGTGCCCACTTGGCTCCATGCTCTGATAAATGGCTGAAATCTTTGAGCCAGAAAGGTTTAGTGTATTTAAACAGAGAAGTCTCCATCAGATGGCAACAATCTGTAGCAACCACTGCTACTGGTCAAATGCAGAGGACAAATAAAACAATAAAGGCTAATCTAACACAATACATTTTTCAATCAAATTGTACTTCAGACACCATACTTTTGCTCCTACTTCTGTAATGTATTTTACAGTGTCACAGCACTCTTACTTGAGTAACATTGTTGGTTATTCTTCCATCTGTGAGTAAGTCTGTAAGTGACAAAAGCTTTACCCTTGGCTCAAACTGTGGTGCAAAGGTGGCAAGAATTCCAAAACATTAAACAATGAGTGCAGTTTAACGCCTTGGGAGTCAATTGCCACTCCTCAACAGACTTAATTATTACTTAAATGCTAGTTATTGCGTGAACATGTGGTCTGGCGAGTGCAGCTTTCAAAGCCTGTGACCAAGAGCAAAGCCGTGCTTTGCTTTCAGTCTGAACAACATTCCACAAAATACCGCTCAAACAGTCGCTTGCATTTTTGTTGACAATACTGACTGATTCAAACATTTGTGTTTCTTGCACTACTCCTTCAGATTTATGATTTGACTTATTGACACATTTTTGTGGTCTATCCTTTGAAAATACAAGATTTTGTGCATCATTTGATCCTGTCCTTGAAGTTACACTAACTTATAATTATAAATCAGATGCATCTTTACATCTAACAGTTACTCTTACTTCAGAAGTAATTTACTCAAATCATTTTTTTACTTATTCTACTCATTGCTTAAACCACCAAAATTATATTGACATAACAATCTATGAGCAACTCAATTCACCTCCTGCAGTGAACCAGGCATAACCAGTTAAGCCCTGACAGCAATTCCAATGGTCATGGTGAATGCAATATTGGGATCGCAATTCAAATTAAAAAGGTGTTTCTATGAGGAAGAAGACAACCTGACATTTTAAGAGGAAGAAAAAAACACTTGATAACATTTTCTTAAATGTCAATGACTTTGAATGTGAGTCACTCAAGCGTGAACCATTAAGTGATACAAGGAAAAAATAATGATTCAAATGCTTTTGAAGCATAGGGCATTGCACTTGAGTTCAAATTCAATATTGAGTCAGGACAGCATGGTACACCAGGTATTATTTTGAAATTCTCTGAGTATACGCTTTCCTCTCTAAGACTAAATCCATATATGGTATAATCAACATGTAAAAACCTTAGCTTCAGATATTTACAAAACTTTTGGTAATTGCTATGGCCTGTGCTTTGGGAATATTTTGGGTGTCTACTTCCAGAAGTATTCTTTACTTCTATACTTTAAAATAAGAATATTCCACTTGAGTTTAGCAGTTTGTACAGGTTTGTAGATCAACATTTTTATAATTTTAATTTACATTTTAAAAAGGACCAGCTATTGAAATAAAATAACATGCACATGAGTCTTTTAATATGTCCTCCTACTGTTACCGTAAGATATGGTTTAGTTCTTTTCTTACACTACCTTAAATAAATCTCCAAAGTATCAGTATCTCAAGTGACTGAATATTACCTAAATAAGTATCCAGGAAGTTTTTGTTTCACCAAATCAACAAACACAACCGCGCATATTTCAATTTAGTTTCCAAACATGATTGGCCAAACAGATGACCCTTGGATTAGACAGATACTCTAACAATGTACTTGTAAATATTACAGTAAAACATGCAAAAATGAAATAAAAGAGGCCAGAAAAGTTGAATAAATACTGGCTAAGCTTTTACACAGCATCAGTGACAGACAGGGAGCGATTTGCATTCGAGCTCCACTCACAGGTGACAACTGTCAACGTAAGTATGATCTGCCACAGAGAGGCTGATGGACGCTCTCCGATGTGCATGGCTGCTCACTCTTATCCTTTTCCAAAGAATCAGCACAGCCTTGAACTCTGACAGGCCAACGCACGGGTCAATAAAGGTACAAAAAAGGAAAAGAGGAAACTATATGGAGAATTTTGACTCTTCAAAGATATTTTGTAGGAGGTCACAAGATCTCTATCCTGGAGTTCTTCTAAACAATATTAAATAAAAAGAAAATGTGAGACATTTTTTGAATCTTTCTTGATTTGAACATGTTTTTTGTTTTCTTTGTTTTGTTTTATTGTCTGACCAGCCAAGACCTCACACTTTGACAATACCTTCCTGCCTCCCTGATTTCCAGAGGTTGACAGGGAGATTAACCAATCAGAGAAATACAATTGAACAGAATGTAGAAGGGACTGGCTGGTCAGTAGGGCTAAGTCGATATGGGGAGGAATTTTTTTTTGACACATCTTTGAGTGTAATTTAAATCATTTATACAGTGAGCAGTATGTTCAGTCTGAATTCAACTGTACTTACAAAAGTAAATTACAATCTCCCCAGTATCATAACATTATAAATTGCTGTGAATGTCTTTTTTCCCCCCTCTTTTTTCCTCCGCAACCTTAAATTTAGGAGATTGCTGACTACATAGTAGATGCCTTCAGGTAAGCCAACAAATCTGCAATAATGTCTTCATGCTGTCCTATAAATCCACTCTTTTGTAGAAATATAGTTTGTTATGAAGCACCATACAGTTTGAAGGTATTCAACAAAACACGAGGCTCGATCACGCCGCCAGCTCTTTCAAGGTCTGGGCTGTACTCACATGAGAGATGAATGGATCCATCACAGCCCAGTGTCAATGATGGATGACCCCTGCTTCACCGGGGATGTCCAATTCTCTAAATTGGACTATAGGGTTATGTAAATACATGTGGCGAATACTACAAAAAGGACAATCTTAAAAAAGGTGAACTTTTTATTTGAGGACTTTCTTAATCTTTTTATTGTCCTTTATTTATCCATGAAAGTCACACTGAGACTCTCTTTTTCAGGGGACTCCTGGCCCCAGAGGGGAGGAGCCTATTGTACATGTTTTTAGGAGAAACCGGAGCACCCAGAGGAAACCTACGCAGAAAGTCTACACAGAAAGGCCCCATACCTCCCTGGAATTGAACCTAGGATGTTATGAGGCTATGATGCACTAACCGCTACACCAGCGTGCTGCCAAGACAGACAAAAACAATTAGAAATCAAATTAAAAGTCCAAATCAAGCTTTTCACATCACTGTTTGAATAACATGCTGTTTTGAGTCTCAACTTTTCAATGCTCCAGCAGCTGGAAAACTGGCAACCTCTACCGCTGTGACCATGGCACCGAATAATCCATGTGTATGACTTTATGAATTTTTAAAAGT